>JAMXKT010000056.1:0-636643 GCA_024211575.1 Phytophthora melonis
ACACTTACAAAATGTATACTACCACACTTGCCTCATGTAGTACTATAAACATCACTACTTATGTGTCTGTCTACTTTTGCAGCGGGGCTGCCGTAGCTTTAGCGTGAGAGGAAGACGTAATAGACTCACAGAGTCGCGGCTAAAGATAGCCCGTTCTAATACCAGAACGCACGAGTCCGTACCCCCTACAGACTCCAAGAGTCAACCCTTAACTCTTAGCTGTGAATCTCCAAACTGAATGTATTCCTCTTTATCGCGGCAGAGCCGCCTTTGGTGTAAATGTATCTGGTTCACTATCTAGCATAGTAACCCTAGTCATATGCATAATCTGTGGCTCTGAAGCCATGTACTGATTCTCCTACTGAAATAGGTTATACAGTGTGCACCACACAAGCCTGTGTGTGCCACACTTCGTAACCCTTCGGGTAACATTCGTGTAACCCCGTTAAACCCTCTCCCACCAAACCGTGGACACGGGTGTTCACGCTTAACGGTCAACGACCGGGTTTTGTTCCGTCAAGCCTCCTTCTCGAACGAGTCAATCCACATCGTGTGGACGTCTCTGAGAACTTCTCGGCGCAACGCGCCCTTACATAACTTCAAGTCATAACGCATTTTGGTCTTTCAACCGCAGAAACCCTCTCGCGAGGTCCGCCTCGGAGCCTCGCTCCTCTCGCGCTTCGGCACCTCGTGCCTGCGAACTCCCAAGCCCCCCCCGGCGCAGGTGCGCGCACCGACCGCGCCTCCCAGGCCCTCGGTCTCCCAGTACTTCGCGGCGCAACGCCTCAAGCAACGCTCGCGGCGAGCACGGCCCAGCTCTCCTCGAGCACTAGCCCATCAGGCCATGGACCTCAAAGATCTCTTCGGAGATGAGGAGGAGGGCGAGGTGGAGCGAGTCCGATGCCGGCTCTCCGAGCCATAAGGGTGAAGGGTGGACAGCGTCCCCACAACGCTCCCCGAACCGCCGCGACGCTTCGCCCAGGCCGCCGGCACAACGCGAAGGTGGCACGTCGGCCACAGTTGGCTCGTCGAGCTCCCACGACAAAGAGCGCCGCGCGCGAACGTCTCCTGCGCGCTCGTCGAGCCATCTCTCTGCTGAGCGCACTGCGCCATCGAGGGAGGAGCCGCGGCCACCGCTGCGCACTCCAAATCCGTTCCCTGAACGCTCCTCCGGGATCCGCGAGCTGCGCGAGCTCACTGAGGCTCGGTACTCGCCGCCTCGTGCGGAGGAAGCGCCCTTGGGCCCCGTCATCTCCAACCCTTTGGACGAGGCTCAATCTGAGCGGGTTGCGGCGCAGCTGGCCTCCATGCGCTCCCAGCGCCCCGAGCTGCGGCCTCTGCTGAACCCCAGCACCGCCGAGTACGGCTTTCGGCCTCGTGACCCCGCGGAGGCATGCCGTCAGGCATTCCAGCCGACGATGGCTCAGCATGTCATTGGGCCTGCGGCCCGTACTCCGGAGGAGATCGCTCCTCGAACGTCACTACGACAGCGACTCTTGACTCCACAGTCTACGACTGTCTCCGAGTACCGCGAGCGGTTGCGCCTGCAAGGCAAGGGGTTGTCCGTGCCCGCAATGCGGACGTACCCTGTGGTGCTCAGCCCGGGCGAAAGCCTGATCGAACACGAGGCTCAGTTCGAGCTCTGGGCTGAGAAGAAGAAGAAGCTTAGCTTCATGGATGCTCTTCGAGCTAGCTTCAGCGAAGTGGATGTTCGTATCGAACGCAAGCTCCGCTTCGACTTCGCGAAGATCCAAGCAAAACGCAGCCTCTCGGCTAACGCTCAGCCGCAGACCCATTCTAGCGCTGCGCGCTTCGCTCCTTTGAGCTCTCCAGTCGCTCCTACCCGTGAGGGCGTGAGCGCTGTGGCTCAGGGCCAACCCCGGAGCAATGTGGCTGACCCAGCAGCTCCCAGCCTATTGCCGGGAAGCGCGGGACGGCCGGCATGCCGGCCTCGAGCCCACGGGGCGCTGGTGATCAAGCCGATCAAAAGCGTCCACGACGTCTGGGCAGTCTTGGCGAAGGGGCACCTCAAACTCCCATGAGTTCTCTGAGTGTGGGTACCCTCGCCACTTCACCAGATACTGGTTTTGACCCCAGCACCGCCGCTTCGCCAGCAGGCGCTCCACATGGTAGTGAAGGTTCCCTTGCTCATCGAGCAGCGCCGGTGGAGGACGCGCCAAGCCGCCTCGCGACGTATGACGAGTTATACGAGGTTCGGCAACAGACGACTCGTCTTCGGGACCATGTCCACGATGTCGATGCGCGTCTCGCGCGTACTGCCACGGAGCTCGACGAGCTTGCTCGAGACTTGGGCTGGGTTCAAGTGCCTCGCGAGGTCTGGGACAGGCTCCGACACTTGGAGAGCTGGGTGCAGTACTATGGCGATCGCGACGAGAGTCGTAGCCAGGAGCTCTCCGAGCTTCGGCGTTAGCAGGTTGCATTGCAGGGTCAGATTGATCTTCTGGCCCGCATGCAAGGCCCGCCCGCTGCGCTCCCTGCGCCGGGGGGGCCTGTGCCTGCGGCACTTCCGACTCCGACTCTGCCCTCAGGGCTCGCAGCACCGCCGATGCCCAGCCTTCCGCCTGTGCCTGCAGCGCCTGTGAGGATGGTCGCGTCTGCGACTGCGTCCTCGACGCTCGCGACCTCCGCGCCTGCGACCTCGTCGCCCTCGGTGCCTCCATCTGCACCTGCGTCGGGTCATGGTACGGCTTGAGCAAGCCCACGTAGAAGACGGGGTGCGTCCGCATCTTCTTCGGAAGATTGAGCGTGTACGCAAGGCCCTTCCTGGTCACGACCTTGAAAGGTCCAATGAAGCGCGGGCGCAACTTCGTCTTGAAGACAGCGGACACTGCATGCGTAGGTAGGCTCTTAGCATTTAGCAATACCAGGTCCCCGACCTCATAACTGTCAACATTGCCTCTGCCTCTAGCATCTGCATGTTCCTTTTGCTTGTATTGGCTCTCAGCCATTGCGTCACGCACGTGTCGTAAGACACTCAAGCACGTCGACAAGAAAGTGTCAACCTGTTTACGAACAGTAGCCGGGCTGACATCAGCTAGCCGATCAGCTAAGTCGGCTTCCTCTCCCCCACCAAGCCCAAGGCTACCACGTGGCGGCGTCAGCGGGACGCGGGGATGAGACAAGCTGTTCACGTAGAACGGCGTGTAGCCGGTCGAGGCATGCACGGCGTTACTCAACGCAAACTCAACGAGTGGCAGCATAGAGCTCCAACGCTTCGGCGTCTCAGCGCAAATGCTGCGGAGCACGTCCTCGACGACGCGATTCACTCGCTCCATCTGACCATCGGTCTGCGGGTGATCCGCCGTGGACATGTCCAGCTTGGTGCCAAACACCGCAAAGACCGCGCTCCAGAAGTTGCCCGTGAAGCGGGGGTCTCGGTCCGAGACAATCGACTCAGGGAGTCCGTGTTGTCGAAACACTCAGTCCAAGAACAGCGTTGCTGTACCCTTACCATCGATGGTATCCGGCACAGCCGCAAGGTGAGCCATCTTGCTCAGTCGGTCTACAAAGACCACGACTCCAGTGTTGCCCGCCGCATCCGCCGGCAGGCCAAACACAAAGTCCATACTCATGGATTCCCAACAGCCCAAAGGGACAGGCAAGCTTGCCAACGGGGCTGCAGCATGGGGTGACGACTTCACTCGCTGACACGTCTCGCACGTGCGCACATAAGTGCTCGTCCACTTGTACATCTTCGGCCACCAGTAGTGGGAGCTCACCGAGCTGTAGGTCTTCTCACGGCCAAGATGGCCAGCCACCAGCGTGTCGTGGGCCTTAAAGAGGATACGATACTTCAGGTCCTCATCATGGAAAATGACCACGCGTGGCGTGTCCTCGGGGCGGGGCCAGTGCTGTAGAACAGAAGGCCACCATCGAGGGTGTAGCGATGCAAACGCGCGCGCACTCGCGCCGACAATTCAATGTCCGAGTCTTGAAACTCCTTGATCCCGAGAGCCTTCAGCAACGCGACACAAGTGTCATCCTTGGCATAAGCCCTTCGGATCAGATCCGGTAATGATGAAGTCATGGTCGTTACATGAGCCAGATCATAATCCGGCCTGCGCGACAGCGCGTCCGCGAGGACATTCTGCCTGCCAGGCTTGTACTTCACCTCGAAGTTGTACTCCGCGAAGAAGGACAGCCAACGGGCCATCCTTTGCGAGAGATGAGGCGACTGAGTCGCAGTGCGTAACGACGCGTGATTCGTGTAAATCACGAACGGCTGAGAGCCCAACAGGTGAACCCTGAACTTGACGAGTGCATACTTCATCGCAAGTAGCTCTTTGTCATGGACAGGATAGTTCTTCTCAGCAGCCTTCAGCTGACGAGATTCGAACGCCACCACGCGCTCGCGCCCCTCGGCGTCTGCTTGTAGCAGGGCACAGCCGATGGCAAAGTCCGAGGCGTCACAGACGACACTAAACGGACGAGCGGGGTCTGGCAAAGCCAGAATAGGCGCATGAAGGAGACTATCCTTAATTGCCGCAAACGCATCTTGATGCTCGGTGTTCCAACACCACTCCGCGTCCTTCTTCAGGAGATTGGAGAGTGGCCGAGCCATCTCAGCGTAGTTCTCGCTGTACTTGTGCAAGTAATTGGCCAAGCCAAGCCACTTGCGAAGATCCTTCTGGTTCTGGGGAACCGGCCAGTCAACAATGGCCTTGACCTTGACCGGGTCGGCCCTCAGGCCACGCTTCCCGATGAAGCACCCTAAGAAGGGAATCTCTTCTGCTCCGAAGATGCATTTGTCAAGGTTGGCATAAAACTTGTTTTGACGCATGCACTCGAGCACAGCACGCAGGTGATCGACATGGTTCTCCATATCAGTCTTCCCGTACTGGGGACAAAGATGTCATCGAAGTACGTCTGCGCGTACGCCCGATGGGGCCGGAAGAGCTGCGTCGCAAGACGATTGAACGTCGCTGGCGCGTTCGAAAGCCCTTGGGGCATCACCAACCACTCCCAGAGCATGCCGCTCGGAGTACTCACCGCAGTGAGGGGAATGTCGCTCGTCCTCATGAGCAATTGGTAGTAGCCATCGACCAAGTCGAGCGCACTGTACATCGTACATCCTGCCATGTTGTTCTGAAGAACGTCCTTCCGAGGAATCGGCGTCTGCGCCGGAATGGTGGCGGCATTCAGCTTGTTGAAAGCATGCACAATACGCCACTTGCCATTCGGCTTTCTGACGCAGAACGTCGGCGTGGAGTGAGGAGACTTACTCTCACGCACCATGCCCGCTTCGTGCTTCGCACGGAAGAACACGTCAATGACGTAACACTACTCCTTCGGCAAAGGCCACTGCCTCGTCACCCAGTACTTCGTTCCCGGAACGAGATCAATCTCATGTCGAACACCTCGATCCGGAGGTAGCCCCGAGGGCGGTTCCTTCGAGACCACGTCTTGATAATCCTTCACCACGTGATACAAGGGGTCCGACGGATCCTTCTGGATCGCCGATCCGCTTCGCGCATTTAGCGCCTTCTTAGTGTCGTCCAGGACAGCTTCATCCAGAAGCGAGGACGAGTTCAACTCTTCTTCAGGTCGTATGACCACCACCTCCGCCAAGTCTTCAGCCTTCAAGGCTTCGCCCAACTCGGCCAAGGACATCTCGTCCAGCTCCAGGAGAGCAGATAGTGAGGGCAAGTCGTTGAGACTGATGTCTCCGTCGGCGTCGTCCGTCACTCCATTCACGAGTGTGTAGAGCTGCTCGCTCTTGTGTGGAGCCTCACCGCTCGACACGCCCTTCTCGACTCGTGAGACCGCAGACGCCTTGCGTCGCGCAGCCAGCGCTTTGCGGCGCTGCCGCCTCTTCATGGACACTGTCCGCCCAGAAGAGCTCCGTGATTTCGCGTGCTTCTTGACGCCAGGTGTCACCAGCTCATTCAGCTCCAGAGGAGCACCTGTGTCTTGATCGACACTCAGCGAAGGGCTACACGACCCGCAGCCTCCACTCAATGGATTACGTGCCACTCCACGATCTTCATCCGGGCAAAGCCCCTTGTCCCTCGGCATCGTGCCGACCGCGCCGTCGCTGGTACGCAGCAGGGCCTCGCCCTCAGACGTACACCCGCTCAGCGGAATTAGCGCCGCTCCACATCCTTCATCACGGGCCTCGCCCATGGCTCCTCGGCTCCATGCCGACCTTGTCCTCACTTGGGTACAGCGGGGCGTTGCCCTCAGGCGCACACCCGCTCAGCGGGATTCGTGCCGCTCCACCTGCCGTCCACGAGCCACGCTCGGAACGCTCGTTCTCGACACACGCAGTGTCCACCAACTCGGAAACTCCGATGTCTAGCACATTGACCGACTCGGTCCAGTGCTCGCGCCAGGAGCGTCTCTGCTTCCTAGCAGAGGTGGGTTCATGACTCGCCAATGCTCCGCCAGGAGAGAAGTGCGTAGCACCAAGGGTCTTCGACCTCCAACCTATCCAAAGCTCATGGCGTTCCAGCCACGCCATACCAAGGATGAGATCATATTTCGAATCGAGGTCTAAGACCAGACAGCGTTCCACGCTATCAAAATCCAAAAACTTCACGCCCAAGTCCACAGGGACTTTAGGCACCGTGACACGAGTGCCCGTCGCGAGACGAACAGTGACGATGTCACTCCCATGCGCTACCAGCGCCTCAGCTTAAAGCTGACTTCCGTCCATCGTGGAACGCCGGGCGTAATTACCCGACGCTCCCGAATCGATCAAAATCGTCCATGGCTTTGTGAAGCCCTTCACCCAAGCCTGGACAACTAGCAAGCCCGGCTTGCACACACGTTCCGTGTTATAGAGTACAGCTCTCTTCGGGGCTAAGTCCTGTCGACCTCCACCTCGCCGAGGTTCAATAGAACTTAGTTCCTCCCCAGTAGGCCGCCCCGCGCCTACTGGGTTTTCTCTCGTTTCCCGAGACGAACCAGAGCCCTGGCTCGAACCCGAAGAGCGGCTTGCCGAAGCCTGGCGCTAGAGGCGCAGCGGACATCCGGCGCGCAAGTGACGCGTGTCACCGCAGATAAAGCATCGGCGGATGCCGCGCCGCTGCTCAGCAGCCCGAAGCTCGGCTTCTTCGTCTTCAGCATAGCTGAGGTCCATAGGCTCCGGACCGTTCGACGAACTGGTGTGAGGAGCGTTCCACCCAAGTCTTGACGACTTAAAGTTGTGCTCCGCGTTCAACGCGATGGTCACAGCCTCTTCAAAAGAGCTTGGGTGAGTGCGGAAGACTTCCGTTCTGGCCACGCCAGTGCGAAGCCCTTCCATAAACACCGTGACGATAACTACCTCAGCCAGAGGCTCGGCTGACATGCCCGCAATGAGAGTTCTCAACTCCTGGACATAGTCCACCAAATCCTTCTTGCCTTGCCGGGTAGCCAGGAAGCGTGAGCGCACGCGATACGCCTCGTAAGGCGGAGAGAACACCCGGGACAGTTGCTGCTTCCAGCTGGTCCCACGTCGGGAAGGCCGTGTCGACCGACGTCCCTGACGTTAGTGCCCACTCTCTCGCTCGCCCACCAAGCTTCGAGAAAGCTAGCGCCACGCGCTGCGGCTCCGTCCGGAGTAGAGCTGAGCTCATAGCCATCTCGACTTCACGGGTCCAAAGCATTAAGCGTTCCCCTTCCTTGCCTTCGAAGGTCTTCACGCTCAACATGAGCGGCTTGAGTCTTGTTCCCGCGTCGGATGACGTTGCGGGTAACCCTAGACGTAATAGACTCACAGAGTCGCGGCTAAAGATAGCCCGTTCTAATACCAGAACGCACGAGTCCGTACCCCCTACAGACTCCAAGAGTCAACCCTTAACTCTTAGCTGTGAATCTCCAAACTGAATGTATTCCTCTTTATCGCGGCAGAGCCGCCTTTGGTGTAAATGTATCTGGTTCACTATCTAGCATAGTAACCCTAGTCATATGCATAATCTGTGGCTCTGAAGCCATGTACTGATTCTCCTACTGAAATAGGTTATACAGTGTGCACCACACAAGCCACACTTCGTAACCCTTCGGGTAACACTCGTGTAACCCCGTTCCAACTTTGATTTTATATAATAAATTCGCGCCCTTCAACGTATAACATTTTTATAGCTGGATCACGCAGAATTTTTTATGATTAACCGACTCGTCTCTGGCACACGGGAGTGGTACCATCGGATTCCCCGTATACAAAAACATATATGTCAAGGTTTTCATGCCTTAGTACCCAATATTGGCTGCGTTGCTATTGTGGGCTCTCTGGCCCGTCTCTGGCACATGGGAGTGGTACCATCGGATTCCCCATACAAAACCTATATGTCCAGGTTTTCATGTGGTGGTACCCAATATTGGCTCTGACATGTACCCATCTATATTTTAGCATATATAACCCACAGGGAATTCACGAAATTACCATCACGAAAATCCGAATTTAGGTTATTTTCGGCAAAGTGGACCCTAGATGAACGCGCGTGGACCCTAGATGGACGTCTAATTTCGGGAAAGGAGACCCTAGAAGGTCCTAGGATGAACGTTCATCCGGGTCGCAATATATATAGGCCGGCTGCTGCCAGTATCTGGTTGCACTTGCTTACAGCCCGTTGACGGCATCTCAAGCTTCGTCGTAGACCACAACGTTGTATGTTCTGGGTTACGAGTTTGCCGCGCGAAGCGTAAGAGGGCTTCACTTCCCGCAGCGGCGCTCGGTATGGGCCGTACACTGACCGAGGCGTGCTCGCCCGCCGGTGAAAGAAGCGTATGCCTTGCTGCTGCCCTCGCTTTCTTGACCCTCGTTGTACACATACAACATGTTACATGCTTTTAAAAAATATTTGATCTTGCGGGTAAATAATGTGAAAAAAACAGTAATACAATTTCAATATCAATATACTTTAAATATGTTGTACGGTACTACAAAATATATACGCTTTAGGGTTTAAGCGCTATCACTTACTAAAGAACCCCTTAGACCGATCCTAATTTAAAGAATCGCCCAAAATAAGCTAAATTGGGCGCGAAGGACCCTGGATGAATGAAATTGGGGTCGTGAATGCCTAAAATAAGCCGCCTCAAGGACCCTAAAGGACCCTGGGATGAACGTTCATCCGGGTCGGAATATATATAGTCGAATCCCCGCAGGCACCATGAAATCCATTCCAAGAATCGCGTTCTGGCCCGTGAGATCACCGACCCACGCTTCGAAGAAGTTCACAAGGTTTCCCGCCAAGGTGACTTTCAGTCGCGTCCTCCCCACCGTATAGTACGTCTCATCCCGAATGCCGACGCACTCTTGCGTCCTGCTGGTGTCGATTAGGCAGCCTACCTCACGAGCAAAGGCGGTATCCACAATGGACACCTCGGCGCCACTATCAAGCAGCAGAACGGCTGGTTGATTCTCCAGCTTTCCTCGAATCTTGGCTTGGCGAAACCACTTCTCAGGAGCATGATACTTCCCATACCCTCGTTTCTCTCCGGAGAGCAGTTCTAAAACTGCGATCGGGAACGCCCGTGCAAACTCGTCATTACTTTGTCGGACACTTGAAATGCTTGCGACCTTTCGGCGAGTAGGATCACATGTATTATCGGGAGAAGTAGCTCGGCTAGCCTGTTTCGCAGATCGTTTGTCCACAAATGCGTAGATGGACACAGACCGCTCGGCTCTGTGGTGTGGTAATACCACTAAAATTCTCTTCTACCAAAAGGTATTAGAGACACCAGCAACGCGCTAACCCGCAAAGGTAAGCGCTTATTGGATCAAAACCTGAAGACCAGGAACGATCCCTTACACCGGGTCGGTTGCAAGCGCCTCTGTGCACCTTTGGTTATCTTCGGTCAACCCAAAAACCTGTACCACTAGCCACGAGCTTAGGCTAGGATACTATGTAGCGCTTTCGCGCAACCCTACTGCAGTCCCTCAGAAAGGAAGGGTACCGGCGTGTTAGGCCTTATACAGGGGGACGAAGGTAAAACCTCGGTAGGTAGACTAATACACTCAGGGACACTCTTGTCCCACAAATATACAGTGAACGACACTCCTATGTCGCTCTTGCCTCTCCGGTCACGCCAACTCTTGGCGCCGCCAAGGAAACTCTCGGTCAAAGCACGTTAAGCTCCCCGACAGGCATCCACATCAAATGACGATCGCGACCACACCAATAAGTGCGGTCGAAGTACGCAACTAAATGCATATGTACCTAAAAGTGGGTACCATGAAGCCTCGTTCGGGGTTCTATTAGGACCCGACGAGGCTCTGGCCACTGACCGTCACTCCAACGAGGCTTATGTAGTCGTCCAAGCAGAAGTAGCCATCTCCGTCTCTCGCTTGACCGCTTCTTGATGGAGCTTGACCTTCGGGCCGGCGAGGCAATCACCTTGGAAACACACGATTTCCGATACCACAACTGCCCCCGCCTCGACGCGAGCCTCCGACACTGGTGAGCGTCTAGGCGCCTTCGGTTCTTCGACTCCATGGCCCCTCAGTCGCGCTCATTCGCCAACGCGGCTACCGCAGCTCGTCAAACCCTCCAATGGGCTGGCCCGGTACGTCCGCCACTCTTGTCGCTCCTCATCGTCACCTTGACTCTCGTTGTTGACTCCATTTACTCCTTGGTAATCTCGAGGAGCTGTTGATGTCGCCACTGACATTTCGGGGCGTCGTCCGGCGCGCCAGGCTTGTTCGACGGGTGCCGCCGCTGCTATCGCCGCTGGTGCTGTACCACCCGGCTCATCCGCACCTGCTGATGGTCCTGCGCTCCTTCCTGCCGCTGCGGAGGCGTCGGTCGACCAACCACGAGGTTCCTCCTGTGGTATTGCGTCTCCTGCTGGGACCACCGAGACTTTGAGAACGCTTGAAGCCGCTACGGGGCGCACGGCGACGCACACACCAGGAGTATTTCGGTGGTCGTATGGTCCGACCTTGGTCGCTCCATTGATGTCATGCGGACTGCTGGTCGTTGCATCTTGGTTCCCTTTGCTCCATCTTCACTGGCGTCTTCTGCCGCGTGTTGAACTCGAGCAGAACGGCGGTCGGTAGCTTTCCAATCGGTAGCCCATCCATTGCTACACCACCGGAATTCCGGTGGTCGTATGGTCCGACGTTGGTTGTGCGATCGATGCCCCGCGTACTGCCCCTGGTGTACACCTCGGCTCCGTCTCCTCGATGGCATTGGCATCTGCTTTGGATAGCGCTGTATCACCCATGGGTCAAACGGAGCAACACGCCCTGCCACACGTCTGGCCTCAATACCAAACCACCGGGCTCCGGCGGTCGTACGGTCCGACCTTCCATGAACGTGCTGCAGGCCGCTGCTCGTCACACCTCGGTCGCATACTTCTTGCATCACCGGCATCTGAAGTAGCTAGGTCTACATCGTTCGAGGGTTCAACGGCAAGTGTAGTAGTCAGGAATGCGTTGCAGCGTGACACCATTATAGCGCCGGGACTTCGGTGGTCGTAACGGAGGCAAGGTTGGTTGCCCCAACTTGAAGCTCGCAAATAGCAGCACCGCCAACGTCGGTCACACCACAACTTGAAGCTCGCAAATAGCAGCACCGCCAACGTCGGTCACACCACAACTTGAAGCTCGCAAATAGCAGCACCGCCAACGTCGGTCACACCACAACTTGATTCGTTATCACTCGGAGATAGTGTAGCTGTGGCGACCGTGGTTTCGTTGCCTTCGTTCCACAGTTCCATACGGGTTTCCGGTGGTTGTAACCAAGTCGGGTTTAGTTGCCCAGTTTGTGGCTCGGGAACCACCACACCAGAAACGTCGGTCGTGCCTTCAACTGCTTCCTCGTTGGCGTGCGAAACCGTACCAGTGTTGACCGTGATTCGCGATGAGCTTACAGCAAATAGTCGGTAGTCGTAACGTAAGGTCTGGGTGCCCCAGCCTCCCCCAAGCGACCCGCTGTGTTGCAATCACATCTCTTCGAGCCGCACCAATTGCCGTTCAAGGTTCCAACCGTTTCGGCGCAGGCTGCAGCAGGGACCTCTGCCTTGGACGAGACTTAGTTGTCGACCGTAGCGGTCCCAGATCCACTCCTATCTCCACTTCATCATCAAATCCATACTCCACCACGAAGTGAGAACTGGTTGGAGCAGCGAGTTACTTCTACACAAATCGCTGCGTCTGGAGCCTCGGTCGCCCTCCCATTCGCTTCATCATCACTTGTTTCATCTCATGAGGGCTTGACCGAAGCTTGCTTGCGTCTTCTTGACTCCATTCTAATCTCCATTCCATCGTGAATCGTTCACATAACATGCAACATGTAGATTCCAGTAATTTTCTTCGTCTGTCACTGCGAGCTGGATAGTCCTCGCAAGCAGTTCATTATCATCTCCAGTAGCTTCTTTCGTCTGTCGTCGCGAGCTGGGTCACCCTCGCGAGCAGGTCGATCGTCGTTAGCGTATGCAACAAGTCCTTCACCACGTGCAAACATAGCATGCTGGGCTCGCCACTCGTACATTTCACCACCAAAGCGAGCTATGCTCGGCTGCGCGCAGTTACATCATCTCCGGTCCGTTCCACTTCGAAACCTCAACCAGCCCGCTACCGAGAATCAGCACTCGTGTCTTGGTTTACCTCGTTCCATGTAGGGCCATGTGGTGTGGTAATACCACTAAAATTCTCTTCTACCAAAAGGTATTAGAGACACCAACAACACGCTAACCCGCAAAGGTAAGCGCTCATTGGATCAAAACCTGAAGACCAGGAACGATCCCTTACACCGGGCCGGTTGCAAGCGCCTCTATGCACCTTTGGTTATCTTCGGTCAACCCAAAAACCTGTACCACTAGCCACGAGCTTAGGCTAGGATACTATGTAGCGCTTTCGCGCAACCCTACTGCAGTCCCTCAGAAAGGAAGGGTACCGGCGTGTTAGGCCTTATACAGGGGGACGAAGGTAAAACCTCGGTAGGTAGACTAATACACTCAGGGACACTCTTGTCCCACAAATATACAGTGAACGACACTCCTATGTCGCTCTTGCCTCTCCGGTCACGCCAACTCTTGGCGCCGCCAAGGAAACTCTCGGTCAAAGCACGATAAGCTCCCCGACAGGCATCCACACGCAGCCGAGCGTGTCCAGGCACTACAATAAGCTAGCTACACTTACCGAAGTCGGACTTGACCCTTGTTGGCTTTGGGGGAAGACTGTCTTTTTATTACTGAGTTTTATGAGGCCCAGGGGGGCTCGTTCTGGTCATCCTATGATGAGTCCTATGTCCCTATACAAATATCTAGTGTGAACGATCGCAATAAGGCAATTCCGGACACATCAAATGACGACCGCGACCACACTAATAAGTGCGGTCGAAGTACGCAACTAAATGCATATGTACCTAAAAGTGGGTACCATGAAGCCTCGTTCGCATCTCCGTCTCTCGCTTGACCGCTTCTTGATTGTTAAATGAACTTAAAGCTTGAACCCAAAGCTTATTGGTCTTCAATTGTCTTTATTGAATTAATGACCCCTTTATTCCTCTATCCTATTGCTATCCTATCAGACGTGCTCAGTCCGAAGCAAAAGAGGAAGTGAGGACAATTTCCTCCCTTCCTAAAATACCACATGCTTCGTTTCGTCATCGCACTTAATATGACTCGGGCAAGAGCCAATCAGAATTGGCTCTCTACTAACCAATGGTAGAGGCCTGTAGATTACATAGACACTTTCTATAGTATACTCAACCCAGTATAATTAACACTATTATGTCTCGCCCTGTGCTATCAGCCCATCTATGGGATCGCCGTCGGCTCTACCGACCGACAGGCGCATCCCTTCGGCGCTGGTACGACACTAGGCTCAACACTCCCACTAAGTGTCGTCCGTAGTCTTCAGGTCTCTAACCCCGATCAGTTCTCTTAACTTTATGAACTGTCCTGTTGGCAGGGCCTTAGTCAGTATGTCTGCTACCATATCACCTGTGGCACAATACCGAACTTCCAACCGCCCCTCTTCCACGAGGTCCCTCGTAAACAAATATCGAATCTCGATATATTTTGTAGCTTTGTGATTCCCAGGATTCTTTACCGTGCTAATGGCTGCCTTGCTGTCGCACCACACCGTCACCGGTTTCTCTTGAGGAAATCCCATCTCTCTCAATAAGTACCAAAGCCACTCGCTCTCTTTAGCGCCCTCGCTAAGTGCAATGAGTTCTGCCTCCGCAGTAGAAAGAGAAACTGAACATTGCTTACTGCTACACCAAGACACACTGGTACCAGCCATGGAGATAACGTATCCAGTTACTGATTTACGTTCTTTTGGTTGACACGCGAAGCTCGCGTCTGTGTACACCTCATAAGTCACCGTTCTTGCATTCCCGTCAAGAAGTAGACCGTACGTTGACGTCCCTTTCAAGTACTTTAGCACCCTCCTCGCTGCGTGCCAATGAGTTTCGTTATAACACGAAAGGAACTTGCTCAGTTCTCTTACTGCATTTGCAATGTCCGGTCTTGTTCCCCTTACAAGATATTGCAATGATCCGACAAGCCCCCTATAGTCAAACTTCTGGGCTGCAATTTGCTGAGCTGACATCTCTGTCTCTGCCACCAGTTCCACTCCTCGAAGCTGTGGGGTTGACACCGGTGCACTCTTTTCCATATTGAACTTCTTCAGTAGTTCGCCTATATAGTTGTTCTGTGAGATTGGCATCGTCTTTTTCTCCCGGTTCCGACGGACCTCCATCTTTATAATGTAATGGATGTCGCCCAGGTCTTTCATCTTAAACTTCTCAGAAAGATTCGCTTTTAGTTGGTTGATCAGCCTCATATCCTTTGACATGATCGTAAGGTCATCCACATATACGATCACAATGATCCAGCTCTCTCCCACTTTTTGTACATGGATGCAGTACTCCTTGTTGCATCGGACAAAACCAAGCCCCGTAAAGAATTTGTGGAGGACCTTATACCAAATCTTTGGAGCTTGTTTGAGCCCGTAAATGCTCTTCTTTAGCTCACATACTAGCCCTTCATGACCAGCAAGCTTGTACCCAGGTGGTTGGTGCATGTACACCTTTTGTTCCCCGTCCATCGATCCGTTCAGGAATGCTGTATGGACATCCATTTAGTGAATGTGGCAATCCAATATCGTACCAATAGCCAACACAAGTCTCAACGACTCAAACCTAGCAACGGGTGCATAAACCTCATCGCAATTCACCCCAAACTCTTGGTGGTTTCCTTGTGCAACCAGACGTGCCTTGAATCTCTCTATAGATCCGTCTGCGTTGTACTTCACCGCAAGTACCCAATGACACGGGAGTGCTTTTTGACCAGCTGGCAGCCTGGTAAGTTTCCAAGTCCCATTCTCCAGTAATGACTCATACTCCAGATCTAGTGCTTGCCGCCACTGTGTCTTATGGATCCCACTCAGTGCCTCTCTTAAACTTTTGGGAACTGACACCCGGTTGACGATGTCATCTACCGCTATCGCCTTGTCAATATGTGTCTGGAAACACTTATAGTCTCCATACCGCACTGGACTCTTACGTGTGCGTTCTGACCGTTGCAGGGCTTTTCCATCCTTATCTCCTTTCTTTTGAGATCTGGTCTTAGCCCCCACTGCTACCGGTAACCTTTTTCTTGTGCGATTGACTCCCACTGTCTCAGGCAACTCATTTCTAGTGCGTTTAGCTCCCACTGTTTTGAGCATCTCCCTTGCACTCTCGCTACTAACCACATCTGGCGTTGGCTTCTCTTTGCCGTGGACTATATCCAATGAGTCTATCTCCTTTAACTCATCCGCAGTCAACTTATCGGGTTCTTTTCCGAATGACCGAGTTATAATTTCCGCACAATTCCCTGTGTCAAATGTAACCGACCGTGCTACAATGTGCTTGTTGTTATATACATCCAACAACCTATACCCTTTAGTGTCCTCAGAGATCCCGAGAAAACGGCACTTAACGGCACGTGCGGACAGCTTCTTGTCCTTCCTTACTGCCTCTGGCACATATGCGAAGCATACACAGCCCCATACCTGCAGTGTATTCACGTCCGGACTCACACCCTTGACCAACTCATAAGGTGTCCTATTTTTCAGCCTGCTCATAGGCGTGCAATTCTGCACATATGTCATGTACTCCAGTGCCTCCGGCCACCACTTTGCCGGTAAATTTGCATCTCTGAGTGCACACCGCACCATTCCCATCTTTGTCTGATGGTCTCTCTCAGCTGCTCCATTCTCTTCTGGGGTATAGACATTCGAGGTTTGAAATGTCACTCCCTTTTCTGCACAAGATGCCTTCAATGCAGAGTTCACGAATTCGGTGCCTCCGTCTGACCTTATCCGCCTGATCGTGAACTTTCCTTCTCTTTCAAGCTGAACCAGCAGCTCCTTTACCTTAACCTTTACCTCGCTTTTCCTGCGAAGGACGAATGTCCAACGCCACGACGTCTGATCGTCGATTATGCTGAGAAAGTACCTTATTGATCCTGTCGTACCGTACACACCCAATCTCCTCATGGGTCCATTGGTGTCCATATGGATCGTACTTAATGGCTGGTGGTCCCTTGTTCCAACCATATTCCTGTAACTCATTCTGCGCATCTTCATTTCCGTGCATGTATGGCAGAAGAATGGCACCTTACTGAGCGCCGCCCTACTAAAATTGGGCACACCTGGGATGAGGTTGTAACACATTACCTCAATCAACTTATCTCTGTTCAGATGTCCCAACTTTACATGCCACTCCTTTAATGTGGTCTCAACCTTTGTATGTCCTGGGACATTTAGTGGCTTTGCTGGCCTCGCCTTTACCGCCGAGCAGTGTATTTGCCTGTCTCTTAAAGTGCGAGCCTGTATGTAATACGCACCATTCACCGCTATGGCCACAAACACCAACTTATGTCGCCACAGGACAAATTTGTACCCTCCTCTAGCACTCTCTACTATCTGGTACCCACTTTGCTTCAGCCAAAACTCAGTTAGTATATTGGCCTTTGCCCTTGGTACTAGTGCTATGTTGTCAAACCGAAATGGCTTGATGCCTTTAGGACCCAGAAAATAGAGCTGAATCGTTCCAACATGTGTATTGCCGTGTTTAGTTCCTTCTCCGAAAGTAAAACTAAACTCCCGACTTGGTTGTTTGCGCACAAACAATGACGCATCTGCCGTCAAACCATAGCCGCAACCTGAATCCAACACCCAATCATTTTGTGTTATGTCAGCAACATCCCTTTCCATCAGCTCCGGGTACAAATTCCTTACCGTTTCCTCAATGGCCCTCGAGGCCTCTTCAATGTTGCTGGATGCTTCCGACATTTTCACAGCATGCGCCGGGAATTGTCCCTGCTCGCACTCATCGAAGTCATCATCGCTGTCGCTCATCTCACTTGAGGTCGATGATTCTGGCGCAGGAGAAGGAGGGGGAGATGCCATCAACTCATCCTCATCTTGCTGGATCTGCTCTTCCGTCAGCGTGGTGCTGTTGCTTCTCTCATGTTCTGGCAGCGATGCCTTTACTGCCGCTTCATGCTTTGTCTCTTTGATTGGCTTGTCTCGTTGATTGGCTGCATCAACGCCACGTCTGCGGGTATCTCCTCTCTCTTTGCCTTGCCCCTTTTCTTAAAGCCCTTGGTGTTTCCTTTCACATGAGCGACTCCCACTGACTTAGATGGGACAGCCACCCGCGTACCCTTTACAAAGATATTGGCACGCATCAGCCCTTGGCTCCGATCCTTTTTCATCTTCGGACATTCCGCCTTTCTGTGAGGCTCACCATCCTGGTTGTACCGTCCCTCATAGTAGAAGCACTCTCCCTGCTTCTTGGCCTGATCCGACCTTTCTTTTCTCTTGCCCAACGGCCGATTGGACGCCGCATAGTTCACAGGAACGAACTTGCCTTGCATATCCGCAATCTGGCTCCGGCTCTTATCCATGAACACATTGCGTAGCAGTGCCTCAACCTTATCCAGGTGGAAGCCGTCACTGCTGTAATCCACATGGTTTCCCCAGTACTGGCTCGGGAACAGTGACAACACCTTGATCGCCGCATACTGATTCGGGATCATAGTCACACCCTTCAAATTTTCCCGCGACTGCCTATTGATGCGGTTGCGTGTCTCTTTCACGCGAATGATGAGCTCTCCCACCGAAGCGAAATCCATCGTCAACGCCTCATCAAACTCCGCAATCAGTGCTGCCATACCTTGCGCATTTGACTGCCCGTAGTGCGCCTCCAAACGCTTCCATGCAACAGGCAAGCTCTCGTCGTTAAACGAGACGCGCAGCGACTCCAGATACCCTCGGGGTAACGTGTGACTCAACAGGCTACGTATGTAGCTGTCCTGATCGTTGAGAACCACCATCTGCCAATCGTAATTCCGATTCAGCGCCTCATTCTCCGTATCCATCGGCTTAGGCACCTCGCAATTGCTCACCAACAAGTCCTCATACTTGAAGGCAGGCTTCTGTTGCCCCTTCAGCATTGCCTCACGAGCCAGTGTCGTACTCTTCTGGCGCAAATGCCCTATGATCAGGTCCTTCCACACACCGAACTGCCTGGTGTCCTTTGGGAAGACGAGCTTGTTCAACGTCTTATTTTCCTCACTGCTAGACATGCTGTCCTAGCGTATACCGTTACTTGAAATGTTAAATGAACTTAAAGCTTGAACCCAAAGCTTATTGGTCTTCAATTGTCTTTATTGAATTAATGACCCCTTTATTCCTCTATCCTATTGCTATCCTATCAGACGTGCTCAGTCCGAAGCAAAAGAGGAAGTGAGGACAATTTCCTCCCTTCCTAAAATACCACATGCTTCGTTTCGTCATCGCACTTAATATGCCTCGGGCAAGAGCCAATCAGAATTGGCTCTCTACTAACCAATGGTAGAGGCCTGTAGATTACATAGACACTTTCTATAGTATACTCAACCCAGTATAATTAACACTATTATGTCTCGCCCTGTGCTATCAGCCCATCTATGGGATCGCCGTCGGCTCTACCGACCGACAGCGACCGACAGGCGCATCCCTTCGGCGCTGGTCCGACACTAGGCTCAACATTGATGGAGCTTGACCTTCGGGCCGGCGAGGCAATCACCTTGGAAACACACGATTTCCGATACCACAACTGCCCCCGCCTCGACGCGAGCCTCCGACACTGGTGAGCGTCCAGGCGCCTTCGGTTCTTCGACTCCATGGCCCCTCAGTCGCGCGCATTCGCCAACGCGGCTACCGCAGCTCGTCGAACCCTCCAATGTGCTGGCCCGGTACGTCCGCCACTCTTGTCGCTCCTCATCGTCACCTTGACTCTCGTTGTTGACTCCATTTACTCCTTGGTTATCTCGGGAGCTGTTGATGTCGCCACTGACATTTCGGGGCGTCGTCCGGCGCGCCAGGCTTGTTCGACGGGTGCCGCCGCTGCTATCGCCGCTGGTGCTGTACCACCAGGCTCATCCGCACCTGCTGATGGTCCTGCGCTCCTTCCTGCCGCTGCGGAGGCGTCGGTCGACCAACCACGAGGTTCCTCCTGTGGTATTGCGTCTTCTGCTGGGACCACCGAGACTTTGAGAACGCTTGAAGCCGCTACGGGCGCACGGCGACGCACACACCAGGAGTATTTCGGTGGTCGTATGGTCCGACCTTGGTCGCTCCATTGATGTCATGCGGACTGCTGGTCGTTGCATCTTGGTTCCCTTTGCTCCATCTTCACTGGCGTCTTCTGCCGCGTGTTGAACTCGAGCAGAACGGCGGTCGGTAGCTTTCCAATCGGTAGCCCATCCATTGCTACACCACCGGAATTCCGGTGGTCGTATGGTCCGACGTTGGTTGTGCGATCGATGCCCCGCGTACTGCCCCTGGTGTACACCTCGGCTCCGTCTCCTCGATGGCATTGGCATCTGCTTTGGATAGCGCTGTATCACCCATGGGTCAAACGGAGCAACACGCCCTGCCACACGTCTGGCCTCAATACCAAACCACCGGGCTCCGGCGGTCGTACGGTCCGACCTTCCATGAACGTGCTGCAGGCCGCTGCTCGTCACACCTCGGTCGCATACTTCTTGCATCACCGGCATCTGAAGTAGCTAGGTCTACATCGTTCGAGGGTTCAACGGCAAGTGTAGTAGTCAGGGAATGCGTTGCAGCGTGACACCATTATAGCGCCGGGACTTCGGTGGTCGTAACGGAGGCAAGGTTGGTTGCCCCAACTTGAAGCTCGCAAATAGCAGCACCGCCAACGTCGGTCACACCACAACTTGAAGCTCGCAAATAGCAGCACCGCCAACGTCGGTCACACCACAACTTGATTCGTTATCACTCGGAGATAGTGTAGCTGTGGCGACCGTGGTTTCGTTGCCTTCGTTCCACAGTTCCATACGGGTTTCCGGTGGTTGTAACCAAGTCGGGTTTAGTTGCCCAGTCTGTGGCTCGGTAACCACCACACCAGAAACGTCGGTCGTGCCTTCAACTGCTTCCTCGTTGGCGTGCGAAACCGTACCAGTGTTGACCGTGATTCGCGATGAGCTTACAGCAAATAGTCGGTAGTCGTAACGTAAGGTCTGGGTGCCCCAGCCTCCCCAAGCGACCCGCTGTGTTGCAATCACATCTCTTCGAGCCGCACCAATTGCCGTTCAAGGTTCCAACCGTTTCGGCGCAGGCTGCAGCAGGGACCTCTGCCTTGGACGAGACTTAGTTGTCGACCGTAGCGGTCCCAGATCCACTCCTATCTCCACTTCATCATCAAATCCATACTCCACCACGAAGTGAGAACTGGTTGGAGCAGCGAGTTACTTCTACACAAATCGCTGCGTCTGGAGCCTCGGTCGCCCTCCCATTCGCTTCATCATCACTTGTTTCATCTCATGAGGGCTTGACCGAAGCTTGCTTGCGTCTTCTTGACTCCATTCTAATCTCCATTCCATCGTGAATCGTTCACATAACATGCAACATGTAGATTCCAGTAATTTTCTTCGTCTGTCACTGCGAGCTGGATAGTCCTCGCAAGCAGTTCATTATCATCTCCAGTAGCTTCTTTCGTCTGTCGTCGCGAGCTGGGTCACCCTCGCGAGCAGGTCGATCGTCGTTAGCGTATGCAACAAGTCCTTCACCACGTGCAAACATAGCATGCTGGGCTCGCCACTCGTACATTTCACCACCAAAGCGAGCTATGCTCGGCTGCGCGCAGTTACATCATCTCCGGTCCGTTCCACTTCGAAACCTCAACCAGCCCGCTACCGAGAATCAGCACTCGTGTCTTGGTTTACCTCGTTCCATGTAGGGCCATGTGGTGTGGTAATACCACTAAAATTCTCTTCTACCAAAAGGTATTAGAGACACCAACAACACGCTAACCCGCAAAGGTAAGCGCTTATTGGATCAACACCTGAAGACCAGGAACGATCCCTTACACCGGGTCGGTTGCAAGCGCCTCTGTGCACCTTTGGTTATCTTCGGTCAACCCAAAAACCTGTACCACTAGCCACGAGCTTAGGCTAGGATACTATGTAGCGCTTTCGCGCAACCCTACTGCAGTCCCTCAGAAAGGAAGGGTACCGGCGTGTTACGCCTTATACAGGGGGACGAAGGTAAAACCTCGGTAGGTAGACTAATACACTCAAGGACACTCTTGTCCCACAAATATACAGTGAACGACACTCCTATGTCGCTCTTGCCTCTCCGGTCACGCCAACTCTTGGCGCCGCCAAGGAAACTCTCGGTCAAAGCACGATAAGCTCCCCGACAGGCATCCACACGCAGCCGAGCGTGTCCAGGCACTACAATAAGCTAGCTACACTTACCGAAGTCGGACTTGACCCTTGTTGGCTTTGGGGGAAGACTGTCTTTTTATTACTGAGTTTTATGAGGCCCAGGGGGGCTCGTTCTGGTCATCCTATGATGAGTCCTATGTCCCTATACAAATATCTAGTGTGAACGATCGCAATAAGGCAATTCCGGACACATCAAATGACGACCGCGACCACACTAATAAGTGCGGTCGAAGTACGCAACTAAATGCATATGTACCTAAAAGTGGGTACCATGAAGCCTCGTTCGGGGTTCTATTAGGACCCGACGAGGCTCCGGCCACTGACCGTCACTCCAACGAGGCTAATGTAGTCGTCCAAGCAGAAGTAGCCATCTCCGTCTCTCGCTTGACCGCTTCTTGATGGAGCTTGACCTTCGAGCCGGCGAGGCAATCACCTTGGAAACACACGATTTCCGATACCACAACTGCCCCCCGCCTCGACGCGAGCCTCCGATACTGGTGAGCGTCTAGGCACCTTCGGTTCTTCGACTCCATGGCCCCTCAGTCGCGCGCATTCGCCAACGCGGCTACCGCAGCTCGTCGAACCCTCCAATGTGCTGGCCCGGTACGTCCGCCACTCTTGTCGCTCCTCATCGTCACCTTGACTCTCGTTGTTGACTCCATTTACTCCTTGGTAATCTCGGGGAGCTGTTGATGTCGCCACTGACATTTCGGGGCGTCGTCCGGCGCGCCAGGCTTGTTCGACGGGTGCCGCCGCTGCTATCGCCGCTGGTGCTGTACCACCAGGCTCATCCGCACCTGCTGATGGTCCTGCGCTCCTTCCTGCCGCTGCGGAGGCGTCGGTCGACCAACCACGAGGTTCCTCCTGTGGTATTGCGTCTTCTGCTGGGACCACCGAGACTTTGAGAACGCTTGAAGCCGCTACGGGGCGCACGGCGACGCACACACCAGGAGTATTTCGGTGGTCGTATGGTCCGACCTTGGTCGCTCCATTGATGTCATGCGGACTGCTGGTCGTTGCATCTTGGTTCCCTTTGCTCCATCTTCACTGGCGTCTTCTGCCGCGTGTTGAACTCGAGCAGAACGGCGGTCGGTAGCTTTCCAATCGGTAGCCCATCCATTGCTACACCACCGGAATTCCGGTGGTCGTATGGTCCGACGTTGGTTGTGCGATCGATGCCCCGCGTACTGCCCCTGGTGTACACCTCGGCTCCGTCTCCTCGATGGCATTGGCATCTGCTTTGGATAGCGCTGTATCACCCATGGGTCAAACGGAGCAACACGCCCTGCCACACGTCTGGCCTCAATACCAAACCACCGGGCTCCGGCGGTCGTACGGTCCGACCTTCCATGAACGTGCTGCAGGCCGCTGCTCGTCACACCTCGGTCGCATACTTCTTGCATCACCGGCATCTGAAGTAGCTAGGTCTACATCGTTCGAGGGTTCAACGGCAAGTGTAGTAGTCAGGGAATGCGTTGCAGCGTGACACCATTATAGCGCCGGGACTTCGGTGGTCGTAACGGAGGCAAGGTTGGTTGCCCCAACTTGAAGCTCGCAAATAGCAGCACCGCCAACGTCGGTCACACCACAACTTGAAGCTCGCAAATAGCAGCACCGCCAACGTCGGTCACACCACAACTTGATTCGTTATCACTCGGAGATAGTGTAGCTGTGGCGACCGTGGTTTCGTTGCCTTCGTTCCACAGTTCCATACGGGTTTCCGGTGGTTGTAACCAAGTCGGGTTTAGTTGCCCAGTTTGTGGCTCGGGAACTGTAACGGGGTTACACGCACAAGTGGCTACAGCCACTTGTAACTCTAACAGACACGATGTCTGTTAAAGGTTCAAACACTTCCTCGGTCTTGATGTATGTTACATCAAGTGCCACATTCATTTACGACCACCACGACGGGTGGTCCATAGACATTTAGGATTCCTATTGGTTGAAAGCAGCATCTTTTAACCAATGAGCGACATGCATAGCAAAGGAATTCTGCCAACCAGCCGTTGGCAGATTCCCAACTTAGAATATTACATTTAGAGGAAGTCAGAAACATAAAACAAAAATAACAGTTCTCATCTTTACCAAAATCAGCTATTTAGAGTCTTTATCTTGTTTAAAGTATACTCGTGGACCTCGAGTATACTTAACTCAAGTAAAAGAAACCTACGCTTCCTCATACACGTGCGCACACGTGTAAGCTGTTGTAGTGAGCCAAGGTAGGCCCACTACACCTGGTAGCACTTTGTAGTCCGTCCAACGACCGACTAAGTTGAGTTCGTACGTCACCGCACGAACACGGAGCCGAGAACCTTCCCATGGATACCGAAGTGTCTATGGAAAGCTCCACGACGCCTGCAACCCATGTTGCACGCGCTGACTGTCCCCACCTGTCAGACCCAGAGTGGGAAGCCCTCCAACGACTGTCAACAGTCATTGGTGAAGCGGCTGTAGCTACGATGCTGCGTACGCTAACGCCGACAGAGCAACACGGTGTTGCTCTGGGCTTCATCATGAGGGAGCAGCAAGATGCTGCTGCCAATACCGCGGTGTCGTCGGGGACGACACCTCGCCCACAGTCGCTGAAGCTCAATGTGAGCAACTACGTCGGAAGAGAGGGCGAACCTCTCCTCCGTTGGCTTGTCGAACTCGACACTGCCATCGCGGCTCGACGTATCGTCGACCCGTTGTCGAAGGTCGCGTTCGCTATGTCATGTCTTGGCGGACGTGCAAGGAGCTGGGCGTATGGACGCCGGCTCTCCGACCCTACGTGCTTCAGCACGTACGAAGGCTTCAAGGAGGAGCTCAGACAGGCGTTTGAGCCCCGCAGAATGAATTCCGGTCGAGGGCAGAGTTCCTCGACCTGCAGCAGGGTAAGCATGATGTTCATGCTTACGCCCAGAGAGCGCGGTACTTGGTCTCGAACATCGTGACCAACCCGATCGACGAGGCGACTAAGGTCGTCACGTTCATGAAGGGACTGAGAGATGGGCCTGTGAAGACCTATCTCTTCCGCGAGTACCCGGGTACTCTCGAAGCTGCCATCACGCTTGCGATGCAGGAAGAGTTTAGCCTGCGACAGGCTAAACTGCACGCGCATGTACCGAGGCCGCAACCGCGCCCGGTAGTGAGAACGGGAGGTCCGGAACCGATGGACCTCTCGAGCGCTGCCACTGCTGGCCCCAGCAGCGGCAAGGAAGTAATGTGCGGTGCTACCGATGCGGTAGGATCGGTCACTTTGCTAGAGAGTGCACGGCACCCGTGCACCAGCAAGGTGGCTATCGCGGCGATGCTGGGCATCGTCGCAGCCGAACAAAAACGCTGGACACCAGTAGGCGCGGGGCGCCCTACTGGTAATGCAGTTCCGCGTGTCAACCTAGGACACGCGACACTGAGGACTGCAGCCCCAGTGAGGATCACTCTCACTGCAAGAAGCAAGATGACAAGGCTGATCTTGTCATCCTGAAGGTGAAGTCGATGAGAGCAAGCGGCTCTCGTCGTGCGTTGGTAGATTCTGGCGCGTCGAAGAACTTTATTCGACTGCGAAGTCTATCAATGCTTGACTTCGAGGATTTAAAGATACCTCGAAGTATGTTGGAAGTACGCTTGGCGACAGGTGTCGTCGTGAAGACCGAGAAGCGCATGGTACGCGTGCGCTTCACGTACAAGGGTCGAGTGTTCGTCGAAACCTTCATCGTCCTGGATCTGGACGATAAGTTCGACATGGTATTGGGCATGCCGTGGCTTGCACGGCATGATCCGGTAATCGATTGGGAGAAGCGCACTTTGGTGCGCTTCGGTCGCGACGGTGGAACAGAGAGCGATGGCCCTGTTTCCACCACACACGCACCAGTAGGTGCGCGCGAATCTCTAGTCGAGACAGCGCCTAATGCCGCTGTCCCGGAACGCCCTGGACGCGCACGGGCGCGCGCGCGCGAGAACAGATAGCGTCGGCGTCACCGCCGACGGCTAGTGAAGAAAATGTGTTGACTTCGGAAGTCAACACCCGCTTTAGCGAATCAAAGAAGTCTCCGGCCTCGAGCGGCGCGGATGACACAAGCGAGTCACGCGCGTCAGCCGTGGAGACTGACGCGAACCTGATTGGATCGGTTTTGGCCCGTAACGGGAGCCAAGGTGACGTGACGCCGTCGACTCCGGGAGTCGATGGCTTGGATGAATTCTATTCGTCGGCTCAGGGAGCCGACGCACCCTCCGTAATGGGGGTCTCCGCCAATAGAAGGCGTCGAGGTATGGAAGTCGCGTCGGTTCCGGGAACCGACGCTGCGAAAAGACATTTCGCGTCGACTCCGGGAGTCGACGCACCCTTTGTAATTAAGGACTCCGGCAATGATAGGCGTCGAGGTGATGATGGCGTGTCGGTTCCGGGAACCGACGCTGCAGGCGGTGCGGACGGTAGCAAACGTCCCGCACCGGAAAAACTTGCATGCTGTCGTGCAGCCGGGCTGCACGACGAAGCGCCGCGCGACCACGCCGGGCTTGAAGTCGCGCGCCCCCGGGCGGTACCCGCCGGCGAAATTAAGAAAGAACACCCGTCCATGGCTGGGCCTGGACGAGGTCAGAACCATGCGGAGCCGGGCTCCGCAAGTCAAGAAGACGGCGCATGCGAAGGTCGCTGCGCAAGTCTCGGCCCGGGGCCGAGACGCTACAAGAGATGTCTGCCGGGCAGACGAAGGCTGAAAAGCCGAACGTCGAGACGTTGAACGTCTTGACGCGTACCTGTGCCGGGTTCCGGCACAGGGAGATGACTCTCGCTAATCCTCCGACGCAAGCGTCAGAGTTGACTTCGCTTCCAGTCATGAGCTGGAAGCGCTTCGCGCGTGACTTGCACGATGGACGCATCGAGCAAATATGCATTCTCTCGGACGCCGAGAGAACGAAGAGCGAGAATGAGGAACTGAGGCAGTTCTTCATGGAGAGCACCACTGAGAGTGAAGACACTCTCAGTGCCAAGACGAAGAAAGAACGCTTTGAAGAACAGAGCTGGGACTCGCTGAAGGCGAGTCCCTACTATGAGATTCTACGGGAGTACGCGGACGTACTTCCGGAAGAGATCCCTGCGGAGCTTCCGCAGGACAAGGGCATTCAGCACGAGATTGATCTCGTGCCGGGCACGAAATACTGTGTCACGCGGCAGTGGCCACTGCCGCGAGATCAGGTCAAGGCGATCGACGACTTCTTCGAAAGTCGTCGCAAAGCTGGACAAGTGCGGGAATCGAAATCCCCGCACAGTGCTCCAACGTTCTGTGTCAAGAAGCCACAGGGCGGCTGGCGCATCGTTCATGCGTACAACAAGCTGAACGATGCGACGATACCGGCGCAGACACCGATACCGCGAAAAGATGTTATCATCGATTCGATGGCCAGGAGCACTGTCTACAGTGCTCTTGATCTGCGCGATGGGTTCTATCAGATCCTAATGCGTGAGAGCGATATCCCTCTCACGGCTGTGAGCACGCCGAGTGGCATGCTCTGGGAGTGGCTAGTGATGCCGCAGGGTCTGAAGAACGCCCCTGCGACCTTCAACAGGTGCGTGACGCACTTGTTGCGCTCGGTGCGCGACTTCGCACCGAGCTACTTCGATGACGTGTTCGTCCACAGCCGTGCTGCGGACGGGATGAGCGACGTTGAGATGCACAAGGTGCATCTCCGGAAACTGCTTGCGCTCATGCGCAAGCACAAGCTCTACGCGAACCTGAAGAAGTGCATCTTCGGGGCGAGCGAGATACCCGTGCTCGGGTGTCTCGTTGGGAAGAACGGTGTCCGCCCTGACCCTGAAAAAGGTCAGAGTGATCAATGAGTGGCCGACGCCGACGAGCGTCAAGGAACTGCGGCAGTTCCCTTGGCGGCCACGTACTTGTGCAAGTACGTGAAGGACTACGCGGGCGTGATACGCCCGCTGTCACAGCTCCTGAAGAAGGACGCCGAGTGGATTTGGTCTGCTGAATATCAGCAGGCCTTCGATGCAGTCAAGCAAGGCTTGACTGAGGCTCCGATCTTGGCGGTGGCCGACCAAGATCACCCATTCCACGTTGTGTGTGACGCATCCGATTTCGCGATCGGATGTGCGTTGATGCAGCACGATCACGAGGGCCGTGATCGTGTCGTCTACTATCAGTCGCGTCAGCTGAAGCCAGCTGAGCGCAATTACCAGTGCATGACAAGGAGCTCCTTGCCATGAAGTATGCACTTGCGAAGTTCCGAGTGTATCTCCTCGGAAGTAAACCGTTCGTGGTCTATACAGACCACGCGTCGCTGCGGACGGCTGTCAAGTCGCCACACATCTCGCAAACGTATGGCGAGATGGCTTTCGTTCTTTGCGGAATACAACTTCCGGGTTGAGTACAAACCCGGAAGGCTCAATGTGGTGGCCGACGCGTTATCGCGTCGACCTGACTACGCTACGAATGAAGTCGACGTCAATGCCATTGACGCCATGCGATCGAGCACTCCACGTCGTCGCTCCTCGACGACGTGAAGGCCGCGTACGCGCACGACGCGGACGCGAAGCTCTTGCTGGCCTATGGCTCAGTGCCTTCTGACGAAGCTCGTCAGAAGTTGCCAAGACATCTTCGTGCTTGTGCACACCGTTACCGGGTGCACGAGGGGTTGCTACTCTATAGCGCAGTCAACGACAACGCGGACCGCGTTGTCGTTCCCAATGATCATGACCTGCGACTCAGGATCATGTACGAGTATCATGATGCACCGACTGCGGGGCATCCAAGCCGTGAGAAGACATATCTTCTTCTCACGAGGGACTTCTACTGGGCCCACCAGTACAAGTGGGTGCGCAAGTACGTCCGTGCTTGCGAGGTGTGTCAACGTGTGAAGCCTGCGCCGTTCGCGCAGGCTCCTTTGCAGTCACTGCCGACTCCGTCAGAGTGTTGGCAGTCCATGTCCTTGGACTTTGTGTTTGGTCTTCCCCGGATAGCCAGGGAACACGGGCGTTGTGGTCTTTGTTGACCGCTTCAGCAAGATGGTACATCTTGCTGCAGTACCCGCCGAAGTGACTGCGAAACAGACGGCACGTCTGTTCGTTGACATGGTGTTCCGACACCATGGCATGCCGATGGACATCGTGTCCGATCGAGACCCGCGCTTCACCGCGCACCTGTGGCAAGAAGTGTTCACACTTCTTGGCAGTCAATTCTCGATGTCGACTGCGGATCATCCGCAGACGGACGGACAGACCGAGCGCGTGAATCGCGTGCTCGTGGATGTACTCAAGAGCTACGCCCACTCGTTCCAACACTGGAGCGAGTGTCTGCCGATGGCGGAGTTCGCCATCAACAACTCGGTGCATGCCTCGACCGGGCATACACCGTTCTACGTGAATGCCTTGAGGCACCCACGCCTCCCGAGCTTACTCGGGATGCTGGCTCCTTCCTTAAATGGGGAGGATCTACGACTGCAACACAGCAGCCGCAGAATGCCGCTGACACCTGCACGGTGTCAGCCGCAACAACGCGAAAGAAGACGAAGACCGCGTCTGTGCAGGGCACAGACGCAACCAAGCAGAAGAAGACCGCGTCTGTGCAGGGCACAGATGCCAACAAGAAGACGAAGACCGCGTCTGTGCAGGGCACAGACGCAACCAAGAAGAAGAAGACCGCGTCTGTGCAGGGCACAGACGCACACAAGCAGAAGAAGAACGTGTCTGTGCGAGGCACAGACACCACATCGACGAACGCAGAGGCCGGGCCTACTGCTGGAAGCGAGCTGAACGAGTTCAGCTCGGACGCAATGAACTTCGTGCAGCGTAGACAAGCCGTCATTCGGTTTGTCCAGGACGCTATTGCAGCTTCTGTCGATCGACAGAAGCTGAACGCAGACAATGTTGGCAGGGGCAACACAAATGAATTCAAGAAGGGTTCATTGGTCTTGTTAGCTACTCAAAACCTGCCTAAACATGCAGTTTCCGACTTCGGAGCGAGTAAGCTCGCTCCGCGCTTCATTGGGCCGTTCACAGTGTTGGCACGGCATGGCAACGCTTACACGCTAGACATTCCGTCTAGCATGCGCCTCCACCCGACCTTTTACGTCGGGCGGCTGAAGCCATACCAGCAGCACGAGCCAGCTAGCTCGGCCGACGCGAAGCGGAAGCCGAACCTTTCTCCAGCGCGTCAACGCGCTGGGCCAAGCGCACGACGCGACCCCCAACGTCGACGGAGACGTCCGACGCGGTCTGCGCGGCCTGAGCGACTTGAGCCCTCAGGTTCGCCATCTCTTGCCTCAGAGCAGCGAAGTCACTGCTCTGAAGCCGCTCCACAGCGGCGACCCGGTCTTCGAGGGACGGAGGCCCAAGGTCAACCCCAGGTTGACCATACACGAGGCGTGTTCCCACCACCGCCGCCTCCGATCCGTGACGCCCACGGCTCAACACGTTGGATTGTTGAGCGTATTGTCGACCATAGTATCCCGAAAACGAACCGTCATCCGGTTCGTTATCGTATTCGTTGGAGAGGGTTTCCGCCCCACCAAGATACATGGGAGCCGCGGAACGTCCTGCTGCAGGACGTTCCGGAAATGGTGAGGGCGTACGAAGCCCACCACGCACTGCCGGCGCGAAGGTAGTGCGAGCGCTGTGGTCACCCCCAGCGCTCGAAGCACCACGCTCGTCGCGTTCCTCACGTGCCATGAACTTGGCACGGAGATCCTTGAGGCTCGCAGGTACACGGATCGACGTGTACCCGTTTAGGTCGCGGTCGCTCAAGCGCGCCGCACCCGGAAGACACAACATGCACTACTGGCCTTCGGGCACAGCGCACGGAACTCCAGCATCCACAGAAGATCTGTGGAGCTGCTCCAATCTCCCACGCGTCGAGAACGTCTCGAAGCGCTCACGGGCATGCTTAACCCGCTCGCGGTAAGCTGCCGGATTCTTGTTGAAGTTATCAACAAAGGCATTCCAACTTTGACAAAGTGCCTGCCATTCGGGCACTTTGCTGCGAGAAGAGGTCTTCTTGCTGGAGTAATATCGGAGCTCATGGAAGAGTCCGATATAGTAGTCGCGCCTTTGATCCGTCATCGGATCAAAGTGCTGGCCCTCCGCCACCTCATCGTCCTCGATCGCGCTGCATACGTACAGCGGGATAGTGTTCAGGGCACCGAGTTGCCCACCCGCGCCGCGATGTCTGCCGCGGACGGCATCCATGGATCACGCGCTGCATGAGCAGCGCGTGGAGAGCTTGAAGGCGCCGCATCGCGCGGCGAGCTCAAGGCTCCAGCAGCAGAGAGCGGAGTCTCCTTTGCGCAACGCGAACGCTTCGAACTCGAAGCGTCCGAATCGTCTTCTTCACGAGGGCGTCTCGACCCGGCGTGCGGGTCGAGACTGTCGCTGTCGATTGACTCCTTGCGCCTGCTGGGGAGGCATCGCCCTCCTCCATGTCCACGTCGTCCTCGCTATAGTCAACGACATCGTTGACTATCGAAGAGCCCTGAAGGACGATCTTCGGCTCCGCCGCGGCCTTAGCAGCGCGAGCGTCCTGCTTCGCCTGCTGCCGCTCGTGGTACTCGGGGACAGAGAGATTCTCTGTCCCAGCGGCGGTCTTCTTCGGCGAGCTCATTGCGGAATGAGCTCGAGTTTTCCTTCTCCCAACGTGAAGAATTGACGAGTGGTCAATTGCCTGATTGACGTGCCGTGACCGGCGCGTCTAACCTTAAGAGGGGGATGGTGTAACGGGGTTACACGCACAAGTGGCTACAGCCACTTGTAACTCTAACAGACACGATGTCTGTTAAAGGTTCAAACACTTCCTCGGTCTTGATGTATGTTACATCAAGTGCCACATTCATTTACGACCACCACGACGGGTGGTCCATAGACATTTAGGATTCCTATTGATTGAAAGCAGCATCTTTTAACCAATGAGCGACATGCATAGCAAAGGAATTCTGCCAACCAGCCGTTGGCAGATTCCCAACTTAGAATATTACATTTAGAGGAAGTCAGAAACATAAAACAAAAATAACAGTTCTCATCTTTACCAAAATCAGCTATTTAGAGTCTTTATCTTGTTTAAAGTATACTCGTGGACCTCGAGTATACTTAACTCAAGTAAAAGAAACCTACGCTTCCTCATACACGTGCGCACACGTGTAAGCTGTTGTAGTGAGCCAAGGTAGGCCCACTACAGGAACCACCACACCAGAAACGTCGGTCGTGCCTTCAACTGCTTCCTCGTTGGCGTGCGAAACCGTACCAGTGTTGACCGTGATTCGCGATGAGCTTACAGCAAATAGTCGGTAGTCGTAACGTAAGGTCTGGGTGCCCCAGCCTCCCCCAAGCGACCCGCTGTGTTGCAATCACATCTCTTCGAGCCGCACCAATTGCCGTTCAAGGTTCCAACCGTTTCGGCGCAGGCTGCAGCAGGGACCTCTGCCTTGGACGAGACTTAGTTGTCGACCGTAGCGGTCCCAGATCCACTCCTATCTCCACTTCATCATCAAATCCATACTCCACCACGAAGTGAGAACTGGTTGGAGCAGCGAGTTACTTCTACACAAATCGCTGCGTCTGGAGCCTCGGTCGCCCTCCCATTCGCTTCATCATCACTTGTTTCATCTCATGAGGGCTTGACCGAAGCTTGCTTGCGTCTTCTTGACTCCATTCTAATCTCCATTCCATCGTGAATCGTTCACATAACATGCAACATGTAGATTCCAGTAATTTTCTTCGTCTGTCACTGCGAGCTGGATAGTCCTCGCAAGCAGTTCATTATCATCTCCAGTAGCTTCTTTCGTCTGTCGTCGCGAGCTGGGTCACCCTCGCGAGCAGGTCGATCGTCGTTAGCGTATGCAACAAGTCCTTCACCACGTGCAAACATAGCATGCTGGGCTCGCCACTCGTACATTTCACCACCAAAGCGAGCTATGCTCGGCTGCGCGCAGTTACATCATCTCCGGTCCGTTCCACTTCGAAACCTCAACCAGCCCGCTACCGAGAATCAGCACTCGTGTCTTGGTTTACCTCGTTTCATGTAGGACCAAATCCGAGTGATAGGCTTCAGTCGAGGTAAAGGTAGAGACCCCTGGGCGTAGTCGCTGGGGTTAATCTCGTTCGCGGTGTCATCACCCTCGACCGACCCCTCGGCAACCATGGCATGCATGACCGAGATATAGGTCGACTCCATTAGTTGCTCAGGATCATTGGCCGGAATTATGTCCGAATTATCGAACTCACTGTCGGTGTCAGCTGTGAAGGCTGCGAAGGTTGCGATTTCGGTAGGAAAGTCGCTAGGCCCTGGATCGTGTTCGCCTCAGCCGACTTCGCTACTACAGACCGCAGTCGACTTTTCTCCTGGCTCCAGACTGGGCGTGGCGGTCTCTGTTGGCAAGACATTCCACGTAGTTGTCTCGGCCGCTGCTACCACGTCGCGGTCATCTTCCGACCCGTCGTTCGTCACGCTGTTACCATCATGCAGCTCATCACTGGCCTCCGATGCCTCAACCGAGGCGTGTGTCGCTCCCTGGCCGGTAGAGTCGGCACTACTGTCAGGATTCGCGGGCATGCGACTCGGCGGGTCGAGAAGCGCATCTTCGGGTTCTCCGGTGCGCTGGCTTCGTCGTCCAAACCATCGTTCGCCCCACTAGGCCTTCCATCTCAGTTGTATCAACTCGAGCAACCTCAACCGAGCCTTCACTAACCCTGGAGTCGTGGTCATAGCCAAGTACACCAGGTGACGAGTACTCATTACACGACGATGCTTGTTGGCGGCCTCCCGGTCCTGATGGGGCATCAGGTGGCCTCGGCAGGATCTTCCGCGGCGTCGGGTAAGCTCGGCGTACCACCGCAGGTGGCTGTTCAGCTAGCCATCGCTCGTAGAGGCGGCGTTCCCGCCCTTGAAGAGTCTCATCACGACTCGTTGAATAGGCTAGTACCTGCCACTCTTTGTACTTGTTCGAGTCCAGACTCGCGTAACCCGTCTCTCGCGGCAGTTCGCCATGCGGTACCCAGAGCACCACGGAGTCGTGCTTGGTGCACCGTGTTGCAGTGGTCGTAATATTGGTGAGTCTTACCCATGCCGGCTGCCCCGTCGAAGCCTCGCCACCGTCGGCACAAGCTTGTCCGTACGCCGTACCCATACATTGTATCCCGAACGAGGTAGCCGCTGACACGGCAGTCGAAATTCTCGCTACTCGCGACCGGGGATGTTTAAATCCTCGGTCGGCCCACACGAAGGGTGCGTGCCATGAGGTTCGTCATCTTCAACACTCTGCGACTTCAGCAGTGGTACCATGACCTCATCCGGGAGTCGGGCGGTACCGTGGAACAGATCCAGCCGGATGCCGGCCGGGATCATAAAGTCCATCCCCAGTACCACGTCGACCCCTGTATTGTGGTCCATTATCGACATCTCGAACTCGTAGACTTGTTCCCATCCCAAAGTGATCTTCAAGAGAGCTCGCCTACGGGTCTCCTTCACCCCAGGGTTGATACCGCGGACTTCGAGACTTCGTCCGTGGTCCAGAACTTCTCGTACACGGAGCCGCTTGGCGAAGGCCGCCGAGATCACGCTAACGTTCGCTCCAGTGTCGAGAAGTATCCTCGTTCGCGCGTCGTCCACCGCGCCATTGACCAAAGCTCTCATTCGCTTCCTCTTGTCGTACCGTTGGGACGACCACCACCCCAATCTCTCACCGGGTAGTAATTTCACCGCACGAGCGAGGTTTCGAGGCGGTCCCTGACCTGGACAAGGCTGGTGATCAAAGCCTCGATCGGGTGTCCATCACGTTCATCATCATCATCTTCATCAATACCGGTCTCAACGAGACTTGCGTCTCGGTTCTCTCCATTTTCCGTCGATCTCACACGTTCATTGTTGTTCAGGTCGTCAGGCCGTTTGCTTTTGCCTGTGAACGCGAACAGATAGTCCGCATCAACAGCAGGCTCAGCTAACTGTGGCAGCCCGATTGGGACCAACCCAGTATCAGTTGGCGGGCTGCCTAGTTTAAATGCCTTCCATACACCAGGCTTTGCAGCTCTGGCGACAGATCCTTCTTGTCGACCTTGGACTTCAGGAGCTTGGTAAGTTCGTGGAGGGCTTCGCACTTCCCAGCATCGTGCACCTGTTTGCACAGTTTGCACCGCCGGTAGCAGAAGTGCACCGAGTGGGACGGGCTTCCGCACGCTGCGCATGGCCCATACTGGCGACGGCTGTCTCGTTCGTGGTTGGACGGTCCTCCTCCGTTCCTGAAGCGTCGGTTGTCAGACCGAGCGAACGTCCCTTCAGCTGCGGCCCTCCGTTCAGCGTCGTTGGCGGCCGTGACATGTCCCTTAGGTTCGTCAGAGTCATAATCGGCATCCGAATCCTCGTCCGAGCGTTGGTCGTCCGAGTACTGGTGCTCGTCTTCGAAGTATTCCTCGTTCACCTCACCGGCACGTCGGGAGGCGTACGAAGCCTCGTTGCGTGCACCGACCGAACCTCCGACGTTCCATTCTGTAACGGGGTCACACGCACAAGTGGCTACAGCCACTTGCAACTCTAACAGACGCGATGTCTGTTAAAGGTTCAAACACTTCCTCGGCCTTGGTGTACGTTACATCAAGGGCCACATTCATTTACGATCACCACGACGGGTGGTCCATAGACATTTAGGATTCCTATTGGTTGAAAGCAGCATCTTTTAACCAATGAGCGACATGCATAGCAAAGGAATTCTGCCAACCAGCCGTTGGCAGATTCCCAACTTAGAATATTACATTTAGAGGAAGTCAGAAACATAAAACAAAAATAACAGTTCTCATCTTTACCAAAATCAGCTATTTAGAGTCTTTATCTTGTTTAAAGTATACTCGTGGACCTCGAGTATACTTAACTCAAGTAAAAGAAACCTACGCTTCCTCATACACGTGCGCACACGTGTAAGCTGTTGTAGTGAGCCAAGGTAGGCCCACTACACATTCCGCCATTACATCGGCTAGCGCGTCGACCAAAGTCACCCTTGACCGGTACGGTGATACATCGCGTCGGTCACGACGGCGGTCATCATCGCGACGATCGTTGCTGCGGTCGTCATCACGGTAGCGTCGTTCACGGCGGTATCCACCACGAGAATCCTCGTTCGACCTCGCATCACGTCGGCGACCATCATCTTGACTCCGAGAGCGCCGGAACGACGATTCGCGAGTTGAGTTGCGGTCGCGGTGGCGCAGGATGTCGTTGATCGTCTCTTCGAGGTCATGAATGCTCTTGACCCGCACATGGCACAGACGGTCTTCTAAGTTTCGGTCGTCACACGTAACCAAGAAATGTTCCACGTGGTCCTTTGCGTCGCGTCCACCGTTCTCAAACTGTATGCCGGCGTTGCGAGCATAGCCATTAAGCCGGTTAAGGTAGTCACATACGTGCTCCTTGTCCTCTCGCTTGGCCGAGTAATACCGAGCCTTCGCAGACTGGGAAAACTTCGAACAGTAGTACTTGATGAACGCCTCGCTCAGCAACTTCCACGAGCGTCTCGTCTTGCGCGGGAGCTGGCGGCACCAGTGCAGGGCTCCGTCCCTGAGCTTGAGTTCGAACGGCATGCACCACTCGTTGGGGGTGCATGGGTTCCCTTCATCTCCTAGATGAACGTTCGGAGCCACTGCATGGAGTGCTCGCTCTTGTCGCGCGTCCCGTAGAACGGTTGGATGTTGGTGGCGATCTCGAGCTTCGGGGTTGAGCTCTGGTTGTCCGTCGCACTCAGTTCGCGCACTTGGCGTGCCCACTCGCTCGGCAGATCACCCTCGTAGTGGTCAGACACGAGGTCATCATCACTGTCCGACGAGTCATATCGGGGATCGTAACGACGACTGGATCTGCGACCGGTTGCCGCGCGCGTGCCAGGCGTTGCATACGAAGACTCGGTCTCCCTAGCCAGACGTTCACTGCGGTCCGTAGATCGTGGAGTTACCATGTGCGAGTCTTGCATGTAAGGCGAAGCCTCACCCTTGGCTGCGAAAACTCCATCACCAGCGGCGGTCTTCCTCGGGGTCGCTGGTAGCGGGACCTTGGAGGGTCAACCACTTCCGAGGCCGAACGAAGCTTCGTTGAGCTTTTGTCGGCCACCCCAAAGGCGTCACGCAACTTCTTCCTCCACTTGGTGAGCGCCGCGGCGGCGGGAGTTGGCGTCCGGCTCGCGAGTGCGGCCTCCGTCGGGAGAATCTGGGGTTCGCACCCCATCGCACGCAGGAGATCCACCGTGTTTTGAGCGACCTGCCAAGTGCTTGGTGACTTGATCGGCGTGGCTAACGCCCCTCCAAGGTCCATCCAGATGGCCTGGCGGACCTGGTTCGGGGAGAACAGTTGCATCCACTCACTCTTGGTCTTCATCAGCTCCAGGCATCGTCCCAAAACTTTGTTGGCCGCCGGAGTATCGCCGTTGAGGGGAGGACGAGTGCTAACCGGCTTGGAGGTTGCCCCTCCTGCCGTCACCGAGGGTTTGAACCCGTCGGTTGCACCGTCATCCGCGTCGTAGGCGAGCTCGGGGCTCGGCATGCCGTTGAACGTTTCGGAGAGGTCGCGGGTGATCGACCTCGATCCTCCGCTGTGGCCTGCCGACACAACCGCAGCTTCCGAAGTCTCGGACATCACAGTCCTGACATCCCAGTCATCATCTTCGTCATCTTCATTGGCGTCCGAGGAATCAATCGCCGTGTTGTAACTCGCCGAGCGCTCGTCGATTGACTCCATACGATCCGTCGCTGGGGTCGAAAACGAGCTGCCGGAGCGCACCGAAGCCTCGGTGCGGGTTCCACTCGACTTGACCGGCGTCAATGGTATGGTTGACTTGACTCCCTTCGCCATCTTCACTCTTCTTCACCTTCTCTTCTTCTTCTTCTTCTTCTTCTTCTTCTTCTTCTTCTTCTTCTTCTTCTTCTTCTTCTTCTTCTTCTCCTCCTCCTCCTCTTCGCTCGTTGGGGTAAAGACCTACAACAACCCAGACACACAGAAGGTCACACCAATCCCGGGTCGCGGCACCAGTTGTGGTGTGGTAATACCACTAAAATTCTCTTCTACCAAAAGGTATTAGAGACACCAACAACACGCTAACCCGCAAAGGTAAGCGCTTATTGGATCAAAACCTGAAGACCAGGAACGATCCCTTACACCGGGTCGGTTGCAAGCGCCTCTGTGCACCTTTGGTTATCTTCGGTCAACCCAAAAACCTGTACCACTAGCCACGAGCTTAGGCTAGGATACTATGTAGCGCTTTCGCGCAACCCTACTGCAGTCCCTCAGAAAGGAAGGGTACCGGCGTGTTACGCCTTATACAGGGGGACGAAGGTAAAACCTCGGTAGGTAGACTAATACACTCAAGGACACTCTTGTCCCACAAATATACAGTGAACGACACTCCTATGTCGCTCTTGCCTCTCCGGTCACGCCAACTCTTGGCGCCGCCAAGGAAACTCTCGGTCAAAGCACGATAAGCTCCCCGACAGGCATCCACACGCAGCCGAGCGTGTCCAGGCACTACAATAAGCTAGCTACACTTACCGAAGTCGGACTTGACCCTTGTTGGCTGTGGGGAAGACTGTCTTTTTATTACTGAGTTTTATGAGGCCCAGGGGGGCTCGTTCTGGTCATCCTATGATGAGTCCTATGTCCCTATACAAATATCTAGTGTGAACGATCGCAATAAGGCAATTCCGGACACATCAAATGACGACCGCGACCACACTAATAAGTGCGGTCGAAGTACGCAACTAAATGCATATGTACCTAAAAGTGGGTACCATGAAGCCTCGTTCGGGGTTCTATTAGGACCCGACGAGGCTCCGGCCACTGACCGTCACTCCAACGAGGCTAATGTAGTCGTCCAAGCAGAAGTAGCCATCTCCGTCTCTCGCTTGACCGCTTCTTGATGGAGCTTGACCTTCGGGCCGGCGAGGCAATCACCTTGGAAACACACGATTTCCGATACCACAGCTCGTTCTGGTTTCCACATCAGCGAGGGATCTAGTTTCACATCTGCTCTGCGCCGGACGGCAACATCCCTCCATGCTTGGATGGGTCATACCACTGGTGCAGTAGGTTGAAGAACTCTTCCATAGGGCACTCACCAGCCGGGTGAACATCTCCACACGCTTTACAGACGCGAAGGCAGCAATCCGAGGGGTGGTGGCCACCGCACTTGTCGCACGTCAGCAATTTCCTACAGGGTGACGGTTCGACTTGCAATGTGAGCACTTGGACGGAGGCGCGTGCGATCCGTTCCCGGCCGCTTCATCTCGAGGCGACCCGCGTTCAGCGGGACGCTGAGTGGCGACCAGCAACCTCGCGCGCTCGTCATCGTCGTAGTCTTGACCGTAGTCTGACACGAGGCGGTTTCAGAATGTGCCGACAGCGCGCCGTCACTTCCACGACTTGGATTTTGTATCGAATTGTGGATAACTTGGGTGCAGCGCGGCTGTACCCGTGTGACACGGATGGCGACTGTGGGAGAGAAGTGATCCCAGGGGATGAATCCAGTACCTGACCGCAGATGGGCCCAACTGGCTGGAAGTGTGAATCCTGGGAGTGCACGCCCAAGATTTCAGAAGCGGCGAGGTGGACCGACTACGTGCCGAGCTCCGAGATCTCCATACTAGCTTTGACACCTCCGAGCAGACCGTGACAGTAATGGGCCGTCGTATACAAGTAGTCGACTCGGAGCGTCGATCACTCACGCAAGACTTGATCCGCATGAGCCATGAGCGCGACGTCCTTCAGCGAGAGTTTGCCGCCGCACACTGGCAACTGTCTTCCATCTACGCCTTGGCGGGAGTTTGTCCTACCTCGATCGAAGAGGTGTTGGATCCAGCGTACATACTTAGCTTGATCCGTATAGCACCTCCGGGATCTGCCGGTCAGCAGTCTGCGGGCGAGACTTCCGATCCCGGCCACGGAGACCAAGATTCAGAGTCGTCTTCAGCGCTCCGTCAAGAGGCGGGTTCTAGCGCGCCCAAACGGGATCGGGATCCAGAGGCATCCGATCCAGATCCAACTCCGTCGGCCAAGCGTCGGATCTTCTCACCTTCACCGGGGGACGACAACCTGGATCCAGAAAGCAGTCATGTGGCATCTGGCGCCTCTCAAGGTGGTGAGATCGATGACGATGGAGATCGCCAGGATCTACCTGACGAAGGACACGATACCGGTGGAGAAGACGAAGGCGACCACGACCACGAAGGCGACGACGACGACAACCGCGAAAGTGAAGATGATGATGATGACGCGGAGACTGAGGCCATGACCAGAGAGCTGTTTGAAGCTCAGACTCGGGAGGCGTTATCGCGATCGGGATGCGATGAGAGACGGCATCAGCATGCCTCCCCTCGCCGCCCACAGCTATCGGGTGCCGGTGGTGCTCCTGACGACGGTGATAGATCGGATCCGCATGAAGATCCCGATCCAACTCCTCCGCAAGATCCCGATCCACGCAGTTTCCGTCCAAATCGTGCCCGTCGACCACCTGTGCAAGATCCACTGGCTCGAGTAGTTCCATTCGCTCCTGATGCCGACTGCATTCCGGGTCGGGAGCAACCGCACGTACTTGTGTCGGCTGGTTGTGCTCCATGGCTTGCAGACCGGCTCACCAACGTGGCTGTGGCGACCATGCTGATCGTCATCCTGTTTCCGATCCTGCCCACTACCCCAGGTTGGGTGTTCCCATACTTCGACCCTGTGCTGCGCCGCAGACCGAGGATCCAGCTGAGTGATAACTGCTGGGAGCTCATCACAGAAGGTAACGTGCGGGCGTTATTGGACACTCGCCCGTGGGAGGTCCTCGAGAGCCCTGGTGACGCCGTCTCATTTGAAATCAACGTGGGTGGTCGGCTTGGGATCTTGATCCGTGAGTACGGGATCTTCGAAGACATCCATCTCATGTCCTACTGGGAGTCGACCCACCACTTCCCCATTCCCGATGCAATGGCCAAAACGTATCCGTGGCTGCTCGTGTTCCAGAAGGAGCGTAGTAATCGCAGATCCCATGCAGGTCGTGCGTGGAAACAGTTGGATATCTTGCTGGATCCACACTTCCTGCATTTCCCGAAGCGCGCAGAGTCCGTAACGTGGTACCCGGAATTGGCCTCGCGTCGGTCTAACCTGGCGGATCGCACTCTGAACCGGCCAGAACCGACTGATCTCTTGGAGGCGTTAGACGAATGCAACAACGAAGATCCATGGCGCAATCACTACCGGGACACCCCCCAATGCCATCCTGCGCGCAACATCGCGCGCCTCCCTGCCAAGTTCTTCAATCTCCGCGCCGTTGGCGACCAGTAAGCGTTGGATCCATGATGCCAAGTCTCAAGTAGATCCAGATCCACCGATCATTGCCATGAACTAGTTGCACCGGAGCTGGATGTACTCCTGTATGTTGTAGTTGGTAATCACATTACTTCTGTTCGTTTCTTCTCTTTTCACTTCCTATCCGACTTCGCTCATCATGTCAGGACAAACCCAGTCTGCTCCTCGTTACCACTTTGCGTCCCAATGTACATCCATATCCGTGCCACACACCTTCGCGATCCAGATCCATAATCACACTCAACTCCCGATTCAGCCAAGACGTCCTTGTCCTCTCCAGATTCTTCTTCCTTCCACTTCGTCCGAGTGCAACGAACACCTTGTTATCCCATACACAAATATAAAATCCCCCAATCCACCAATCTACAACAACCTTGTAGATCCATCACCACACTCTCTACCCGAAGTGACCAGCTCACTTCAGGAGACAGCAGCCCCACTACTCCTCGTGGGACTGCATCACACCGAACCGGTTCCGGTTGGTGCGGCTCCGCAAGAACTCGTGTAGTATAGCACCACAGTTGAGATCCGCTTCATCAACCCAGGATGGATCTTCATATCCACGCCAGTGTACCAAGAAATCACGATGGATCCGGCCGTAGCGAGTACGTTTCCCAGCTCTCATATCCGTAATTTTCTCCACTTCGTACTCGTCCTCATCTAGATCCTGGATCCAGCTATCCTCCGGCAATAGTGCTTCATCAAAATCGTATCGGTCTGTAGTGCCTTCAGTCAACTGGATCCGGGGTCGGTCCGGAAAGCTCTTCACCAACTTGAGCTTCGACACGTGAACCACGGGAAACAACCGGTACTCCGTGCCTGGGTTTTCGATCCGCACTGCGTACCCGCCGATCTTCTCTGCCACGCGAAACGGCCCGTGCCACATGTGAGCCAGTTTACGGGCGTACCCTTCCTTGATGCGATCCAAGTATAGCCAGACTCTAGATCCACCTCAATCTGGTGCGGATGGATCTCCCAGTTGTGTCTTTCGGCCCGGTCTGAGATCGCCTCCTGTAATCGAGCGTTCACCTCTGCTCGTGCCTGCTGATAGTAGCGCTGGATCTGGTATCTCCATCGTCTTGGATCCCGATCCTGACGGCGGGTACTGCCCACAGGGATTGTGGCTTCAAGGGTGGATCTTGGATCCCAGCCGTGCACCAAGTAGAAAGGCGTCTCTCCACGGATCCGATCCTGGGCGGTATTGAGCGCGAAAGTGAGACGCTCGGCGTAGTCATCCCAGTCACGTTGATCCAGATCCTGAACATACATCTTTAGCACACAAGTAGCTGTCTGCACCATGCGTTCCGCAGTCCCGTTCGCTTGCGGTCTGTACGCCATCGTCGCGCGCTGCCGCTGACCCAGGATCCGGTTGAAGGATATGAAGAAATCGGCCATGAATCCCGGCTCACGATCGTGCCTTATCACTTCGCTCGCACCGAAACGTCTAAACACACACTCTTCGTAGGATTCCGCGATCGTCTGTGCAGTCCGGGAGTTGCTGGCTTTTGCAGTCACGTATCCTGTAAACAGATCCACCCAGATCAACACGTCGGTATTGCCCTTGTTGGATCTGGGCAGCGACGGGATGTGATCCATCGCTATAATCTGAAACGGGTACGTTGCTTGGATGTTGCCGGGCGACTCGCCTTGGATCGTGGGTCGTCCTTTGCCGGTTTCGCAATCCACACACTCTCCGACATATCGTTGGACACTCCGATACAGACCTCTCCAATGAAAGTGATCGCGGATCCGCTGGTAAGTACGGTCGATCTCTTGGTGGCCCCTTCTAGGCTGACATTGTAGTGGTGTAGAACATCCTGCTGTAGTGTTTCCGGCAGTACCAGCCTCATCAATCCGTCGCGATCCGCCTCCACCTTCTTCGTCGGGGAGCCGTAGAACAACAGACCATTGAGATCCACTTCATAATCCATCACCATAGTACCGTAAGATCTGGCTTCATCTTGGCTGAGATCTTGGATCTCGCCTGCCAAATACCTCTTCTGACCGGAGATCCACGCCTCCTCGCTCTGCGCTTGGCGGATCCTGGCGATCCTAAGATCCCGCACCACTTCCTCTCGCAATACACTCGGGTTGGATCTGGCTCTGGCTCGTGCCCTGGTTGTCACGGGTGAGATACGAGCGACGGGGGCTTCTTCTTCACGCTTTACAACCAGGATCTCGTCTAGGCGGTTCAACGTAACTAGATTCTTGAGGCGAGGCCGATGAAACCTTTATCGCCCAGGGGGGTTCGTATAGCGCAGCCCAAGCAGGTCCTCAGGGTGTAGACCCAGAGAACCGACTTGAGAGTCAACAGCAAGAAAATAATTCCAGAGGTTCGCAGCCGCAAAGCTTTAAACCCTGAGGATCACTCTCCTTGGTTGGCGTGGGTACCTTGTGTAATCCCTGTCGGCTCGTTTGTCTTTGACGGAACGGTACTTCACCAAACTCGAATGTAGCCTCGAAGAAGCGCTGAGGTGCACGTCTAATCCAGAACGCACTTCGACACTAGAGGCAAAACCCAGAGAATCAGATTACCCGAAATCCAGAATATCACGAATTCAGGATTCAGGATTTCAGTCAACTCTGGGGTGAGGAACTCAGAAGACACCTTACCCCAATGCCTTCGTAGCTCGATAAAACCAACAAATACAGAGTATACAAACACTACAACTAGCCGTCACTTATTCTTTTGGACCCTTGGACGGTGGGTCACTCACACACTAGGCTCACTCGAGTCTGAAATTCAGGGGCCTAGCTCCCCTGAGACTCACACAAACGCGCACCACCTCCAGTACAGGAGGAAAATACAATCACTATCAGTTACCTTTCCATTCACACAAGCAGTCAATACACAATCCTGGAGGCGACTACCTAGCACCCCAGAATACCCTCTGGAATAATATGAAATGGGCTACCACGAGCACAGGAAGTGACCCAACTAGGATATGAATAGGTGGATCACTCCAGGAAGCACGAGGCCGTCGCTGGTCCCCACCTAACTGGACTTGAGTTTGATGGAGTCCACACAGACGGCTGTCCTTCGCCGTTGATGTGCCCTTAGCGTCCCGCGGTCGTAGTCTCGGGTCCTCCGGATTTCCGTCGGCAGGCTTGGCCGAAGTCACTTGCGCAGTACAGGGAAAATTGAACTCTGTTTGTCTTTTATCAGCTACTTCTCTCGCTTACTTCTTTCTCTCTTCTGCATTCTTCTACGGGCAAATATATTCATTTCACTATGCTTGGGGTTCAATATCTTGCCTTCAGTATACCTTGGGTTCAGCGGTCCAGACCTGCGATCGGCTTGCGATTCCATCGTCGCATGGCGTCCAAAGTGCCAAATGTGGGTCCTTGTATTTGGGTTTGTATAGTCTTCCGTTCCCTCTCGACCCCTCGAAAGTATTCAGTCTGCCGATCTGCACTTGGATCTTCAAGGTCACGCATCACTTTGATTGCAGACTGACTCCCAACTGGCTCGACATTCAGAGATTCATGTGATACTCTGGATTGCTTCTGAGAATCAGTGGAATTCAGGGGAGCTCTTGAGGGTTCTTGGAGATTCTTGGGTGTTGATATGGGAAACACTTGTTCTGAGTATAGGGAGTCTGGGTTCACAGTCCAAATCCAGAGGATCACTTGAATCTCTGGATCACCTGTTCTTAAGGAGGTGGACTCTGGATTATCATCCGGTACTCTGGATTTCTTGTGTGATACTCTGGATCATAGGTTGTGTACATCACAGACTCGCGTGTATCTCTACAAATACGAACACTTAACGGGTTGTACGGCTTCCGGCGCATGTCCACGGTGGTAGTGGGAGTAGTTTTCAGGGGATCTGATCCATAGTAGTGCTATGACCCACAGCAAGATGAGGTGTACTCTGGGATACGTTCTCCAGACACACTTTCCGCCAGACTTTAGGCACTCATCGTAAGGGAAAGTCCGGGACTGGACTGAGTGTTCTTCTGAATTTCTGGGTGTGCACTCCCAGGATTCACACTTCCAGTCAGTTGGGCCCATCTGCGGTCAGGCACTAGATTCGTCCCACTGAATCACTTCTCTCCCCCAACGTCACTCGTGTCACACAGGTACAGCCGTGCTCATCCAAGTTATCCACCAATCATACCTTGATACAAACTCCAGGTCGTAAGAGTGACGGCGCGTCATCGGCAAATTTCTGGAAACCACCTCGTGTCATTCTGCAGATCCACTTCGTCCTCCACCTTGATCCCAGCTTGGCGCTGAAGCGCTGCGCTGGCTAAGCTGTCAGCGCTGCCGTTCCAGTCGCGCTTTACGTGTACCAGCTCATGGTCAGGCCAGATCCGCAGCGGATCCAGGGCCTTCTGTCTCAGAAGCGTCAACCCCGGTGCCTTGCAGTCGATCTCCCCCCGGACTTGACGGACCACCAGGTTAGAGTCTCCGCAGATCACCAATCGTCGTTGTGCCTCGCCTTCGAGCAGATCCAAACATAGAAGAAGTCCGTGATACTCGGCTTCGTTAACCGTCAGCCCTTCAGCATAACCGGATCTAGCCTTCACGACGATCCATTCGGGTAACTTCCACAGGATCGCGCTGTAGGCGCCCCCACCGCGCTAGACACAGGCAGATCCATCAAAGCTGACCACGTGCAGTTCTCCCCCAGGTCGGAGGGCAGCTCACTGTCCCAGCCGACCTTGCAACCCCGTGGATCTGAATAACCAGGCCAGGGTCGAGTGCCCCGTCAAGACTCGGATCTGGCGTCCGACTAGCATATTGTAACCTAGATCCAGGATCCGCAACAACGCTAACACCTCCTTCTCGACCACACCGTAGTTGAGCTCGTTCGACTTCAGCGTGCGGCTGGTGAAGGTAACCGGATGATAAGTGCCTTCGTACTCCTGCACCAAAGCGGCCACTCACTAGCGTACACCACCACTACCGGTAATAGATCTGCGTTGAAATGTCGGAGGATCGGAGTCGTCGCCATTTTCTCCTTTAGCTTGGCAAAGGCCCGATGAGCACGGACCCAACGTGGATCTACACTGTCTGGATGGCTCGCCTCCAGATCCGAAGTCTCTCGCTCCACAACGTTACCGGATCCAGAGTCTGGATCTGGTATGTCTAGATCCAGCAGGCCGGGCGAGGTCCGCTCGGTTGGATCTGGGGTGGTTGAAGTCATCACTGCTTGGATCTGTCCATCGATCTCCTCGTGTAACCCAAAGCCTGTCATGTTCCGATCCAGATCCTCGCAGTCGGGCAGGTATCTCTGTGGATTCTCCGATCCCAAGCTGCAGGTATCGGTCCAGCTTCACTGACTGTGCCTTGTCACTGTAGAGTGGGCGGCGTCCGCTGAGCTGGATCCGGACTTTGTCAGGCAGGCAGAGGGTCCCGTCAGCTAGATCCAGCCGGATCCCGGCCGGGACCATGTAGTCCATGCCAGGGATCGCTTCTTGGCCAGACAGATCTTCCACCCAAATGTCGAAGAAATACATCAGGTATCCACCTAAAGTGATCTTGATCCGCGTTCTCCCTTCCGTCGTGTACACATTGTCTCCGATCCTAACACATTCTTGGCTCTGACTCCTGTCGATATAGCACCCAACCTTACGAGCAAAGGCGGTGTCCACGATGGACACCTCGGCACCGGTATCTAAACCTTCTCATTGTTGATCTTGCCGTGGATCTTGGCTTGACGGAACCACTTGCCTGGCGAATGTTGCTTCCAGTACCCTCGCGACTCTCCAGGTAGGAGATATGGATCTACGTTCCGCCGGCCTGCAGCGACACGTCTGGATCTGGATCCTGAGGTGTCTTCGCCTTCCACTGGTTTGAACCACTGCTCTGGATCCTGTTGTTTCCCGTATCCTTGGCGAACTTCTGGATCCAGATCCATCTCCACTGTCGCGTCGGATCTGGTGTAGTCGTCAGCTTGCCGGTAACTTGAGACCATGGCAGTGCGTTTCCCATGAAGATCACATGTATTACCGCGTAGATCCTGTCGTTTGCTAACTCGATCTGTCGATGTCTTGTTCACATATGCATAGATGCAATACCTAGAACGCTCGGCTCGTACCGGATTCCAACCCGGCGAGCGTCCTAGTTTAACATCTTCTCCGCCATTTCTGGCGGCATCCCCGCATGCTTGGCTGGATTGAACCACTGACGGATCTGGTTGTAGAACTCTTCCATCGGTCATCGGCCCACGTCATGACGCTCACCACATCCGCGACACACGAAGAGGCAGTGATCACCTGGATGACCCTTCTTGCCGCACTTCTCACACGTCAAACGCTTCCAACAGCCAAGGTGCGAGTGCCTCTTGGATCCACAGTGCGTACAGCGGCTGCGCTCGGATCCTTCAGTGTGGATCCTGGATCTTGAGTCGGGATCTTGTTGTGGGCGGTCTGGCGGGTTCCGATCCGGGGCCTTCTGCTCCTCCTCCACGGGCTTCGCGTGATCTTGGGCAGCGGACAGGTAGATCCTGCGGTACTCCTCGCACTCGGAGTCAGATCCATCGCTGGATCCAGACTCTGATCCTGAGTCAGGTTGGATCTGGATCGCACGCACATATTTGGCTGGAGCATCCGGTGCGGGCGTCGCGGGGGTCTTCTGCCGGTACTTGCTGGATCCATACGCAGACTTCTTCTGTCGATTCTTCGCCCGATCCAGCGCGCGAAGGACTTCTTCCAGCTCGTCAACATCCGGTAGTCGGAGTAAGGTCAGCCGATCCGCTAGATCCTGGTCACCCAAAGTCTCAATAAAATGATCCACATGTTCGCGTTTCTCCTTGGATCCACCATCCTTGATCTTGAGTCGAGCGCGGAGTCCGGCGACGTTGAGCCGGTAGAGGTAGTCCAACGGAGACTCGTCCGAGCGCTTACGGCCATGGTAGTACTGGCGAGCAACGGAGATCCCCAATCCGCAGTATTGGGTCTGGAAGCTGCGAAGCAGATCCGGTCACTTGTTGCGTGTGGATCGGGGCAGTTGGCGATACCAGTTTTTTTTGCTGATCGAGATAGAAGATCCGCGAAGGTCAGACACTTCTCCTCGTCGGGGGCTTGGTCACGCAGGAACGCAGACTTCACTTAACTGATCCAAGCTCTTGCTCGATCCTCGTCCTGGTCCTTGCCGGAGAACTCCTTCAGATCCGAGATCGCCGAGATCCGGACTCGTTGGAGCAGGGCTGAGCTGGTGGATCCGGCCGCCGTGGAGGCTACAGTGGCTCGAGCTGTAGTCGGGAAGTCAATGTCATCCGGATCGAACTCCCAGTGTGGATCCGGATCCGACGACTCGGTCGACTCCATCTCGACGTCTAGAGATCCATGATTCTGGACCGCCTCCGGCGTTAGCGTTGGGGTCAAGGCTCCCTGCTCTTTCAAGAACCTGTTCATAGCTGCCTCAGTATACGCACTAAACGGGTCATTGTGTCCACTTTTTATTTCTCTCCTTATAAGAACACGACAAAGTGTTTCTCCTTCAATTGTTGATATGTGTGTATTTTTCACGTACTTTTCTTTATATCTATCCATCATTCACCTTCTTTATCATTTCGCCATCAAAGTTAAAATTTTACAACGCTCATAAAAATATGTTCAAAATAAGCATTTACATACCCGGAAGTCAATAAAAAATATTACCTCAAAGCTCTTATTTTTCTTAAGTATCGGGTCATTGTGTCCACTTCTCATTTTAAGATTTTCTTGTCATTTGCGCCACACAATTATTTGCCAAGGTACCTACCTTCACAAAATATTCGCCAAGGTACCTACCTTCAGCAACCTACCACAAATATTGGAAAATTTTGTTTAAAGATAAAAATTTCTATCTTAAGAAATAAATCTTAAGTATATAAATCCCAAGAGCATACGATTAACCAACTAACGATGAACTCACCATTTAGCTTCAATTGTAAATACTCAACCATTGAGTCTTTCCTCGCTGATAAGAATTACTCTAAGTTTATCATGAGTCAGTCATGGATGAAAAATCCTAACCATATCAAGACATATAAGCTGATTATGAGTTATCAGAGAAGCCTAAAAGCTAGTAAAAAATACATTCATTCATGTATTCCTGAGGAGGTGAAGCGTCCAAAATTCACATCTGGGAGATATGCTGGTGAGGAATGTAGATTGTTTAAAGGTGTGATTAATTTCTATAGACAACCCGATGAAATTGAAAAATATACAGCTTTCATTCAGAAGCTGTACAAAAACAACAAGCTAAAGGATATTAAATTAATTGAAACAATGAAAGCATTTGATAAATACAATCAATACATTGAGAATATGTATGCGTATTTTGATCGTTATGCTGAATTTGATACATCAATTGAGGATAGACAAAAGAGATTATTCAAAACATTGATCACTGAGCTACCTGAGAATGTAGCTAAGCATATGTATAGTCCAAAGAAGCTGTTAAAGATGATTGATAACGAAGATGAATTCTGGTCTTATGTAGATCAATAAAAACGCCCCTCACCCTCTTTTGAGTTTGGTAAATTTTTTTTGATTTTTATTTTTTTATCACTGTCGAGACGATCCAATTCGACAATATTGACATCGATTTGATGCTGAGACGATCCAATTCGACAATATTGACTTCGATTTGATGCTGAGACGATCCAATTCGACAATATTGACATCGATTTGATGCTGAGACGATCCAATTCGACAATATTGACATCAAATTGATGCTGAGACAATCCAAATCGACATCGAATTGTTGCTGAGACGGTCCAAATCAACATCGAATTGATACTGAGACGATCCATATCGACATCGACACCAATGCTAAATCAGTAACGTTGATATACTTTTAAACTATCTTAAGAAATAAAAAAAGTAAAGTATATTATCAACGAAGATGTGCAATTTCATAACTTCTAAAGGATCGAAGTGTTTGCTTTCACCAACCAAGGATACATGTCATATCCATAAGAAAAAATGCTAATTAATTACAAAAGCGTTGAGATTAGAAATTTAAACAAAACAATCCAAAAAAAGAATATCACCAATGAAAAAATTAAATCTGAAGCAGATGCTATAAGAAACGAAAATGATAAATTGAAGTCCGAACTTAAGCAACTAAAAAGTAAAATAAATTTCTTGCAAAAGGATGTCGCTACTATGAAACCAGATTATGAAAGTTACTCATTAATCAAAAAGTATGAGTTGATGAAATTTAACCTAAAAAACATATTTATGATGAAACTGATACGTATGAGTTAAAACAATTTTGCAGAGATAAATCAAATGTACCTATACTCGTAGAAATATTTGGGAAGCAAACCGATTATTGGAAATTTTACAATAATCTGAGATTAACAAGAAACAAACTTTGTCATTTATATGAATTACGATCTTAAGACATATTTTTATTAATATAAATAAGATGCCACGTTATGAAAATGATGAACAGAGACGTCAAGCAAGACGCGAAACAAATAGAAGATACTATGAGAAGACTCGCGAAGCTAGGTTGCTTAAACAAAGGCATTATGATATTGAGCACAAAGAAGAGATTAGCTTAAAGAACAAGGTCAGATATCAAGCAAAGAAAGTACTCTCGACTCAAAATGTGAAAATTGAATAATTGGCCAACTTTTTTTTTGGCTAGATTTATATAATCTCTCAATCTAAGTTGAGAAATTTTCATCTTAAGGAAAGATTATCATATTATATAGTATCATTTCCATTTGAAAATGCCGATCACAGCAGCTCATAAGAAATCGCAACAGCACCGTAGCAACCTGTACAGGTTTGTTAAAAGCAAAAATCTGATTATTCATTGGGATATGACGACCAAGAAAATGGAAAGTATTGTTAATGGCTATAAAAATAAGAAAGCCAAGACAATCTTCAATGCACTTGAAAAATCTAAGGCTAAAAACGACGAAACCGCACTTAAAGCTATTAACAAAACAACGGGCAAATATGATGTATCACTTAGCCGTTTTAACCGAATCCGTAAGAACATCGTTTCACCGGCTGACAAGAAGCTTCTTCTTCATTTTAAAGATTCTACCGGCAACATTGTGAAGACATATCACCTTCAGGATCGTATGATTAACATTGATAACCTTTTTATTGATGAAGAGAATCAGTATAGCTCAGGTGCTGACGTAGCATTGAATATTCTACCTTCAACAACAGTTGAAACGGAATGGCTATCAAACCCGCCTCGTTCTCGTTCTGAACGAAAGAACTTCTTTCGTTATCTAACAAAAGCAGACTACAACCTCGAATCTTTTCAAGTATATTCAAATGAGTTTAAAATCAAAGACAACCACTCTAAATCATTTGACCCTGAAACTGATCCAGATTTTAAAGCGATTAACTATCCTTGTTTTCTCTTTGCCCTTCATAAAGCCGGGGTTAGTTCTCAGATTGTTAAGCAGATCTCGCAAACGATGTTTAACTCAGGCGCGACAGTTGATTTCATCAGAAAGATAGCAAATGCTTTCAATCTCTACATCTCAGTTAAGCAATTTCGCATTAGAAAGGATTCAGGCAGATCAAACAATGATATTTCCTTCTATGGTGTAAAGACTGAAAATTGCATTAAGCTCGGCTCTGTCGGTGAACATCTATTTGCTATTTTGCCAACTAAAATTACCAAAGCTTCACTTGATCATCCTGAGATAGTTAGAGAACACGGGCGAACTGATTTCAGACTCAAAGGAGCTAGAGTAGTATTTAAAGATAAGAAGATCAAATTACTAGACAGCTATGAAGCAATTACTTATCTTTATCATCACCGTGAAACACACTTGGAAACAATCACTCAGCAGAGCATGCCTTTCCTTCTTAAAAGCAAATATCAAGAAGTTCGTTCTTTGAACGCTGAAGACTTTCATGATAACAATTTCAAAGAAATGGGAAGAGTAAAAGGTAAAGAGCTAAACCTTGGCCAAGCGCCCTTCAGAGCATTTAACAGCAAGACAAAAGAATTATATGATGTTCGTATTTTCAATATCGTCTATTTCGATTTTGAAACTCTAGTCATAAACAATGAACATGTTCCATACTGCGTATCGTATTGCATTGCCAATGTTATGATGCTGGAAGATGGTGTTACTACCCCTTCGTTCAGTGAGACCAAGAACATCTACGGATTAGGATGTGAGAAACAATTTCTAGAATCTCTACCTCAAAAAAGCTACAACCTACTTTGGGCGTACAATGCTGGATTCGATTCTCGTTTCATTTTAAAACACATGACGTTTAGCTCAAGGGATACAAATATGATCGATTGCGGCACAAAGATTAAACGGGCTCATGGATTCTATAGAGGACGTGAGGTTTTGATCAAAGATTCAATGTCATTCCTAGCTGGAGGGCTTGGCAATTTACCGAAGATGTTCAAGGAAGCATCAGAATCGATCTCACTCGAAAAAGAGTGCTTTCCTCACAATTTGATTAACAAAGAGAACTTCAAATCGCAATGGCCAATTGAATATCTCAACTCATACAAAGATAAGGATACTCTCATTGCTAATGCTACACAAATCGGAGCTATTAAAGATGGCAAATTTGACTGTGAGATGTATGCTACCCATTACTGCAATCGCGATGTCGATGTGCTAAAATCATGCTTTGAAGCATTCAGAAAACTCGTATATAGCGAATTCAAACTTGATGTTTATCGTTTCCACAGTATTTCCTCTTTGTCTCTAGCGTATCAACATAACGAAGGATGCTTTGATGGTTGCTACGAAATGAATTCGGTGCTACTAGGTTTCCTACGTCAAGCCACCGTTGGCGGACGCGTTATGACACGCGACAATCAAAAGCATCACATCAAACATAAAATTGCTGATTTCGATGCTGTTAGCCTCTATCCGTCAGCAATGAGCGAATTAAACGGATACGTTAGAGGTAAGGCAAAGCTCTTCAAGGACTCAATCCCCTCTGACGCTGATTTCTATGTAGCTAGGGTTCGCTTTGATTCGATTGGTAAAAAACAACACTTTCCTCTTTTGAGCTACTTCGAAAATGGCTCTCGTAACTTCACTAACGATATTGTTGGTAGAGAAATGATTGTTGGAAAGCAAGCTCTTGAGGATATCCAACGTTTTCAGCAAGCCAAATACACTGTTATCGAAGGTGTTTACTGGAATGAGGGCTTCAACGATCAAATCATTAAAACAATTAGAAAGATGTTTAACGCTCGACTAAAATACAAAGCTGAAGGTAACCCCCTTCAAAATGTATTAAAACTGATGATGAACTCTTCATACGGCAAGCTTTTGATGAAGCCTATCGTTAAGAAGAAAGTATTCGTTAGCGGAGGCCAAGAGAAGATTGATGAATATACTCGCAAGAACATTCACAAGATGATTTCAAGAACCCCTATCAGTGATAAATTAGCTCTGTTTGAAGAGCACAAAGCGCTGACGCAGCACTTTAGCCCTGTCCACCTTGGCATTCAGGTCCTTGATTCAAGCAAGCACATCATGAACAGGGTCATGTGCTTAGCAGAAGACATCAACGCTAATATTTGGTACCAGGACACCGATTCAATGCACATCGACTACGATGCTGTTCCTAAACTTGCTGATGCATATAAAGATAAATACAACAAGGAACTTATTGGCAAGCAGATGGGACAATTTCATGTTGATTTTAATCTTGAAGGATCAGAAGGCAATATCTACGCTAAGGAAAGCATATTCCTAGGAAAGAAAAGCTATCTTGATGTTCTAGCTTGCGATGGTAATACCATTGAAGGTCTTCATATTCGTATGAAGGGAATTCCATCAAAACTAATTGAGGATGATGCGTATAATCATTACTTAAATTTGTTTAATGGCAAGTCGATGTCATTCGATCTCACTGATTTATGTTCGATCAATATCAATTCGAAGACTCAAACACTTTCAAAGAGAACTAACTTTACAAGAAGTGTATCATTCAACTAAATATAAGGACGGTTAGAAATCTCTCTGTTTTCAACCTCGTTGAAAACAATCGATCGATTTCGCGGCGTTCGCCTCTCAATCTTCGATTTAGTAGACAATGGAAGCTTTACTAAATAAACTCTATTTTGATTCGAAGACAGGCTTTATTGGAGCTGACAAGCTCTATCGAAAGGCTAAAGCGATTAATAAGAAAATTACGAAAAAACAAGTGAATGAATGGTATAAGACGCAATCTAGTATCCAACGATTCTCAAATCGAAATCAAAAATTTCCTGAGTTCAAAATTGCTTCAAATAATCCTAACGAATGGCAAATGGATTTGGCGTTTTGGGCTAAGCAACCGATCTTGATTTCTGTAAATATCAACAGTCGCATTGGATATGCTAAATTGTTGAAAAACAAACAAGCTGATACTGTTAAAAAGGCTATCGAAGGCTTCATCTCAAATAATAAAGTTACAGCATTAATGTCAGATAATGGAAGTGAATTCATTAACAGTAAAGTCGAAACGCTTCTTGATCAGAAACATATCTCACACGGAAATGCTTTTGTTGGTGATCACACAGTACTTGGCAAAATAGATCGATTTATCAGAACGATAAAGGCAATACTAACCAAGATGAAGGAGTTTACAAAATTTAAGAAGCTTACTCAGAAAATTTTGAATGAAGCTATCTCAAATTACAACACGTCATATCATTCATCAATCAACGGAACGGCTAATGAAATGAAAGGAAAAGTTATGATAGATGAAGTTGCTTATAATAAACGCGTTGTAAAGCAAGTTCAAAAAGGCATTCCCGAAGGTTCAATTGTTCGATATCGATTAAAATCTAAAACGCCATTCGATAAAGAAGGAATCAAATTTTCAAAAACTACTTACGAGGTGATTGGTTTAGATGGGTTGAAAATAAGAATTCGATCGAAGAACAATCATATTCTCTACAAACCTGTAAACGATTTGAAAATCGTGAAAGCGGAGATAGCTGACGCGCCGCTAGATAATCAAGAAATTTGGGAAGCTGAGAAGATATTGGATCATGAAAAGATGCGAAATGGGAAGTATAAATATTCAGTTAAATGGAAAGGATATGACGAACCAACTTGGGAGATTCAAGATAATTTGCGACTTGTTAATAAAAATAAACGATCTACACTTGAGGAAGCTTACTGGCGCAAGTAACGCTAAAAAAAAAATCGAGTGAGCTATAGCTCAGTACGTGATATTTTTACAACTGGACGCGGTTGCTTGAAATCACGCTTAGACGAGGTCAAATTGATTTTGGGTCTGAATATTCCTTCTTGAACGGCCTTACGTTTGGGAATTATCTTAGAAATATCTTCTAGTAGCGTCGAGTTATCATATACAGATCCATCATCAAATGGGTCTTCGGTGAATTCAAGATTAACATCCATCTTAGAGCCAACACCGTTGGCGAGTCGACGAATGAAGTTCGTCTGGATACTAGAACGAGTATCTTTTGGAAACTTCGTTCTATATATATGATACCGGATTTTTTTTCAAAAATATTTTATTACTTATCTATATACATAGTAGAAGTCATGGTTTTAACAACATTGTGCAAAGCAATCACTAATAATGACACGCAATGTTCGCGCAAAGCTCAGAAAACATCATACTGCAAACAGCATGACAAAGATGCAAAATTACCATGTACAAAAAGGAACTAGCAAGGCTGCATGAGCGCATCCGTCGATATATAGAAATATCTACGGATCTTCATAATAAGCTGCTTGATATCGAATATGTAGATTACTTAAAGTTGCAATTGATGCATATTGGAGGTCAATGTAGATCATTTCGAGATATCATTGACGATCCTAAACATAAAGATAAAATTGAGACGCTGTTTGATCTTCCAATTGACGAGGCACAATCTGCCTACGACAGAATGCTTAAGAGGCGGAATGAGTTAGTTCATAAGTACACGATTAACGGCTGGAACAACCAAAAACGATCATGTCCCGAAAGGGTAAAGCGACAGCAAAACACAATTTTTAATAAATACATACAGCCAAGATCCTTGCTAAATCTTTACGAATTGTAGTTTATTATTTTTTTTATCAAACGATCGCCACATTCATATAAAGCAATCATGTTCCCATCCTTTTCTAGTCTATCTCAGAGAGAACGCAAACGACAAGAGCTATTACGCGAGGCTGAACGCGAGCTTGCGATTGAGCGTCATCTCAAGAACAAATATGCGGAGACAATGTGGGCTGCAGATAACGAAGCAAGTCTAATTGCAATTCCAAAGTCAACTAATGGAACAGACACACAAACGGATATTAGCATCCCGCCCAGATCTACAGCAACTGTAGACACAACCTCTACTGGCACAACGGCAACTTCTGGTGTTTTTTCAGCGCCGAGCGGGCTAACAGGCGATATTAGTATCCCAACTACTGTATCATCCACCGCTGCTTCTGATATGGTTAAGCTTGACACCGAGCATATCATGTATCGGCCGGATGCGACAATGGAAGAGGCGGTATCAAATCGCGAAGATAAACAAGCAAAATCATATCAGGCTGTTGTAGATTTGTTTGAGATGCAACCAGACGTCGCAGCATGGGATCTACACCCGATATTCGATCCTCTGCTTGTAAAGAACGGAGATGCGAAAGCTAAGCGTGATATGTATTTCCTAGGCCCAAAGGCCGAATTGTATCATAGATCATCAAGGAAAGCTGTTCGAAAGGGTAGACAAGAAGATTTGGTTGACCAGATAGATTGGGAAGCAACAATTGAGTATATATTCGAACGCATTAACTTGGTTGATGGTTATGTAAAAGCTCGAGAGATGCGGGAGAAACTAAATACCCAGCGTAAGGTATTTGACGGACTCAAGACCAATGCAGATATGAAACGATTATTTGCGAGCTATCAAGCACTCAACTCGATCAAGGATGAGATTGTACGAGAAGACAAGCTTGACAGTGAACGGCTAGGCGAATCTCGCTTTGCATTGAACAATATGGTGGGTCAGATCGTTGATGAGAATCTGTCAAAGGATTCGCGAAGTGATGATATCAACCGAGATTCAAAGCAGATCTTTGTCCAGATCGTTAAAAACAATTGGGATATCGTCAAAGCTAATCTAGTGCACGATTTCAATAGCAGGCTAGGTTTCTACGCGCTGGGTCGAAGCGATGATCTGCAAGGATTACCTGAGCCCATCGATGGCTACTACATCGATCCGATTAATTTCAAGGTGCGACAGACTCACAATCATCGCCTATCGAATAATATGGAGAAGGAGCGTCTCTCTTGGGCTAATACTCTTCAATTTCTATTCCAATCCGCTCAGAATCGCAATATCGTGCTCGATACATCAGGCACGTCTTTAAGAACGGCCAATACAAGGGTAGAGTCGCAGACGCCAGCCCGCAGTCTGAGCGCCAGCTCAACAAGCGCTCACTAGAGGATAGCACTGTATCCAATCTCATTATTGATCAGAAGAAACCGAACCTCAATGAATTGAGCCGAACAGTAGGAACTGATGTCAATATGGTGGAAGCAGCTGGTGATTATAAGAAGCTAGTATATGATCTCTACACTGATAATCCGTGGCTGCTGCAAGAGTATCTACCTCCGGCTGTATCGAAGCTTAGTAGCAACCGATCATATCATCCAGATAAGTACTATATTGATTTGAACGGAGCTATTCGCAAAATCAAAAACAAGAAACCTAATCTGAGTGTTGATCAGCTTGCGTCTCCTGAAGCACTTGTCCGCATGAATCTGAGCTGGCCGCTCACGTTCCAAGGAGTTATTGAGTATCTAATACAGGCTATTAATTTCTATACCGACAATCCGGATCTGCTCGAACAGCATAATTTCAGAGAGAAGCTAGCGCAGATCAAATCCAGTCTTAGCAAGTTCAATATTCGAGTCCCTGACAATGATCGTCCGATCAACATGGAGGATCTAGAGATGACGAATGATGTTCGAGGTCGCCAGACCCTCGGACGGAGTTCCGAGAGCCCTGCCTCTCTGCCATCTGTCACAGGACGCGGCCTTAGAGGCGCCGGATATGTAGCCAAGAATCTCAAGGATAAGGAAGGCAACCCGATCCAATATCACTCGAATCGAGGATACAATCTTGCCCAACTTGAAGGAACGGGTACTTACAGTTCGTTAGCCTACAAACGAATTGGAACCAAGTTCGTGCATCTCCCAAAACTCAATGAAGGCCTACTTAAAGTTGTATACCCCAATCGCAGTACGGTTGGCCCTCAACGAAAGATCAGCAATGATCTATCTCAGCTGATTAAATCGCTTATATTCGATGGCAATATCAATCAGCAACTGTACGACTCGATGAATATGGATGATAAACGCGTTTTTCACGAGCTTCTTCGCATCACGCATACTCAACATGCTCTACGTGACCCGCTTAAAGATCCTCGGGATGTACTCAAGCAAGAGTACATGAAACTCAAGGGAGAAGTCATGCTCGGAAATGACAACCCCAGTCTGATTAGAGAACTTAAGCAAGTATTAGTTGATATGTACTCGGCAAAATTAATTTCTGATGAAGAGTTCAAACAAGTTTTGGTTGCTATTGTATAAAGCCAACATAGTTAGCGATTCGACAAGCAAGCTTACATAGATATGGTATTATTCATTCCAACTAAAATCATCGATACTCGCAACGCGTATCAACGCGAAGCTAAAAACAATCTAAAAGAGCTAAAATCGCTCATGGAGAAGCTGGTAGTGAAAGATATTCCTGCGTCTGATACTACGTTCAAAGCTTTGTGGTGGAGTGGACCCGTTGTGGTGGAGTGGATCCGCTGGAATTAGCAGGGATCCCACACTCACACACTGCGCCCAGACACCGACTAACGGAGGGGGTACTCCGATAACCGTGGGGTTGCTGAGTGGCTCACCTTGTGTACCCGTCGGCGGGCTGGATCTGCTCTCTCGTTGACACGAGATGCGCAGCGGGTGAACTTGAACGTCCTTGGCGGGGACTTGGGGAGATGTTGGGGTAGATCCGCAGTGGGGGTTCCTTCACGCGGGCCTGGGTTGGTAGATCCTTGGTCTTGGCCGTAGATCTTGTGGATCCGATAAGTAATATACCAGATCCGGAGTTGTTGCCTTGTTGGGAGTGCTGTATCCTTTTCCTTTACGTTGCTTGCCGCCTCCTATTAGCGGGGAAGTTGGGGGGCGAGGGCCGAAGGGCGCGAGCTGCTGGCCAAGCTATCCAGCGGTCTGCCACGTGTGCGGGGGGCAAATTACTTGATTAAAGTATGGGCCAATACAAATCCCAATACTAAAGACCAAGTGACTGGTTCCCAAGCAAATTCGACTCTGATTTATGTTAGCCTGTATCCAGCCTTCCCATCCGACTTGGATCCCGCCTGCTACTGGCTCTCCTTCCTACCTAGTTCCGCACCGTAGCCTCTGTACCAATAAACCGGTACAGATCCATACCTAATCTAGGGGATCCTAATGTAGGCGACCAGATCCATGTACGCCACACTACCTACGCCCAGCCCATCTTCAACGACCCTGATCCGGCAACCACACCCCCATCCAGCAATCATGGCGTCATCCGAGGGACCCGGCCTCGTCATCAACTGCCGGATCCCATTACCCGACCAACTGGCGGATCCTGTTCCATCAAGACCTCTTCTTGAGCGGATCTTCTCACCACAGCTTCTAAACCAGGTGGTAGCGTATGGACCTATAAGGAACCCAAAAAAAGCAGAACGTTTGCTCTTTAGCGTCAGCTCTTTATTTTAAATCATTTATTTTTTTGTTTAAGGCTTCTATTTGTTGCTGTTGTTCTTGAATAGCTTTACAAAGAATAGAAGTCAGACAAGCATAATCTACACCCCAACCGGTCTTTGGCGTTCCATCCGGATTGAGTTCATCAGCATCTTCACCTTCCGGTACATACACGGGCTCAGCAACGATATCAATCATCTCTTGAGCAATGAATCAAATTGCTCGTTTATTATCGCTAATCCAGCTGAACTGACGCGGCTGCATGCGCATGACCTCAGCGAGTCCGTATGGAAGATCGATAATGTTTTTCTTCAGTCTTCGATCTGAGCTATTTGTGTAGGCTCCTCCATAGCAAGGTGCGTAGCCATTATAGACCCAAGAACCGTCGCAGGTAGCAAATCTGATACCAGCTGATGCATTGACGTGATTGCCGATACAGGGATAGCTTGTCGTTGAGTTTTGCCATCTAAACATCGGGGAAATCGATGATGATTTGACATGCATACCGTAATTACTCCAGATAGCACCTGACGCATGGATCGTTCCTTCAGGACTCCAATTAGCTAAATCCACAGCCATACGGCCCGAAGAGTTGATATAGCATTGAGTTGAATTACCAACCATTAACCTAAGAGGATCGGATGTAGTAGTGCCTAGAGCGACTCCGTTAGTTCCTCCAGCTACATCATTGTAGATTTGTACCTCGAACTCGATAGGTGTTGCTTGGTCATTAGCGATTCTCATCGCTCTTTGCCAACTTCCTGATAGTAGATTCGCGCTAGATGTGATATCAAGTTTTGCTGTAGATGAAGAACTACCAAATCGAATGTATCCAGCTTGCGTTATCCTCATCCGTTCTGTCATCGGGGATAGCATGTTAGCTCCTGATCGCGTGCTTATGGCAAAATCAGCCAGTCCGCTTTGAGTCGTTGGATTAGCCGTTCTAGTTGCGTACAGATTGACAGAAGGCGTATAGGTGGTCAAATCCTCAGTACCTTCGATAACATAGGAAATGCCGGCTTGCGCTCCGGTAGTACTCGATTTGTTTCTAATCAAGAGATTGAAATCAGATGCTCGCGTAGTAGATGAGAAAGTTGTTCCGGGGGTAATTGATAGAATATTTGTTTGAGGACTGATCGATACACCATTAATCGTAAGGCTAGAACAGTTCAATGCACCAGCAATGTCTAGCTTATAACTGCTGTTGGTCGAACTGCCTCCGATGTTGATATTGCCAGATGTATCCATAATCAGACAATCATTACCCGCATACCTCCAGAAATAGCAACCTGGCGTCGATGAGTTAGCTGATCCCCTCACGCCCTGTTCCATCTGATAGAACGAAACAAAGTTCATAGAAGCTGCAGAACTAGTATTATCGTTTTGGATTACTAATGATTTGCTAAACGTCGATCGAGAGATGGTCAGAGATCTCAGGCCTGTAATGCCATAACTGGCATCAGCTACAAGCGCTTTGCTTGCTTCTACGGTACCTAGAGTAGTCAAAGACAGTCTAGGAATCAGAGAAAGATCATACGTGGTTGAGCCTTGAACGAAGCTACTTCCGCGGATCGCGCCATTAACATCGAGCTTGTAGGCGGTATTGATCGATGCTTGACCAATAGCCAGATTGCCGTTGATGTCCATCAAAAGCCTATCAGTATTAGCAAATCTCCAGAAGTATGCATTAGGTGTCGTTGCGTTTGCACTACCGCGAACGCCTTGCTCCATCTGATAGAATGAAACGATATTCAACGAAGCTGTAGAGGTAGTAGAGTCGTTTTGAACTACCAATCCTTTACTGAATACGGAATTGATAATCAATGAACCTAGAGTACCAACCGAAGTGATATTCGGCTGAGCCGCGGTCTGTAGAGTGCCTGTGATATTAGTGGCAGTCTGCGATGCTAGCGTACCGATCGACGTAATATTAGGCTGAGCAGCGGTTTGTAGAGTACCTGTAATGCCTCCGGAAACGGTCAGATTTGTGAGAGTACCAAGCGAAGTGATATTAGGTTGCGCAGCTGTTTGTAGAGTACCTGTGAGGTTTGTAGCAGTCAGTGATGATAACCCCGAGATTTGACCAGATCCTCCTACGATGAGAGCCTTGTTATTGCTTGCTGTTCCCGGACTAGCAGTCAATAGCGATAGGCTACTTAGATCAACGTTAGAGCCATTGAGCTTCAATGAACTACAACTGATCGAATTGATTCCCGTAATATCGCGGTTGGCATCCAATACTAGAGCACTCATCGGAGAGGCTGTTCCCATAGTGATCGAGCTGAGATAACTCAATCTATAGTCGGTTTTGCTGAGATAAAGAGCATCTGCCATTTCAAGGCTGAGCAAATCCGTTCCCGATGCAAAGAAGTTCGGATTGAAGATATTACTCTCTTGAGATGGAGGACGAACAGAAAATCCCATTTTTTGTTATCAAGTTATATATCTGAATGGATATACTTTCAGCAAAACATGGCTAAGCGAATTGATAATTGGGGCGCGGCTTTACCAAAAGAGTACCGAACAGATTCTCTAGGCGATATCAAGCAGCTAGGAATTAAAAAACTGTTCCGAGGCATTATTCTTGCTCCTAGTAACGCCGGGAAGACCAATCTGTGCTTTCATATCATCAAGAGCAGCCCTAATGTCTACAGCCATCTACACATAATCGCACGCAATCCAGATCAAGAGTTGTACAATTATATGAAAGACAAACTAGCGGGTCATATAACCGTCTACGATCCATCAACTCCTCCGAGTGTTGACGATATTCAGAAGGATCCGCGCGGAGGACTGCAGCTAGTTATTATCGATGACTACAGCTCGGACAAGAAGCTTCAAAAAGACATATTCAGTCATTACTTCATTCGCGGTCGCCATAAGCGGCTGTCGACTATGTTCCTGACCCATAGCTGGTTTGCAACCGATAAGCTCATTCGTTTGAATTCCGAGTATTTATGGATCCTTAAAGCTAATAGCATCCGCGATTTGAAAATGGTTATTAGCGACTTTCCAATTCCCGGCTTAACACTTGAGAAGCTGATTAGAGCTTACAACGAGTCAACTAAAGAGAAAGGTCAGTGTTTGACGGTCGATAACGTTAGATCAATTCTTCGATTTAATTTCAATGAAAATCCAATAACTTTTAATAGTTAATATATAACGATGTCGAATATCATCACTCTCGCTCGCAGCACATCGTCTCTAATGGATTCAATAATACCCTTCGTTATGAATTTCCCGGCAGCAGTGTTAATTTCACTAATAGCGAGCTTGCTATCCATAGCATAAACATGTACAATAGCCAGTTTAACATTGACTCAACCGCTTACGGAAACAACAGCTTCAAAATTTCAATGCCTACTGGAAACGTCTATAGTACAGTCTCGATCACGCTTCCGAGCGGATATTACTCGTACAGTGCAATCAACTCATCTATGCAATCAGCTATGATTAGCGCTGGAGCATATCTGATTAATAGTGATGGAGATAACGTCTTTTACGTCAACATATCGGAGAATCCGACCTACTACAGCTGCCAAGTAGATCTGTCGCCTGTTCCAACTAGTCTTCCCGCAGGATGGACTCGCCCGCCGTCTGGTCTCTACTCAAGCGGTGGAAGCGGTTTGCCGCTTGGATTTAGCTATGTACCAAAGCTAGTGATTGAGAACGAAGAATTTGGTAAAATCATCGGCTTCCCGGTATCAACTACTCCCAGTCAGAGTTTATACACGCTTCAAAGCTTACTATCTCCGATCCCGCCTGTAATCAACCCCGTATCTAGCTACCAACTACGATGCTCGCTGGTATCGAATCCGTATTGCATTCCCGATGACGTTCTGACTACTTTCAATACCGCAGGCACTACTATTGGCCAATTGGTGAGTTATCAGCCAAACGAGTTCTGCTGGATCGATGTTCCCAACGGATCATATGCATCGATCACGCTGACGATCGTTGATCAAGACGGAAGGTTCGCGAAATTAAACGACACGAACATGCTGATCTCATTAATCATCCGACAAAAAAAGTAATTTGGGGGCACAGTCCCCCGGGGTTTCCAACCCCAAGCGACCGCTTGACAAAAAAATTAAGTTGGCTATATTTTTTTTCTAATTTATAATCTAAAGCTTCCAGCACGCTTAGTACTACCCCCGCTTTTTCTCATTGCACGAAGTCGCGCCATTTTGGCTTTCATCTCAGGTGATCCTTTTGCCGGATGGCTGCGACGAGAAGGTTTCGCTACTGCTGCATCTTCAACACCAATACCAGTGAATTTCTTGAGAGCACCGCGAGCAACGCCTACGAGAGCAGGGTCTTTACCATGACTGGCAACATATGCCGATCCCATCGTCGCGAGGCCATCCGCGGCTGCTGATAGAGCAGGCTTGATCACAGGCTTCCAGGCACTCTTAATACCGCTCCAAATTTTCCCCCATATACTACCAGCTTGCATGCTGCCACCATTTGCCTCCATTGGGTACTCGACTTCATGACGAGTAATATTTACACGAACACCTTTATTTGATTTTTTGGCTTTTATGACCTTAGCATAGGATTCTGGATGTAAATGTAAAACCGCATCAGATCCAGCCAAATCGGCTTTGGTTAGCGATAGGGTACCACCCTTAACCGCCCTGAGTAGACGCTTTGCCGGGATAGAGCTCGAAACCTTAAGTTCTTTGTACATCGTTTATAGATAGATAGGGATTTAAAATTTCAGAAAATAATTACTCGATCACATCAATATCAAGATCCTGAAACCTATCCATTAGGTACATTTTTTTGTGCTGGCGACAGTAGAGCCATAGCATACAGTATATTCCGCAGTATTCGTCGCTTGATCCTTGAATTTGTTTATCAAAATATGGCAGCTTGCCTAAAACTTTCGGCGCCGGAGTACCCATGCTATCGAACCATGAACCATCATTGTAAGCTGTCCAATGGCCGACGCCAGGCCCTTGCCTAAGCAGAAGCAAGAAACTGCCTTTAGCGGGTAGCGCCTTCTTGATCTCTTGAATCTCGTATATCTCATTTATTTTAACACCAATATGTTTTGCTAGTTCCAGCAAATCTGAGTCAGATGTAATTCCTTTCACGAATTCCATTTAATTTAGCAAGCTAAGAAATCTCTCCGTTTTCAACTTCGTTGAAAACAATCGAACGATTTCGTGCTGGCGCCACTAATTAGTAAGACTAAGAGAACTTGTTCGCGTGTCTTGCGCCACTTGAACTTCGTTCTAATCTTCGATTAATTATTTTTTGAGATGGAGTATATCAAATCCTATATACTTTACAACCATGAGTGATACTACTCAATTAACGGATGCTTATCTTCTTCAGTCGGCACTTAAGACCGAATCGCCTATCGATGTTTCGAAAGGCAAGACCGTTAGTGTCGTATACGACGGCAATCAAGGTTCATACAATTCTGGCCTAATTCAGATCGATGCCACAAGCCAACTTACCGGATCAAAAGGATATGCTAGCCTGAAAGAGGCATATATCACTCTGCCGTATGTTATCACCGCCAAGTCAACCGGCACAGCCTCTATTAATGGGTCGACAATTAGTCGCTTCGCGTGTGCGCTTAAGTGCAATGTCGCTAACGTAATTGATTCTTTAACTGTTGAACTCAACGGCAAAAAAGTCATTACGGAGACGGAGTACAAGGGCTTCTGGAACAATCTTCGTGCGATGACTGAACTGTCTCAGGACGAAATTGCTAAACACGGTGCTGACATGCATCTATACCCGGATACTTGGACGGGGATTAACTTTACTAGAGCGGCTTCGGCGTGTGGCGATGGCTATAGCAACAATCAAATTTCTGGTATTTCTCCTCTCGATAACACGCTATCGCAAGCTCAGGAACCATGGGCATATAATGCTGGATTTTTCAAGCGCCTTACCAATACGCCTCCTGTTATAGATGCTACGGAGGCGACAGGGGCCTTCTCCTGGGCGTCGTTTGGTACGACGGCTACTAAGCAAATCCTACAACAGAATGCTCGCGGCTGTTATAAGGAGTCTGACGCGACGTCGTTTGGAAACGACAATGTTGCTGGCAAGTGGTTCCATATGTTGAAGATTCGATTAGTCGATTTGCATCCGATATTCAAGGAGCTAGATTTATGTTCCAATCCCCAGCTAAAACTCCGTCTGCGTGTAAATGCTGGTACGGTTGCTGTTTCGGGCAATGCTACTACAATGAAGCTTGACTCTGTTACCATGACTTCTGGACAGACTGTTCCGATCATGATCGCTCCCACGACGGGTCCGGTTAAGACGGCGGCTAATGATATCGTCAATTTTGCTATGCCAATGTGGGATAATCTAACGCCTGCTGGATCGCAACTGTCGTTCTCTTTTGGTCCGCTTGGTAATGCTTTTACACCAACTGCTCAAGTCGGTGAGTACTTTCCTTACACCAATTCACGACTCCATATTCCGTTTTACACTCTTAAGAACCCAACTCCGATTATTCAAAAGCCAATCAAGACCATTCGCTACCTTGACTGTTTTGCCCAAATGTTTAGAAAGGGAGGTGGTACTACCAATTCCAGCGATGTCTCCAGAGGTCAGCTGAATGCTCCGTTTGATCTAAATATCTCCGGATACAAGAAAAACGTTAAATACGTAGCTCTGATTCCGTTCGCGGATACATCATCTCAGCATTTTGTATCGGCTCATGTTCCTCAATACCAATCTCCATTCGACTCGGCTCCTGGGACCTGTATGCCTGGCGCTTCTATTCGTAACTTCCAAGTTACTATTGGCAACAGTAACGTTTTTGACAAGAGCCAAGAGTATGACTTTGAATCGTTCAAGCATGAATTCTCTAAGCTAGGCGCTATAAACGGAGACTTAAGCCAGGAAGTTAGCAACGGCTTAGTTGATTCTATGCAATGGTCGATGGCTCAGCGCATTCTAGTCGCGGATACGTCGCGTCTCACGCAGAAGGACGTACCTCAGGCTATTCAGGTATCCGGCATTAACGGCTCGGCGACTGGCATGGATCTACTCGTACTTGTTGTTTATGAGCGCGAGCTTGAGCTAGATCGTCTTACAGGTGAGGTGCACCGGACAGACTGAGCAACAAAAGAGCACCAGAGCATACTTAGACGTTCTGTAGGTACACCTTATGAAGTATCTAACATCTAAATTAATTAATAAAAAATATTGTTCTTTATACCTATCTGTATATATGAGCACCATGTCGAACGAACTAAGATTTGGAAAATTTAAAGGCAAGACGATTGAAAAAGTATATGGTTCTGATCCTAGTTACTGTCGGTGGTTAAAGAATCAACCTAATTTACTAAACGATACTATACGTCAATTTCTTGATTCCAAGCTAACAGATGATCCTGATGATGACTATGTACTTAATTTTGGCAAATACAAAAGCCGAAAGCTTAAAGTTGTTCATGAACTAGATCCAAGCTATACTGACTGGCTTCGTAAAAATAAATTTGTTATTGAGAAGTGCCCTCGTCTAGTAAAAGAACTTAGTGAACTTCACTAGATCATACATTTTTTTTCATTGAGATAAAAAAAATTCTCGTCATGTTACGCTAAGTTGGTTTAGCAGCATTCAAAGAATTGTTCAATATCGTCAAATTGTTGCATGCGCGTCATCATACGTCGCGGATGTAGAGCTTCAGCGATAAGCTTTTCAGTTACGGTTTCACGGAAGAATCGTTTGATTATCGCGCTTTCGATGTCGCGTCTGATCTTGTTCTGGAAACGGTGACTGTTAAATAAACGTGGTTCATTTACCTTTCCTGTCTTGATCTCACGTACAAGAGATTTGCGCACATAGAATCCCTCATCAGGTTCATCCGGAAACTCGATGTATTGGGTCAGTTGCGAATCAATGTAAAACATGTGCTGAGTCAGTTGCGATTCAGTGTAAGCCGGGTGTTGAAAATCAGACTCATCGTCGAAATTTATCTCATTCAACTGATCGGCGATGTTGTTGGCTTCAAACTCGAACTCAAACTCGAACTGGATCTGCTCGTTGTTGTTGTTCATTGTTGTTTGCACTGTATGCTCTTGGGATTTATATACTTAAGATTTATTTCTTAAGATAGAACTTTTTTATCTTTAAACAAAATTTTCCAATATTTGTGGTAGGTTGCTGAAGGTAGGTACCTTGGCGAATATTTTGTGAAGGTAGGTACCTTGGCAAATAATTGTGTGGCGCAAATGACAAGAAAATCTTAAAATGAGAAGTGGACACAATGACCCGATACTTAAGAAAAATAAGAGCTTTGAGGTAATATTTTTTATTGACTTCCGGGTATGTAAATGCTTATTTTGAACATATTTTTATGAGCGTTGTAAAATTTTAACTTTGATGGCGAAATGATAAAGAAGGTGAATGATGGATAGATATAAAGAAAAGTACGTGAAAAATACACACATATCAACAATTGAAGGAGAAACACTTTGTCGTGTTCTTATAAGGAGAGAAATAAAAAGTGGACACAATGACCCGTTTAGTGCATATACTTCCCTCGAAGAACGACTCCAGCCTGCTCGGATCCAGATACCGTGGCAGTCGGATCCACCGATGGAGCCGGCTGCTGCTTGGATCGGGAGGCTGAGGACTCGCTTCACGCTGGATCTGGGCTCGAGCGCGTAACATCGTGGTTCCCGAGGGTCCGAGTGACATGCGCCGAGGCTCCGAAGACGTGTCCGATCCAAGTTCTGCAGCCGACACATAAGGTGACGACGTCCGGCATCCTGTGGATCCTTCTTGTGGAGATCTTGGATCCGGGATTACGGGATCCAATTTCGGCTGGATCTCGCCCACCAACACCTTCAGACGGTTGAACAGCATCTCTGCCGTAGCACGGAGTTGAATCGGATCGATCTCGTACATCACTGACGCGTCGAACGCTCCAGCCACGAGACCAGCATCTCTCAGCAACTGCATCAGGCGCTCCATCTCGAGTAGGCTTGGCGGGTGCCGGAAGTGCTAGTGGTCCCTGCAGGTCTCCGAGCTTCTTCACGCCGAACTGTTGTATGATTGGATCCAGAGTCAGGAAGCCACGTAGCTGCCGCTCGTGGTAGTGGATCCATCCCGCGTCGGATTCATCCTGAGCAGGTGTCTTCGTATCTTCGTCCTCTGGATCCGGGGCCTTCATCTTCGTGCGCATCTTCGGCTTGGTTTTGGCGAAGGACAAGAAGTAGGCGTCCGAGTTAACTGGTGAATCAGCAAATGCATACCGATCCTTGCCGGCCTTGGTTTGTTTTGTTGGTGGATCTTGACTCGCGTCGCGATCCACCGGGATCCCCGAAGGGACCTGTGGAGGAGGTTGAGGTTTTTCTTCTGGATCCATGTCTGGATCCACCTCGGTTCCGCTGACAGATGTCCTCCTTGCACTCTGCCGATCCGTGGATCTTGTTTCATTCAGCAGCGTCGTCGTCGATCCCAGCTCCGATGACGCTTGATCCCCTTGTTCCTTCTTCACTCGAACTTCTTCTTGGGACTCACGGTGAAATCCCGAGTCACCAGAAGATCCGGGCACGCGCACCATTGTGGTGTAGCGGGATCAGCAAAATTTACAAGATCGCCGATCCAACTTCCCAACTGCGCCCGAACACCGACTTACGGAGGGGGTCCCCCGATGATCCGTGATCTGTGTGCTGAACTGGTCACCTTGTGTACCCGTCGGTAGGGCTGGATCTGCTCCTCTGGAGTCTGCTGAAGCGTCCGAGCCTTGAAGACGGAACAGTCTGGGCGAGACGCGGGGATGCGTGTGGGGCAGCGCGGAAATCTTCACTCTGCTCGCGGTGTACTCCAAATCCAGTAGTCTTGTACTTGGATCTGGCGGCCTGGATCTGGATCCGGCCGGGTTGTTGCCTTTCAGTTGTTGTAGTCCTTTTCGTTGCCTTCACAGGTCTTCCTTGGTCGTGTTGGCCGCCTCCAATGACGGTGTCGTTGGCAGTTGAGAAGCGAAGGACGCACCGGCCAAACAGATAACTCCGGTGGATCTTGGATCCGCACTTGACAGTAGTTCACTAGGAAGGTTTGGATCTGGCCAATGTATTACTCCAGTCTTACCACCAACACTAGATCTGCTACGGCTAACCTCTCTACGCCACGTAAGGCCAATGTAGTTCTCGTTGTCAGGCGAGGGAGGAAGCACTTGCGTTGTTCAAGGCAGATTCGTTTCTGATTTATGCTTAAGTTCGCTCCTATACCATCGGTCATCGGCCCACGTCATGACGCTCACCACATCCGCGACACACGAAGAGGCAGTGATCACCTGGATGACCCTTCTTGCCGCACTTCTCACACGTCAAACGCTTCCAACAGCCAAGGTGCGAGTGCCTCTTGGATCCACAGTGCGTACAGCGGCTGCGCTCGGATCCTTCAGTGTGGATCCTGGATCTTGAGTCGGGATCTTGTTGTGGGCGGTCTGGCGGGTTCCGATCCGGGGCCTTCTGCTCCTCCTCCACGGGCTTCGCGTGATCTTGGGCAGCGGACAGGTAGATCCTGCGGTACTCCTCGCACTCGGAGTCAGATCCATCGCTGGATCCAGACTCTGATCCTGAGTCAGGTTGGATCTGGATCGCACGCACATATTTGGCTGGAGCATCCGGTGCGGGCGTCGCGGGGGTCTTCTGCCGGTACTTGCTGGATCCATACGCAGACTTCTTCTGTCGATTCTTCGCCCGATCCAGCGCGCGAAGGACTTCTTCCAGCTCGTCAACATCCGGTAGTCGGAGTAAGGTCAGCCGATCCGCTAGATCCTGGTCACCCAAAGTCTCAATAAAATGATCCACATGTTCGCGTTTCTCCTTGGATCCACCATCCTTGATCTTGAGTCGAGCGCGGAGTCCGGCGACGTTGAGCCGGTAGAGATAGTCCAACGGAGACTCGTCCGAGCGCTTACGGCCATGGTAGTACTGGCGAGCAACGGAGATCCCCAATCCGCAGTATTGGGTCTGGAAGCTGCGAAGCAGATCCGGTCACTTGTTGCGTGTGGATCGGGGCAGTTGGCGATACCAGTTTTTTTTGCTGATCGAGACAGAAGATCCGCGAAGGTCAGACACTTCTCCTCGTCGGGGGCTTGGTCACGCAGGAACGCAGACTTCACTTAACTGATCCAAGCTCTTGCTCGATCCTCGTCCTGGTCCTTGCCGGAGAACTCCTTCAGATCCGAGATCGCCGAGATCCGGACTCGTTGGAGCAGGGCTGAGCTGGTGGATCCGGCCGCCGTGGAGGCTACAGTGGCTCGAGCTGTAGTCGGGAAGTCAATGTCATCCGGATCGAACTCCCAGTGTGGATCCGGATCCGACGACTCGGTCGACTCCATCTCGGCGTCTAGAGATCCATGATTCTGGACCGCCTCCGGCGTTAGCGTTGGAGTCAAGGCTCCCTGCTCTTTCAAGAACCTGTTCATAGCTGCCTCGAAGAACGACTCCAGCCTGCTCGGATCCAGATACCGTGGCAGTCGGATCCACCGATGGAGCCGGCTGCTGCTTGGATCGGGAGGCTGAGGACTCGCTTCACGCTGGATCTGGGCTCGAGCGCGTAACATCGTGGTTCCCGAGGGTCCGAGTGACATGCGCCGAGGCTCCGAAGACGTGTTCGATCCAAGTTCTGCAGCCGACACATAAGGTGACGACGTCCGGCATCCTGTGGATCCTTCTTGTGGAGATCTTGGATCCGGGATTACGGGATCCAATTTCGGCTGGATCTCGCCCACCAACACCTTCAGACGGTTGAACAGCATCTCTGCCGTAGCACGGAGTTGAATCGGATCGATCTCGTACATCACTGACGCGTCGAACGCTCCAGCCACGAGACCAGCATCTCTCAGCAACTGCATCAGGCGCTCCATCTCGAGTAGGCTTGGCGGGTGCCGGAAGTGCTAGTGGTCCCTGCAGGTCTCCGAGCTTCTTCACGCCGAACTGTTGCATGATTGGATCCAGAGTCAGGAAGCCACGTAGCTGCCGCTCGTGGTAGTGGATCCATCCCGCGTCGGATTCATCCTGAGCAGGTGTCTTCGTATCTTCGTCCTCTGGATCCGGGGCCTTCATCTTCGTGCGCATCTTCGGCTTGGTTTTGGCGAAGGACAAGAAGTAGGCGTCCGAGTTAACTGGTGAATCAGCAAATGCATACCGATCCTTGCCGGCCTTGGTTTGTTTTGTTGGTGGATCTTGACTCGCGTCGCGATCCACCGGGATCCCCGAAGGGACCTGTGGAGGAGGTTGAGGTTTTTCTTCTGGATCCATGTCTGGATCCACCTCGGTTCCGCTGACAGATGTCCTCCTTGCACTCTGCCGATCCGTGGATCTTGTTTCATTCAGCAGCGTCGTCGTCGATCCCAGCTCCGATGACGCTTGATCCCCTTGTTCCTTCTTCACTCGAACTTCTTCTTGGGACTCACGGTGAAATCCCGAGTCACCAGAAGATCCGGGCACGCGCACCATTGTGGTGTAGCGGGATCAGCAAAATTTACAAGATCGCCGATCCAACTTCCCAACTGCGCCCGAACACCGACTTACGGAGGGTCCCCGATGATCCGTGATCTGTGTGCTGAACTGGTCACCTTGTGTACCCGTCGGTAGGGCTGGATCTGCTCCTCTGGAGTCTGCTGAAGCGTCCGAGCCTTGAAGACGGAACAGTCTGGGCGAGACGCGGGGATGCGTGTGGGGCAGCGCGGAAATCTTCACTCTGCTCGCGGTGTACTCCAAATCCAGTAGTCTTGTACTTGGATCTGGCGGCCTGGATCTGGATCCGGCCGGGTTGTTGCCTTTCAGTTGTTGTAGTCCTTTTCGTTGCCTTCACAGGTCTTCCTTGGTCGTGTTGGCCGCCTCCAATGACGGTGTCGTTGGCAGTTGAGAAGCGAAGGACGCACCGGCCAAACAGATAACTCCGGTGGATCTTGGATCCGCACTTGACAGTAGTTCACTAGGAAGGTTTGGATCTGGCCAATGTATTACTCCAGTCTTACCACCAACACTAGATCTGCTACGGCTAACCTCTCTACGCCACGTAAGGCCAATGTAGTTCTCGTTGTCAGGCGAGGGAGGAAGCACTTGCGTTGTTCAAGGCAGATTCGTTTCTGATTTATGCTTAAGTTCGCTCCTATACCAAAGTCCTATCACCATGTGGATCCGTTCACTCCCATCTGTACCTACCGAGTCTACGGACTCTCTGTACCTCCATTGCGTGTCAGCTGCTTGCCCGTCGTGTTGTGTTCACGGTCTCTTGATTACGCCAGGGTACCGGACTGAACCCATCTTGGATCTGGATCTAATAGGTACAGATCCAGATCCATCTGATTCCGGATCCAGATCCGTCTGAGTCTGGATCCATTACCCCCTCAGTCACTTGCCATCTTCCATTTCCGAGAATTGCGTTTCACCACATAATCCTTGAACTCGGCTAAACCGGATAACCTGTCCGGATAAGCTGGTGGACTCGACTGAGCTCGGCTACGGGAACAGTGTACCACTCCAGCCGAGTTGATCGCGAGAATTCTGGTGTTTCCTACACCACAACTGCCCCGGTCATGTTCCGAGCCGAGTTGGTGAGGGACCTGACCATCACTCCTCGAGTCAAGTCCCATCTCGGCCAAAACTCCAACGGCAGCGAACAAGTCTCCACGCCATATCGTCGCCCGGCGATTCATCCGCTCCGATACGTCCTTCGTACCTTGCAGCCTCACACCATCCATTCCGCTGCTTACCCTTCTTCTGCTGATCATCACAGGCTTCCATTGCGCCGCCTTCACAGTTTTCACACCCTCCAGCGCGAGATGAGGAGGAGTCCGCTGAGTTCGCCGACTCGGCGTCCTGGGCTCGCGGGGTCAGCGGTGGACAGGGCACCCTGTCATCGACTTGACAACTTCCCGTGGGTTCGACCAGGAGTCTGAGTCGGCATCTCGCACTCCTCCTCGCCGCTCACCGAGTCCGCGTGGTGACACCACTTTGGCCACCGCCGACCCTCCTCGCTCAGACTCGGCTGAGCCGGTGAGTCTTGACTCTCTCGCTGCGCTGATCCACACGCAGTCTGGAGCAACGACGCACCGAGAACGCAGACTTGGCTCGGCTGTTGTCGTTCGTGATCACCCGCCCGGCTCCAGCTACCGACCCAAGGGTCCGCCGAGCTGCCCTCGAAGCGAAGTCCTTTGACGAGATAGTCGATCTCCTTCACGGTCAGTACCCGTCGCAGAGTCAAGCTGGCGACGCTGCTGCGCTGCGGGTCGAACTGGAGGCGGTCCAGACCATCAATGCCGACTTGACTCGGCGGCTGGATTCCCAAGCAGCGGCGAAGGCTGACCTTGACGAACGCTTGAGAGCTGTCGAGAAGGAGCGCGACTTGTGGAAAGCTGAGTCCAAGAAGTCGTCTCCACTTCTGACCAGCTTCCGGAAGGCGCTGGCCGAGTCGGAGGCTTACTTGAGGTCGGCTCGTGCGTCACAAGATGCCAAGGTTAAGTCGGCTCTCGCTCACGCTGAAGAATTCCGCAAGAAGTTCCGGGAGCGTGATTCCGAGATCGAGCGCCTGACTCGGCTGCTCTCTGCTCGGGATGCTGAGTACGCCACGCTCCAGGCCATTTCGACCAAGCACTTTGAGCAGCTTCAGGAGTCAGCTCGGCGGATCACTGCTGGGGACCCACAGCCTCTCCGTAACGCCAAGGCTGTCATCGATCACCAGCGCGAGGTCATTCTCCGGCAGAAGCGGGTCATCGCTCGGAACGGCGTGTTACCCATGCACGACCCTCATATGGCCGCTGCGGCAGCAGCTGGGTTGGACGTGCCTGGATTGAACCCGGCTGACCTCCAGCTCAATGCTCGTCTGTGTCGAGTGTTGGCCCAACGGTTCCCGGAGGTAATGGACATCCCAGCTGGAGAGACTCGGCGTGTGGAGTTGGTTATCCATCCTCGGACGGACGGCGCGGCCTCTGTTCCGCCGATGGCTGTGAGCTCGGCTGGTTCCTTCCTCCGCCAGTCGACTCGATTGGACGCGCCCAATCCTCCGGGATCTGCGGATCTGGCTCAAGTCTCGGCTGCCGCGGTACCGACTCCGGTGTCTCGTAAGTCAGTTGATCAACTTCACCGAGCTCGGCTGGACACGTTGACGCCGGCCGAGAAGCTTCGTCGCTATGCGAACCCGAAGTCGGCGAGTGCTGCTGGCTCTCAGCACAAGCCCCAGGTACCCCTCGCGCAGCCATATGCATGCCCGCTGCCGGGTGAAGCTGGTCACGCAGATGCATCAGCCCGACTCGGCGAAGCTGCCCAAGAGGTGTCGGCAGCTTGTGATTTATCACTCCGACCCGGTTTGAACTTGGCTGGTCTCACCGCTGAGGACGTGACAACCGGCGACGACGCTCACTCTCAGGAGGGCGAACTCTCTTTCGACTTCGGCGAGGTCTCTGGGTCTTCTGAGCTTCCTGCGGGGTCGGCTAATCCGGTGACGAGTGGGCCGCTCATCAGCCTGGTCCCGTATCCTTCTTCTCCGGATCGGACGCCGGTGTCGACTCCCAACTCAGCTGCGTTGGACGTCTCCACCTCGTCAAGCGGGACGCTTCCCTTTCGTCCTGCGTCGGGTGTTCTGCCGTCATCAGCTGGCATTGGACCGAGTGGTGCTGACTCCCGGCCGCCGAGTTCACCAGCGGCATCTATGGTCATGCCGAACTCGGCTCTCTCGCTTCCGGTGTCGGCTCCCCTGCCGACTTGTGTTCGATGGGTGCCTCCTACTAGCACCGCTCCTGGCACGGTCGTCGCGAAGAGTGATGTCGCTACGCCTAGCTCGGTCGCGGTTTCTGCTCCAGCTTCTGGCGTGGGTCATTCTGCTGCTTCGCCAGCCAGCGTAGAACCTACGGCGACGACTTTGGGTTCAGCCACCGTTGCGTCGGCGCTCAGTCCCGTTCCAGTTGTTGTCCCGCTTAGCTCGGTTCTGGGTTTGCAGAACGCTCTCCGTTCGGCATCCGCGGTTGTGAGTACATCGAGCTCGGCTGCCGGAGGCTCGACTGCAACTGTATCCCGTTCTTCAGGTGGCGCTCGGTTGCTTCGGTGTCTCGCGTCGCTGTGAGTTCTCCTACGCAGCGGCTTCTCGCCTGCTATCGGCCTAGGTTTCCCAGCCAAAGTCCACGTCGTCAAGGTTTGTCGGGGATAGATTCGACCGCGGTTACATCCTTGCCAAGTACATTATCTCTGGCGTCAACTCGGCCGATCGTTCCTGCGAGCTCGGTGGGGATGACTTCTCCTTCTGGTCGCCCATTGCGCCAGACCGCAGCAACCGCGCGTGTGCTGAACGCTCACTGCTTGGGCTTACTGGAGACTCCGGATGACGTCGTGCTCCGTTCGACTCGGCGTAGTCCATCTGCATGTTCGTCCGACTCGGCTCTCGGCATGGATGCTCCAGGAACGTTGGCGCACCCGCTGTCCGTGTCTGGTGGTTCGGAGTCTACTGCGGAGAGTCTGGAGTCGGCTGACGATCTCAGCTCAGTTGACTCGAATGACCCTAACGTGACCCCCTCTTCTTCTCTTCCGCCTCCGCGCGGGAAGGTTCGGAGTTACATGGCCGCTCGTCGATCTCCTCTCGTCCCTTCCAGCGAGTCGGGTGATTCCGACTCTCAGCCGAGTTCCAAGAAGCAGAGTGGCAAAGCCAAACGCAGGCGGGTGCGGAAACACAAGCACGAGCACCAGCACAAGCACAAGCACAAGTCCAAGTTGGCCGGGTTGTGTAAACCGAAGAGATCCGCGTCTCCGGACTCGGAGGGTGACTCCCGTCCGTCCAAGCGTCAGCGAGGTTCGACTGGAGACTCGGCTGGAGACTCGGCTGGCGGCTCGGCTGAGGCTTCTGCTGTTTCCAGCAACTCGGCTGCGAGTTCCAGGGTTACCTCGAGCTGGCTGTTCCGTCCGCTGGACCCGCCTCGGCATCTTCAGGACCTATCGTGACGGCTCACGATGCCGGTGCCCACGATCTCCCTGAGTTGCCTGCAGCTTTACGATTTCCGCTCGCTCAGCTGCGTACTAGGGCACGTCAGGCAGTTGGTCGAGACGCTCGGATCACTCCCCAGCTAGCTCGGCTGCGTGACATTCGCTTCGTGCACTATGGATCTCGGCGGTGCTGGGAGGCGATACTCAGTCATCAGACTGCCAAGATCACTGTGGATGACGCGTCGGGCAAGGGCAGTGTGCCTGTTACGCTCTGTTCCTTGGCGGGGATTAAAGCGTTCGTGGACGTTTACCATCCTGACCACCCGACCCAGCGGCTCCTCCGTCTCCTTCCCAAGACCCCCATCTTCTTTTCGCCCCAGGTCCTCGAAGACGCCAAGCATCGGTTGGAGAACTCGGTGAAGTCGGAGACCTTAATGGAGCATCTTGCGGAGGTGTTCGTCAAGATTCGTGGTGAGGCCCCGAGCTCGGCTTGTGACAAGGAGGGTCCTACGAAGTTCTTCGTGGCGCTGTTCGAGCGGTGTCACTGGTTGGTCGAGTCAAGCGTGATGATGGGGCTCCACCCCGCGTTCCACACGGGGCTCCCGTATCGCATGATAGCCGAGATGTACGACACGTGGGTCTTGTACAAGCTGGCTCGCAAGCGTCGCGGTGATGCCCTACGGAACCTGATGAGTATTCTGCTGGATGACCTGTTCAACGCGGCGATGAAGCGTCTCGGTGGTCTCGCTGTTCCGGAGCAGCGGATCGATGCGGAGCTCTTTTCCGAGCCGTCGGTCCCGTTGTACCCGTTGGTAAACCTCGCTTGGATTCCAGCAGGCAGGGATTGGTGTACGGAAGCCGAGTCTGTGGACGACTCTGAGCCTTGGAGAGCTTGGTGGTGGACGGATCCTACGGCTCACCCTTACAACACCTGCTTCAGGACGCGCAATCTGGAATTCATGGTTTTCGCTCCGGCTGGTGTCGATCCTCGGCTCGTTGAAGACACCATCGATGAAGACGTTGATCTTGACGAGCCAGCGCCTCCTCAGATCTCGTCGAGTGCTCCTGTCCCAGCCAACCGAGTTGGGATTCACATTTTTCAAGGCCGCGAAGCTGGTGAACTCGGCTGGGCCGCTGGTGACGTTGATCCTATGTCTCCGCTGATCGGGTCCCCAATCTATGTGGCCCTTCTCCGACGGCGTCCCTCTTCGGCTCGGCTTCGCCTGAGTCTCCCGCTGAGTCGAGTACTGGGTCGGGCGTGCCTGAAGATGGTAGCTCGGCTGTTCAGACTCCGAGCTCGGTGAACCCGGCTGTGCAGCTGCTGGTGCGGGGGGTGACTCGGCCGGGCCGGCTACAATAGCAGCAGCTGCAGCCACGGTCATCTCCTCCACTGCACGTTCCCAAGGTTCTGCGTCTTCGTAGCTTTCGGCTCGGCTGCCGAGTTCTTCTTCCTTTCCATCTCCCCTTGGCGTAATTCATGTAATGTATGCAATTGACGCAGTAGCTTTCTTCGTCTCAACTCAGCCTGCTGGCTTCACTGAGTTGGCGGGTTCATCATCTTGGTGCAATAGCTTTAATCCTCATCTGCAACTTGCACCATTTGCAGACGGTTTTCACGTTTCTTCTGCCGTAAGTAGTCGAACAACAGCCCACCGCACGACAAATTTGATAACGGCTCCCAGGTTGGCTCGTCGTAGCCGACCCATTTGACCTTGAACCTCCGCTGGGTTCTAGCTGTGCTCGTGGATAATGGCAGCTCGTCGTCCAGGATAGCTTCTACATCGTATTCGTTCATTGCTTCGTCAGGCTCCCAGCTATCTTCGGGAAGGAGTTCTTCGTCAAAGTCGAGACGATCCGACTCGGCTAAATCGGCTACCAGCCGAGCTGTCGGCCGCTCGCCGAGTCCAGTGACCGCCTTCAGTCTCGATACGTGCACCACCGGGTTGAAGCGATATCCACTCTTGTCAGGGAGCTCCAGTTCGTAGGCGAATTCCTCTACCTTCTTCTTCACTCGGAACGGCCGGTGCCATCGGTGTGCCAGCTTCTTAGTCAACCCAGGTTTAACTCGCTCCATGAACAGCCACACTTGGTCGCCTTCTTTGAACAACGACTTCCGAGACTCGGCTGTTTCGTCACCTTCCTCAGTCAACTCGGCTGCTCCCTCGGGTGAGTTTGGCGTGGTGTCCACCTCTCCTTCTTCGGTCGGGACGGCTCTCTGTTCGACTCGGCTGAGTCTATCGTTGTGCTCTTTAGCTCTCCGTTCCTTTTCGTTCAACTGGAACTCGGCTGCCAGTTTCAAAGCCACCTGTCTCTGTCGATTCGCTTCTCGGCGCCATTCGGCTGCCCCAGTCGGGTCAGCTGAGTTGCCCTTGTCGAGCTTGATCGACTCGGTCATCGCTTTGAGGGTAGACCGAGCGTCCCACCCGTGTACCAAGTAGAACGGTGTCTCTCGCCGAGTTGAGTCTCTCGAGTTGTTGACGGCATGGACGAGCTTCTCGGCTACATCATCCCAGTCGGCTTGGAGAGGGTCCTCCACATACACGCGCACAGTTTGGATCATCGTCTTCACCGAGCGTTCTTGCTGACCGTTGTTTTGTGGCCGGTAACTTAGCGTAGCTCTCGACTTGGACTGCATCATCTCGGAGAACTTCTGGAACACTTCACTCATGAACCGGGGATCTCTGTCGTGGCGCACTAATGATGGGGCTCCAAACCTCCGGAACACATTCTCCTCGAAGGCCTTCGCCACCTCGAGTGCCCCAGTCTCGCTCATCGCCTTAGCAATCACGAACCCGGTGAAGTGGTCTTGGAACAGCAGGAGCGCAGTATCGCCTCGCCGAGTCTTCGGCAGTGGTATGACGAAATCCATCGACACCACGTGGAACGGTCGCTCAGAAACCACGTTGCCGGGTGTGTAACCCTTCAGGTGCGGTTTTCTCTTGCTGGTGCTGCAGTCTTCGCATGCTTGGACATGTTTGACTACATCGGCATACAATCCAATCCAATAGTAATCAACCCTGACCTTGTGGTAGGTCCGCACGATCCCCTGGTGGCCGCCTTCGATGGAATTGTCGATCTCGGCGATCCTGTTCCGGGTCTTCCACTCGGCTTTCCGTCCAGCGTTAAGCACGACTTTTCCTGCCTTGGCTTCCAGCGCTTCGGTCGCGAGGGAGTCTGCTGCCGAGTTGTAGAGACGCACTACATCCAAGTTGCGAACCGAATTCAGCTTGCTGACCAATTTACTGTGGCGCGGCAGCTCGACTTGCAATGCCTGCTTCTTACACGCAATCACCCCCATGGATTGCTGGATCGCAAGCCGGGAATCGCCCACGATGATTAAGTCCTTCACCCCACGCTCAATAGCTGAGGTCACCCCGTTATTCATGCCGGTGTACTCGGCTATATTCACCGTGGTCGATGGGAGGTGCGCGCTCGCAGCGATCTCAATGCTCCAGTCTGGTAGACGCCACAGGATCCATGAACAACTCCCAAACCCGCCGTGTTTGGCGGTCTTTGCTGACCCGTCGAACGAAAGCACATGCCCCGTGAAGTCTCGAGGCACGTGCGCATACCGCAATTCTGGGTCCATGCGAACCATAGCCGAGATCTTGGACGGCGGGGCAACATGCGTTAGTAGCTCATCCAATCCCACGGCTGGCGTGATAGACGCCTGCAGGAACTGGGCGAAATCCGTGTCCCGTTCGCGGACCCGTTTGACCTTGAGGTGGAAGGGCGACAGGAGCACCGCAAAACTAACTGCCCTGTCGTAGAGCGACTTCGACTGGAACACCCATTCGAGAGTCGAGTAGCGGGTATAGACGTGGATGGGTTTCCCGGCTAGCAGCGTATGGCATACTTTGATGAGCTGCAGCAAAGCGAGTACTTCCTTCTCGGCGGGGTGGTAGCCAAGTTCATTATCCTTGCGGACTCGGCTACAGAACCGCACCGGGTGGAGCTTTCCTTCGTGGAGCTGCATCAGCGTGCTACTCAGCGCCCACTCATTGGCGAATAGCATGACGTGGACGTCTTCAGCCGAGTTGAAATGACGAAGTATGGGCGCGTCGACCACCTTCTGCTTCAACTCGGCGAACGCAGCTTTAGCCGCTGTCAGGTCACCGCCGGGTCCAAAATCTTCATACTTCAGTTGATAGAGGACTGCCCCGTACACCGCCAGGTTCTGGATGAACCGGCCATAGTAATTCAGCGCTCCCAAGAATGCCTGCATCCCCTTCTTCGTCGTCGGGAACGGCAGCCCGGCTATCGCTAGCATCTTCTTCTGGTCGGCTTGGATTCCAGTCGAGGTTACCCCATGGGATAGGAAGTCGACTTTAGGCTGAACGAAGATGCTTTTGGGAAACTGACGCTGATGCGGCACTCAGTGAAGCGTTGCAGCAGTCGGTCGAGCGTCCCTAGGCCTTCCTCGAACGTCCGCCCTCCGAAGCAAATATCATCGACGAACGATCGACGGTCGAACACCGGTACCAGACACGAGTCATCTGGTACACCTGTCTTGAACATGTCGGCTTCTGGGCTGTTGATGAATTCTTCTAACGGATCAAACTCGGCTTGGGCTCGACAGTCGGCTTCAAACTTGGTTTGGTCGCTGGTCTCAAAGTCGAAGTCGGCTGCGAGTCGTTTCCGCTGAGCTTCGGATGCAGCTTCCGCACGCTGGATGCGTTTTGCAAACTCCTTCCAGCCACCTTTGGGTTGCACATACATCCACAGGGCGTTATCTATGAGGCGCTGATAGATCATCGGGGCATTCTTCAATCCGAAAGGCATTCGTAGCCATTCGAAATGACCAAGCGCGCAGACAAAAGCCGAGATTCACCGAGCACGCCGGGTCATCATGACCGCCCAGAAACCGCTGGCGGCATCCAAGGAGCAGAACCATAAGTAGGCTTCCAGCCCAGTGAGGAGATCATCCACTAGCGGCATTGCGTACTCCATGAGCAACGTAATCGCGTTCACCAGCTTGTAGTCGATGCATAGCCGAATGTCGACTCCATTCTTCTTTAGGACAATCACGATGGGTGACGCCCAGGGGCTATTCGAGAAGGCGATCAGTCGAGCTCGTAGCAGCGCCTTGAGCAGCTCGTACAGCTTGCCAAGATGCTTCAGCGGAACTCGGCGCGGATTGGCGGGTGCCCTTGCACGTCAATGTCACACACCACGCCGTAAGCCGGTGGAAGTAGGGCATTACCGCTGGAGATCATGATCTTTTCGTGGCTCTTCAATACCTCCACCAGCCGGGTAGACTGTGTCCGAGTGTGCGCCGAGCACTGCACATTGGTTGCTTCGTAGTCGAGTTGCGTTGACACCGCTTCAGTCAAGTCGGGCAGGAATGCAAACTCGCGAGCATAATCGTCGAGCTCCAAATTCGTGGCTGGATGCTTGAACTCGGCTGAGTCTTCAGCCGAGTCGTCTTCGTCATCTGCCCCTTCCTCGTACTTAGCTGCCAGAAGGTAACGTAGGCGCAAGTCTTCAATCGGGTCCGACGACATGGGTTCATCACTAACATCGATTTCCTCCTCAGACCTCGGACTCGGTGGCTCGGGTCCAGGGTCATCGATGATTGTCCAGTCAACCAGCTCGCTGGATTGCTCGTACGCACTCTCATCTGCTGCGCAGGCGCTTTGGTTGTCCTGAGCGGACGTTAGTGGGATCTCTGCTCGGCTGGGCGGGTCACTGCCCCAGTCTGGCGTGGGCTCCTCGCTCGGTGTTACTTCTTCAGGAACTAGGGTAGCGGTAGCCGAGTTCGCCGGCTCTACCAAGGCCAAGGGTGGACCTTCGGCTTCGTCCGCTTCGGCTTGCTCCTCCGACACGGCTAACTTCTCCCATCGCTGGGCGCAAGTCAGCGTCGAATCCCGCTTCTCGGTAGGCGGCCATGTGGCCACCCCCTTCGGTTCTGGATAGCTTCTACGGTCCACAGCGGACGGCTGTCGAGCCAGCCACTCAGCGTACAGCTGTTCTTCCTTTTGCAACAGATCCTTGTCCATAGCCGCTTCGTAGGCCATGACTTGCCAATCCTTGTACTTTGCTGAGTGCAGCCGGACATAACCATCGGGTGGTAACACTCCATGCGGCGCCCAGGCAACCACGGGGAAGTGCGCTGGGCACCACGTCCAAGCCGGCTTCAGATTAGTCAGACGAACTGGAGCTACCCGATTTCGCCGATCCAGCACTACGGTCGGCACCCAGTCTTTAGTCCGGCGTACCCAGAAGTCGTGTGTTTCCTCGCTCGGTTGGTTCCTCATCAGCCTGAACTCGGTGGGAACTCGGCTTTCGAGATTCACCGGTTCAGTTGGGCCATCCGTAATGTAGAGGCCCCCTTTCGGTTCATCCGCCGAGCTCTGGGACTTCACCAGAGGTAAAACAACTTCGTCCGGTAACTTCGCCACCGAGTTGTACAGATCCAAACGGATCCCAGCTGGGATCATAAAATCCGTACCGAGAATCAACTCGACTCCCGCGTGGTGGTCGAGAATCTACACTTCAAATTCGTAAGTGACTTCCCAGCCGAGTGTCACCTTCACCATCGTCCGGAACATCGTCGCCACCTCGCCTTTTCCGATACCCTGAACGTCAATTTGTTGATCTTGGCGCGTAAACCGCTTCAACCGCAGTCTCTTCGCGACTCCTTCGCTTACTGCTGACACATTGGCGCCGGTGTCAAGCAATATCTTCGTACGCTGGTCGTTCACCGCTCCCATAACGAGAGCTCTCATTCGAACTCGGCGGTCAAACTTTTGCGACGACCACCAGCCGAGTCGCTCTCCAGGGAGCAGCTTCATAACTGTGGTGGCTGTGTTCGCATCCGCCGACCGCCGAGTCGCAACTGCAATGCACAATCTTGCTCGGCTCTCTTCTCCACTCACGCCGAGCTAACACTCAAGTCTGTCGCTTTCACAATCCAATACCTCGTCCCCTCCTCGTCCCTCGGGCCTTCCTGCTTCACCCACAAAGGCAAACACGAAGTTCGCCTCTACTGCCGGCTCGGCTGACTGTGGCAGCCCGGTATCATCCAACCCAGTCAGTATTGGCGGGCCGCCGAGTTTAAATCGCTCGGTGTGTAGAGGTCCTGGAGGTCTTCAGGTAACTTGGACTTGTCAACATTGGACTTGACAAATGCGGCGGGTTTCTCATAACGCTGGAACAGCTCGCACTGACCAACATCGTGCAATTGCAGAACTTGCAGCGACGGCGGCAATAAAGTGGTTCGCTCCGCCGCAAGCAGCACAGGGTCCGTATGGCGGGCGTTCACGGGAGTCACTGCGACGACCGGTCTGGTCACGCCGGTCGTATCCTCGGCTGGTACGGTCCGCCGAGCTCGGCTGCCCCCTTCGGTGGTCACCCCTTGGTGTTCCAGCTGAGCTCCTCTGTCCCCGATCTGCGATCGCGATCGCTCGTAAACCCGGTGTCGATATAATCGTCCTCTGAGTCCACAGCTGAGTCGGAGTAACTCAGCTGACTACCATCGCTCCAGTCGCTGTCGGAGTCATGGAGGTTGGATCGTCGAGTAGATTGGCGCCTCTCGGCCAGCTCATACGGGTCGTCTTCCAGCAGTGCTGCCGCTAGTCGACGGTCTCGGCCTTCATCACGACGACTCCGTCGGTCATCTCGACGGTCGTCCCTGCGGCGTTCTCGACGGTCATCTCTGCGGTCATCTCGGCGTGACTCACTCCGCCGAACTTCTGAGTGTCTTGGCCAATCAGTGCGCCTGGCATCTCGGCTACGGCTTCCGACGAGACGGTCGCGTTGTTTCTTACGGCGTTCCCCCAGAATGTTCTGGTTGATGACCTTCTCGACTTTCTTGATGTCGGTGAGCTGTTGTGGATAGAGTAGATCCATAACATCATCATCTCCGCAATGCAGCAGGAAGTGCTCCACATGGTCCGCGGCGTCAGCTCCACCGGTTTCGTACTGGATTTTCGCCGACGTAGCATATCCGTTGAGGCGAATGAGGAAGTCGCACACCAGCTCGTTGTCCTTGCGCTGAGCCGAGTAATAGCGAGCTCGTGCCAACTGGTCAAACTGCGAGCAGTAGTAGTCGGCGAATGCTTCACTCAGCAGACTCCATTTCCGCTGGGTCTTCTTCGGAAGCTGGCGATACCAGCTCTTCGCTCCTCGCTCCAGCCTCAGAGAGAACGGCTCATACCAGAGGTCTTGCGCCAGCCGAGTTCCTTTCATCTCGAAGATGAATGGCTTCAACCACTGGAGAGAATCATCCGGTCGGTAACGCTTGCCTTCGAACATGGGGATCTTGTCGAGGGACGCGTGGGTGCGGACTTCCACGTACTGCGTCCGATCGCTTTCGGTGTCATCAAAGCTGAGAAGCTTGATGACGTCCTTCACCGACTCGTCAGCCGAGTTCCGATAGTCGTACGCATCGTCGCTGTCACTGATCTCAGCTGCATCTGCCTCATCAAACAACTCAGCGTAGCGTCCACTCGGCTGCTTGTCACGCGTTGGTGTCTTCATGTGCGAGTCTTCGAAGTATGGTGTACCCTCCGTTGCTCGGAACACGTCAGCTCGTTTGCGGTCGGGCGTCTTCGGCAGCGGGATTCTGCTGGGGTCTTCGACGGTTCTCGGAGTGTCGGCCACCCGCTTGGCAATCGTCTGCCGAGTTCCGACCGCCCCCTCTCGAAACCAAAGGCCAGTCTCAATCGACGCTTCCACTTGACAAGTTCACGCGAAGCTCGGCTGGGGTCCCAATCGCCGAGTAGCAGACTGTTAGGTCGGCTTGTGCACCGGAATCCCATCGCCTTAAGCAGCAGCACCGTGTCCTCGACCAGTTGGTTGATGTCCGTGCTGTTCACGGGCTGAGTCAGTTCGGGACCCAACACCGGCCATCTCGCTTGAGCCATCGCCACCGGCGCGAACGTCATCATCCATTCACTATGGGCTCTCATATCTTCGCCTAGTCGCCCCAAAACCTTGTCGGCACTCGGCGTATCTGCATTCCTCGTCGCTCGCGGAATAAGGGGCGGATGTTCCCCTTGCGCGGCGGCTTGATCTTCGTCGTCCGTATCGTTGCCGAGCTCGGCGGTCAAATTGCGCACAACTGGGCGCGGGGTACCCATGCGCCCGACTTGTAGCGACAACTCGTCGACTTCGCCGAGTAGCTCAGCTTTCTCCTCATACTCATCTCCTTCATCATCATCACTTCCTTGGTCTTGGGCATCCTCCTCGTCGAACGGGACGCTGCGAGTCTCGTCCACCGTCGCGTCCGTGATCATCGCATCCGCCAAGCCCGCCGAGTTGGCTTGTCCAGCCGAGTTGCTTCCAGCCGTCGCTGGACTCGGCGTGACGATTCCCTTGACCGTCTTCACTTCTCTTCTCTTCTTCTCAAACCTTAGTTAGCTGGTACCTACGAAACACACGCACACCCCTGCTCCCGGGTCGCGGCACCAGTTGTGGTATAGCAGTACGCACAAAATCGTCAGTTGTGGTAACTTGGCTATAAACACAACAATAGCCGAGCTAGTCGGCCTTGTTGGCCTGCGCCGGGTTGCCCCCGAGCGGTTCGGCCCAACCGGGACAGTAGGTGTCTCGCCCTTCGCCAAGACCTGCCAACCAAGATTCCTCCTCCGGAGAACCGCCGAGTTCGACGGTCTCCGTTCACTCAACCCTGTGCCCTCCACCAAAGGATGGACGACGGTGCACGGAGCGCTTTTACAGGTCGCCAAGAGCAAAGGCTTCTCGACTCAGCAATCAGTGCCCAGGACGTACGGGAACACCGGCTCGCAGCGGTGGCGAGACTTTTCCTTCGCGCTTGGCGAGACACACGCTCAACCCGGGCCGACCTTATCTCTTGGCGCTACCAGCCGAGTACCCTACAAGCTATGCCTCTCGGGTACCGTCGGCAGACATAATCCGGCCCCGTGCAGGGACTTACCGGAACGTGTACACGTGTTGTGGGCCTAGCAAATTCTGCTCTGTTGTCTGTTATCTCTGTCGGGCGCCCTGAAGGGGCGCCTCCACTACTCCTAAGCTCCTATACAAATACCAAGTGAAAGTGAGCGGTTTTGGGTCTCGGCCGGCCCTTCGCTGAGCTCGGCGACGCTTGGGCTCGGCTGGTCCGGATAAAGTGTCCGGATAATCCTTGAACTCGGCTGAGCCGGATAACCTGTCCGGATAAGCTGGTGGACTCGGCTGAGCTTGGCTACTGGTACAGTGTACCACTCCAGCCGAGTTGATCGCGAGAAATCTGGTGTTTCCTACACCACAGTTGGGACGGCGGGTCCTTGGACACTACGTCCTCGAACTCTTTCTCCAAGGGATACACCGGATCCTTCGGGTTCTTGAGGATCTCAGAACCCATGCGCGACGCGCGCTGTCTCCGGAGTTCTTCCAGGACGTCCTTGTCCATGACCGAGGATGCGTTCAACTCGGCCGACGTTGACTCCGGTCGGAGGAGAACCAACTCTGCGATCTCCCCGGCCTGTAGCTCGGCCAGGAAGTCCTCCATGGCCAGCTCTTCAAGGTTCAGCAACTCTGAAACCTCGGGCAGTGTTGTAAGCTTGACAGCACCTGCTTTGACCCGACGACTGGTCACGCCGTCGAAGATGTGATAGCATTCTAGGGCGGCTGGAGCCCTGACTGGGGACTCAGAGTCGCTGGCGACTGGCGTCGTCGGCCGCACGACCAGGCCCGGCTTACGACGTGACCCTCGGGTGTCTTCGTCTCGTGGCGCTGCCTCGACGACACAACTGATCTTCTTGATCTTGTGCGGAACTATGTTACCCGCCTTGGGTAGCCGGATTTTTAGGTCAATCCTACATTTTGGTCACGTGTCAAATCCTTACTTTGGTAACGTGACCTAAGGGAATGAGATCACATGTAATTCACAGACGATCTAGAAGTAAAGTAAATGCATTATATCGATTCTGCTGCAACGCTATCTTGACTTCCGCACCATTATACAATTGCTGATGCATCGCCGTCGTAGTCAAATGTGTTATCTGAACTGTAGTCTGCCGTCTCGTGATCCATCTCAGCAGCATTGTCCTCTGAGCCCGGTGCACTTGAGCAGGATGCAGGATCATCCGTGGCGACGGTAGGCTGCTCGTCTTCGTTTTGGCTTTCCTCCGAATCCACAATGTCGGCGACCTCAGGCAACTGTGGTGCACGGGGCAGCTGGAAACGTTTCCGTTGAGGTAGCCTGGCGAGCCCGGACTGGATAGCAGCACGCTGCGCCACATATTCGCGAGAAATACCTTCTAGGATGTCAACGAAGCTGCTCATCGCAGGGTGTGGAGCTTTGATCTTCCCATTCAGATGCCGGTGGAAGCGCTCGAGAGGGTTGTTAGTTCTACTAACGATGTCACGGCGCATGCCAAACACGTTTCAATACGTTGGCGGAAACATTTCTAGCCAAGTCCGGAAGTATTCCCAAAACTTACACCACTTTCTGCGAGAGTAGGTCACTTGCTTCGCCTCGCAAACTTTTTTAATCTTGGCCTTGACCCATGCAATCCCTTGAACTTCGATTTTACTTGGGTCGATCACCGTCAAAATGTCAAAAACATTCGGGGCCATTGCTAGCTTGGCTTCTTCTCTTGGTATCTGGTACTCCTTCAGCTTTCGGCGACACGCTTGTTTAAAATCCGATGATGCGGACGTCGGGGAAGCATGCTCGTATTGCGCCGATGAGAGCGGCTTCGAAACCACACACGACCTTCTTAAGAGTCAACTTCCGGTCGACGCTGTCCTCGATACAGCGCAACAGCTTAACATAATGCTCCTTCTGCATGGAGGTGGCTACCGTGAAGATAGCAGGGATGTAAAGATCGGTAGATGGATCGTGGACCATAATTGTCACGCATTGTTTGTATCCAGCAGGAGCACACCGAAACGTGTCGTCAAGGAACCACGACAGGTTCTCGAAGCGCAGCAGATTGCGCAGCGCTGGATGCGCCCATGCCAATACTCGATCAACACCGACCGAGTCTTTTTGCGCCTTAATATCATCGTGCCATGAGTACTGGAACTGAAAAATCCCTGCATGGATCCTCTCACTTTTGACATAGGAGGGAGCTCAACAGGTCGATTGCGGTTACCACCGGTTTCCTTTCCTCGAGCATACTTCACTCGATTTTCAACCGCGTTCTTGGATACTCCACGGACTGGAGGCCCCGACTGCATGTTGAATTTATCCATAACGTGCAGCCAGATATCCCGTTGGGTCATATTCGTTTCAACAGCAAGCTGGTCGACCTCCTCGAGTACAGCCTCGCTCACATCTTCACAGGGGCTCCCATCAGCTTGAGCGGTCCTGCTTTGAAGTGCAGAGCCCGATCGACACGTGTGGGGGACGAGTTCACTGAAGTCGAACGATGCTGTGGCAACCACGTACACCAATCGCGCCTTGCATTTATGTCGATACGAGCTACAGCGATACGAGATCTTGACGCTTGTAATGTTCGCCCGAACATACCGTATAATACTTCTTCCATCCGACAAGGTCTTATATCCGACGAACATTATTGACCAATCATTTAGCGACATATTTTTGAAATTATCGATATGGAGTGATTTGATTGGCTATAACCAAGAGTAACCACGAAGATTGGATGTCGGATGGAAGAAGTATTATACGGTACGAGAAACCCTGGTAGTACACCTTCGTATGTCCATCTCGCTTCTTGGACGTCGCCCTGGTCCGTTCCATCGTCGCGTTACTACAGCCCGTTGTGGCACCATTAGCTCCTCCTGTTTCCCGCCGCAGGTGTCCGTCGTCCGTCGGTTGTGGTACTAGCATCTCGGGCACCGTGGAGCCCGAGGGATCGAGTAGCATTGCCGCAGACGTCGGCGACCTGAGCATGTTGTCCAGGCAAGGCGTCTCTACAGATGCATACGAAGCCTGAGCACGCATGCTAGTCATATCCGCTGTAGCATCGAGACGATCTAACGGCGCTTGCGTCGGACGCAAATCCGCCCCCACGCCACCGTTGTCGGACAGTTCATGGACGTTGGGGACTTGCTGGCTCGGATGTCGCGATCGGGTGCTTCGCCGAGTCAGTGGAGAGAAACGAGGACGTGGTTGGCGATTCGAGCGGCGAGAGGATGGGTTGATCGTCGGTGGAGAAGCCGTTTTGTTCCTACGGCGTGACATTGTGTAGAGCGAGCTCGCAGAGTACGGAAGAAGCTGACGGAAGTGTAGTGGACTGGTTGAGGAAGCTTGGTTTATGATTCCCAAGAGGCGGCTAGCGATGTGGGCTTTATCAGTTTAGAAAAGCGAAAATAGCTTACAGGTTGGTTTCGAAACTGCCTCCGGAGATGCATCTCACTGCGCGCGTGCGCGCATCTTACCTTCTGTATCATACGTATTCGTGGGGGTGTGACCTGGTAGATTTGGTCATGGGACCTAGCGTCCTGATGTGTGACCTATTTGGCCATCATACCCGTGACCAACTGTTAGGATTGACCTGTTTTCACCTCTTCGCCCGCCTTGTTCTTGAGCGGAACTTGGTTACCCGCCTTGCTGGGTGGAACTATGTTACCCACCTCGCCGTGTGGAACTTGGTTACCCTGCCTCCAGCGACTCCCACATCAGTTATGGTCTGAGTGACCTGCTGTGGAGCTATGTTACCCACATCGGAAGCGCCTGCAGTGCCTTCCTCATCAGTTATGTTCTGAGTGACCTCGCGTGGAACTTGGTTACCCACGCTAGCACCAGCGGCGCCTTCTCCAGCAGTGTCTGCTGCCTGCGGTACTTCGTTACCCGCATGTGGACCTACGGTACCCACCTGGTAGGTGCTGTCCGGCACCTCCACTCTCAGGCCTTGACCGGCCCGGTCGGAGTCGACGTCAGTCTCGACGGACCCCAAGAACTCGTTAGGCGCTGCCGCGTCTTGGCGGCCCTCGCGGTCACCCCAGCCGCTGCCAGAGGTGGGAACATGACTCATCAAAGCTATGTCAGAGCGTGGGGGACGGCTAGCCCCGGTGGCTTTGCCGCGCCAGTCTATCCAAGGTTCGTGCTTCTCCAGCCACGGCATGCCAAGGATCAAGTCGTACTTGTCCATGTCTAGGCCCAAGAACGGTTCCGTGCTGTCGAAGTCCTCGAACTTGACAGCGAGGTCCATGTGGACCCGAAGTACTTCTACCTCTGTACCGTCGGCCAGTCTTACCGGGACCAGCCCGTTGCCTTTGCTGCCTCGCAGCGCATCGGCATACTTGTCGCAATTGCGTGCGACAGTCTGGCGGCATGCAAAGTTCTTTGACGCCACAGAGTCGATCAAGATTTTCAAGAGGTGATCGTATCCCGGTACACTCGCGTATACCACAAGCAGCCCACCGCTGCCCTTCTCCGCTTCGAGAGTACGCAGACTCTCAGGGGCTAAGTCCCCATGGTGTGCGCCACCCGCACGCCCCTCATGAAGCCTTAGAGTTTCCCCGCCCCTACTGGCGTCCGGCGTTCTCCTGGCTCCTGGGGCGCGGCTTCTGCCAGCGAACCCTAGAACCAAAGGAAGTTCTGCTTCAGTCCTCCCGCGGGACAGGCACGTTTCATGTGCCTAAGCTTGCCACAGCCGTAGCAGCGAATGTCGCTCTGCTCGGCCATGCCCAGATCCATGGGAACCGGCCCGTTGGTCGCTCCATTGCCGGAGTTACCATTAGGCGCACCGCCAGAGGCAGGGTTGCTCTGCCATACCGTGGCGGGGGTACGAGCCTGCTTGTGGCTGTACTCCTCCTGGAGGGCTATCTGAATCGCCTCCTCCATAGTGTTCGCTTGCACACGGAACAGTTGCGTGCGGGCATGGCCGACACGCAGACCGTCCATGAACATGGTCACCTTGATGTGTTCAGGCAGGGGGTTCCCCACCAGAGATGCCGTGAGCACTCGCATCTCCTTCCTTCCCTTCGAAGGGGTGAACCTTCAGCAGCAGAGGCTTCGGTTGCACCGGCTTCGGCACGGCCGCAGTGGCCTGTAGCCCCTGAACGTGGGCGATGAGCCCTCGCTCGTAGGTGTCGAACGCGTTGATACGCTCAACCTGCTCAGCCGGTGTCGCCGCCGCTAAGCTGCGCAAGGTGACACGATGGATCTGCAATTTTCCAGATTCCGGCTCGCGCCCACGATTGGTTGGCCGAGGGCATGTCATGGGACAGGGGGATAGCGACACGTGGCATAATGGAGGGAAAGCGGATCCTGGTCGGACTCGCGTTGACGGTGTACAAGGTTTGGTGACCCCGGATGGAGATGTCCCCAAGAGTGGACCCCGGCTGGAGCCAAGTACCGGACGAGAGGCGAAGCCCAAGAGAGCGTAAAAGTGCCTCCGACTGGAGGCCGCCTGCTCTTGGTGCACCGTACAACGCAAAAGGAGCCCGACCGGATTGAGCGAAGGCCCAGAAGCCCCGAAGTTGCTCAAGAAAACCCTGAATATGAAGATCGACTGAGACGTGAACCCGATTGGAGATGACTGAGAATCCCGGATGGACCACCCCGGATGCCAAGATTCCAGTATACAAAACCCAAGATGTTCACGACCGACCAAGATCTGTTCGGATTCCGTGGAACATTGAACTTCGCTTGCGTACCCAGTGATGATTGTACTTGCTGGAAGTATGCTACGAGGGACCGCGAACGATTACGACGACAAGACCATAGTGAAGACAAGTCAACATGGAGTTCGTGTAAAGATCGACAGAAGATAGCCAGACAGACAGAGAAGAGAGACAACAGATAACAGATAAACAGAGTTCGTTTTGACTGCTCGGTGTCAAGTCGCTTTGTAGCTGCCTGCGGAAGAGCACCCCGTAGGAGGAAGCCAAGAGACCAAGCCGGACCGCGTTGCGGCGAGTGACTGCGAGCGCATGCAACCGGGGTTGCGCCCGGTGGGAGCGTAGACTCTCGGGGTCACGCCCGGGAGCGCATCAAGGAAACAAGCCCGGATGCGACGTCGTTGCCGTGGAGTTCCAGTAGGTGTGCTGGGTCGTTATGACGTCAACGCCGTATCTACACGCGTGGGCAAGATAACTCTCTCCTTACGAAAAGAGGGTTTCGTGCTACCCCGTCGGCGATAGCTACCATGGAACTGCCTACCGGACGTGCATTCCCGAAGGACCATGGGGCATCAAGTCTGAGAGAGATTAACTCGTGGTGACCAGCTACCTTTGGGGTAGCCTGCAGGAAGAACGATGCTTGTGGGGCCCAGAGGCGGATGCGATGCGAAACCTGGACGTACGGGAGGAAACACGACCCATAAAACCCAGAAAAAGTAGACGACAATTGGATAAATAAGCCCTAAATAAAGAGTTCGTTTTGCCAAGGATCGCGCAAGTGAGTTGGAGCAGCCTACCGGGCGTGCATTCCCGGAGGACCGACTAAGTCTACGCGTGAGGGCCCAGAAACTGTGACATCTGGGTCGAGCTCCCGCAACAGAGTCCAGTCCAAGTTGGGGTGAGTACCGGGTACCAACCCGAGGTTGATCCACTTCCATTTCATTTCCTAGTTCCGGTTGAGCTCGTCCCTCACAGGAAGGCCCCGCATTTCATATTACCGATTACCTTGTCACCTGGTTGGAGTAGCCCCAGGTGGGGAGTATTGATTTAAGTGCTATTGTGTGGTAGGACGTACTTGACTGTGTTAATTTCCCTCAGTACTTGAGGGTGGTGTGCGTGAGCGAAAGCCGTCCGGGATTGACCAGTATTCCGGAGTCCGGCTGGAGTTGACTGGAGTAGTGACCGACCCTTTCACGGTCCAAAAGAATAAGGAAGGGCTACGTGTTTGTATATAACTCTGTATCTGTTTGTATTGTTTGGTTATCTGAGAGCTGTCAGAGGCGACGTCCAAGAAGGTTACGTTCTGCCCTGCTGCCTAGTGAACTACAAGTATCAAGACAACTCATCCACGGTTGAAGACCCCTGGTTACGAAGACAAACGAACCCACAGGGATTGTTCACAAGGACACACGCCACCCCGGTTGGAGTGTACATCTAGGTGTATCACTTCCGGCTAGGGTCTGTTCTGGGTGCGCCCCCATTCGGGAGTCCACATCCAGGGCGCGCTAACTATACACCTGGGCGGTCAGGCGTTCACCCGCCTCGCCTCAAAGGCATCTGTCCCGAAGATGCCTGCCATCTTCCGAGCGGACTCGTACTGCGAGTCGTTCAGATGAGGAAACTCTGTCCGATCCATCTTGGCTCACTCGATGAGACCACAGAGGATTCAGGTAGTCCAATCTACCCGCGTAGGCGTAAGATTGACTACAAGTGCTACCAAGTGTGACGGGGCACACAGCACTTCTTAACAGAGGAAGCTGGAGTATACAAACTTCAAGTGAACAGCCGTTCACGTGTCCCGGGTCTGAAGGGGACGACTTGACTTGCAACAGAGGTAGATCTAAGACCGAATGTATTTATAGGTTGGTGCAGATTTGGCCTGCATACAAATCCTAAGTTGCCTATAGTTTGTTCCATACAAAATGTATCTGTTGACTCTGAGGCTACTTGGTCACTACCCAGAGGAGTGACCGATGGCTACATGACTGATGAAGCCATCCCTGAATAGTGACAGGGTCACTATTCCATGTAAACCCGTTACATCGACTAGGCAAATAAGCAGTTCCATGGCCACGATTAATTTAATGTCTACCTCAGTTTCCACTAATCCGGTCGATGTAGCCATCGGATTTTACGTATGATTTGTCAAAAAGGAAACAATCGGCTTTGGGGGGGGAACCTCACAAAAGCTAATATCTCAGCCAGTCTATCAGTCTATTTTTGCCACTTCCAAGACAAGAGCCAGAGCCCCGACAGCAATGGGGCGGGTTCACGCCAAGTACAGCGCGGAAGAGCTCGATGCAGCTGTCCAAGCTGTCATCGCAGGGGCTCGCATGACGACGACACGCAACAAGACGGGCATTCCGTAGAACACGCTCAAAACGTACGTCGCGGACGCGCGCAATGGCATTCAGCGCACGCCGAAGCGCCGCGGACCAAAGCCGCTACTTCCACAGCAAGCGGAAGACTGTCTACGAGACTGGGTGCTGGAGCGGCAAAGGGTGGGGCACGTCACGACCTTCTCAAGAAAGCCCAACATGTTGCGCACGTGGTGTGTTGTGTCGCTGTGGGAGAAGGGTGGCTGGGTCGCTAATGTAACGCCACCCGTCTCTCACGCTCCGTTCTTTGCAGTCTGTGTCGAAGTGCTGAAACGAGATCGATGAGCAGGATCTATCCGTGTTGTTCTCGTCGTTGGCCAAGGTCATGATCGAGGAGAACATGGGTGGTCAATGTAGATGAGACCGCGGTCAACACCACTAGGGAGTACAAGCAGGTCATTGCTGCGAAAGGATCTAAGAACGTCTGGCACAAGGACATCAAGACGCACTTCCACCTCAGTTTCGTAGCGTGCGGCAGTGCACCAAGCGCGGAAAGCGATCGTTGGCGGACAAACCGAAAGGGGCGCAGGAGCAGTCAACGATAGTGATGGAAGCGTGGGTTTAGCTTGTAGAACCTGATAAAACCATTGGAAAGACTTGATCCATGTGATTATGATATGAACCAGTTTTGATTACACCTAGCCCTTTCTCGAACCTGTACCGTCGAACGGACAACAGTCCATAGTGAAATCCAGTCAAAGATGGTCATTAAACTGCTTAGTGGCTCGACTTGATGTACTTTGTTGTCAACCATCCAGGGCGCTTTCAACTGCAGGACTCTATGCCTAAAAAATCACAAAAATCGCCCTGTGCCTTAGCTCTCGAACCATTCAAGAAACTTCTCAATCCGACAATCAGTTTTGAAGTTACGGCTGTTTGTCTGCATGCCTTGCCGAATGGACATTAAACTGCTGATTTGCCTTACTCCTCCGAGGAACCCTCTAATTTCCCGTGACTTTCAAGAAACCATGCGATTTCGGAAATTATTAATCAATTTCAATTGACTTGAGTATACTTTTGCTTCATGTGTACCACATATTCCGTGCCTCGAATTAATCTTGGTTGGGCTGTCCATGCTTCATAAACGAAGCACTATTAGGAAAAGAAAAAGGTAAGAGTACGACCAATTTCGTGTTTCCAACCAGTTTTTAGTTGTTGTATTTCATCCAATTAAATTGCTCTGTAGTCATTTTCACGCATTCCTATTCGCTAAAGTATAAATGTGATGCCCTAAACTTACTTATCCCCATGCAAGGAGAGCGGCACTACATACTATAAGCAAGTCAAAAGGCGACACGAAACTGGTTGGAAAGCGATTTCAAGCACTGCAGTGATAGTAGTGTAGTATGAGTGGTTGTAATGCTGGCAAGTAGCCCAAATTCTAGCCGAAATAATTGGCATTCAGGAGCAGTGCCTAATTCCTTCCAATGTATCCTGGTTGTCGAGATATACAGTAGGTGCAACTTGAAGTGGGTTCAGAAAAAAAAAAAACACGAAATTGGTCGTACTCCTTATTTACAATTCGGCAAGAAAAAAAGTCCAGAAGGGCTTCACTCCATTCACAAATACCTCGGATGCCTAACTGTTTTCGTGACTGTGGATCCTACAACTTTTAGGCCTGCAGGGTAGTGTTCAACGCAGGTCAGTCAGTAGGGCGTCTTCATCCTCGCAAATGTCCTTCAGACCTTCAATAGCATAATTACTCGCCCCGGCCAACATGAACGAGGACAGTTTGTTGGCAAAATTCACTTTGGTGAAGTCGACTCGGCCGGTGGCGACGATGTCAGCAATGCGGAGGGCGTTCCCGGTGCATTCGCTGTCCTCGTAGAACACGAAGCGGTAGCCATGAGTAGCCTTCAACCAAGCAGCGCCGACCGCAATGTTGCCGTAGCAGGAGTCGAGCGAGTAGCACACTTGGGTCTCGGAGAAGGTGAACTTCTTGTAGCGAGGGTTGAGTGACGCGGGCTGCTTCGGGAACAGTCGGAGCTCCACAGCAGAACTTGGGCACAGAAAGGAAGCGACAAGCGCGACGGCGAGCAGCAAAACGATGGAGGTTGGCATTGGCATCTCGGACGCGAAATGCACAATGACCTGCTTCGGGGCTTTAGAAAAAGAGGTTTATCGCGGTATCTGTTATATCTCGCTGGTACCTCTGCCGGTCTACTCAAAAGGCTACACACTGAATTCATCGCACCAGCAAAGGGTCCGTAAATTGTGGATTGGGCGCATGGACCTCGGATGCTTCGCCACTTCTTTCTATCAACCAAACGTGTGCATGGGTATCCCATTTCCAGATTGCCCACGACTCCGACTAAGGATCATGCACACGTTTGCTGCATCGTTGACAGTTGTCGTCGTGGCGATTGCCACTGCGATCGTGTCGACTAGTGCCGGTCATATCTACCTCTACGATGGCCCCGACCTCGATGGCTACTACCTGGATTGGGCGTTTCACGATACCCAGCGCTGCTACTCGGTGCCGTGCTTCAATGACCGCGCGCACTCGATCATGTTTAGGAAGCTTCCCGATGGCGGTCACTTGGTCCTTTACGAGGAGACTGAGTGTCAAGGCAAGTTCTACAAGGTCCCTGGGACGCCGCGCGGGAAGCTCAAGTACAAGGACGGAGGATTTGAGATCGGCGTCTCCTCCTTCATGGTCTGGTCGTCGGGGATATACGCCACCAACGGGCTGACCAATATATGCGAGGATCACGACAAAGAGCAGCTTGCAATCAACTCGACTGCTGCTGGACTGGACGATGTTGGGCTTTGAAAAGGTGATCGCTGAGTGCTTTGGTCAATCTACAAAAATTATTGCGTTATTTGCACTCCGAACTAGCTATCAGGCTCTCCGGTTCAGCGGACATGAGTTCTTCTACCGTCCTCTCAGGCGTGTTAAAGCCTACGATTTTGGTTGGGCTATCGAACATCCCCTGCTTCCACGTCTTGAACGCCGACACTTCCCCCGCCATGCCGACAGCTTCGTCAAAGAAGTTGATGTTCCCGTTAGCGGCCGTACGCGTAGCTACCGACTTGCCGGTGCAGGACGCGTCGTCGTAAAACACGAGCTGCTCTCCAGCCGGGAGCTTCGTCCAGATCGCCCAGTGCGCGCGGTCATTGAAACAGGTCTTGATCGAGACGCACGCGCCCAGCTTTGTCGAGTTAAATTTGACGGCGGAGTGCGGCGTGACAGCCCCTTCAAACAGCCAAAGTTCAGCCGACTCGCACAGCACCAAAGTGAGCATCCACGCAGCGAGGAAACGCATTCACTGGTTCAGTGAAAAAAGTAGAGTTTGCACAGCCAACGAGACTGATATCACCGCGATCCTACATGTAATACTAGGTGGCTCACAATGCCGCGACATCGGATTCTGTATGGATCCGCAACGCAGCAGACCGCTGCATTTACCACTTAGAACCCCACAAAGCGTGTGGCAAAGAGAGAATCCACCCAGAAGCAGCAGCTCTGCTCCGTCAGGCGAAATTTTCTTTACTTGAATCACTGTCGTCTTTGGCGGCGGCACTATCGTCGTTCTGCCAAGCAACTTCGGGTTCACACCCAGGGTCTTTAAGTGAACCAGGCGTGTCCTCAGCATTCTGCTCGGCGCTTAGTGGCGACTCCGGGAAGCTTTGGAGGCGCGAATCGCGGCGTCTGAAGTTGCTGTCTGATCTCGCAGACCCGGACCGATGCAAGGAGCGACCAGCGTGTCTTGCTGCAGTGGCCGCTTCCCCGCTCTGACTCGGGCTATCGGCACTTATTTTGCTGTCACTACTTTGTCGGTTCCAGAGCTGATCTGCCAGCGACAACTCGGGGCCTCGAGACCGGCCCGAGGACTTGGAATGACGGAGACTCGGAGGGAGATTCGCGGGTCCGGTCGCTTGTTTATTGAACAAGTTTGTGCTGAGCAGGCGGCGAATCGACGACCGTCGCGGTGAAGGTCGTGGGCGTTGAGGCGTGATGGCGATCACTGATCGTCGCGAGCGTGGATGTAGCAAGACTGGCTTACCCGGTGTCGCGTTGAACTGCTTGCTTTCAAATGGCAATGAGTCGGCGACGACGTCTTGGTCGGGGTCTGGTGCTGGGGAAACAATCTCCCTCGGTGAAAACTTATCATCCCCCGCCACCGCACTGCCGTTCATATCCTTCGCGCTGCTGCTCCTCTTGGTCTTCACGCGGAACGGCCCTCCAGCGACATCAAGTGAGGTTTTACCGCGGGTCAGCCGTTTACTAGGTGGGACTGAGCGTGGCACTGCAATTGCAGCATTATGGGGGACAGCAGGGTAAACGCTTCCTGGTACCATATTATACCTTGGTACATGTATCGCCGCAGTAGGAAGTCGGTCAAACCGTTCCTTCATCGACTTGAGGTCATTTTCCATTCTGGCGATAGCTCCAGTCAAAGCGCGCACCATTTCCAGTAGCTCGTCCCGACTATTATCGTCGTATTTCTCTCCAACAGGGACAGCAGTTTGAATCGCACTACGCGCTTCTGTCGCTCGAGTAATTGCTTGATCACCCGTCGTCGACCTTTTCTCCTGTTGTATTCCTTGAACGGGTGGCAATTGCTGCTCCAAGGGTTTATCCGAGCCCTGTAAGCCGAATTTGATTGTTTTGTCATGAAGCTCGACATCCAGTCGGTCTACGAGCGCGTGTGCCGCTTCAGCCGGAGTGATCGCCGTGTGTATGTTGTCTACAGTTGCTCCAAGGTCGCCTCTTCGTTGTCGCTGGTCCAGGACGACGCCGCTGATCTCATCCCACGAAAAGGGAAACTGCCCTTTCTCGATGCTGTCGCAGAGTAAATGTGTGAGAACGGTACGTCGATCCTTCGGGTAACGCGAGATGAGGCGCTGGAACGTGGCTCGGTCTAGAATGCACATTTCCACGTACGTGACGGCCCGAATGCTTCCCGCCTGCATGTGGTTCATGATCAAACCCATTTCTCCCGTTGTCTCCCCGGGATACATGAGCTGAGTCTCACAATTGTCCGCATTTTCCACCGATCGGTCCGTCGCCAGTGATGTTGACGGCTTAAGGGCGTCTCCGGGCAGTCGGTACTGCTGTGGACGAACCTGCGCGCTCGAATCTTCCGCAGAAGTCGACTTGGAATCGGATTGGAGTTTAAACTTCGCGCTTCCTCGCACCGGGTTGTTGAAGGCCAAACGAGAGGGCTCGGGCCCGGTGAACCGTGTTGAGCCGGTTGAACTTCCAGAGTCGGTATCTTCGTCCTCTTGCTCGCTCTCAGTTTCAGAGTCCCAGGTATACGAATGCGCGCAAATTCCACGGTTAATCATGAACATCTCGTCGCAAGTCTCGCCCTTGCGTACGACATAGTCGTCGGGTAAATACACTCGCACGGCCAAGTTCAGAATAATCTGCGTCGCGAAATCCGGCGAGCAGTCTTTCCAGAACGGAATCTCCGTCACCAAGTTCATGTACTTGTAGAGACCCACCTCCAGACCAAGAGTGTGCGTAAGTTCCCGCTGGAACTTGACTATATCGCCATCGAGACACTCGTACTCGGTCCACACGTGAGTGTAATACTGGTGGATTCGGTCGCGCAGCTTGTCGGGGAGGTGCATTTTGTCCATTGTGGCGAAAACCGCCTCCATCTTTCGGTGGTAGTTTGTAGTGCTGGCATTGAAATTCGACACGAGCATGGCCACGTTGCCGAACACGATGGCGAGTATGACCGAGCCGACCAAGATCGCTACCGTGGAGAACAGATTCTCGTCAGTCGTGCCTACGATATTGCCTTGTCCTTGAATAAGGCTCACGGCATAGTAGTAGTCTGCAACGTATTTTTCGGAAATTGACCTTGACTGCGAGCCATGGTTTTCAGACACAATGTGCCAAAGGCAAGCCATGTAGTGGGCAATTAGCAGCACTAGCCACATGAGTTGCGCGATACCAAGCAAATGCGAGAACCGAGAGTAGCGGAGCCACGTCACCATGGCCTTGCTGATTCGCACCACGCGACTCAGCAGAATAGCCCGCTCCATGAGGGTGACGCGCAGCACACGAAGCACCATCAACGCAGTCTCGGACTGAGTAACCAAGGGCGTGTTCTCTTCCAGCGAGCCCGTGATGAGATACTGCAATCCGCAGCGCGGTGTCGCCGACAGGAAGTCGATAATAAACCACTTGTTCAAATAGTTGCGGGCGATAAGTTGTCGTGAAGTCATCAGCGTGTTCTGGTGTTGGTACGCAGTGTTGAAATTGAGCAGAAGGTTCAACAGGAATATCAACTCCATAGCGACGTTAACAGCTCTGATGCCTGCAGACCCGTTTGGGTAGTAGGCCGGCCCGAAGGGCAAGTAGAAGAGCTGGAAGTGGTAGGTCAACAGCATCACGATGCCGTGCACTGTGGCGATCCGACTGGTGGGTGTGATCGGTGACCCAAGCGAGTGGAAAAACTTTCTCCACGTCTTCCACCTCGTGAGTGCGCGTATCATGCGCTGCAGCGAGAATCGGACCGATTGGTGTCTCGGTTTCTTCTTGACGCCTCCGTTTTCCTTGTCGATCATGAGGTTCTCGGCCTCGAACTTGGACGACGCCAGTCCCATGTCTATTTCAAAACGCTGAGGTAGCCAGGCTTGGGGGATGGCGGGTCTAAACCAAAAGTGACCGCCCCCGCAGTTCGAGTGGATGGAAGCTTCGTTCTAGCTTCCACATCCACCCTACATCTGCACTATCCTATTATGTCCTTAACTATGCGAATGATGCCTGCGGTATTGTTACCTCCCTAATCTGATACACTCACCCTGAGGGCTGCGTCGCTTCGTCCTCGCGGCGTACAATCGCACTTAAGACAGATGGCTACAAAGCCAACTGAACTTATCCGTGCCAAGTCCGTACTTAACGGTCATTTCTCGATTGGACGTGCGCGGCGCAACAGTTGGAGCTCTCGGGCGACTTCTGTGGCGGATTCGTCTTGCGCTGGCTGGTGGTGTACTCCCCGGTCGGAGCTGGATAGGTCCTGCCAGCGCCACCGTCATGACGGTCGAGCACGGTGGTCTCGGCCACGCACAGGCTGGGGCGTCACCATCTTTGGAACCCGGGTCGTCCTCGCAGGCGGCCCTTGATCAACTCGCTGCTGCTGCTGAGCTCGCGCCCCGCGCTTCTCTCTCCTCACCACGCCATGCGTCCGCTGCACTGCTGGCCTCGCTGCCTCCGACGGATGACTTCGACTTCGACCCGGGGCTCGTGGAGCCATTCTTGCTGCTGGGTGATGGTGGCGTACCGATAGGCTCACGCGGTGCCCTCTCGCCAGTGCCGGTGCGCACGCTCGATGAAGATGAAGGTCCTAGCGATCTCGTGGACCTGGCCGCTATCCTGGCTGAGCCCGACGATGACAGCGAAGACGTGGGCGTCGAGCACGGTAGTCCAGTAGTAGCCCCTGCGTCGCCAGCCCCGGTGTCCACTGTGTCTTCGGTAGTAGACTCGTGCACGGTTGATGAACCGGCGCGCCTGCTTGAGAGGCTTCGGTTGGAGTCTTCATCGATGCGACCCTGCGGTCCTACGCTTCGCAGTACCCCGGCCAGGCTTCGGTCTCGCCGGCTTGAGGTTGAGACTCGTGCTGCTGCTCCAGCGGCACCGTCACGGTCGATGGAGACGCAAATGGCTGTCTACCACGATGAGCCTCTGCCTCGGCATCCTGATCGCCACCCGGGAAACAACCATCGCAATTACTACGATCCATCGGCGCCTTGGGACCCAGCGCATGAGTATGGCTTCGCCTACTTCATGGATCGCCACGGTGACCCTCCCAATCGTTCGTACTTAGTGAAGTGGGACACCAAGCGGCTTCAACTGTCTTGGGTATGGGAAGAACAGCTAACTGGGTACCCGGAGTTGAAGGACCACGTTGACAAGTGGGTTGCTGCTGGACGTCCTGGCACGTTCTATCGGTACGTGGACGAACACTTCGGTGGTGCGGGTGCTTCGGCTACTGGTCGGTGCTTCATGGAGGCTCTGCATGCAGCGTGTTACCATCTTGACAACCCATCGCTCATTACGGAGGACCACTGGGAACGCTTCGAGAAGCAGCATAAGCGCGAGATGACCTACGGCGTCAAGCGTGAAGACATGGCTGAGTTCTTCAAGTTCTTGGAGCGCGACTGTGTTCCCTTGGACTACAATGAGCTGTACAAGTCGCGGCAAATCGACTCGTTGAACTCGCTGGCTGATCTCATCGCTTTCGTTCGCCGTGAGAAGCTGGAACGTGGATGCTACCTCGTGTGTGCGGGCCAGCACCGCCTCGATCACTGCTTCGTTCTCGTGGTCCGGCTTCACCGGGGCCCGTTGATGGCGTATGATGTCTGGGAAGAGTTCGAAGATCCGCCTTGTGGAATGGAGCCATTGACGAACATCAAGTGGATTGACACCGTCAAGGCCATCTATCGCATCAAGGAAGGACCCAAGCCGGAACCACCACGCGGGAGGCGACTGACCAAGACCGAGAAGAAGCGAGCGAGAAAGGCAGCAGCGAAGTCAGCCAAGAATGCTAAGAAGAGAGCCAAGAAGCGCAGCCAGGGATAGGTCTGCATCCAACCGAGAATACATGTGGCCTTGAGCCCCCTTTCATTGCTTCTTGGTTCGTCGTCTTCGCTTCAAACGACGTTGGACTTCGAATTCCGCGATCAAGTCTGGCACTTGCTTCAAGTTTTCAACCGGCTCCCAAGTAGGCTTCTCTTCGCCCACCCACTCCACAAGGAATTGGGTCCGTCGTTTGTGGCGACGTTTCCCCAGGAGTCGACGCACAAGTTGACCGACAGTGCCATCCGCGAGGATGACGTCGTGCGGCCGTGACAAACGACTCGGTTCCTTGTAGGGCTTCAGCGAGCCAGTGTTGAAGACCGGATGCAGCTTGTTACCAGCCTGGATGTTGAGCTCGTAGGCACGGTTGTGGATCTTCCGCACGATCGTGTAAGGGTGTAACGGGGTTACACGAATGTTACCCGAAGGGTTACGAAGTGTGGCACACACAGGCTTGTGTGGTGCACACTGTCTAACCTATTTCAGTAGGAGAATCAGTACATGGCTTCAGAGCCACAGATTATGCATATGACTAGGGTTCACTATGCTAGATAGTGAACCAGATACATTTACACCGAAGGCGGCTCTGCCGCGATAAGAGAAATACATTGAGTTTAAAGATTCACAGCTAAGAGTTAAGGGTTGACTCTTGGAGTCCGTAGGGAGTACGGACTCGTGCGTTCTGGTATTAGAACGGGCTATCTTTAGCCGCGACTCTGTGAGTCTGTTACGTCTTCCTCTGACGCTAAAGCTACGGCAGCCCCGCTGCACTTGGTAGCACTTGTAGTCAATCCGACACCTGAGTCTGGATAGACTGACCCTCTGTGGAGAATGGAGCAGTTCGCTCACTTGCCCCCGAACCAGCAGGATGCGCTTAAAAAGCTTATGTCCTTGCTGGGCCCGGAGGGCGTGACGCAACTGGCGCAACAAGGCCCCGACGCGGTGAATGCGCGTCTCGAGGCGTTCTCCAGCTACGAGAATGCTCTGTTGGAGCACCTCCAGCAGAGGATGGCGACGGCCGTGGCGCCGCAAGCGCCCGCTACGTCATCCGACGCGGGAACAAGACCCAAGCCGCTCATGTTGAGCGTGAAGACCTTCGAAGGCAAGGAAGGGAAAGCAATGCTTTGGACCCGTGAAGTCGAGATGGCTATGAGCTCAGCTCTACTCCGGACGGAGTCGCAGCGCGTGGCGCTAGCTATCTCGAAGCTTGGTGGGCGAGCGAGAGAGTGGGCACTAACGTCAGGGACGTCGGTCGACACGGCCTTCCCGACGTGGGACCAGCTGAAGCAGCAACTGTCCCGAGTGTTCGCTCCGCCTAACGAGGCGTATCGCGTGCGCTCACGCTTCCTGGCTACCCGACAAGGCAGGAAGGATTTGGTGGACTATGTCCAGGAGTTGAGAACTCTCATTGCGGGCATGTCTGCCGAGCCTCTGGCTGAGGTAGTCATCGTCACGGTGTTTATGGAAGGACTTCGCACTGGCGTGGCCAGGACGGAAGTCTTCCGCACTCACCCAAGCTCTTTTGAAGAGGCTGTGGACATCGCGTTGAACGCGGAGCACAACTTTAAGTCGTCAAGACTTGGGTGGAACGCTCCTCACACCAGTTCGTCCAATGGTCCGGAGCCTATGGACCTCAGCTATGCTGAAGACGAAGAAGCCGAGCTTCGGGCTGCTGAGCAGCGGCGCGGCATCCGCCGATGCTTCATCTGCGGTGACACGCGTCACTTGCGCGCCGGATGTCCGCTGCGCTTGCAGCGCCAGGCTTCGTCAAGCCGCTCTTCGGGTTCGAGCCAGGGCTCTGGTTCGTCTCGGGGAAACGAGAAAACCCAGTAGGCGCGGGGCGGCCTACTGGGGAGGAACTAAGTTCTATTGAACCTCGGCGAGGTGGAGGTCGACAGGACTTAGCCCCGAAGAGAGCTGTACTCTATAACACGGAACGTGTGTGCAAGCCGGGCTTGCTAGTTGTCCAGGCTTGGGTGAAGGGCTTCACAAAGCCATGGACGATTTTGATCGATTCAGGAGCGTCGGGTAATTACTCCCGGCGTTCCACGATGGACGGAAGTCAGCTTTATGCTGAGGCGCTGGTAGCGCGTGGGAGTGACATCGTCACTGTTCGTCTAGCGACGGGCACTCGTGTCACGGTGCCTAACGTCCCGGTGGACTTGGGCGTGAAGTTTTTAGATTTTGATAGCGTGGAACGCTGTCTGGTCTTAGACCTCGATTCGAGATATGATCTCATCCTTGGTATGGCGTGGCTGGAACGCCATGAGCCTTGGATAGATTGGAGGTCGAAGACCCTTGGTGCTACGCACTTCTCTCCTGGCGGAGCATTGGCGAGTCATGAACCCACCTCTGCTAGGAAGCAGAAGCGCTTCTGGCGCGAGCACTGGACCGAGTCGGTCAATGTGCTGAACATCGGAGTTTCCGAGTTGGTGGACACTGCGTGTGTCGAGAACGAGCGTTCCGAGCGTGGCTCGTGGACGGCAGGTGGAGCGGCACGAATTCCGCTGAGCGGGTGTGCGTCTGAGGGCGACGCCCTGCTGCGTGCCAGTGAAGGCGCGGTCGACGAGAGGTCGAGTGAAGGTGGGCGTTGCCCGGATCAAGGATGTGGAGCGGCACGAATTCCGCTGAGCGGGTGTGCGTCTGAGGGCGACGCCGTGCTGCGTGCCAGTGACGGCGCGGTCGACGAGAGGTCGAGTGAAGGTGGGCGTTGCCCGGATCAAGGATGTGGAGCGGCACGAATTCCGCTGAGCGGGTGTGCGTCTGAGGGCGACGCCCTGCTGCGTGCCAGCGACGGCGCGGTCGGCACGATGCCGAGGGACAAGGGGCTCTGCCCGGATGAAGATCGTGGAGTGGCACGTAATCCACTGAGTGGAGGCTGCGGGTCGTGCAGCCCTTCGCTGAGTGTCGATCAAGACACTGGTGCTCCTCTGGAGCTGAATGAGGTGGTGATACCTGGCGTCAAGAAGCACGCGAAATCACGGAGCTCTTCTGGGCGGACAGTGTCCATGAAGAGGCGGCAGCGCCGCAAAGCGCTGGCGGCGCGACGCAAGGCGTCTGCGGTCTCACGAGTCGAGAAGGGTGTGCCGAGCGGTGAGGCTCCACACAAGAGCGAGCAGCTCTACACACTCGTGAATGGAGTGACGGGCGACGTCGACGGAGATGTCAGTCTCACCGACTTGCCCTCACTATCTGCTCTCCTGGAGCTGGACGAGATGTCCTTGGCCGAGTTGGGCGAAGCCTTGAAGGCTGGAGACTTGGCGGAGGTGGTGGTCATACGACCTGAAGAAGAGTTGAACTCGTCCTCGCTTCTGGATGAAGCTGTCCTGGAGGACACTAAGAAGGCGCTGAATGCGCGAAGCGGATCGGCGATCCTGAAGGATCCGTCGGACCCCTTGTACCACGTGGTGAAGGATTATCAAGACGTGGTCTCAGAAGGAACCGCCCTCGGGGCTACCTCCGGATCGAGGTGTTCGACATGAGATTGATCTCGTTCCGGGAACGAAGTACTGCGTGACGAGGCAGTGGCCTCTGCCGAAGGAGCAGTGTGACGTCATTGACGCGTTCTTCCGTGCGAAGCACGAGGCGGGCATGGTGCGTGAGAGTAAGTCTCCTCACTCCACGCCGACGTTCTGTGTCAGAAAGCCGAATGGCAAGTGGCGTATTGTGCATGCTTTTAACAAGCTGAATGCCGCCACCATTCCGGCGCAGACGCCGATTCCTCGGAAGGACGTTCTTCAGAACAACATGGCAGGATGTACGATGTACAGTGCGCTCGACTTGGTCGATGGCTACTACCAATTGCTCATGAGAACGAGCGACATTCCTCTCACTGCGGTGAGTACTCCGAGCGACATGCTCTGGGAGTGGTTGGTGATGCCCCAAGGGCTCTCGAACGCGCCAGCGACGTTCAATCGTCTTGTGGCGCAGCTCTTCCGGCCCCATCGGGCGTACGCGCAGACGTACTTCGATGACATCTTTGTCCACAGTCGTGCGGAGCACGGGAAGACTGATATGGAGAACCATGTCGAGCACCTGCGTGCTGTGCTCGAGTGCATGCGTCAAAACAAGTTGTATGCCAACATTGACAAATGCATCTTCGGAGCAGAAGAGATTCCCTTCTTAGGGTGCTTCATCGGGAAGCGTGGCCTGAGGGCCGACCCGGTCAAGGTCAAGGCCATTGTTGACTGGCCGGTTCCCAGAACCAGAAGGATCTTCGCAAGTGGCTTGGCTTGGCCAATTACTTGCACAAGTACAGCGAGAATTACGCTGAGATGGCTCGGCCACTCTCCAATCTCCTGAAGAAGGACGCGGAGTGGTGTTGGAACACCGAGCATCAAGATGCGTTTGCGGCAATTAAGGATAGTCTCCTTCATGCGCCTATTCTGGCTTTGCCAGACCCCGCTCGTCCGTTTAGTGTCGTCTGTGACGCCTCGGACTTTGCCATCGGCTGTGCCCTGCTACAAGCAGACGCCGAGGGGCGCGAGCGCGTGGTGGCGTTCGAATCTCGTCAGCTGAAGGCTGCTGAGAAGAACTATCCTGTCCATGACAAAGAGCTACTTGCGATGAAGTATGCGCTCGTCAAGTTCAGGGTTCACCTGTTGGGCTCTCAGCCGTTCGTGATTTACACGGATCACGCGTCGTTACGCACTGCGACTCAGTCGCCTCATCTCTCGCAAAGGATGGCCCGTTGGCTGTCCTTCTTCGCGGAGTACAACTTCGAGGTGAAGTACAAGCCTGGCAGGCAGAATGTCCTCGCGGACGCGCTGTCGCGCAGGCCGGATTATGAGCTGGCTCATGTAACGACCGTGACTTCGTCATTACCGGATCTGATCCGAACGGCTTATGCCAAGGATGACACTTGTGTCGCGTTGCTGAAGGCTCTCGGGAGCAAGGAGTTTCAAGACTCGGACATTGAATTGTCGGCGCGAGTGCGCGCGCGTTTGCATCGCTACACCCTCGATGGTGGCCTGCTGTTCTACAGCACTGGCTCCGAGGACACGCCACGCGTGGTCATCCCTCATGATGAGGACCTGAAGTATCGTATCCTCTATGAGGCCCACGACACGCCGGTGGCTGGCCATCTTGGCCGTGAGAAGACCTACAGCTCGGTGAGCACCCACTACTGGTGGCCGAAGCTGTACAAGTGGACGAGCACTTATGTGCGCACGTGCGAGACGTGTCAGCGAGTGAAGTCGTCACCCCATGCTGCAGCCCCGTTGGCAAGCTTGCCTGTCCCTTCGGGCTGTTGGCAATCCATGAGTATGGACTTTGTGTTTGGCCTGCCGGCGGATGCGGCGGGCAACACTGGAGTCGTGGTCTTTGTAGACCGACTGAGCAAGATGGCTCACATTGCGGCTGTGCCGGATACCATCGATGGTAAGGGTACAGCAACGCTGTTCTTGGACCGAGTGTTTCGACAACACGGACTCCCTGATTCGATTGTCTCGGACCGAGACCCCGCTTCACGGGCAACTTCTGGAGCGCGGTTTTGCGGTGCTTGGCACCAAGCTGGACATGTCCACGGCGGATCACCCGCAGACCGATGGTCAGACGGAGCGAGTGAATCGCGTCGTCGAAGACGTGCTCCGCAGCATTTGCGCTGAGACGCCGAAGCGTTGGAGCGCTATGCTGCCACTCGTTGAGTTTGCGTTGAATAACGCCGTGCATGCCTCGACCGGCTACACGCCGTTCTACGTGAACAGCTTGTCCCATCCCCGCGTCCCGCTGACGCCGCCACGTGGTGGCCTCGGGCTTGGTGGGGAGAGGAAGCCGATTTAGCTGATCGGCTAGCTGATGTCAGCCCGGCTACTGTTCGTAAACAGGTTGACACTTTCTTGTCGACGCGCTTGAGTGTCTTACGACACGTGCGTGACGCAATGGCTGAGAGCCAAGACAAGCAAAAGGAACATGCGGATGCTAAAGGCAGAGGCAATGTTGACAGTTATGAGGTCGGGGACCTGGTATTGCTAAATGCTAAGAACCTACCTACACATGCAGTGTCCGCTGTCTTCAAGACGAAGTTGCGCCCGCGCTTCATTGGACCTTTCAAGGTCGTGGCCAGGAAGGGCCTTGCGTACACGCTCAATCTTCCGAAGAAGATGCGGACGCACCCCGTCTTCTACGTGGGCTTGCTCAAGCCGTACCATGACCCGACGCAGGTGCAAATGGAGGCACCGAGGGCGACGAGGTCGCAGGCGCGGAGGTCGCGAGCGTCGAGGACGCAGTCGCAGGCGTCACAGACGCGACCATCATCGCAGGCACTGCAGGCACAGGCGGAAGGCTCGGCATCGGCGGTGCCGCGAGCCCTGAGGGCAGGGTCGGAGTCGGAGGTGCCGCAGGCACAGGGGCCACCGGCACAGGAGGCGCAGCGGGCGGGCCCTGCATGCGGGCCAGAAGGTCAATCTGACCCTGCAATGCAGCCTGCTGACGCCGAAGCTCGGAGAGCTCCTGGCTACGACGATCGTCGCGATCGCCATAATACTGCACCCAGCTCTCCAAGTGTCGGAGCCGGTCCCAGACCTCGCGAGGCACTTGAACCCAGCTCAAGTCCCGAGCAAGCTCGTCGAGCTCCGTGGCAGTACGCGCGAGACGCGCATCGACATCCTGGACATGGTCCCGAAGGCGAGTCGTCTGTTGCTGAACCTCGAACAGCTCATCAAACGTCGCGAGGCGGCTTGGTGCGTCCTCCACCGGCGCTGCTCGATGAGCAAGGGAACCTTCACTACCATGTGGAGCGCCTGCTGGCGAAGCGGCGGTGCCGGGGTCAAAACCAGTATCTGGTAAAGTGGCGAGGGTACCCACACTCAGAGAACTCATGGGAGTTTGAGGTGCCCCTTCGCCAAGACTGCCCAGACGTCGTGGACGCTTTGATCGGCTTGATCACCAGCGCCCCGTGGGCTCGAGGCCGGCATGCCGGCCGTCCCGCGCTTCCCGGCAATAGGCTGGGGAGCTGCTGGGTCAGCCACATTGCTCCGGGGTTGGCCCTGAGCCACAGCGCTCACTCCCTCACGGGTAGGAGCGACTGGAGGGCTCAAAGGAGCGAAGCGCGCAGCGCTAGAATGGGTCTGCGGCTGAGCGTTAGCCGAGAGGCTGCGTTTGGCTCGGATCTTCGCAAAGTCGAAGCGGAGCTTGCGTTCGATACGAACATCCACTTCGCTGAAGCTAGCTCGAAGAGCATCCATGGAGCTAAGCTTCTTCTTCTTCTCAGCCCAGAGCTCGAACTGAGCCTCGTGTTCGATCAGGCTTTCGCCCGGGCTGAGCACCACAGGGTACGTCCGCATTGCGGGCACGGACAACCCCTTGCCTTGCAGGCGCAACCGCTCGCGGTACTCGGAGACAGTCGTAGACTGTGGAGTCAAGAGTCGCTGTCGTAGAGACGTTCGAAGAGCGATCTCCTCCGGAGTACGGGCCGCAGGCCCAATGACATGCTGAGCCAGCGTCGGCTGGAAAGCCTGGCGGCATGCCTCCGCGGGGTCACGAGGCCGAAAGCCGTACTCGGCGGTGCTGGGGTTCAGCAGGGGCCGCAACTCGGGGCGCTGGGAGCGCATGGAGGCCAGCTGCGCCGCAACCTGCTCGGATTGAGCCTCGTCCAAAGGGTTGGAGATGACGGGGCCCAAGGGCACTTCCCGCACGAGGCGGAGAGTACCGTGACTCAGTGAGCTCGCGCAGCTCGCGGAGCCCGGAAGAGCGTTCAGGGAACGGATTTGGAGTGCGCAGCGGTGGCCGCGGCTCCTCCTCGACAGCGCAGTGCGCTCAGTAGAGGGATGGCTCGACGAGCGCGCAGGAGACACTCGCGCGCGGCGCTCTTGGTCGCGGGAGCTCGACGAGCCAACTGTGGCCGACGTGCCACCTCCGCGTTGTGCCGGCGACGTGGGCGAAGCGTCGCGGCGGTTCGGGAGCGTTGTGGGGACGCTGCTTCACCCTCATGGCTCGGAGAGCCGACATCGGACTCGCTGTAGTCCACCTCGCCCTCCTCCTCATCTCCGAAGAGATCTTTGAGGTCCATGGTCGGATGGGCTAGTGCTCGAGGGAGCTGGGGCGTGCTCGCCGCGAGCGTTGCTTGAGGCGTTGCGCCGCGAAGTACTGAGAGACCGAGAGCCTGGGAGGCGCGGTCGGTGTGCGCACCTGCGCCGGGGAGCTTGGGAGTTCGCAGGCACGAGGTGCCGAAGCGCGAGAGGAGCGAGGCTCCGAGGCGGACCTCGCGAGAGGGTTTCTGCGGTCGAAAGACCAAAAGGCGTTATGACTTGAAGTCATGTGAGGGCGCGTTGCGCCGAGAAGTTCTCAGAGACGTCCACACGATGTGGATTGACTCGTTCGAGAAGGAGGCTTGACGGAACAAGACCCGGTCGTTGACCGTTAAGCGTGAACACCCGTGTCCACGGTTTGGTGGGGGAGGGTGTAACGGGGTTACACGAATGTTACCCGAAGGGTTACGAAGTGTGGCACACACAGGCTTGTGTGGTGCACACTGTCTAACCTATTTCAGTAGGAGAATCAGTACATGGCTTCAGAGCCACAGATTATGCATATGACTAGGGTTCACTATGCTAGATAGTGAACCAGATACATTTACACCGAAGGCGGCTCTGCCGCGATAAGAGAAATACATTGAGTTTAAAGATTCACAGCTAAGAGTTAAGGGTTGACTCTTGGAGTCCGTAGGGAGTACGGACTCGTGCGTTCTGGTATTAGAACGGGCTATCTTTAGCCGCGACTCTGTGAGTCTGTTACGTCTTCCTCTGACGCTAAAGCTACGGCAGTCCCGCTGCAAAGGGCCAATCCACTTCGGTCCAAACTTGGTCGAGTTCGGCAAGCCAGAGTGCTTTGGGTCGAGATGTTGTGTGCTCAAGTAAACTCGGTCGCCAATGTCAAAGACTTGCTCCACACGGTTACGGTCGTAGACATCGCGTATCCTTTCCTGTGTTTGAGCCAACGCTTCACGACAAATCAGCAAGACGGCGGCTTGATGCTCGTGGAACTCCGCTCCTCGTCGACTCTTGGGAACGTTCTCCAACTTCTCGGCAGCAAGCTGAAGTGGGTTCAGCGGGATGTAGCCCAGATCGGCTTCGAATGGTGCGAGCTTCGTGCTGGGGTTGACAGTGGAATTGACAGTAAACTCGGCGTTGGCAAGATGAAGATCCCAATCATCCTGCAGTGGACCAACGAAGCAACGAAGATACTCCTCCAACGTTCGGTTCATCCGCTCCGTTTGTCCGTCGCCCTGATCTCGGTGTGCCACGGTCATGCTCAGTTTCGTCCCGATTGACTTGAAGACGTATTGCCAGAAGGCGGACACGAACTTCCTGTCGCGGTCGGAGACAATGTTCGTCGGCATGCCGTGAAGCTTCCAAATGTTGTCGATGAAGAGCCGAGCCACACCTTCCGCCGTCACCTTCTTCGTAGTTGGTACGAAATGGCAACGCTTCGTCAACCGATCGACGACAACCCAGATAGAGTCAACGTCTCGCTTCGTGCGCGGGAGGTCGGTGATGAAGTCCATTGAGATCGACCTCCATCGTTCGTTTGGGATGCTGAGCGGTTCAAGCAAACCAGGAGGTTTCGTCAACCGAGGCTTGTTTCTTCGACAAGGCTCGCAGTCTGCGATAAACTTCTGGATAGACTTCAACATCTTCGACCAGTACCAGCGGCGCGCTAGGGTCAAGTACGTTCGCTCGGCGCCTGGATGGCCGCTGTAGTTGGTGTCATGACACTCGCTAATGATTGCCTGCCGCAACTTCACATCGTTGGGTATGACAATGCGCGGAGCGTCGTCTGCGGGGGTTTGGTACCAGAGCAGTCCATTCGCTTCGGAATAGCATCGGTACTCCTTGTGCCGTTGGCGTTGACGCTTCGGCTTCGAGCTGGAGTTGCGCCTCTTGATCGCTGCGAAAATTGCTAGGATATCACGGTCCTTCTCGTACGACTTCTTCACGCGTGCAATCAACGTGGAGTCGCCGGTTACTTCGCTGATCGCCAGACTGAAAGATGTATCGTCGAAGCTTGTCACACTCAAGTCGTGGAAGAACTTCGTATCCGGTTCAAGGTCTGGTCTTCGGCTCAAAGCGTCAGCAATACCGTTCTTCGCCCCAGGGAGATACGAGAACGTCGGTTGATACTCGCAAGGATATCATACCAGCGGGCTAGGCGGCGGTTGGCCATCTTCTGCGTGAACAGGCCTTCGAGACTCTTGTGGTCGGTCTCCACAATCGGCGGCTTGTCCAAGCAGTAGATCCGAAACGCGGCCAGGGCGTGAACGATGGCTAACAACTCCTGTTGCTGCGTGGGGTAGTTGAGCTCTGCAGACTTCATCTTCCGACTGGTGTACGCGATGGGACGTTCGACACCTTCGACGACTTGGAACAGCACTCCCCCTACGGCGAACTTGCTCGCGTCCGTCCGCAGATGCATGGGCTGACTGAAGTCTGGGAGATACAGTACTGGTGGATTGCACAACCTCCGCTTCAACTCCTTGAAGTTCCTCAACTGCTCGTCGCTGAAGTGGATCTTCGCGTTGCGCTTGGTCTTCTTCTTCAGGAGGGTGAACATCGTTGCTGTTAGCGAAGCGTACTCCGGACAAAAGCGTTGCACGTAGCCAGTCAGACCCAGGAAGCTGTGGAGCTCCTCTTGAGTCCGCGGCACCGGCCAGTCTTTGATGGTCTGCACCTTGTCAGGGTCCATCCGAACTCCGTTACGTCCCACGAAGTCACCAAGGCATGGAATCTCTTCGGCACAGAAGACACACTTGGACAGCTTGACGTACAACTTGTTGTCGCGCAAGATATCCAACGTCTCGCGTAGCGCTTTCAGGTGGTCTTCGATCTTTGGTGACTTGGTGAAGATGTAGATGTCGTCGTAGAACGACTTCGTGTTCTTCAAGTCTCGGAACAGCTTCGACGTCAACCGGTGCATTGTTGCCGGCGCGTTACAGACTCCCATCGGGAGTACAAGATACTCCCACAGTCCGTTTGGCGCCTGGAAGGCTGTGAACTTGATGTCTTCCTCCCGCATACGCTCTTGGTAGTACGCGGACATCAGATCCATCGTGGAGAGCCAGTACGCTCCAGACATGGCGTCCAAGATGTCTTCCTTCCTAGTCATCGGGATGCTCTGACGCACAGTGTTCGAATTGAGATACCGGTAGTCGTGAACGATTCTCCAGCCGACTGGTTTCCGGACACAGAATGTCGGTGCTGCGTGAGGACTGATGCTTGGTCGGATGAGCTTCTTCTTCACCATGTCTTCTACCCAACGCACGATCTCACGCTGCTGCTCAGGAGACTGTCGCCACTGTTGCCGGTACATCGCAAGATTTGAATCCTTCACATCGATCCGGTGCTCAATGTCGCGCTTCTCTGGTAAACCCTCCGGTAGCTCAGGGCGGAACACATTGTCCTTGTACTCCGTGAGAAGGCTGAAAGCTGGGTTCTCTCGGAAGCTGTCCCAGTCCGTTTCCAGATAGCGCTGTGTTTTCGCACTGCCAACGTTGTCGGGTTGGTCTCGTCGTTGCAGTGAGCGTGCAACTTGCTTGATCGTCTCGTTCGAGAGCACCAACATGAAGTCGGGCTCATCAGTCGACTTGGTCTTGATTCTCAGGAACTTTCGCAGTTTCTTGCGGGTGATGTACTTGGTCTGTACACCACTCTCGTCGACAACACCCATCGTGAACATCTTCTCCACGACGGTGTCGTTGCCCTTGGCACTGCTTCGTTCGTCAGTTCTTCGTGCCATACTCGCGCGCTCCAACGTCGCAACGTCGTCCTCTGCAGCTGAACACTCGCCAGCTTGCGCGTCCTCTCCTCGCTGTCCGCTGACAACGGTCGGGGTCTCCTTCTGCACTGCGTCGCGAACAGCTCCGTCCGTGGACGTCACATCCGTTTCCAACGCGGCGCCTCGACAGGAATCGGGTCTTTTCGCCGAAAGGCCTTTCGCCTCGACAGATCTCCGAAGCCCGGAGGCAATCACCGGTCCGCCTTCCTCGATCGGTCCACAGGTGTCACCTGCCCGTTTCCAGTGCAGAATCTTATCTCTTGTTCCTTCAATTCGTCGACCTCTCCAGTCAATCTGGGGTTGCGTGTCCTCGAAGAAAGGTATCCCGAGGATGCAATCGAATTCATCGGGTATCGCGTAGACGACGGCAACACACTGGTACGCCTCATCTAGCCCCGACACATGGATTCTTAGAGGCAGAACTTCCAGCTCCGCTTCCACGATTTGGTTGTCTCCCAGCTTCACGCGAATGCTCCTGTCGCTGAACCTCGTCGTTTGGAGCTGGTTCCTCACGACCCAACGTTTGGACACGTAGATCGTGGTGGCTCCACAGTCCAGCAACATGCTACGTGTAGCGAGACACTTGTCACCCACGCTGATCTCGCCAGTTATTGAGAACAGCGGACGTGACTTGTAGACCAGAGGGTTTTCACACAGAACGTTAAGGCTGATATTCTCAATCTTAAGTGTTCTGGTTACGCTCTCGGCCACGACAGGACCCTCCTTCACTGACGTGGTTGCCCGTTTCCCTGCTTCTCCTGCTCTTTCTTCCAGAGAAAGCAGTTGGCCTTGATGTGGCCAGGCTTCTTGCAGTGGAAGCAGGTACGGCCCTCATCGCGTTTGGGCTCGGCTCTCGGCTTGAAACGGCCTTTCCCGCGGAACGGCTTCCCCTTGAAGGGTTTACCGTGGGTTTGAGGTTGTCATCCGACGAGAACTTCTTGTCGCGCTTGGGTTGGCGGTCGCGAGCTTCTTCGACGAAGTGAGTCACCTCGTACTTGACCGCCAAGTCCATAGCTTCGCTCAGGGACTGGGGATTCTCAAGCTTGACGTAGCTGCGCGTGCGAGGCTTGAGACCGTTCGCGTAGCATAGCACTTGGTCAAGTACGCTCATGCCCTCTACGCGGAAGATGAGAGCTGAGTACTCGCCGTTGTACGTCTCGATGTCCGCTGTCTGCTTGAGTCGCTGAAGCTTCTCGCGCAGAACAGCCTGGTAGTTCGACGCCTCGAAGTGTTGGAGCACATGCTCACGGAAAATCCCCCACGTGTGCTCCTCGCTTCGAGTCGTCGACGACCAGTGCAGGAACCAGCCGGAGGCAGGCTTCTCCATCGCTGACCCCGCGATTCCTGGAAGGCGGGTGCTTGTGTCTTCGATCGGGATGCTGTTGATTCGGTAGGCGTTCTCGATCTGGAACAGCCATTCCCGGACATCCTCCCCTCGCTTGCCGGTGAACTTCGGCGGCATTCGTGTGCGGTCCGCCATCGCTTGGTTCAGCCGATCGATCTCGGCGCGTAGCTGGGCGATGGTGGGCATGGGCTCCTCGTTGTCAGGTTGGTGGGACCAACAAGTGCAACCAGTATTTCAAAACGCTGAGGTAGCCAGGCTTGGGGGATGGCGGGTCTAAACCAAAAGTGACCGCCCCCGCAGTTCGAGTGGATGGAAGCTTCGTTCTAGAAGCTTCCACAGCCACCCTACATCTGCACTATCCTATTATGTCCTTAACTATGCGAATGATGCCTGCGGTACTGTTACCTCCCTAATCTGATACAATGTCCGATACTTTGCGCAGCTGGAAGCGCTGCATCATGGCCTCGTAGTTGGCCGTCTTGACCTGCATCTCGTAAATGTGGCGCGTGGACATGCCCGTGTTGCGGATCGTGGCCCCCAAACTGCTCTTGCGCATCTGCGGCCGCTTATTAATCGGCGGTCGCTCTTCCATGGCGACGCTGCTGCTCATGCTGTCTGGTAGGGTGAGAATAGGAGTGCGCGGCGTCGACTAACTTGGTCAAAGTCGCGTGCTGGGATCGAGTTTTACGGACACGAAGGGCCCAGAATAGCTACGCTTGTCGGTTCTTGTAGCTAGTCTACTGGAGTGGCAGCTTGACGTAGACACTCACTACGGTGAACTGAATGGTAAATGGCGCCGCTGGGGGGAAGGGGGGGGGGCGCACAACTCGTTGCTGCCAAAAAAAATTGGCTGGACTTGCCGGCACGAACAGCGATGAAGTATCTTCCCAATTCTCTGCAAGAGTGACTCAGATAAAGTAGCTCCATATTGAAGCCATATTTGCCCCAGGTGCGGTACCGATCTTGCAGTCTTGATGGCGTCGACTATTGTGCTGGCCATAATACAGTAATGTGCCTCGATAGCGCCCACCTGGCAACTTATATTTCTTGGAATAAAGTAATCCCACTATCTGTACTACTTCGACACTGATGTACTGTTTTAGTGTTGTGCTTCCACAAAAACTCCTTCCATATTTTTAAGATTCCACCAATCATCCTTATGCACCTTAGATACCGCCAACACCATTCAAATTTCGATTCGTCAGGAAAGCCAAAGAATAACAGCACATGCACGTAGAGTGCACGATCGAAAGGTATGCACGGTCGGTATGATGCGCCGCAACGCGTACTGCACCAGAACTTCGTGTATGCAGATATATTGGCGTTGGCAAGAATAGAGCTCAAGGAGCGCCAACGAGCGCATCGTTGAAGTTCACTAAACCATTACATTTGAGGATCGTGTGACGAGACAGGCACCCTTAATGATCAATATCCCCTTGGACCTTTATGTATATCAGGTGGGCGCTATCGAGGCACATTACTGTACTTCGGACCAAGATTTGCCGTCCAATTACTCCTAGAAGATGATAACAATCCATATACGATAGTTAGATATAGAGAGTGAGTATTTAGCCCGATTGAGCAAACCTTCCCCTATCTCGTTTGCTCGCCTTCCCGATTTGCACTTTTCCGTCGTACGGTATGTATAGTGTGTACTCGTGTATACCACATTTTCGTGGCTGTCAGAGGCCACAAATCTTTTCTCCCCATTTCAGCGCGACGCGTTGCGACGCCACGGAGCTTCGGCTGTGCCCGGCGTTGGTGCTCCCCTCCCCTGACCTGGGCGAACGCAGGATCGGCGCGGGCGACGTTGATGCATCTGACACCTCCCAAGACGAAGGGAGATGGTCGTCATGCGCTCCAAGTACTTCAGCGACAGCGTAAGTGTTCGAGCAAACCCACTTCGAGTACTTCTCTTTGCTCCCCTCCCCTCCTTACTCGCATTTGTCTTGGTGATGCTAGTGAAGCGAGGTAGACGGCGTGGGCGAGCGCTGCGTAACGCCACGTGCGTGCTGACGGACCTGTTGTTGAGCGCTTGCCACATAGCGCTGTGGCCGGCATATCATCCCAGGTACGTACATGCTATTGATTCAACGCGACTGCGTCTTACGACTAAGATGATTGCCCTATTATTTACGCTACTTCGCAGGATTCTGTGAGGCGCTCAAACATCGTGATAACTACGACCCGTGCTACCACAGCTGAGTCACCTTACTCGCTGGAACAAGTTCGTCTGCGTTTACGAAGGAGTTTCCGGATAACATGCACGGTCGCGAATGGAAGAGGACTTGTAATGAGAGCTGGGACACGGATACTTGGCGGAGGCGACGTGGCGAATGTTGCTGGCAACCACACGTTCGATCGGGTTGGGTCAGGTTGCGTCAGACTGAGTCGGGCTGAGTCGGAATGAGTCGGGTTAAGATTGAATCGGACTCGGTCGGGCTTGGTAGAATTAGTCAAGCTTGGTAGAATTAGTTGGGCTATGTCGGGTTGAGATTCAATAGTCAAGGTAGACGTCACTGCTATCAACCTCTGTACAGTGGTCGTACTCTGAATTGTGCAACTTAGAAGAGTTTGCTACCCGTAGTGAGCATACATGTAGATAAATTCAATTTTGGCAGATTACTCTTGGTGTGACAGAAACACTAACGCCCGCCGAAGGCGGGCCCTGCTGAGTGAGGCCTTAGAGAGACTGTTTGCAACCGCAGCGGAGCGGAGGTCTGCAATGGTCGGCGCGTAGGCCGGAGGAGTTGCACTGCGAAGTAGGTTCTATCTCTATATGCGACCAGAATGCACACCGACGCGAAGCGGAGGTCGTGCGTTCCGCGGTCGACCTGAGTAGGTTCCCGTCGAGCCCCGTAGCACAGCGAAGGGCGCGATGACGGGACCCGGAGTACAATAAACACAAGTGTAACGTCTATATAATACACTGAGTTCAGTACTTGATCCGAGCGAACCTTGAGCCACATCATCCCGCATGCATGTCGGGTCCCACCACCCGCTACATCGTACAGGAGCTAGCTGAGTAAGTACGCCATGAATGCCCGCAAGATATCCGACTATACGCGATGGGCACGTATATATTGGTCACGCTTCAAATGATTACACAACTGGCTCTTCCGCCAATCGGGCTCGGTCGGACATCGATCGGGCTTGATCGGATCAAATTGTCTCCCAATCGGGCTGAATAACGAGTGCCTTAGATATAAGGGTAATCTGCGCCCGTAGATTCCGATTTTGAGGTCAGATTTGCCGGATTCGGCGTCGTTTTCGAGATATAGCCGTTGACGTTCGTCGGCCCGTCTCAACTCGCTCGCAAATGATAGGCAGCCTCTCATTTTATCTGCCGACTGCGAGCCGCACAGAGTCTGCGAAGAATGAGCTGCTGCCCCGTGAGCATGGAGCCCGCGAGGGCCACCGCCCCCGCCTCGGGTGCGATCAAGACCTTCGGGAAGACCAGGCTGTTCGTGACGGGGCCCGCCAAGGCCAAGGCGGGTGTGCTGTCGCTCCCGGACATCTTCGGCATCGACAGCGGCCGCATCCAGCAGGACGCCGAGGCGCTGGGCAAGCTGGGCTACGCGGTGGTGGTCGTGGACGCCGCCGACGGGGACTACAAGACGCCCGACAACAAGGGCGACATGCCCGCCTGGCTCAACAAGTACAGCTTCGACAACTTCGCGGGCGCGCGCATCGCCGACGCCATCGCGTATCTGCAGCAGGAGGCCGGCGTGGAGACCATCAGCAGCTACGGCTACTGCTGGGGCGGCTACCTGGGCGCGGCCCAGAGCGCGAGTGCCAACCCGGTGATCAAGGGCCACGTGTCCTTCCACCCGAGCTGGGCGGCGGAGAACGCGCTGCACGGCCCCGGGTCGGTGGAGAAGCTGGCGGAGCGCATTACGGTGCCGCAGCTGCTGCTGTCGGCCGGCAACGACCCGGACTTCGTGCGTGAGGGCGGCAGCGTGGAGAAGATCCTCAAGGCCAAGGCCGACATTGGCAAGCTCAGCGACGTAGTGGACTTCCCCGACGTTATCCACGGCTGGGTGAACCGCGGGGACATCGAGGACCCGACCATCAAGGCCGCTGTCATGAAGGCGTGGCACGCTGCTGTCAAGTTCACGCAGACTGTTAACCCTCTGTGAGTCTCGTAGAGATAGTGTGACTGTGTAGGACGGACGCTACGTGTAAGACTTCGTTAACAAGTTGTTATTCAGTTTGAGCCAGCAGCATCGTCCACACGATGGCGCCAGTCGCAGAGCCGTCACCTCCGTCGTGGCAGGACCCAGCGCTCCCTTTGGCAAAGCCCACAACAGTCACCTCATCGGAGAAGAAAGGCTTCGAGCCCGTCTTGGGGTCCACTCCACTCGTCCACCACTCGATCGCGTGCCTCACAGCGCTGCCCAGCGGCGCCGCGACCGACACAGCGTGCACTTGGCCTGTGATGCCCCGCGACGGCACTGAAGCTGGCGGCACGGGGAAGAACTCGTACCCGTCGCCTTGGTGCATGCTGCCGGTGAGCGGCACATCTCGGCAGGTGGTGGACAGCTCTTTGGCCAGCAGGATCAGTCTCGCGTCCAGCGCAAGCCTGGTCTTCCTCGCTTGCTGCGGAACGAGTTGAGCACCCGCAGCGCCGTCTCCGCCTCCTCGTCCGTCATGCCGTCGTACGCGTCTCCGTCCTCTACGAGGCTCAGCCCCAAGTCGAAGGCCTGCGCTTCATCTGGAGCGAACCTGGTCGGCAAGAAGCCGCAAAGGTGAACAGCGTGGGGCCGCACAGCGTTGGTGGCTCCCCGCTTGAGCTGGCACGTGCCGTCGCCCTCCGGCGCCCACGTCCAGTGCGAGCAGTCGGTCTCTGCCAGACACAAGTCGGCGCAGCGAGAGCTGGGCTCGGCCTCCAGCGACACCAGATCAAGCCCCTCGAAGTGGCACTCGTAGTCCCATTGCGCACGTCCGTCGTTGCCGCGCAGCCCCGCGCGCGCGGAGCTGAAGGCAGCGAGCAGCAGCAACAGATGCAGCACGCCCATGGAAGTATCTAAGGTGGCTTCTGTCACCTTGCATCCGTAATGTAAATGTATTGCTGTCACCAAACGTCACTCGTCAAAAGTGGTCATGACCTCTCCATCGACGGACGCCTTCATGCTGTGGCTCAAGACTTCGGAGAAAACTTTCAACCGGCCGAGGGGCGAGAAAATCGCATGACGTACTTTTCTTCATGTTGCATTAAAACTCTTACTTCGCTCCGTCATTAGAGAAAACTGCATGGAACCTCTCTGTCGATTCATAGCGTTTCGCTGAGAGTTGCATGGAGTTCCTCCTTCAGGACAAAGCGCTCCTTACTTGCCATCCGTTCCGATTACTCCTGCCAGCCCAGGAAATCCAGCGCCTCGCCGCCCAGGTACAACGATCCTGTCACGAGCACGCTCCAGTTCTCGTCCCAATGCTCGCCCTTGGCAGCTTCTCCCTCAATCAGTGAAGCTCCTGCCTCCTCCGAGAGCGCGCGCAGCTCGTTAATGCAGTCAACAACCGAGTCCTTCACCGCAACCACGCACTGGCTCTGATCCTCCTTGATCGCATAGGTCTTCAATCCACTCCAGATACGCGAGAGCGTAGTCTGCCACGGGTGAGCCTCGCTATTCACGTCATCCAGCGCCACCAACTCATCCGGCGAGTACGAAGACACCACGTTCTGAAAGCCAGCAACCTCGAGCGCTTCCGAGAACGTGTGCACCTTGGCCAGACTCGGGCGCGATGAGCTCGTGGGGCAAAAGTACACGCGGTCGAAGTGCTGCTTCAGCAGCGGCTCGAAGAGCTGTGCCACATTGCGCTCGTGATGGATCGTAAATATGAGCACGCGCTTATCCGCTGGTGTGGTTCGCGTCGCCGCTTGACGGAACCAGTCCGCACAGCACTCCAGGCTGCGCAGGGTGTGAGCACCGTCGATGTAGAAGCGCATTTTGTGCGCTTCATCCTCCCAGAGCTGCGCCCGACCAGGCCAGAACGCGTACTTTAGTCCTTCCTTCACATCGGGCTCAAGTGCTGCGGCCAGGTCCAGCGGCGCAGCAGCGTCCTCTCCGCGCTTGTGACGCAGCCAGGTAGACGCCAAAGCCACGGCAAGTCCTGCATTCGTACGCTGGTAATCGCCGTGCAGTCCGGAGCTTGCAGTTCGCTCCGTCAGGTCCAAATCCGTCCAGCGTGGGTACACGAACCAGAGGAGTGTTCGTTTCGGTGGCGCACTTCTCCAGCATCTGCATAGCCACCGGCTCCTGCGCCGTCGTGAAGGCCGGCACGTCAGGCTTGAAAATACCAGCCTTGGCGTAGGCGATGAGGTCGAGCGTCTCGCCCAGCACGCGCGTGTGGTCCAGATCCAACGTCGAGATGCCGCACACAACGGGCTTCCGGAAGACGTTGGTGGCGTCGAGTCGTCCGCCGAGGCCGACTTCCAGCACGACCACGTCCACCTTTTCGTCGGCGAAGATGTGCAGCGCCATGAGCGTGAGGAAGCGGAAGAACCAGGCCATGGGCGGGTACGGGCCGCTCTGGTCCTGCGTGCGCTCGAGGCCGTCCCACACGGCGTTGAAGTGGCGCAGGAAGACGTCGTCCGCGATAGGTTTCCCGTTGATGCGGAAGCGCTCGCAGGGCGAGACTAGGTGAGGCGACGTGAATAGGCCCGTCTTGTAGCCCGCCTGGCGCAGGATGCGCTCCACCATGGCGCAGGTCGAGCCCTTGCCCTTGGTGCCGGCCACGTGAATCACCGAGAGAGCGCGGGAGCTGCTGTCCACCACGTCGTCCATCTGCAGCCGCTTGAGGTAGTGCTGCATCATGGCGATGGTTTCCTCGCGCGTGGACACCTGCGTGTCCTTGCCCGGCTGCAGGTCCTGAACGCGGAGCTCACGCCCAGCAGGCGGGTCAGCGCCGCCTGCACCTGGTGGCTCAGGTCCGCGCTGCTGCTGGCGCTGCTCATGGGGCTGCTGGGCGCCGACGTAGCGCTGCTGGCGGTGGAGGGGCCACCTTAACGGGCGGTAGCGACGCCGACGGAGCTGCGGTGGGCGTCATGCTCGGCGGTTCTCTGCTCCAGTTGCGCAATGGTGCGCTATTAGGTCGCCGTGTTGCCGTGTTTGGGGAGCTATTCTTTTTGGCCAATGCAATCCATTCTGGGAACGTGTCCTTTCGTCTGATTGGCTGAGTCAGATGTTGAACATGTCACTCTATCGCGGTTCGTCACTAAAGTGAACACGACCATTGGCTGGTGCTGACGTCCCCACACACGTCACACATTTTCCGACCGTTGCGGCATTACCGGAGCTCCAGAGTTTTGGCCACGAAGACAGAGCACAAGCAGTAATGGTGCGCCTGGGCGTGAAGATCAAGAAGCGCGGGAAGGTGCCGCAGCGCCGCAAGCAGAAACCGCTGCGCAAGTTCAAGACCAAGTTCGTGCGCGACCCCAAGGTGCAGGAGGTCTGGGACCACAACCTCACCACACGCCAGAACTACGCCATCCTCGGACTGCAGGCCGACCCGAACGCGCACGACGCGCTGCGCAAGAGCGTGGAGGGCGCCGAGGGAACGTTGGAGGCGGCGGACGAGGCGCGTCTCTTCGAGGTGCCCGACAGTGATTTCCTGGGCGAGCGCAACCCCAAGCGCGTTGCCAACTATGTGTCCGAGGAGGAGACCAAGTACCTGCGCAAGCTCATCGCCAAGCACGGCGAGGACTACAAGAAGATGGAGCGCGACATCAAGACCAACAACATGCAGTGGACGGAGCAGAAGCTGCGGCGCCGTTGCGCGCGTCTGGCGCTGCTGGACGCCAACGTCATCAGCAAGCCGCAGCAGACCGAGCAAGTACAGGACTGAGCGGAGCGACTGATGATGGTACCAATAGATTTTCAACGTAATTTGCAACACGCGGTGGGGCGTCAGTAGTGGAGGCGCTGGAAGCTACGTGGATTCTCTATTTTTGTGCTCTTTATGCGCGCTGCTACACTCCTTCACACTCTACAGGAGACGCAGTTGTGCTGCGCGTCCGGTGTCCACGCCAACTAACGACTGTACTCCTACCTTTCTCCAATGCCATGCTATACAATAACCTGACGGCTTCCGAGCAACGCAAGTCGCGCGTGGCGTATGTGGGGAGCTCTGATACACTAATAAATACGCCGTGGCTCCGTGCGCTGCTGCACCCGCCGACTGCTTGATCTTCGCTGTTCACCTCGGATGCCATTTTAACCGGATGACACAGTAACGTGCTGCAGCTGAGGTGACGCTGTCTCGGGCGACGACGGGTTGGACGTCGAGCCCGGGGACACCGAGGCTGACGACGGCGACGAGAATGGCATGGCTGACGATGACGCTTTTCCACATGGGCCTCGAATGTGCGCCTGGAGAGACGCGACAGACGAAGGCGGCGGCGGCGAGACACTGCCGCAGGAAGATGCCGACGACGACGAACCGCTGGTGGATCCAACAGTAGCAGTGGTTGCCACCGAGGACGTCGAGCATAACGACCCAGAAGGCGACGACACCGAAGACGCTGAAGGGCGTTGCACCTGCTTCAGCATTCCAGCCGAGAGATTGGTCACGCCAGCAAGTGCGGCCCTAGCCTTCGCGCTGGAAGTGCCGTTGCCTGGTGCAGCAGCCGGGGAGCCGACGCTTCCTTCCGAACTCCCGCGCCGGCGGTGGCAGCAGCCTTCATGGCGGCAGTAACGCTTCCTGCGAGCTCCAGCGTAGCGGCAGCCGCAGCCTGAGCGTTGGCAGCCTCTTGCGCCTCGTCGTTCACTGCGTTGACCACCACGTGCGGAAGCTTCTTGTGCGCCACAGCACGCTTGTGGTACGCACGCTTCGCCGCACGCAACTGGTTTTGCACTTGGCAGCGTGGGCATGGGCCGCCCTTGCGGTGACGGTGCTTCGTGCCTTCCACCTTGTGCTCGGTGGCTTCAATCTTGCGCTTAAGCTCGCGCAGGTCTTGAGGGAGGTTCGTCAGGTCCGGCAGCGGTAGGTTCTCCAGCTTAGACAATGCCATTTTAGACAGCGACGCGCCTGGGCCCACGATTCCCTTGACATCCAGGTCTTGCTCCGTAAAAGTTCCTTCCAAGTCAGCAAATGTCTCCTGCATCTTCAGCGTCATCAGCCTCTTGCGCTCTTCACGCTTCTTCGGCGTCTTCTTCTCGCCCTTTCCTGGGGACTTGCTGTTACTCAATCCGTTTTCATGGCTAGTCGCAAGCAGAGGGACGAATCCACTCATTCTCGAGCCGTCCGAGCCGTCAAGGCCACCCTGTTGCTGGCCACCAAAGGCAAGACTCGTCGCTAGCGATCCGCCGAGCTGGTGCGGGTGCGGTCCAGCTCCATGTCCCGAAGAAGAATCACCGCGGCCCGGGACATTGAAGTTCACGAGCTGCACTTGGTTCTTGTACGGGTGATGCAGTTTGCGCTTGTGCAGACACGAGCTCAGAATGTGGCTCACAGTGCGGTTCTGGAACGTGCCAAAGTCGAGGCTGTTCCAGTCCTCGACAATATCCACGTTGGACGGGCTCTTACTGCTGATAGGGCTGGATGCCATGATCTTATCGTTGGGCTGGTGAAGCGAGCGGGTGGTCTGGATGGCAGTGAGACCCTTAATGGCGGGGTTGGTCGAGATAGTCACACCGTTGGCGGGTCGTCCAGCAGCGCCGGCAGATGTTTGTCGTGCCAGACCGCTCGCCTGCAACCTCCGCTGCTCTTGCTGCTGAGCAGCCTCGATATCCCAGTGCAAGAACCGGTTCTCACGGTCGCACAGCACCGCGTGGTCAATTGAAGATAGCAGGTCGTGTTCGTATCCGTCGTTCTCCATGCCCCACACGTTGCCCTCCTCGTCCTCATCCGCTTTGCTCTCATCGTCGGTTTCACCTTTGCTTTCCGTGTCCGGAAGCACCGACACGCAGCGACTGCGCACTTGCTGGCCGCGAGAGCTTGACGCGCTTGAGCGGCGGGCCGCTAGACAGCGCCGAGCTGCCCAGCACCAGATCCAAATCATCATCATCATCGTCAAAGAGCGCGGCCGTAACGGACTTCTTGCTAATCAGAGGCGAGCTCTTCGCAGCGACCGCAGCGGCCGAAAGCGGCTTTTGGGGCGCGCTCTGCCCCCGCTCCGTTGCAGTCTTCGCAGGTTCGGCGGTAGTCTTCTGTTGTAGGAATCCGTTGGTGCCGCGCTTCATGAACGGCGAGGCGGTGGGCGGCACCACTTGCGCGGCGTCCGCGTCGGTCGTGATCTCGTTGAGCGCGAGCGGCTCCGCGTGCGTGTGCGCGCTCTGGAAGTCAAAGACGTCCATGTGGTGGTGGTCCAGGTCGCCGAGGTCGAGATCCATCCAGCGCTGCAGCTCGTCCTGCGTGTCCATCTCCTTCTCGTTGTCGCGCGCGGCAGCTATCCGCACGATGGTGTCGTCGTCCTCCTCGTCGAGCACTCTCCGCAGCCGCCGCGCGGCCTCGTCCTCCTCCTGCGTGCGCGACAGCGGGAACAGTCGCAGCAGTTGCTCGTCTTGGCTCACGAGCGAGTCCACGCGCTGCACGGTCTCGTTGGCGTCGCACGAGCTCTCGGAGAACTCCTTCATGATGTGCAGGAACTCGACGCAGGTCTGGCGGCTGCGCATGGCGTCCGACTCGGCGGCCGCGTCCTTCGTGGCGCGGCTGCCGCGGCTCGTGCTGCTGGTCTTGCAGCTACTACTGCTGCTGTTGCTGGTGTCGGCGGCGAGCGCGCGCCGTGTCTGCGCCGGCGGCCGGAGCGTGCGCCTCCGAGCGCGTGGGCGCCGCGGCGGCCGCTTCTCGGGGCGACGTCATCGTGTCGGGTCTGGGGTCGGTGCTCTTACTTGCGAGCTCGGGCAATTATCTTTGCTTGCAGACTGCCAGCCACTTCGCCGAGACGACGGCGCGACAACAGCGAATCGGGTTTCGCGGTGCGTGTACATGCGTTTACGCCTCAAAACCCCTTCAATTCGAGGGACCGCGTCGAGTGCTTTCTGCGGGGATCAAGTCTCGCGGCGCCCGCCCAATCCGATCGCGTCTGCCCATACAAAACGTCCAGTTCAAAGTGGCTGCACCGCCGCTGTTGGCACCGAGCCAAAGCGGTCAATCAGCGCGCTCCAGCTCACAATAAAGGCCGGCTCCGGCCTGATTTTACTCGGTTTTTGTATGCCCTATACAAGCGCGAGTCAAATCACGCCAGGATCAACGCGTGGCATCGTCATTGACGCACCAGCTGGTCCGGAGTGGGTTCAGGTCTGAACTGCACGTAATCCCTCGGACTGTAGCCATCTGCCGACGCGGTCTCCTCCCCTTCCTCCCTCCTGCCGCAGGATGGCCCGAGGTGACAGCAGGCTCGGCGACATCGGCGCTGCTCATGCTTGGCAGGCTTCAGCAGGTGGCGGCTGTAGCCCTGGACGCGACGCCGCGCTGACACCGGCAGCGGCGCCACGCTAAGATTTCCCAGCTGCTACCGCCGGTGCCCTTGGGATCGGCCACGCCAATGTTGAAGTGTCCGAGCCTGGCAGACAACGCGGGGGTCAACGGAGGACGCCCGAACGTGAGCCCGTAGCGCTGCTGGCGTCTTGCCAGTCGCGCTGCGCGTGCTATGCTTGCTGGGCCAGGCCTACAGTGCACGTACACCGTGCTGCTCGCGCTCTCAGACTCGCTTCCCTGTACTACTGCGTGGAGCGCAAACTGCAGGACGAGACCAAGAGCACGCAGCGCTTCTCCCAACAGATAAACTGCTGTGTGAGGGCTATTAATATCGAGGCTCATTGTGAACATCGCAAGGCAATGCAGTACAGTACCGTATTTTAGATCTCATACTACAGAGAGATCTCATAATTCAGAGCGGAGAGATAGTGCATTTGCAACAGAATATGGCCGTTTTTGGCAAGAAAGGTCCTAAAATACGCACAAAAAGGGTGAATTGGCGCAAAGACAAAATACAACAATACAACTTCAAGAATATGGTGTATGAAGTATGAGATCTAAAATACGGTAGTGATGAGAGCACTGAGCCCCTGGCTTTGTATGTACACTACAGTGGTCGAAGCTCTATGGCACACTTCCTCCTCTGTCACGATGCAGAGCAATATCCATCATGATGACGCTAGATGCTGAGGGTGGGCAGCATGAAGGGAAATACGATGGTCAAGTTTCTTTTATCGTTTTCGCTCCCAAGAGCTACAAGTAATATATCCGTTGTTGTAAAGTTACAGGATTCGAGGTCTTCCATCCAGTTCACAAAGCTGTCCGCGCTTGCGAAATCTCTGTTACATCCGCGCCTTGAACTGCTCCAGGATGGCCGTCTCCAGCGCTGCGTTCTCCTGCTTCAGACGCTCAGCATTTTCCTGCTGGGCGGATGCCGACGACTTTGCGCTCTCGATAGCGACGCTGACGCAGGTTCTGCAGCTGCCGCACATGCTGCTGCCTGTTGACAGACGTATCGTCGTCAATAAAGCTATCGTTGAGAAAGCCGCGATTAACTTCGGCGTACCTGTCAGCTGCCAAAGCCTCCTTGGTGGCCTTGTTGCCGCGGGCGGGTCGTTTAGCGCTCTGTTCACTGGCGTCGGTCGTTCCAGGAACACTGCGGCTACCAGAGGCGGTGTTTCGCTTTTGCTGCTTGGAGGGACGAGATTCTGGCGCTTCCTCGGGTTTGTTCAAGATGAATTCGAGTGACATCGAGTTCATCTTGTCTGCGTGCCTGCCTGCCAGCTTACAAGTGAGCCTCGTAGCTCTTCGCCTTCTGCCTTTCTCGCAAGATCGCCTTGGTCACATCAAACGCGAGCGACAGCTTCACGACAAAACACCTCTATATTTTTCAGGTTAGTGCTCCTCGAGTCCGTCGACGGCGTCAGACTTGCGCTTCCGGATCTTCTCTCGCAGGTTCGCGAAACTTACATCACCAGGGTTGCTCGTGGCTGCCGTTGCTGCACTCTCAGCCGCGGCCATCTCGGCCGCAGTCGGCGTACGCTTGACCATTGTAATGAGGCGTCGCGCGTACTTTTTGGTCAGCTTCTGCTCCGAGTTCGCAATCACCTGCAGGCTTGGGTGGCGGGGCAGGTCAGCGTCCGTGTACTCGTACGTGGTAGGCAGCAAGTACACCAGCCGTCCTCCTTCACGCAGCGTCTGTGCCGAGAACTCCAGCAAGTCCTTCATCACGTCTTCGGCCGCGTAAGGCTGCGTGGGCGCAATGTAATTGGGCTGCTTGACTGCGGTACTCACATCACTCTTGATCTGGCGTTTGCGTCCACTCTTGCGGGCACCGGCACGGATTCCGTACGGCGGATCGCAGACCACCGCATCGAAGAAGCCCTTGCACTGCTTGACGAGCGGAGACATGGAGTTGTCCGCGCGCACGAGCTCCGGGAGCGGCAGTCCGTATTGCTTGAAATTGGTGACCACGTTGACGCGCTCCTTGCCAACGCTCTTCTCGTCGGTGGGAACGACACCCGCACCCTCGACGCCAACACCGGTGCCCAGTAAGACGCGGATATCAATATCCGTGCCATAGCACATGGCACCGTGGGTTCCGCACGGAATCAAGACGCTGCCAGTCCCCACAAACGGGTCAATGACGAGGTCACCGGGCTGCACCAGCGCCATGTTGCTCATCAGCAGCGCCATCTCGGATTCCATCGACGTAGGTCCAATGTAAGCTCTGCGCTTCAGCGTCTGCTGGTCCACCAGGTCTCGCGCTCCGCCACGTCCGCGGTTCTTCTCGCTGCCAGCAATTTCGCGCAGGAAGAAAATCTGTTTGGGCTTCATGCCCGGGTGCAGATCCTGATCCAGTCCTAGCTCCTCCAGAATCAAAAACGTCTCGTCCGGGTTCTTCATCTGCACGGGGCCGGCAAAGGGGAGGACATCACGGAAACGTTCACGCCGTTGACGCTGCTCGTCCATGCTGAGCTTCTTGCCAAACACGGACGCGTTGATGCGCCACGAGCGCTTGGCGTCCTGCAGGATCTGCTGCTTCTGCGGTCCCTGGAAACTGTCCACGGCTGCCACGAGCTCGTCGTAGCTGTCTCCGTTGTCCGTGTGGCCCCACACCTCGTACACGCCCTTGACGAGGATGCCGCGCTCCGAGAGGAACTTGGCGTGCTCCACGGACGGCAGCTGGACGCGCACCAGCGGCGAGCTCTCGGGATTCGGCAGTTCTCCGGTCTCCGGGTCCTTCAGCACCGTCTCGGCGACGCTGGGCAACTTCTGCAGGGTCAGCAGCGCCTCCAGCTCCGGGTAGCGGAAGTCGAAGTGCTGGTGGACGAAAAACACGAGGTACTCGGGCATTCTGACGGGGGTTGCGAAGTGATTCAGGCAAGTCGGGCGGTGAAACGAAGCTGGGTGGGTAAAGCGGCCGCTAAGTTACTAGATGCAAGCGCAAGGACCGACAGCAGCGCAGCAGAACGAGAGATACAAGGCGAATGCAGGCAGCGGAGACGCGTCCAATGACCAAGTGATGGCGTCGTTTTTTGGGTGGGCCAGAGCACCGGTACAGTGTACCATCTTACATGTATACTCACTTCAACATGCAAGTTGCCTTTTTCCTGATCACCGGCTCCGACAGAGAAACTCCGATGCACGCGCCCCAGCAGTAGCCGTGGCTACTGACCGAGTCGCGCCCACCTCCTTCTGCAAATACCCGATAGCGTTCGCGACGTGTGCACCCGCGACCTTCTCGAAGCTCTTCAGCAGCCAAGCAGACACGTCTGCGCCGTCGAGTGTCTCGAAGTAGTCTTCGTCAGACGGAGTCCGTCTGCAGCGTCTACCAGCACGACGAAGTAGCCGAGTTTGCCGAGAGTCATTGCATCCTGCATGATGCGGCCGCTGTCTGGGCCGAAGATGTCAAAAATCTGTCTCTAGCAAGTATTTTACAGCCAGCCACTCCAACAAAGTTAATCGAGTACAGAATCTGCACATCGGATGTGCCGGAGGGTGGACTTGAATCAAAACTCTCTTCACTTGCCAACACTTGACGGGCACACTTGTGCTCCTTGTTCTTTTGAGGGTAAACGATAAACGACACCTATGATATTGTGTCAATTCTGGCGCGAGTGCCATGCGACGACCGTCCAGCGTGAGTGTACGTACGTAGGGGGAGATGCTTGTCACTGCGCTCGATGCCGAATAGGTTGATCGGAGCCCGGTTGTTTCTCTGGAAGGCCGAGTACTGTACATGTACAATAGGCTGTGCTGCACACAAATGGTAAAGTGAGAAAGTTGTCGCGTTGGCAGCGCTTGCTGTACTGCTGCAAGGCCTGCGCTGTAGCAACGCGCTGCACTCAGCCCGCAGAGCTTTGGCCTGGATACTGAATTACCAGCGGTAATTTCCGCATGTCTCCTGTATGGCCATCATGGCCACAATTCGTGGCACGATGGCCACAATTGCTGTTAAACGCGGTTGCGACAGGTGCTATTAATACATGTACTGTAACCTGCGCGAATCATGGCATTGCTTTCGAGGAGATCCTAGCGACAGGACAAGATGTTGCTTCAAGTGTCAATACAAAACGACCAGCGACTGAAAAGGTCATGCAGAGCCACCGACTTCGGCGAACATCGCTCCAAAGCGTCAATGAATGTCCAACGTGGACAGTCCGCGACGCACCCGCAGCGCGAACAGACCAACAATCTACATGCACTTTGTAGTGGCATCCCGAATAGTAATACCCTCTGGTTATTAATAATAGCACTACAATGTATTAATACGGTAGTGGAGAATACAAAGTCTATATATATAACCCTCCGAATAGTGCTTCGCGATTCGAAATTGTTTACATGTATTATTGCTACCAAGCCTTTTTTTAATTATGGTAATGTCCATCTTTGTAAAGCATGATCGGGCATTGAACTCCTAGCTCGCACCATATTAGTATTGTTAGTCCAGCAATGTGATTCTTTGGAACTTGCTTTTATCTAATAGACAAGATTCCTTGTTGTAGTCGCTCATGCAGCCCTTCCAAGATGTTAATTAAAATGTCTAGCACAAAACAACTCACTTGTATCTAACGCTTTTCATCATTACACTCCGCATCAATATTAATACCATGGCACAGATCTAGATAACGATACACTCCTGATAGTGATCAACACTGAGGCTACGGAGAGGATTGTCCGAGCCAAGCCAAGATCTTCCCGATAATAACCCGCCATGGAGTCCATCATGGCATGGACAAATGGCGGTCGTGCTGTTGATCGCAGACCACGCCAGGGGCGATGATTTGGAGGACTGGTCTGAGCCATACTCGCGGCCATACAAACGCCCATCTCGCCCCATCTGAATTTAATCGCGGCGTTCCGCCTCTCTTTGCCGCGGCCATCTGCATCAGAGCGCGCGTCTGGCCCATTTGATTCTCGGCGCTTCGCTCTTCTTCCACTCCGGCACTTCCGAATCTCACCAACCGAAGCAGACATGGCCGGCGCTCAGATCCGCCTCGTGACGCTGCTCCTGCTGCTCGTGGCCGTCGCCTGCAGCGCCAGCGTAACGGCCGACGCCGCACTGCCCGCCGAGTCGCGCCTGCTGCGTCGCCAAGTGCAGCAGAACGACGACGCCGATGCCGAGACCACCACCCAGCTCGCCGCCTCCAGCCACTCCTCCAGCGCCTCGGCCAGCGCCAGCAGCTCCGGGTCGTTGGACGCCGACGCCACTATCAGCACGGAGGCTTCGGCGGCAGAGTCTGAAACAACGCACCACGAAGGCCCGACCACCATGTCGTTCGTGGGCCCCGCCATCGCCGGCGTGCTGGCCATCGTGCTCATCGGCGCCGTCGTCACCTTCAAGAACCGCATGGGCAAGTGAGACTTCGGACCGCTTCCCCACACACAGGCGGGCAGCTACTTACTTAACGAGGCGAGCCTCCCCTCCATCTTTAACAATAAAGAAATATATAGGTGCTTTCATTTTCAAGCGTCAACAGCGGTGGCGGATCCTCCCCCACGTCTCCCTAGCTCTGTGCTCTACTGCACGCCTCCCCTCCTCCACGTCTAGAACGGATTGATCTTGCGCGCCACTCGGATGAGCATCTTCGGGTAGAAGCGCTTCTCCTGCGCCCGCGCGCCCAGCTCGTAGCGAGGCTTGCCCGAGATCGGGTCGATGGGCGCTTGAGCCTTGAGCGCCGCCATCACGTCGTCCAGCAAGAAGTCGTCGCCGACGATCGGGTCCTCGATGATCGGGTCCGTGTGCGTCTTGCCCTCGAAGAAGCGCGTGGAGACGGGAATGCCGCAGGACTGCAGAGCGGCCGTGCACTGCTCCGACGACCGATAGCTCACCGTCTTGTCCGCCGTGCCATGGAACAGGAAGCACGGCGGGAAGTCTTCCAGCAGCGCTTGCCGCGTTCGCGACGGCAGCTCACTCAGCGCTAGCAGTCGCAAGGACGGCGAGTAGTACGCCAACCGGTGCGCCATGATGCGCTCCACCACCGCGCGGTCGAAGCCGTGGCGGTGGAAAGTTGCGATACTCGCCTCCATGTTGTACGGCCCGGAGATGCCGATGTAGCTGCGGATCTGCCGCAGATTCCACGTGATCGGCTGCGCCAGCGGCGACAAGCTCTCGACGCTCTCGCAGTCCGACGTGTTGCCCATTCCACCGACGGCGCTGCTGCTACTGTTGCTGCTGGGCGAAGCTGCAGAACTCGCTGCAGCGTTGCGCTTCTTCTCGACCTGCTCCAGCAACGTGCACATGGCCAGATGCGCCCCTGCAGACTGGCCGATGAGATGCACATTCTCGCGATCACCTCCAAACAGGTGAATGTTGTCGAAGACCCACTGCATCGCGCGCGTCACGTCTTCCACCATGTCGGGCACTACACCCTGCGGGAAGTTGCGGTAGTCGGGCATGACCACGACCACGCCCAGCGATGCCAACACGCGGCCCATGAGCGCCCCCACGCCTTGTAGCCGATGATCCACGCTCCGCCAGACACAAACACCACCACCGGGTACCTCGCTTCCGTGAAGCTCGCGCTTGAGGCGCTGGCAATGCTGGAGCTACGCGACTTGCTCGTTGTTGAGGCCGCATCCGAGTCCTTTGCCGCCTGCGGCACTGTGTACACGTCCAGCAGGTTGCGTCGGTTGAGTCCGTAGATGATATTCTTGTGCACGTTTTCGTCGACGAACCAGTAGATCGCGACCTTGACGATCGGAGGCAGCAGCAGCACCACGAACGAGATCAGCCGCAGCGCGCACAGGATCCAGCGCTTGGACATGCGCAGCGCCCAGATCAACTGCACCGCGAGCTTGGTGACGAGCCAACTCTGCTCGGCCACGACCTCCACGACCTCGGCACCGGACGAGACGGCCGCCTGCAGCACGGTGCCATTGGACTCCGGGTCCAGCACGAGGTTCTTGCTGTGCGGCGGTCGGGGCACCGCCGAGCCGCTGGAGCTCAGCAGTGACGCGTGCAGCGAGCTACCGCTGCCCGTGGACTCGAGCGGGGGGTGCAGCGCCTCCTCTTCTTCGAGATACTTGCCCAGCTGCGAGGTGGAGGCCGCGTCCAGCAGGGAGAATGTGCGGACCTTGGGAATCAGCAGCTTCTCGCCCGGGACGGCGACGTCCGCGTCTTCATCTGTCGCTTGGTCGCCATTGGGCAATTGGTGGTGGTGCATCCGGTGCAGTAGAGGCTCCTGCGGCTCTGCTGCGGTCACTTCGAAGCTGACGAGGCCGTCGAGTTGCTGCTGTTCTTGCTGCTTGTGCTGCACCTGCGGGGCCTCACTCGGAGCTGCTGCCATCTCGGAGTCTTCCGGAACGGAAGTGGAATGCTGGGCGGAAGCTGCAAATAGGTCGGCGGCGGTGCACAATAGCGAGAGGCGATGCGAGGTTGTGCCAGTATAAATGGCGTTCAACGCCTTCTGCACGGAGCTCGCTCGAGCGAAGGAGTATCGACTTGTCCTTGATGGGCAGCGGTCAGATGGCGGGCGTGTCGTACTTAACCCGAGTGTCCAGTATGCCAGGGGATCCTTGCGACATGGTTCCCGCCGGACTTATCCTCCGACTCGGCAGACATTGCACGGCGCCCAAGCAGCACCACCAACGGTGGTTTGATCCCAACGTTGTGACTGCAAAAAGCCAAAAGTGGCCACGCACAACTGCCGTACCACGTTCCTCTCTTACTGTCGAAATGGCCTCACGCTTCGTCTAAATGTACTGTACATGCTCGAAGTGTACCACAACTTGCCCTTGGCAGCGACAACGCCATCGTTGCTCAAAGACTCAAGAGATGGCCTCAGCTGTCGGCGGCTTCAACGTCAACCAGATGCAGCTACCATGTACACGCCTTACCGCCGGCATAAGAAAGCACGTGGTTGAGCTCAAAATTCCTATTTTACCAACGAACTATTACGAGTGGAGCCATCTTCCAAGTTGAAGTGTCCGTCATTATAGACCTGTGGACTGGGTGCGGTGCAGCGTGACGTATCCAGTGCCCCCGCCGACGCTGCTGCCCGACGAGCCGAGGCGCGAGCGTCGACGCGATCGGGACCGGACTCCTCCTCCTCCTCCAGCGCTGGAGCTCGGGGACGGCACCACGAACTGCTCCTCGAAGATGGACCGGTCGTCGGGGCGTCGAAGCCGTCGTCTTCCACCACGTAGTGCTCGTGGGCGCCGAGGTTGCGCGAGCGCTTGGCGAACGGATCGTGCTCGACGGCCGAGGTACCGAACATGGACACACGCGACGGCGGCGGGGGCATCGGCAGGTTCTCGGCCGCCAGCGCCTCGGCCAGACGGTCGTAGTCCACCGAGTGGTGGTTGACGACGCTGCGGCCCAGCGCGAGGCGTCGAGCAGGCAGGCGCAGCTCCGAGAGCGACGTAATCGAGTCGCGGGCACCATCACCATCGCCGTCAGCTCTGAAGTACGCGGCCGTCGAGAAGTCGCTGGTCGAGCTCAGCTCCTTGGACAGATTGGCGGCCAGTGGGGCGTCCAAAAGCGCGAGTCGGGTCACGATGTTGCCCAGCGCGATCGAAGGCTGAACAGTGAGCACACCGAGCTCACGCAACTTGGCTCCAGCAGCACAGTCGTCCACCACAGCAATCAGTCGAGGCCGCGCGTGCTCGCCCAGCATGGTCTGCATGACCCTCGCGTGCTCCAGTGAGCGCTCCGGGGCGCCCGTGAAAATGAGCACGTCTGCGTTCTGCATACCCGAGTCGACAGGGGCCTCTCCATGACGATCCTGGATCGTGTTCTGGAACGAAATGAGCTCGCCCTTGGCCGTGCGCTGCAGAATGGTCTCGTTCATGCGGCGCCACTTGTCTGCGCGAGCTTCGTCGAGCAGCGGCACATTCACGCGAGCGCCGTAGAGAGACAGCTCTAGTGCGATTTCGAACGCCACTTCGTCGTCACCTAGCACCACGGCGCTTTGAACACGATAGAACGGCAGCAGCGGCCTGGGATCCTTTCCACCGCCGCGCGTCGAGAATAATGCTTGGGTGCTGTTGTGGCGACTGAGAGTGCTGTTGTGACGGCTGAGAGTTCGGTAAGACTTGCGGTTGTCCTTGCCAGCTTCGACGTCCGAGTCAGCTCCATCTTTTTCTAGTTCAGGCGGAGTCTGTGCGTGAGCTTGAGCTGCTGCTGCGGCCTGACGATCGATCATGCTCTCTCCAGCACCGCGAAGCCCCAGCGAGCACAGCACGGGGCCGATTACCTGGTTGATCACCACTGCAGCCACGATTGTCGCCGAGAATTCGGCCCCCCAGTCGTCGGTGATCAGCTCCTTCACCTCGGCAGCCAGACCAAGCGACACACCAGCCTGAGGAGCCATAGTCAGCCACAGGTGCTTGTAGTGCTGCGGTGGCAGCTTCAGCAGGAAGCGACCGCCGCCGTACACGGCCAGGAAGATGGCCGTGTAGCGCAGCACCAGGTACAAGCTCATCATCGGCAGCACGCTCACCACCTTGTCCAGCTGCAGCGACGCGCCCGTCATGACGAAGAAGGGCAGGAACATGTACGGCGCTACCGTATCGAGAATTACGTGCATCTGCGGGCGGATAGCAGCGTAGTGGCCTGCAGCACAAGACGCGAGCATCAGCACCAGCAACGCCTCAAACTTGACCTGCCACACGAGGCCGAAATGTGCGGTCGTGAGGTCGCTCAGCGTGTTGGTGAAGAGGTAGAACAGGTAGCCCATGAGCAGCCAGATAAAGCCCTTGAGGTACAGCGCCTTGCGCTCCGTCCACCATTGAGGTTTGTCCAGCAACTTGTCCGAGTCTGTCTCCTCCACGTACGCGTTGTGCGGATGGGGCGCTTGGTCGGGGTCGTCCATTGCCTGCTCAAGGTCGCTGACGTCCTGCCTGCTGTCGGTGCGTTGACTGTTCTTCATGCGGCGTTGGGACATGGACATCCTGGACGAGGACACCGACATGGCGTGCGCCGGAGCTCCCGATGCCGCTTGACCCACGTCTGGCTGCCCGCTCGGCAGCTGGAAGATGAGGATCGTCACGAGTCCGAGCAGCGCGCCGAGCACGAGGTTCATGAGCACGACGCCCATGGTGAAGGCGATGCTTTCGGGCGAGACATCCAGCTTGGCGCAGTAGATGGAGGCCACGACGCGCGAGACGGAGAAAGACACGAGCACGACGAACTCGGCCGTCATGCACGTGCCGAGCGCCAGGTGCGTGAAGGGCCCGACGCTGTTCAGCTCGATCTTGAGCGCCATGACCGTGGAGGGCGACACGAGCACCGAGATGGACGCGAACATGAGCGCGATGCCCAGTTGGCAGCTGTGCGCCAGGTCCGAGTAGAAGAAGGCGCCCGCGGCCAGCATGAAGACGGTGGTGCCCAGCACCATGGCCGTGCTGTAGTAGGTCGTGAGCAGCGCCAGGATGGACTTGATCTGCGGCCGCAGCTCCGGCAGGTAGATCTCCTGGCCCGCCTGGAACGAGATGAAGCTCAGCGCGAACGCGTTCACGTACGAGCCGAGCATGTTCACGACGTCTTCGTTCAGCAGGTTGGCCAAGAAGGGCCCCGACAGGATGCCGGCCACGAGGTACCCGGTGATGAGCGGCAGGCGGAAGTACTTGGGGAAGAACAGACCCAGCGGGTGCGCGCCCAGCAGCACGAGCACGAAAGCGAGCAGGTGGCTCAGCGTGTCGTTCACGTTGCTCCACGAGTTGAAGGGGACGGTGCGGTCGTCGTCCTCGTCCGCGTCGGCCAGCAGCCTCGTGGACTCGAACAGCGAGCCGAAGGAGTTGCTGGCGTTCGCTGACAGCACCAGCGCCGCCGCCGATGCTGCCGTGAGCGGCAGCCACGCGCGAAGACTGCGATGGCGGCCCATTGGCGGAACACGGAGGAAGTCGAAATGACGAAGCGAGCTGGCGGCGCGCAGTCGCTCAGCGACTCGCTGGTGGCGATGGCGATACGGATCGGCTTCTTGGGCAGGCTTGCAACGTCACATCGACATCATTTGTACAGTTGATGCGGTACCACCCGATTTGGAGTGGATAGGGCGGGAGTGCCTGCGATAACCGAAATAAATACATGATGGTGTAGTATTCTGATTTGTATTTATGATGATGGCGCAGCTCACTGAGTTTGGATTGAATCAGGACTGGTTTGTCGCAGCTTAATGAGTTTGAGCAAGTTTCGCGAAAGGTCGCGAATTGTGCCGGGGCGAATTTTGGGAAGTGATGGGCGTTCATGTTAGGAATTGCATCTTGTAGTCTGCAAAAAAAATGTACCTGTACTGCAGTTCCAGTTGAAGCATTTACACAATGCGGGCACCTTCAGCCTCCGGCGAATCTCTGCTAGAGGCAACCAACGTCCCCTGGTCTCAACGCAAGTTATCGTTCCAAATTACGATCCATCGATAGAAGAGAGAACTACCGAGTTGGTAATCAAGGCTAGAGGTGTAGCCTGGTGCCTTAGCTCTGACTCTGTCAGAGACTCGTGGAAACTTAAGGAAACTTCGCATGGAAGGTATTGATAAACATGATGGGGAACACTTCATCTAAGCACAGGAATAAAGAATATAAGCGAAGTACATGTATAGGGCTATCTACAGACTACGAAGCTGCGCTGAGGCTGCAAGCCATCGAGCTGACCTTGCTCAGTGTTTTTTTTTTTTTTTCTACGAGTGGCGGCGCTGTTCCAAAGCATGGTCGATATTTTGCACAGGCGAGGCATGCTCTAACCAGATCTCTACCCGATAGGTCCAAGGTTTCTCTGCCTGACCGAGGAAATCTAATGCCCTTTATCCACTCGTGCCACGATACATGTACTGCAGTGTCGATTTGAACCCTGTGGCCTTAGCCTTTTCAACATTGGGCATACTGGCAACAGCGCAGCTACAGTCCAAAAGGCGAGTCCTCAAAAATGCAGTCCCCCCTCCTGTCGGAAACCAGTCATTCGTTCTAGCGGCTTTCCAAGTGCCCGTCCAAGCAAGACACAACGATATTTCCCTGGAGACCATGTTTTTCAAGGTTGGCATGTGCCAGGCCTTACATAAGCTGTGGTCGAGTGGGGGTGGTGTGTTTAGGTGCCACAGGAGGTGCCTGCGCGTGAGGAGTACGATATGAACGTGGAAAATATGTAGTTGTCGAGGATGATGTGTTTGCAGGATCCCCCATTATCATGAACGCGCCAAAGACACTCGAACCCCTCGAAGCAAACGGCGTAGTATCGTTGCTCTCTAAAACGTGCGGTGTGGTGCGGTTAAGAGCTTGCTGTGTTGCCTGCCTCGGACCACATCTCGGGAGTTCGTAGCGCCATCTCAACGAGACCTCATTGCTTTAGGTCAGTAGCTGGAGCTGCTCTCGCGATTGCGGGCACACGTTGAGGCAGCCGCCCCAAGGTTGCGGTCTGACTGTAGGGAACATCCACGATAATAGCTCGACCAGGCCGGCTCTTGTTGGTCGACTAAGGAATTGATCCGGTTTTGTTGGTGATGCCGCCGCGCTGGCTTGAGTAAGTGGTCGTTTTTACATGACAGGGAGAGTACTGTACTGTATCATTATCTTGCGCATTGCGCCGATTTGATTGGTCGGTTAAGTTGAAGACTGCAACTTGAAGCAGAATCACAATCTTTTGTGGTACCGGTAAAAAAGCCCAAGTGATCCCGACGAAACCGGATTGTACTCTCCAAAGTTGCGTCGAACCTGCCACTCGGTTCATAAGGAGGGAGTGGGGCTTCAGGCCATCCTCGGGACAGGTGGTTCATGGGATACAGGCCGCTCGAGTCGGGTCGGCTGCCGACTCAGCGGCACGCCGTTGCAAAGGCAACCCAAAGCTGAAGGATCACGAGCTAAACGTCGCAGCGACACAAGCCACCTACCGGTCGAAACTCCCGCTACACGTGCGCTCTCCGTTCGACGCCGTTTTCCTTGGTGGAAGATCTTAAGCTCCTTCGTAGCGAAATGTTGGCGCAGCGAGCCTAACAACAGTTTCGCTTCCTTGATGGCGTAGGAAAACCGCGCGCTCAGTCGTGCTTAAAGACCGCGTACAGGCGACCAGCGAAACTGCTAAAATGATTTATCGACTTTCAGCTAAAACAGATCCGAACAGTGTTTTGAAATGTGGTAAGATCCGTTGGCAATGACGTGCAACGGACTTGACGGTAACTGGATGTGGCAGGCAGCTACCCGTTGCTACTTGCGGACAGCGCCCAACCGGCTACCTCGTCGGCCGTCACGCGGTGGCCGCGAATAGGGAGTGACCTGAGACAGAAAAAGATTAATTCTGAGTGGGCTTGGACGAATCCTAAGTGGCTACACTACGATGGCATACTTCTGAGCGGGGGGGGAATCATGAGCGGGGCAAGGGGAGGAATTGCGAGTGGAGGTTGAATCCTTTGCCTGTACCAATTACTTGAGACCTCTACATTTATCGAGCGGCAGCAAACAGGCGACATCAGCAATATCCAGCCGCAACACATCACGCAGAGAGCAAATGGTATCATTTTGCCAATCATTGTTCGACCCTAACGTGGCCGCGGCCGAGCGACCAGCCGTAGCTGTAGCGCTTTGACCTTGCTGGTACAGCCAACAGAGCTTGTAGCGCCGTGGTTGTACACGCGCACGCCGTGCGTGCATTGTGAGTACGTGCAACGCCAGCCAACACCGTGGCGCACGCAGCGTCCTGGTTTGTGGCTGCAGCTATTGGCTTGCCGCCTAGCAATGCGAATTCAAAAGTGCCAAAATGAAATTATTAGCGCGTTAGCTTCTGCTATAGGATAAGACACACACACACACACGCACACACTCCGAGGTGTCGTCTTCAGCCACCTAGGGCTTTGTTTTCCTTCAAACTACTCGCTTCCAAGTATACGCCGTAGGTGCGCACTCAAAATTAATCCTCCGCTCATAAATCATCTTGGGTAAAAACGAGTACGCTCAGGATTCTACTTTGTATAAAAGATCCAGGAGTGTCATCCTTTTCGTGTAGCCACTCGGGATTCGTCTTCTATGCACTCAGTATTAATCCGCACCCACCTGAGACTACATGGTACACCCATTCGAGCCCCCCCATTCATGTGCATTGCTCAAAGCCCGTGACAGCCCGCGCGAAGAAGCGCGCCGTCTAGCAGCTGTGGGCGGCATCGGTACAGCTGCAAAGATCGCTAGCGCACCACCTGTACACATTTGATACCGTTCGTGGAACAGCCCAGATCGCCCAAGCAGCCCCACTTCAATTTGATAGCTGAAAAGCGCATGACCTCGGAGGACCAAGGCTGCACTAAGCTTTAAGGCACGAAGCCATTGCCTAGTGGACTCCTGCCTAGGATGAAATACTGCCCTGTACATGTCGTGAATAATTTCTTGTACACTCGTAGCTGATGGCCGTTTTGGCAGCGTTACACAGGACAACATTTTTCCATGGGCTACAGCTGAAGCAACTGGCGGTGTGTCGTTTGTCCTTGAAACGTGGGGAGTGGACTTGAGAGCTTGCACTCTGCCATGCTTACGGCGCGACCAGACCGGTACTTTGTCGACCGATCAGGTGCTGAGTCATGGTGCTCTCGTTGGTGTGAACATCTCCATAGATGTACCGGTATGTAGCTAGCATGCTGTATTAAGTGCACAGGGTCCATATATTGACTCACTCTTGCGCTAACGATCTACTTCATTTTGATTGGACCGTTATGTTGAAGCAGCGTGGCACCATCTGTGGCCCAGTAGATGAAGCCACTCGTCCAGTGATTCAATCTCCGGCTAATCTCCTCCCAGCTGAAGGCCGCCAATGGGACAGGCGATTTAAGAGATGCGCGCCGCTCGAGTCGGCTCGGCCACCTACGTACTCGCCCGACAGATAGGCCGTTGCAGGAGCTCTACACGTAGCTCGACGTCATAGCAACTAAGTTCCTCAGATAATACGTCGAAACGGGCCCTACGCGTGCGCCTTTTGTTCGTTCCTGTTTTCCTTGGTGGAAGGGATGGAGTTCGTTCGTTGCGAAACTTTGAGCAGGGACGCCAACAACAGTTGCCTGTCCGTTGGTGGCAAAGGAACGAAGCGCTGCCCACCCGGCCGATCATTCGCAGCAGAACAAAACTGCTGCCACAATAGGCTATTGCCAATAGCCACTAACGCCTGCGCCGTGGCAGCGACAAGCGATACATGTATTTTATCCGGACGTGTATAATCAATTCGTGGTAGAAAAAATACGGATCGGTTCCAGGAGTACGCACTACTGCGACCTACTCCAGTGAGTGCCTTTTAGTAAAACAGATCCGAACAGTGTTTCGAAATGTGGTAAGATTCGTTTGCAACGACTCGACTGCTCGCAGGGAGCAACGAAGACTTCACAGGTAACTCCAACCAAGGAAGCTGCTTGGGCGAACGTCGCCCTACCGGCAGCCCCGTCGTGTTACAGTGGACTCAGCACACCGTCTTCATGAGCTGGCGTTGCCTAGTTGAGCGACCCAATTCTGCTAAGCAATAGCGCACCCAAGCCGTGCTGCTCCCGGTCAGCCTGCATGTGCGAAGAAGGCGCACCGTCCAGTGCCTCAGTACAGCTGCAAAGATCCCACTGGCTCGCATACGCATCAGAATCGCCCTTTGATACTGTTCCCAGAACAGCCCATCGATCCAAGCAGCCCCACTTCAACTTGCTCGATGCACTATGAGCCACTCGCTTTACCTCGAGATGGGCAATGTATTGCGTCTTGCTGTGCGGAGATTTACCCAACTTAAGCTGCCACTAAGTGAACGCTAAGAGAACGCTAAGTGAACGCTAAAATGAGGGCACACCCGGATCGTGCCCCCCCCCCCCCCCAAGAGACTGAGTAGCATCTAGCTAGAGCAGATCGTTTAAGCACGTCAGATGCGTATGCTTGCTTGCGTTGCGATACAACTGGCCCCAATTGCAGCGTTACGCAGGACAACACATTTCCATTCGCTGCTCGGGGCTGCAGCTGCACATAAAGCTTGCCAACGCCGTTTCAGCCGTTTCAAGGCTTCCAACGTGTTTTTAATGCGAGCGTCCCTCCGCAGTGCCCTGGAAGCCGTAGACTGCAGGGCGTGGACGATGTGGGACACCACCAAACGAGGCACCAGCGACCCAATACAGAGGACCATCCGCTGGACGGCTGCGCTGAGCACCTCGGTGCAGATCTCTCTCATTCGGAAATCCCCCAAGTTCGTCACAAGCCGCAACAGAAGCCATGTCGATCATCCAGCACCGCTACCGAGTTGTGAGCACGCTGGCCGACACCCTCTACGGCGCCGTGCACGTCTGCCACGACCTCGCCGCCATCGTCGACGGCGCAGACCCCGATGATGCCCTCGTCGTGATCAAGCACGTCTCGCTTCACCGAGCCATGGATATCATCAACACGCCGCGCCCCAGCTCGCAGCAAGCCCCCGACGACCCGCGACACGAGAAGTCCGTGGCCAACGCTCTGCGCCAGACCGGCGGCCACCACCACGTCGTGCGCTACCGGGAAGACTTCATCACCGGCTCGGATCTATATTTCGTTCAGGATCACTGCGCCGGCGGCGACCTGTACTCGCTCGTGAGCCTGGGCGAAGGCAAGGGCACGCGCCGACTGTCATGCGCGAACGCAATGGCAGTGTTGGCGCAGGTGGCGTCGGGCGTTGCGTTCCTGCACGCACTTGATATCGCACACCGTGATCTGTCGCTAGAGAACGTGTTTATCCAGGACGGGGTGTGCAAGGTCGGCGACTTCGGTCTGTCTACCCGGCGACCTCGCGGCTGCTGTGGCCGCGTGGGGAAGGCATATTATATGGCTCCGGAGGTGGCTGCGTGTGTGGAATACGACGCCAAGGCAGCGGACATCTGGTCCCTGGGTGTCATGCTCTTTATTCTCTTGACCGGGTCCCCACTCGTATCGGACGCAATGACAGCGCTGAAGACTTTCAGCTTAATGGAGACTGGTGGGGGCGTGACCTTTATCCTCGAGGCGTGGGGCGTTGACACGTCGGAGTGGGGATCTGCCATCGACTTGCTGGCGGGTATGGTTGTCGTGGACCCAGCCAAACGCTTGTCGATTGCGCAGGTGCTTGACCACGATGCACTCACAGGCTCCGACGACGAGGCTCCGAACATGAACGCCTTATAAGCCGTAGGCACGAGTTGGCATGACCTCAATATGTACTCTGATCGATGCTAGTGCTCGAACGAAGAGCGCACTAAACGTGTAGTTGGCGAAGAAAATATATACTGTATTCAGCCTAGCACGCCTGTACAGTGCATGCACGCCCATGATCTCGGTGCAGTTCACCGCAGTCGTCGATTAAAGAGACAGGATGACATTGTGATTGGTGCCTCCCTCAAGTTGGTAGTCCCGGTGGACTAGTTGCTTGAAGGTGCAGGTGGATGCAGCGCAATGCTGCGTGGTACCACCGGTACGGCAGGTGGTTTTGTAGCCTATGCATGATCTCCCGTGTCACGCGATGACGCTTTCTCCTCCGCAACCACCTCGTTGGCATCTCCGGACGGAGTGGACAATGCGCTGCGATTGCCCGGAAAGGTGCTGGCGTCGCGTCCTCGCTCGTCTGCCATTCCCCATCTCCACACCCACGGGGTTCTGCAGCACGGAAGGGCGGTATCATTCACCCGTTCCGTTCGGGCGTTCCCTCTGAATCGTTTTAGCCGGCTATCCCTGGACGGAACGGCTACCCCAGCGCTTTGGTGTGCCGCCGTCGAGACCTCTACAGTAGACAGCAAACGTCTACGTCGCGGCACTGCTTGACGCGCGAGCGCGGGAAAAGTTCGAGGCCAAGGGGCTTGGTGGCTTCGTCTTGCGGATGTTACCGGGGCTACTTATGTGTGACCCACAATGCGTCTCTCTGTATGCTGCAGACTGGCGAAATTTATTAGCGGGTCCGACCTACGAGGCCGAGTGAGGTGAGTCACCGATGAGTCACCATATAAACAACTTACGGTGTGCAAGTCCTCTTCATCTAACGTATCATACGGAATAAAGGACGGCGCACTATTTTTTTAGAGCGCGGTAAAATGAAAATTGCGCACTCTTTTCTATGCGCACTCTATTTTTCTGCGGTTTTTGACATCGATCCTGGCAAAGGATACTTCAACAGAATTGTTTACACTTTCTACAGGTCTGCAATGCAAAAGTACCACTTCAAACGCTGATGTGTGCTGTGAGGGCACCCTTGCATAAGCTTAGTTTACTAACCATTAAGAATCAATTATGTACTTTATCAACGAACGGAAAACCTCTGTATTCACACCGCTGATATCCCCCAGCCTGTCAGAGTGGCTTTTCTCGTGCAAACCATACGTTTAGGCCAATCCAGCCAATCAAGGTTCTGTATTTACTGCAACCCGAGTCGCCGAAGTTTTCAATTGGCGGAGTGGCTTTGTTTGACACCTTGTAGCTCGAAAACGGCTGCGAATTGGCTAAAACCGACCGCATTTTCGGAATCTACGCGCGAAATTACCCTATATATCTAAATGGAGATATAGGTTTTCCGAGTATGAGCAGTACATATGGATGCTTACTTTCTGGTATCATCAATTCCTGCCAGTACAATAGGATCGGCGCGTATGCATAAACCGTATATATAGCCATATAATGACTCCATTTAGCGGAGTGTTCCTCAAAACCAATGGCAGCACTTCAAACAACATGCATGCTGTCGGCATTTTGTTTCCACAGACTTAGTTTGGATTTCCGGTTGTTAGTGATGCGCGCTCTATTTTATGGCACTCTATTTTTATAGAGCGCGCAATTTTACCCGCAGGGCACTCTATTATAGAGTGCCCTGCGATTAGAGCGATAGAGTCTATTTAGCTAGGGGAACTCTATTCGATATTATACGTTATTTACATGCGTAGTGTTCCCCGTCATAATTATTGTTGTCCAGGATATGCACAGGGTCCAGGATGCATTAATCTGGCAGCTCGCTTGCTTTCTCGCACGTTTCATATCGTACGAAACTAACCAAAGCAGCCTTGCGTTCCCTCGTTTGTGCGGCCTTCGCATACAGTAGTGCCTGCATCCCTGCTCGAATCGACACGCTATTATCCGGACACGTCGCGTACTGGGTAATCCACAATCAATACTCCACAATTCTCCGGTCGAGTCATCGACAGTGTCAAAATACAGTGTACATGCATTGCAAGCCAACTTCTCAATGATATGTAGACTACATGTAGACTACATTGTACTACAGTAGTCGCAGGGCATTGTCCAAGTTTGGGACGATCGGACCTAGTAGGCTTTCGTTGTGTACAAGTTGTGTACAGAAACCAATCTCCCGTCATGGAGGACGATGCGCACGCCACCGACGCTCCGTTCGGCCCCGGGCCGGAGCGCGCGCTGGACGCGTCGAACCGCGGCTTCCGTCTGCTGGTGAAGATGGGCTGGCGCTCGGGCTCCGGCCTGGGCAGGCACGAGCAGGGCATCGTCGAGCCCGTCAAGATGAAGGAGAACCTCGTGTGTCTCGGCCTGGGCAAAGCGGTGAGTGCCGTAGCACCATAACCCCCTTAAATTACTGCAGGTTTTACTGTCTTGAGTGGGGGGAATGTTGGTATTTTATATCCTATAGGAGGAGTACGACAAGGTGACGCAGTTGGCGACCAGCGAGCGCCGCAAGCTGGACGCGGAAGTGGCAGAATCCGCCGAGCAAGTGGCCGAGCGCGAGGCCAGAGGTGCCAAGCAGGAGCAGCGCAAGGCCGAGGTCAAGAGCATGCAGGCGGCTTTCTACTGCTCTGACTGCCGCAAGCAGTACAAGACGGTCACGGAGATGGAGAACCACCTGAGCTCGTACGACCACCATCACACCAAGCGGCTGAGGGAGCTGCAGCAGCAGCAGCAGAAGCGACGCGTGGGGAGTGAGGAGGAGCAGAGCGCCAAGCGGAGGAAGGAGCAGCAGCAGGAAGAGCTCATGCTCCAGAGGAGGATCGCTGCACAGGCCAAGGCGGCGGCGGAGATGGAGCTTGTTACTGCTGCTGCCACTGTGAAGGGTGATGCTGAGATGCAGGCGAAGTCGCCGGGTACCGCTAAAGTCGGGTTCAGCTTTGGTGGAGGAGTGAAAATGGGCTTGAAGAAGCCGGCGAAGAAGGCGCTAGCAGTCCCATCGGCCTTCACGAACCCGTTCACGCAGTGAGACGGATGAAGCTGGCAAACTCTCACGTGGTTTCATTCATGGCCATAATGAATTCATACTAGGTATGGCGTGCGTTCTAGTTGAGTGTATCGAGGCGCTTTTGGATGACCTGAGGCTGGTGGTCGTCCCCTGTAGCGAGGTTGAAATCGTCTCGAGAGTCGTCAAAGCCGGAGGACGCACGTTCCACCACGAGTTCTGTCGGCATACTGTGGCGCGTTCGGACCTGACGCCGCAGTCTCGAAGCATTTCGCTCGTCCTCAGTGTGCTTGAGCAAGTCGCCGTTCGTGTTGCTTCGCTTCCATAGCATATCGGCGAGTGTCTGGTTGCGAGCAGCCTTGGATCGACTGGAGAGATTGGCAGGGTAGCGGTCGGAGAACTTGTCGCCGCCGTCTGCCACTAACGGAACGACGACCAGCTCCGACTTCGGCGACTTGAGTGGCGCACCGGCATCATTCTCTCTGCGCACGTGGTCGACTACCGGTCTGGTTGTCCCCTCAGCGCTGCTGGTGTCTTGGGTTGCATGGCTGCGGTTCTTACGCAAGACAGAGGCCGGGTGCTTGCCACTACTTGGAGATCGACTGCTTCCGATACTCGATAGCGATGCGGGTGGCAGTGGGAAAGCAACCAGGGAGGGTTTCCGCGGGACCTGAACCTGGTAGTCTTCTTTCGCTGGGGCTTGGTCGAGCTTCTGTGTGCTGTGCGGGGGATTATAAGGCGCTGGATTGGCATGACCCGAGGGTGCAGACGCAACACGTTGATAAATATTAGTGCTGGAGGCACTCTTTTCGCAGTGACAACGCTTGCAACAGGCGCTACGACTCAAAGTCTTGAGCTCGCTGACGTCTTGCTGGAGCCGCTCGATATTGCCAGCCATGCTCTGAACGAGCAGCAGCAAGTTCTTGAGCGTTCTGTCGGAGCTGCTTCCCCCTGTGGCCGCTGCTGACGTCTCCGATTCCAGGTCGCTAGATGACGCCGTTCCATCGTTGCTGTCTGCTCTGGAGTTGCGACGTGAGAAGCTCGGTCCGGGGCGCACTCCACGTGTTCCGACGTTGCAGCGTGTTGCTGATACTGGCATCAGCCGAGTTGGCGTGACCCAGCGATGAATCGTCATCAATGAACTCCTGGTCGAAGCTCTGGAACCCGTAGCGGATCGTCTCGTCGGGCGTGTTAACGTCCATAGCCTCCACCAATATCTGCGCGGCTTCTGCTGCCGTCATGGTCGCAATGACGCCGGCTCGCGTGATGTCTTTGTCTCGGCTGTTGCGGCGCTGGGTGGACACGGCCTCGATGATTTTCTCCCATGGGAACGGGATGACCTTCTTCTCGATGCAACCTTCCAGCATCTTGGTCAACACGCGTCGACGGTCTTCCGGGTAGCGCGAGATAATCGTCTGGAAGGCTTTCCGGCTCAAGACGCACATCTCGACGAAGGTGATGGCGCGGATGTTGGCGGTTCGCTTGTAGTTCATGAGGAGACTCATCTCCCCGAAGGCCTGGCCGGGGTGCAGGTACTCTCGGTGTCTCGTGGATTTTTTCGAGTCAACGCCCTTCGGGTAGCTGGGACGTCGCGGGTGCGTCTGGCGGAATCTGTGCACATCCGTCAAGTTGCTCGTGTTGACGTTCAGTGGTTGGAGCGGATACCCCGACAATCGTCGTGAATCGATGGACGACCCGAACAGTCCTTTGCCTTTGCCGAATGCTCGAGTACGAGGCGCTGGACGGCAACATCCACCAGTTCCAGCAGGAGCTCACGCACACTCTGGGGATCGAGATCGGCCTATACAAACACATGAACCTCGTGGTCAAGATCCCCTTCTGGGAGGACTGCACGCCCGACTTCTTGACCCAAATCGTGCTCAACCTGGATGTGAGGGTCTACATGCCTGACGACTACGTGGTGCGTCGCAGGGAGATCGGCAGCGAGATGATGATGATCAACAGGGGGTACTGCAAGCTCTCCAAACCCGTAAAAAGCCACAACGACACGCTGACCGGCGCCTCGGACAAGCCGCTGGTGTCGTCTCACGACGTCTTGGACGCGGGGGCGTTGGCGCCCTGTGAACTGAGCGACAATGATGTGGAAGACACGGACGATATGAGTTCGGACGACGACGAGTCCCAATGGGTGTAGTACTCGTTCACACGCTCGCGCAGCTTGAGCGGCAGGTCGAGCTTGTCCATGGTGGCGTAGACGGCCTCCATCTTGCGGTGGTAGTTAGTGGTGTTGGCGTTGAAGTTGGACACGAGCATGGCGACGATGCCGAAGACGATGGCGAGGATGACGGAGCCCACGATGATGGCGACGGAGGAGAAGACGTTCTCGTCCCACGTGCCGGTCGCGTTGCCCTGGCCTTGAATGAGACTCACAGCGTAGTAATAGTCCGCTACGTACTGCTCTCCGACTGTGAGATCCGCCTTCACTTGCTGCGAACTGGAACTGGAAGCGTGGTGGCCCCTGCTCACGACATGCCACAGACACGCCATGTAGTGGGCGATGAGCAGCACGAGCCACATGAGCTGAGCGATACCCAACAAGTGCGAGTACCGGGAGTAGCGAACCCACTCCGCCAGGCGATGGGCGACGCGCATGACGCGACTCAATAGTACGCCCCGTTCAAGCAGAGTGACGCGCAGAAGCCGGAGCACCATGAGTGTGACCTGCGTTCCCTGTAGAGCGGCCTGTGTCGAGCGAACGGAGCCAGTGGCGACGCAGAATGTCGCTTGGAGGGGCAACGCTGACAATAGGTCGAAGGCGAACCACTTGTGGACGTAATTCTCTGCGATCTTCCTCCGAGACGTGACGAGAACTCCCTGCTCGACGTACGCCGTGTTGAAATTGAGCAGGAGATCGACCAAGAAAATACCTTCAAACAGTACCATGATGACTGTCGTCCCCAGCGAGCCGTCTTGGTAATAGCTGGGCGAGAACAGGAGGTAGATGAGCTGCAGGTGGTAGACGACGAGCATGACGACGCCGTGCACTGTCGAGGTCCAGCTTTTGGGCGTGATCGGGGAGACCAACGTGTGGAGCGCGTGGCGTCACGCCTTGATGCCCGCTAACAACCGCAGCGAGCGTCGAAGCGAGAACCGACGAGTCCACTGGGGCTTGCTACTGCCGATGGCCTTGTCGATCACGACCTCGTTCGCGCGACCGAATTTGGACGGAAACCCCAACGTGCTCGACATTTTCCGGAGATGGAAGCGCTGCATCATGGCGTCGTGGGTCGCGGCCTTCTCCTCCATCTTGTACAAGTTCCTCGTCGAGGTTTGGCGCGGGAGGCTGGAGCCCACGCCCGAGCGTGTGGCCCCGGGCGGGCGTCGGGAGATCGGATGCGAAGACCGAGAACGGACCTTCATTTCGTGGCGCTGATCAGTTAACCTGCGGGGCAACTCCTTTGATGATAGACAGAACTCTATCTGCTGGATAAACTGCTGGAGAGGACTTCTTACAGCGAACCCCAAGAGTGCCAGAAATAGTGGAGATCACGTGCCCCCGTCTTGGCGTGCTGGGCAAAAGATGGTATAGATATCGAGCCGCTTCAACCGATACAGACAGATACATGTCTGCATCAGGACGGCACAGTACGTGGCATTTTCCTATGGATGGTGCTAACCATTTGCTATCGAGCTTGAAGTTCTGTAGCATCTTTGGGGGTTATTCCTCTATCTTCATGCATCTTGGGTCGGGATTCCCCTGTCTCGCTGACCCGCGGGAGCTTGGCGGCATGTACTCGCGGTGCGAGAGTGCGTGGGCTCGATACGACGACGGAGCTTCGAGTTGGGACGTCTCAGCGGGGCCGTCGCCTTCGTCCCGGATCGGTGGCATCTCGTTCTCCGTGCTGGTGGCGGCGGTGACTGCGACCCCGCGGGCAAACTATGGCGAGACTTGAGCTTCTGGCGCATCTTGCTGGCGGAGCTGCGTCGCAGCAGATCCACGCTCGTGTTGCTGCGTTTCCAGAGCATGTCGGCCAGTGTGGACTGACGACCGGACTTTGATCGAGTCGAGAGTTTGCCAGGCTGGGGGTCGGCGTACGGATCTACGACGATCTGTTGGGGCGGTTGGAAGCCCTCCATCTCGACTGGGAGGTCGGCGCGAGGCGTGACTTTCATCCCCGAGGTCCCTCGCTTCAGTTCGTATTGACTCGGGCGCTGACTGGAGCGTCCGCTGTAGATGATTCCGCGACGAGCGTCGAGGTTGCTGCTGTCGCGTCTGGTCATCGTCTCGTTTCTTTTCGAGGTGCTGGACCCCCTCACGGCAGGCGGGAGAATCGACAGTAAACTGGGCTGACGAGGCGGTTGAGCTTCGTGCTGGACGGCTGCATCCGCGACCGAAGCTTCCGTCTTGCGCACCGCTGGCTGCCGGTTTTGGTCGTGGGTAGCCAGGCCTAGAGTGCTGTCGAAATGAGCCCTTCCCGACGAGTCCGAGAGCGACCGACGCTTCTTGAGGCCCTGAGAGGGTTGGCCTACACCCTCCGATCTGTTGCAGCAGCAGCCCCCAAAGCTGGGTCCTCCTCGCGCTTTCAGCTCGGTCACGTCTTGCTGCAGTCGAGAGATGCTCTCCACCAAGGTGTGCATGAGCCGCATCATGCTCTCCAACGTCTTCTCTGTACTCCCGGGGTTTTGAGCAGAAACTCCGGACGTGTCCGACTCCGGCTCAGTCAATTCTGCTGTGGTTGAGCTCCTGCCGCTGTCTACGCTCGAGTTTCGACGCGAGTACGACCGAAAGGGGACGACGCCGCTATTGGACCGCTGCAGTGGCTCCCTCAGACCGCTGTTAGCGCGCAGCAACATGTCTGACAGGCCACTGTTCGAGCGCTGCAAAGGCTCTCTCAGACCGCTGTTGGTACGCTGCAGCGTCTCCCTCAAGCCGCTGTGCGTGCGTTGCAGCGCCTCTCGGATCTTGGCCCCCACCGAGTGAGCGCGACGCAGAGCTGGCTCGTCCACGAACTGCTGGTCGAAGCTCTGGAAGCCGTACTTGATGGTGTCGTCCGGCACGTTCACGTCGATGGCCTCGACCAGGATCCGAGCCGCCTCGGCCGCAGTCATCGTGGCAATGACGCTGGCGCGCGAGATGTCCTTCTTCCCAGAGATGCGGCGCTTAGCACACACGGCTTCAATGATGTTTTCCCACGGGAACGGGATCTCCTTCTTCTCGATGCAGCTCTCGAGCATCTTGGTGAGGACGCGGCGTCGGTCCTCGGGGTACCGCGAGATGATCCGCTGGAAGGTAGAGCGGTCCAGGACGCACATCTCGACGAACGTCACGGCTCGGACGTTCGCCTGGCGCTTGTAGTTCATGAGCAGACTCATTTCCCCGAACGCGGTGCCCGGGTTGAGGTACGCGCGGAACTTCTTGGGTCGGTCCAGGATCTCAACGCTGCTCGGGTTGCTGTGTCTTCGAGGCCGGTCCGTCTTGATCTCTGCCATCGAGTTGTCGGCGTCTCCGCACTGAAGCTCGAACACGGAGCCCGACTGGCGACGAATTGCCGCGGGGGCACCGAACGGGTCGCTGGATAGATCGTCGTCCGAGTCCTCGTCCGAGCTCGTGTCGTCCCACTCGTCGTCGCTGCCGTCTTCCGCCTCTGCCTGCTCGGGCGAGCCCAGATCCTCGGGCATCAGCACGGGCTTCTCCGTGTCGTCACTAAAGTCGGCCACTGCCGGACCTCTCGATGGTTTGTCGTCGTTGTGCTTCATGGGCTTGGAGAGCTTGCAGTAGCCCAAGTTGATCATCATCATCTCGCTGCCGATCTCTCTGCGACGCACCACGTAGTCGTCGGGCATGTACACGCGCACGCCGAGACTCAGCACGATCTGCGTCAAGAAGTCGGGCGTGCAGTCCTCCCAGAAGGAGATCTTGACCACGAGGTTCATGAACTTGTACAGGCCGATCTCGATGCGCAGCGTGTGCGTGAGCTCCTGCTGGAACTTGTTGATGTTGCCGTCCAGCGCCTCGTACTCGAGCCACACGTGGGTGTAGTACTCGTTCACGCGCTCGCGCAGCTTGAGCGGCAGGTCGAGCTTGTCCATGGTGGCGTACACGGCCTCCATCTTGCGGTGGTAGTTGGTCGTGTTGGCGTTGAAGTTGGACACGAGCATGGCGACGTTGCCGAAGACGATGGCGAGGATGACGGAGCCCACGATGATGGCGACGGAGGAGAAGACGTTCTCGCCCCACGTGCCGGTCGCGTTGCCCTGGCCTTGAATGAGACTCACAGCGTAGTAATAGTCCGCTACGTACTGGTGGCCGACAGTGTCCTCCTGCCTGCTGATTCCGGCGTGGTCTCTCGCGACGACATGCCACAGACACGCCATGTAGTGGGCGATGAGCAGCACGAGCCACATCAACTGCGCAATCCCCAGCAAGTGAGAGTATCGCGAGTACCGCACCCACTCTGCTACGTGGTTTGCCACTCGCATCACTCGACTCAACAGGACGCCCTTCTCCAGGAACGTGGCTCGAAGCAGTCGCAGCGTCATGAGCGTGAGTTGAATGCCTCTCACAGTCGGGTGCGTTTGGTCCAGCGCCCCCGTGAAGCAGCAGAACGCGAGCTGGAGGGGCAGCGCCGACAGCAGATCGAAGCAAAACCACTTGCGGACGTAATTCCTCGCGATCTTCCGCCGTGAAGTGACGAGAACGCCCTGCTCCACGTACGCCGTGTTGAAGTTGAGCAGCAGATCGGCCAGGAAAAGCACCTCCACGGTGGCGATGGCAATGGTAGAGCACAGCGCGCCATGCGGGAAGTAACTCGGAGCAAACGGGAGATAGAGCAACTGGAAGTGGTAGACGACGAGCATCACAATGCCGTGGATGGTCGACGTCCAGCTCTTTGGCGTGATTGGCGACAGGAGTCGAGTCAGGAGCTGGTTCCTCGCCTTGGCGCCAGTAACAGCGCGTAGAGTGCGACGCAGAGAGAAGCGCTGGGGCTTGCGGGGCTTGCCGCCCGTGGTCTTGTCGATCACGACGTTTTTGCCCCGTCCGAAGTTGACGGGCACGTGCTTGTCGCTCGGGACGCGTCGCAGCTGGAAGCGCTGCATCATTTCGTCGTGGGTGGCCGCGCGCTCCTGCATCTTGTAGACGTTCCGGCCGGACCCGGTGAGCGCCAGCACCGACATGGACAGCGAGCGCTGGCGCTGGCCATTGACTGGCCGCTTTTTGATCTGGTTGGGCTGAATCGGGGCTTTCATCTCGGACCTACAGGTAGAGCTTTGGCGTATGGATGGATAAAGTGGGGGAGAAGCGTGGAGAGTGTTCCGGTGGCCGAATGCAACTAACGAACTGCTGGGAATGCTGAGAACTCGCGTGAGGATAAATGTGGAGCCTGAGATGGTAAGGCGATCGGCTTCCCTTGGCGCAAACGCAACGGGATCCGTCCCTGCGCTGTTGACTATTCAATTGTGCGATGCCGTTTACTGGTGGGAGCGTCTTGACGGTCTGGTCGGCAGGAATATCTCGGCAGTTGTGCGCCATCATTGCGAACACTTGGTTGCGTTCGGGGAAAAAATAAATGCTATCGGAGTATTCAGCGCCTGTGAGACTCGGTAACACGCGGAAATAACGGTGCCGTCGCCTTATCACTTGGAGCCACGAGTGCTCGGAGAAGCAATACCCCCTTGGAGCGCTGAATGAGATGGCGGCGAACAGATACCGCCTAACCACGGAACACTGGATCCCATATGCGAATATATGTATGTGGACTTCGGCAACGTGGTTCTCAGGATCTATGACAAGTCACCACCAAGTGGATACAGCTTCACTACGGTGAATATTCTCCCTTACGTTATGCTGGGGATTCATCGGCTTTACTTACAGCTAACGCCATTACAGCATCGACATTGACTCCCTGTTGCCCCTACGGTGATTCATCGGTTATAACGCATCTTGGATCAGTACTCAGTGGTGCACTCGGGATGGGATCTGGCGGCTTCCGATAGCTGTGCTGGCGGTCTTCATGCTGCTCAGTCAAAGCAGCGGCAGACTTCGGCTTCGGAGCTTTATGGATATCATGGTCCTTTGACTTCGTGCTTGAATCCAGTTCTGGTTGGACCCCGCCGTCTGCGCAGGCCACGACACTGGGCGACAAGCCCGAGGGCAGACTCTTGCGAGATCGGAACTGACGGCGCTTTCTAGCGGCACTTCGCTCCTCTGGGCTGTGCTTGAGTAAATCCCCGTCGGCGTTGCTCCTCTTCCAGAGAAGGTCAGCCAGCATGGGCTGCCGTCCGTCCTTGGCTCGGCTAGTGAGCGTGTCGGGGCTTCGGTTGCGAGATCGCTGGCTGTCCAGTCGAGAAAGAGACTCATCCAGCTGCGACGTACCTTCGGAAATCCTCGCACTACGAAGGGATTTCGCGAGTTTTGGCGGCGGATGCTTTTCGAGTACACCGGCTCCGTCCTCTGAGGAATCGAGGCTGTTCTTGAGAGTGGTGTCCATGCTTGCAGCCATCATCGCAGCGACCAAGGAGAGCTTGCGAGGCGCATAAGTCGCTGCATCGTCCTTGGGTTCACCGTTGCTGGGAGGGGGCTTAGCGTGGACTTCTTCGCTGCGGTCGTAGTGCGTTGAGGAGCGTCCATTGACTCGGGTGCTTTGAGTTACCGTAGTCTTTGCTGCGTCTGAAGCTGCTGACGTGGTCGTCGTATGCCTTTCAACGCCATTAGCTCGGCATACTTTGCAATGCGCTCTTTGCTTCTTCAGCTCACTCACGTCCTGCTGCAGCCGAGAAATGTTGTCGGCCATCGAGTGCATGAGCTGCAGCATGCTCTCCATCGACTTCTCCATCCCCCCGTTGGTCCAAGTCGTGCCTACAGATACGTCCGAGTCATTCTCCGTGTCCCCATTCGACGTCGTGGCGCTTCTATACGTATCCCCATTCGAGTAACGCCGCGAGTACGATCGGAAAAGCCGGACGCCGCTGTTCGTGCGCTGTAAAGTGTCCCGGATCTTCGCCCCCACGGAGTTGATACGACGCAGTGACGGCCCCTCCACGAACCCCTCGTCGAAGCTCTGGAAGCCGTACTTGATGGACTCATCGGGGGAGTTCACGTCGATAGCTTCAACCAGGATCCTCGCGGCTTCGGACGCGGTCATCGTTGCGATGATACTCGCCCGGGAGAAATCCTTACAGCCAGTACTACGGCGTTTGTTCGACACAGCCTCGATGATGTTTTCCCACGGGAACGGGATCTCCTTCTTCTCGATGCAGCTCTCGAGCATCTTGGTGAGGACGCGACGTCGGTCTTCCGGGTACCGCGAGATGATCCGCTGGAAGGTAGAGCGGTCCAGGACGCACATTTCGACGAACGTCAGCGCGCGGATGTTGGCGGTGCGTTTGTAGTTCATCAACAGACTCATCTCACCGAAGGCGGTGCCCGGCTTGAGGCAAACTCGGAGCTTGTTGGATCTCGAGGGCTCGGAGCTGTTGGGGAAAACTTTACTCGAGTCACCAAACTCTTTCCCGAACTGCGCCCAATCCACCCCCTGGAGCTCGAACGTCGACCCAGACAGGCGTCGGATGTTCGTCGAGGACTCGTAGCCCATTTCTCTCGGGGATTCGTCCGCGCTCGAGTCGTTGCTGTCCCGTTCGTTGTCGCTCTCCTCGGCTGTGTCCATTCCTGCGCCGTTCTCCATGTACTCGGGCGACAACACGGGGACGTTGGCGCCCTGATCGCCCGCTGCGTACGTGGCCATCTCCAGCGTCTTCTCCTTCTTGACCGACTTGATGGGCTTGGACAGGATGCAGTAGCCCAAGTTGATCATCATCATCTCGCTGCCGATCTCTCTGCGACGCACCACGTAGTCGTCGGGCATGTACACGCGCACGCCGAGACTCAGCACGATCTGCGTCAAGAAGTCGGGCGTGCAGTCCTCCCAGAAGGGGATCTTGACCACGAGGTTCATGAACTTGTACAGGCCGATCTCGATGCGCAGCGTGTGCGTGAGCTCCTGCTGGAACTTGTTGATGTTGCCGTCCAGCGCCTCGTACTCGAGCCACACGTGGGTGTAGTACTCGTTCACGCGCTCGCGCAGCTTGAGCGGCAGGTCGAGCTTGTCCATGGTGGCGTACACGGCCTCCATCTTGCGGTGGTAGTTGGTCGTGTTGGCGTTGAAGTTGGACACGAGCATGGCGACGTTGCCGAAGACGATGGCGAGGATGACGGAGCCCACGATGATGGCGACGGACGAGTACAAGTTCTCCCCCCACGTTCCAAAGGAGCCACCTTGACCCTGAATAAGGCTGACGGCGTAGTAGTAGTCTGCCACGTACTGCTCCAGTACCGATTGGGTTTGGCTCAAAGCAGCGGTCGCGTGTGCGTTGCTCTCCGTGGTCACAACGTGCCAGAAGCACGCCATGTAGTGGGCAATAAGCAGCACCAGCCACATCAACTGCGCAATTCCGAGTAAATGGGAGTATCGCGAGTATCGGAGCCATTCCGCGATGTGGTTGGCCACGCGCATCACGCGGCTGAGCAGGACCCTCGCTCGAAGATCGTGACGCGGAGCAGTCGAAGCACCATGAGCGTGAGCTGCACGCTGTGGATCGTCGAGTTGGTTCCGTCCAAAGAGCGGCTTAAGACGCAGTGAATGACCTGAAGCGGTAAAGCCGAGAGCAAGTCGAAGATGAACCACTTGCAGACGTAATTCTGCGCTATCTCGCTGCGAGACGTGACGAGGACCCCCTGCCGGACGAACGCCGTGTTGAAATTCAGCAGCAGATCCACCAGAAACACCGTCTCAAGAGCGAACTGAGTCACCGTCGAGTAGAACGAGCCGTTCGGGTAGTAGCTGGGGGAGAACGGCAGGTAGAGCAGCTGGAAGTGGTAGACGATGAACAGCACGACGCCGTGTACCGTGGACGTCCAGCTCTTGGGCGTGATAGGCGACGCCAGGCCGCGTAGAGCTTTGCGACGCGACTTGGAGCTGGTGAATTTCCGTAGGAACCTCTGTAGCGACAGTCGTCGAGTCTTTCGACGCTTGATCCCCGTGGCTTTGTCGATCACGAGGTTCTTCCCACGCCCGAACTTGGACGGACTCCCGCGGTCGCTCGACAGTCGTCGGAGCTGGAACCGCTGCATCATTTCCTCGTGGCTCTCGTCCTTGGCCTTCATTTTGTACGAGTTGTTGGCCAAGTTCCACATCCTCACGGCGAGCGGTTTGCCTCGCCACTTCGCAGTCTGCCGCTTCTTGATCGACGGAGACGTTGACATTGCCGTGGAGGTCGTTCGTTCGTTGAGCGAGGGCTCGCAGTCGGACGAAAGGCTAATGCTAGAGAATTGGGGGCTGGCACAACTCGACAAGAGCGCAAGTCGGTCGATGGAATTAGAGATAATAATAGAGGGGTTTCATCGCTTGAGCACGTGTGTTCCTCATCAGTAAATTTAACTCGTGAATGATGTAGTAGTATCAACTCTGGTCGTTCAGTTCGTGGCAGTTTGCTGTTGGATGATAACCCCCTGTGTGTGCGTTCAATTGACTTTCACTCCCTCAACGAAAAGGTGGACGGTGCCTGGCAATCGGCTCGTTCTCACGAGCAGAGTGCGCTGTAGTTTCACCTCTAGCATGAAGTCTAAGTACCGTCAGGTCATCAAACAATTCGCTAGTACACCCTGCTCTCGAAGGGATTGTTGACATTCCACCATGGTAGGCATGATCTCTCCATTCTCTTCATCGACTTCTACTTGCTTCTGCTGCTTCGAATTGGTCTGCTCGCACTGCAGGAGACGGCTAATGCTGCTGGTGCTTGCTACCTACGGTATGTCAGTCAAACATGACACGCTTTCACTCGTAAAATCCTGAGAGTCGTCGTTGCCTGAAGGCCAACGAAGGTCTGGCAGCTCCCGTTCTATCGTACAAGAGCAATCACCACAGAAGAAGCAGCAGCAAGATAGATCGTCGTGAACGATCGTCTCAAAGTCAGTGGAAAATTGCGGGTTTGGAGCTGGAAGTGAGTCGCTAGCTAGCAGCGCAATAGCACACAGGGCGGGGTGTGTGGTGCAGTTACTTGCGGGTCGAAACAACAGCTTGATGCGCCTCAACCACTCCGCACGCGCATCACCATGTCTCTCAATCGAGAATGAATCGCGCAATCCTGGATAAACAATCGTCACCTTACCTGTAAAGTTGAGGGACCCCGTACAACGAGGTTAGTTGGCTATATCAATGACACACAAAAGACACCAAGGAGCCGTTCGGCTACCGTCTAGCGTCTTCCAAACTAAATCGAGCTTTGGTGCCTGTCGAGTGCCGACAAGACAGCCATCCATCCACTCGATCTTGTCACGCGGCGTTGAAGCTATTGATAAGCATCCGTCCTGGAGTGTACGAAACAGTCGGCACGTGACGTCCAATTTGGCTGTCTGCTCTCAGCGTCTTGTCGCCTCAGACCCAAGAGTTACTCCAATTCTGACCCAGCCTCAAGGCAATATCTCTATCTGGTCCACCCCAGCCGTCACAATTCAAGTCTCGCCCTCCCCTCACACGAAATCACGGCAGCAACAACAACAGCAACAGCCTATCGACAACCTCGAACCATGGCGAAAACGACGCCAGGTGGGTCGTGCGGGCCCCAGTCGGCCGTGTTGGGTCTCCTCCTCTCGCGTTCTACCTGGTATGGCTGGTGATGCTGGGCTCCCACGCGGCTTGCATCCTGTACCTCGTCGTGATGGCAGGGACCTACTTCGCCATGACGACGACGGAGAACGCGTCGTACGCCCCCATGTGGTCCGACACGGGCTTCAAGCACTTCAAGGCCTTCGGAGGCGTCTACCTGGCCGTCGCAGCACTGCACGTGATCCAGGCGCTGCGCATCTTCTACCTGTCGATCCGCAGCAAACGCCTTGTGCTCCACAGCTCCAAGTCGGGGGACGACTGCACCTCGAGCAAGTGGGTCTGGGCGTTCGACTTGATGTTTGCAGCTCGTGAGATGGTCGCGATCGGGTGTCTCTCGTTCCAGGCGTTCCAGGCCAGCAAGTGGGTGCCGCGCGTGGGCTTCAACGCCCTCAACGCGGCCATCCTGATCCTCGCGTGCTGGTTGACGCCGTTGTCGCAGATCCTGCTCCGCAAGTGCATCGCGCTGAGCCGCGCGCTGTCGCAGCTCTCCAGCTTCGTGCTCTGCACGTTCCTGGCCAAGGTGATGCAGTCGCTGCTCTTCATGCAGTACGCCGACGTCTTCAGCATGGACAAGATGGCCTTCGGCTCCAAAATGGTCTACGACCCGACATTCCTGGCGGTTCTCGCTCCGGAGAACCGGATGATGTTCGCCACAACCGTGGGGGACTTCATCTCGAGGCTGTTGCCGCTGATCTGCAGCTTCGTGTCGCTCGTGATGCTCGAAGGGGTCATCGGACGTCGGGACGACAAGGTCGCACCGAACAACTGCGGCACTGCCAAGGTCGACCCCAACCAGAACGTCATGGTGGAGACGCTGGACGCTCCTGACGGCGCCTCAAACACCGCTCTGCTGGAAGCCGGCACCTCCACGAAAGCCCTGGGCGAGTCTCGTACGGCAGAACAGACCCAGGCCGGAACTCTGACGACCAACCCCGGGAGTGCGTGGCCGTTTGCCGTCGTCAAGCTCTGCATCGTCATCTGGGGCGTCCTCGTGCTGGCCTTCCACCTCCAGGCGCAGTCGCAGCACAAGACCATGCCGACGGGCTGTTTCTCGGCCACTCGGCCGTGGTTCAGCTCCAAGACTTCGTGCATCGCCTTCGTGTTCGACTGCGCGGCGCAGAAGGCCGTGTCCCCCACGAACGAGACCATGGCGGCGTTCGACTTCGACCCGGAGGCGCTCGGCAGCTTGAACTTCGTCAACTGCCCCGCGCTCGTGGTGCCGAGCATCATCCAGACGTACCCGCAGCTCCACAGCGTGCACGTCTTCAACTCGGCCCTGTACGCGTGGGGGAGCGACGCAGCGCTGGTTCAAGAATTCCACCCGCGCCTCAAGAGCATCGTGCTCATCAACGTCAAGCTCGGCGCCTTCCCCGAGGGCCTCATGGGCGTACTGCCCTACTCGTTGGTAAATCTGCAGTTCTTCGCCACGACGCTGGTGACCGTCCCCAGTGACTTGGGCACCAAGTGGGGCGGAGCCACGCGCACACCGATCGCGCGAGTCGGCTTCGAGTACGGCTACCTCATGTTCGTGCCCGCCGAGACGTTCCAGCTGCCGGTGCTCTCCTTGTCGCTGGCCGGCAACCCCATGCTCACGGCGCTCCCAACGCTGGCAGCTGTACCGGCCAACACGTTCCTGCCGCAACTGACGCTGGACGGCGCTCCGTTGACGGCGCTACCGGCCAGCATCGACCCGACCGTCAAGATCGGAGACTTGAGCTTGGAAGGCACTCCAGTGGCGGTGCTGCCCGACTGGACGCAGACGCAGGTCTTGACCAAGATGCACTTGTACGGCTCGGCCTTCTGCCTCACGTCGACGGACGCCCAGAAGGAGAAGGCCAACGGCATCTGCTCCGTCAGTCGGTGGGGCACCACTGTCCCAAAGAACCCCATTGACCTTCTGAACAGCGCGTACGGACTGGCATAAAGTCGCAACTAAAACTACTACACCATAGGTAGCTGAATTCGTAAGTACTACAGGATAATACACTGCGATAGAATTGGCATCGCGTTCAAACCTTCCAACCGAAGAACTTCCAGAGCACTACAGTAGATAGGTAGGTACATCAACAAGAGTCGCCACGCTGCTCGCTCCGTCACAAGAAACCCGTATTGAATACACGTCCCGAGCCAAAATGAGTGCTCTCACCTTCCTTCCAGAGTGTGTCTCTCTCTCTGTCTGTACAACGATCGACTCTCTCGGACTTGAATCTACTGCAATCTCTAACCAACAGCCGACCCGGTTAGAACTCGTACGACTCTCTCCGCGTGTGCGGGGACGGCGCCACGCCGCCCATAGGAATGTGCTGCATCTGCGCCGGCGGTGCTTGACTCGGCATGCCGACAGCCGACGCGCCCAGGCCGCTCGTCACGCCGAATCCTCCCGACGCGGCGAAGTTCGGGTTGCTGCCGTGCGGCCGGCCCATGCCACCGACAGGCTGCGACGGGATGGCGCGGCCGGCCACGCGCGGCGACGGCGCGGCCGAGTTCTGCGGCGGCTGCTGGTTGTAGTAGCTCACGGCGTTCATGGACACGCCGCCGCTCTTGCTCATGTCCAGGCCGATCTCGCCGCCGGTGCCGGAACCCATACCGGCAGGACGGTTGGCGCCGCCGTAGCTGGCGTACGTCGTGGCACCCGTGGTGCTGTGCGGCGCCTGCACCACCGGGTTCTTGGCGAAGGCCGGCGGTGTGTTGGCCATGTCGTCGTCCTCGTCCTCGTGTGCGGCCTTGGAGCGTCGAACGAGCGTGAGGAAGATGACGGCCACAGCGATGACGCCGATGGCGGCGCCGATAATGGCGAACACGACGCTCATGTCCGAGCCGGAGCTGCTCGAGTCGCCGGCGGCCGTGCCGGAGCTGCCGGACGCGCTGGAGGTCGTCGAACTGGACGCAGTGCCGGCTGTGCCGGTAGTGCCGGTACCTGATGTGGACGACGTACCGGCAGTGCCGGTCGTGTCGGTATCCAACGTCGTGCTGGACGTCGTGGTGCTAGTGCCGCCAGTGGTGCTGCTAGAGCTCGTGGTGGTGGTGGAAGTCGTGGACGAGCTGGCGCTCGACGTGGTGGTGGACGATTCCCAGACGGACGAGCAGTCCACGCCGAAGGGGCAGGATCCATCTTCTACCTTGACGTAGCAGCCGTCGTCCGCGAAGGTGATGCAGGGCGGGCACCCGCCGGTGGACACGGTGCAGGGCGTTGAGGACGCGCCGCCCTCGTAGCACGTCTCGACGGACGAGCACTGCGACGTACTGGCGGCGAAGACGGATCTAGCGGCGCTGACGGAGCTGCCCGAGGCTGTCGGTCGTGTACACACATGCGAGTTAGAGATCATTTAGCGCATCGTTCCGGTACTGTCGGTATCCGATAAGTTATGCCGGACTTGAGTATGGTGCTAAACACGTACCGGCAAGTGCCGCGGCGGCGACGAGGAGCCACGAAGTTTGCATCGTCGTTAGGTGAAATCTGGTTCAGGTTAGAGAATCTCCCGTCTCTCTTTCTCTAACCACTTGAGTTGCTTGCCTCTGGGCTGTTTGCCTGTTTCCGACCTGCTTATTAACTGCGCTGAGTGCGGCTCTCTCAGCTGCGGTGCACGGAGGCCTCGCTGCTGTGGTGTTCTGGTTGGTACGCACGCCGATGCCAGCGCGAATGGAGCTGGCCGCGAGGTGGTGGGCTGCGACTGACTGCGGTTAGTACACTGGAGCTCGTCGGGGGAGCCTCTGGGAGTCCCGCTTTGCCAGCCTATACCCGTTCGCACGCTCGTCCGTCTGGCTCGAATCCGCGCGCGCCCATTGGCCAACGCTGCAGCTCGCAAGCCAGTTAGCGCAGCGTTTATGCATGATTTCTCTTTGGAAACGCCGGTAATTGGTCGAAAGTCGGCTGGCGCGGAGACGTAACGGCAGAAGAGACCGCTCACCGGAAACAGCAAGTGCAAGAGCTGCATGGCCACACATACTTACATGTACAAGTACACACACGTACACAGCGTGGATGACTCCGAACAGGGACTGCAAGATGTCGTTGGCCTTGCGGCCTCCACATCATGACAAGCCACTCGGTTGCTTGATTTGATGTAGAGGCCGTGGCTTGACACCAGTGGCCTTGCCATCCTGGTGATGGCGATCAATTCTCCGGTCTGGTCGCAGCGAGATACACAAATCTCTGATCCGCTTTCGGTGTGGGTGCTTGCCGAAGCGCTGTACTCTGCAAGTTGCAGATCGTGCTGTCGGCGGCAGGACTCCTGCCAGGAGCATGCACAACGACACTTTGCTCAGAGAGTCAAATGATGATCAACGCGCCGAAGCGCAACGCGCAACGCGTCCATGGGTGAAGGATGCCTACCGGGCTGACCGGTGCGTGACTGGAAGGTTTACTGTAAACATTACAGACAACGACGCAGAAATCCGACAGACACAAAAATCCGACAAACAAAGCCGCGCAATGTACAACAGTCCTCCAGTAGCCAATCAGGTTGTAGCAGTATACTTCGTCTTTGTATACCAGATGCTTTTGTGTACTTTATATCACCTGCCATGTACTTTATGTCCATTTCTGTGTAGTTTATGTCGTGTCAAACAGCGTTTTACAGTGGTTACGGACAGGGATTTATCGTAAATTTACTATGGGGGATGCCATTAAGTGGTGTCGGATTTCTGCGTCGTTGTCTGTACTTGGCCCCGTTTGATGTTGCCTACTACACGGACGTACTCTTCGACTCGCTAAGGTCCGTTCCTATTGCGCTACGCGCGACTACGGCGCCCGCGTCGCGCGTGGTGCCGTTGCTCGAGAAGCTGGCAGTCATCTCTGTGGCGGGCGGCGACGGTATTTCCTGCTCCTCGTCGTTCTGCTCGCTCGCAGCTCGAGCACGCAGGAAGAGCTTCCGCACGATCACCCCCAAAACAGCGATAACAACGGCGACACCGAGGATGGCGACGATCAAGATCGTGCTCGAGCCGCTGTCACCAGAGTCCGTGAGCTCGGTCTCGGACGATGATTCGCCCGCACTGTTAGCGTAAGAGCGGGATGATTCCGCCAGCGATGTCGTACCAGTAGCTGCGGTGCCTGACGTGCTCGAGTCCTTCGTGCTGTTGCTGGTGGTGGTGGAGTTGCTGATAGAGCTGCTACCGCTTGACCCCGAGAAGAAGATGCCTGTGCAGTCGGTGCCAAATGGACACGAGCCGCTCGCTCTCACGAAGCAGGAGTTGCCGTCGAAGAGCATACACGGAGGGCAGTCTTCCTCGGTCACGACGCAGGGCATGGACGCATCTCCAGCCATGTAGCACGTCTTGACGGCGGCGCACTGAGACGCATCGCTAGCAGCGTCGACTGCAACAAGAAATAGTGGAGCAATGTGAGCTACAGTCGTCCCATCCAGAGGGCGGATACTAGTGCGAACCTGCATACCTGCGGCGGCGAGCGCGACGATGGCAGCCAAAAGTCTTCCAGTCATCGGACCGATACGAACGAAGTGATTCCGTTAGGTAGAGAGAGGAACGGCATGCTGTACCGGTAGAGAAAATAAGCTATTCAAGTAGATTACCCCTGATTTGTTGCAACGTAAGTAGGTTTGTGTTACTACTTATAAGTAGGTTAGGGCCGGACCTACTTATCCGTTTCTAACGTTTTTATGATTATCTGTTACTATATATTTTGACCAGGAAACTATATTCTTAACTATCAGTAAGATATCTACAGCCATCTCCTGCGCCTGCTTCACAGCCATAGCATCTGCCCTATATTGCGCCTCAAAGCATGGTTAATCGCAGAGAAGATCTTAACAATGAATAAAATTACTCCTCTTCACAAAACAATCTGCAGCTTAAATCCTGCGCCTGGGCCATTGTAGCTCGTCCACGGGCCTCAATGGCATGAGATAAGATCTCAATATTTATATTATAAATGAACTAGGCCGATAATTCAGTAAGTAGATTTTGCTGTTATATTACAGTCCTTTCGGAGTGAAACTGCGGATGCAGTGCCCTAATAATGTCGCGCTAACGACAGTTCTTAGAGCTGCGAACTACACACTAACAAACCGTTTGTAACCGCTACAGTGCGGTAGTGTTAGCTATACAGTGAACATTTATGCGAACACTAATGAAAACACGAGGCACTGAGTACCTTTATCGATGCTGGTGTTCTTGTCCGCACAGGTGAGCTCGGAATTCTGCTAGTCATTTGACCATGAATCACTCTGTGGGGGAGTGTCGTAGTATTGCCATCCAGCGCCTTACCGACGCTTTAGCAATGTTTTTCATAGTTGAAGTTCCAGATCCAAAGGTAAGTACATGCTAGGTGATAGGATTCTTTCCCATTATCGTCGATATGTGGGGTTGAAGTCGAGCTCACCCTGACCGCAATCGGCGTCAACCCAAAAAGTGAAAATAAAATTCTTATTACCGTCAAGGAAATACATGTTACTTACACTTGCACCAAGTCGGCAATTCTTAAAACGGCGCCAAAAGTTAATCATAAAAACGTATACAACGTGTAGAAACGGAAAAGTAGGTTCGGCCCCTAACCTACTTATAAGTAGTAACACAAACCTACTTACGTTGCAACAAATCAGGGGTAACCTACTTGAATAGCTTAATTGCTCGTACCGGTGCCCACAATCTAATACATATCTTGCTATCTTTGGGATGGGAAAACACTTGGAATTTGTATGGGTGTCCTTACAAAGAGGTGTCACGCACGTGGCACGCTCACTACAAGGGACTTTCATATCGCCCGTTTATGACTTTCTTTTCACACTGCAACAAAACTTATTCTGAACTGTAGGTACATATTGACGAAGCTCATAGACGAGACTTTCTTGCTGCGCTGCAACCCGATGGTGCAAGTGGCCACTCGCTCTACATTTTCGGAAGTGACGAGCGCGAGCCCGTCGGAGCTGGACCGGGGGAGGTGCGCGCCCGGATACTACGAGTAGAATGCGCTGCGTGCCTACTGGAACTAAATTTGAAATTTTGCTTTGATAATATCGTGCCAGTCTAAAACCTAATTCTTTCCTTCACGCAGCAACATTGTCATTTTGGCGGATGACCCAATCATAGCCGAGGATGGAGTCTACACCAAAAACATCGTCTATCGGGAGATTGTCGCGATTCAGCAAGCCGTCGTGTAGAGACGCTCCAGCTTCTTTTCATTGCACATACCAAAAAAATATTAAAACTTAAAAATAATAATAATAAAGTGTTGCATGTTAAAACTAAACACACTCTTCACATTTGTTTTTTTCTTCAACTCATCTTAACGACCTATGTTGGTCTTCAGACTCCAGGGCCCCCGCCGAGCGAAGCGAGGCGGAATGCACCTGTGTGCTCGGCTTCACCATGTGGCTTGTGAGCAACCCTGCCGAGCGAAGCGAGGCGGCATGACATTTGCTCGGCTTAACTCTGTCTGAAGAGCCCCGCTTGCGGGGCTCCGCTCGGCTTGTTCCGAAAATTCCCAATTCCAACTGGTGAAATGTAGCCATTGTCAAAATGAGGGGGGGGCGTTACGTTCCACACATCTTCATTTTCAGCCAATCGCCCGCCGGTCTCAGCAACCCTTCACTGTTTGCTTCCCTTCGCTCCTCCTTGCCGTTGGCATCATCGAGGCTAGAAGAAGCCCAGCGCTGCACTCCCCTCCGCATATATATCTGCACCACCTTCCACTGCTGCATCTACCCCTTCCGACATCGAAGCAATGTCCACCTACGTTGTGCAGGGCCTGGCCTACTTCGTCACGCATCCGCGGCTGTGGCTCACCACGCTGTGCCCGCTGCTGCTGACGCTCGTGGTGGCCATCACGTCCGTCGTCGTGCTCTTCTCCGTCGCGCTGGTGCCACAGGCCGAGGGTCTGGGGGATGCGGGCGTGACTTCGTGGCTCTCGTGGCTGCTGGCCGTGATGCTCGTGCTCGTGGAGATCTTCCTGGTCACGCTCATCTACAACCTCGTCATCATGGGCTGCTACCAGGACAAGATCTTCGAGCAGGTCATGGTGGCGCGCGGCTTCAAGGACATGGTGGAGGACGAGAAGCGCCACGCCAGCTGCGCGCGCGCTTGCCGCTCCTGCTGCCGCGTGAGCCTTTGGCTGCGGCTCGTGCTGCTCATCGTGACGCTGCCGCTCAACCTGATCCCCATCATCGGCTCCATCATCTACGCGTGGCTCAACGGCACCATCCTCGCCTGGGAGTACCATTTGCTCTACTTTGAGTTCAAGAACTTCTCGTACAGCCAGCAGAAGGCCTTCATCAACGAGCACAAAGTGCAGTACAGCTCCTTTGGCATGCAGGCGCTCCTCATGGAGATGATCCCGGGCGTCGGCTCGCTCTTCGTCTTCACCAACACGGTGGGGGCCGCGCTGCTCGCTGCGCACTTGGAGGAAGAGGAACGTGAGCGTGGAGCGCTGCAGGGGGGGCTGCAGGGAGGAGGAGGCGTGCAGCCCAACTGGAACCAAAACAGCAACAACAACGCCAACGCCAACGCGTACAGCAACGGCTACGCGCCGTCCGGAGGCATCGTGTAGAAAGTATATATTGTAGATAATGAAGAGCGCAGCAATCGCAGCGCCATTCAATGAGGACGTCTGTGCATTGGAATGGAGGCAGCCACCACGAGCGGCGCTGCAGCCAACTCGTTTTCTTGCCCGATATATCGCTCTTCTTCGCCTGATCGCAAAACAGTATCCGCACTTTCCAGTTCGCCGAGTCTCAGCTCAAGCATGTCGACGTACGTGGCCCAGGGTCTAGCCTACTTCCTGGCGCACCCAGCGCTATGGCGCATGACCATTTGCCCCGTGCTCCTGACCATCGTCGTGGGTATGACGACGGTCATCGTGCTGCTGGGAGCCGCCATGTACCCGCAGGAGCAAGCGCTCTATGACGCTGGAGTGCCCGAGGGAATAGCGTGGGTGCTGGCTATCATGCTATGCCTCGTGGAGAGCTTCGTGGTCGTCATGGTCTACAGCCTGATCTGCCTGGCCTGCTACCAAGACAAGGTGTTCGAGTTCGTCATGCGCCAGCAAGGCCACGAGGAGCTCGTGAGCAACAAGCGCAAGCACGCGTCGTGCATCCGCATCTGCACCAGTTGCTGTCGCGTGAGTGTGTTGCTGCGTCTCGGACTGCTGGTGGTCTCCGTGCCGCTAAACGTCGTGCCTGTGGTGGGCAACGCCACGTACGCGTGGCTCAACGGACAGCTCGTGGCGTGGGAGTATCACTTCTTCTACTTCGAGCTCAAGAACTACTCGTTCGAGCAGCAGCAAGCGCTTATCAACGAGCGCAGCACGCAGTACACACTCTTCGGCATGCAGGCGTTGCTGCTGGAGATGGTGCCAGGCATCGGAGCCGTCTTCCTGTTCACCAACACAGTGGGCGCAGCGCTCTTCGCCTCAAGCATCGAGAGGAGGAGGCCGCCAAGCGCCCGCAGGTGCCGCACCAAGAGGAGACCGAGTCGTATCGCTCGCTCGTGTAAGTTATGTAGTTGGCACGGGGCAGAACCCCTGCATGTACGGAAGAGCTAAAGAAATCATCACCTCCACCCCACTTGCTGGACAGCGGGCGTTCCACCCACCCAGTCACCCCTTCAAATCACCCTCGTCTGGTCATTTGACACCCGACCCGCAGCCTCCCATGTCGACCTACCCACTGCGCGGCATCCTCTACTTCCTGGGGGACCGACACCTCTGGCGCTTGACGCTGTGCCCTGTGCTGCTGACGGTGGCCTTGGCGTTCGGCGTGGCCGTCACGCTCTTTACCTTCACGCTGCACCGACAGGAGCGCGCTCTGTACGACGCGGGGCTCTCGACCTTCTTCGCGTGGCTAATAGCCGTCATCTTCGTGATCATCGAGGTGTTTATCGTCACGCTTGTCTACGGCCTCGTGTGCCTCGAGTGGTTCAAGGACAAGATCTTCGCCCACGTGCTGGTCGAGCGCGGCTACCGGGAGCTGGTGGAGAATGAGGAGCGCCACTCGCCCTTCCTGCGCGTGCTCACGTCCTGCTGCCGCGTGAGCGTGATGCTGCGTCTCGGGCTGCTGGTCATCACGCTGCCGCTCAACATGATCCCCGGGCTGGGCAACATCACGTACGCGTGGCTCAATGGCACGCTCATGGCGTGGGAGGCGCACCTGTACTACTTCGAGATGAAGGCCTTCGACTTCGAGCAGCAGAAGGAGATCGTTGCCGCGCGGAAGCTCCAGTACTCGGCCTTTGGCATGGGCGCTATGCTGCTCGAGATGATCCCCATTGCCGGCGCCATCTTCATGTTCACGAATGCGGCAGGTGCTGCGTTGTTCGCTGCGAGCATTGAGAAGGAGCTGGAGAAGCAGGAGAGGCGCAAGAACAGCAAGTGGAGCTGGGGCGGCAAGGACAAAGGCAGCACGAAGAAGAACATTGAGATGGACAAGGTGCCGCTCGTCAACAAGCTCGGTGCGTATGTGCCGCCCTACGGAAGCACGTCCAAGTAATTTGAGTAGGGAGGTCGATTGCACCTGATGATCGCATGTACTGATACATCTCAGGTACCGGTAATGGAGCTGTTCATTTCGTAACTCGATTAGGTGTTTTCTTCTATCGGGTACATGTATTTTACTCACAGATGCCTCTTGTCTTCCACCATGTAAATCCCCATCGCGAAGAAGCTTGTTTACAGGACTGCACTTGAAAAACATTGACAGCGTCGCGTCAACTACATGCACACCACAGCTTCCGGGTGTTGCAAGCAAGTCATTTCCGAATCCGCCGCCGCAAGCAACTTAACCGCCAGCAATAATGGTAGCGTACGCGCTCCGAGGAATCGCGTACTTCGTTTGCCGTCCCGCGCTTTGGAAGCTAGTGGCGTTCCCGCTCCTTCTCACAGTGGTCTTCGGCGTGGCTGCCGCGTACCTCCTCTTCTTCCACACGTTCTCGAAACAACAAGATTGGTTCGACGACAAGGACATCCCCGACCAGTTCGCCACGATCCTGACAATCTGCATCGTCGTAGCGGAGATCTTCGCGTCCACCGTCGTCTACGGCGCCGTGTTCGTCGACGACTTCCAAGAAAAGATCTTCGCCTTCGTGCTGAGGGACCGCTGCCTTGGTGGCCTGCTGGATGAAGGCCGCAAGCGCCACTCGACTACTGTGTCAGAGTGTACGTCGTACGTCCTGTCGAGTTGCGCGCTCAAGCTCCTCTCGATGCCGCTGCACATGGTGCCGGTCCTCGGCAGTATCGTGTATGCCTGGCTGCATGGCGGCGTGCTGGCCTGGGAGTACCACCACTTCTACTTCGAGCTCAAGGGCTTCGGCTTGAGGCAGCAGCGCCGCTGGGTGAACCGCTACAAGGTGCAGTACAGCCACTTTGGCATGTCCGCGCTGCTGCTGGAGATGGTCCCGTGCGCTGGCCCGCTCTTCATCTTCACCAACACTTGCGGCGCCGCGCTGCTGGCCGAGGAACTGGAGCGTGTCAGCAACAGCAGCAGCAACAACAACAAGCGCGCCGACGAAGAGGCCACGCTGGTCAGCGGCGCGAGCGTCACAGTCACAGTCTAGCGGAACGTTCAACGCACAGGGTATCTGTGACTGTGAGCCCGAATCTGATTCGATTGCTCCCTCTTGGCATGCAAATCATTTGCGGAGCGTGATCAAAGCTGAAGTATCCAACCAAAAAGTATCCTGCGTCCAGCAGCAGCTCCGGATCAATTTGATCTCTCACCCACGCCCGACGGCTGGTTCCAGAATGGTCTCGACGCTCTCCACAGTGGAGAGTGGAGTCCAGTCGTTCCGCTCTCTTCAGCGTTGCAAGCGTCGGTCATTTCCCAATTCGGCGGTTGTAGAGCACAACTCCCAAGACAGAGACACATTGTGATGCCGTTCTACGCGTTGAAGGGCGTGGCGTACTTCCTGGGCCACCCGCACCTGTGGAAGCAGGCGGCGTTCCCGCTGCTGCTGACGCTGGCGTTCAGCATCTTCTCCGTGTTCCTGCTCTTCGCGTGGACGCTGCGTCCGCAGGAGAACTGGATGGCCGAGAAGGGCCTGCCCTCCGTGCTGTCGTGGATCTTCGCCGTCATCTTCGTGATCGTCGAGATCTTCCTGGTCACGCTGCTGTACGCGTTCCTGGTGCTGGAGTACTTCAAGGACAAGATCTTCGCCTACGTGCTGCGCGAGAAGGGCTACGCTGCGCTGGTGGACCGTGACACGCAGGAGTCGGCCGTCGTGCGCGTGTGCACGTCCTTCTTCCGCCTGGACGCCATCTTGCACGTCATCCTGCTCATCGTGTCACTGCCGCTGCACCTGATCCCGGTCATCGGCAGCATCGTGTACGCGTGGCTGCACAGCACCTTCATGGCCTGGGAGTCGCACCTGTACTACTTCGACCTCAAGCGCCTCGGCTTCAAGCAGCAGCAGCGCTGGATCAGCCAGCGCAAGTTCCAGTACTCGAGCTTCGGCTTCCAGATGCTGCTGCTGCAGATGATTCCGCTCGTGGGCCCGCTTTTCATTTTCTCCAACACGTGCGGCGCGGCGCTGCTGGCCATCAAGATGGAGCGCGAGGGCGGCGACAAGTGGGTCGACGAGGAGGACGACGAGGCCCTGCTGGCCAACAAGAAGGCCCCCTACGGCACGGTCTAAAGTGACAGTTTTGCAAGGGTTAGAGCCTGGCAGGTCGGAACGTAGTAGGAAGGAAATAATTGCCAGTGAATAATAATCCCCGTTAATTCTACTGGTAGTAGTAAGTGTCTGAAGTCCAAGGATCGATGAAGTGGAGATGTTGGTGTCTTCAATCACTGAGTCGGGGTCGCACCTTTGGCGATCTTCTTGCAGCCGTATCCATGTCAATTTTTGCGTCATGTCATTGTGAGAAATCCAGCTTTGCCCCTGATATTCGCCAGCCAATCGCAAGACGCGCGGGTGTACCCACTGGCCTGATTTGTGAAAAATAGTCCTGATTTTAGTCCTGTTGACGGGACACACCAACACACTCTAATCGCGCAAAGGCAATCAATTTCCAGGCGATACAAACAGCAGCTGCCGCCATTGCCGCGCTGTCTCAAGCTGCGGCCCCGCCCACGAGGTTGCGTGCATTTTCCGACGGGGGAATCAGATGGCAAAGGCGATAAGGAGACCCACTTGCTGGCAGCGTTGTCATAGGGAAACAATTGCCATCGTCCAGCAGTGCTCTGGTTGATGTGACACCCCAGAGAATCTCGTGATGGCTACAAACGTGGCGCCTTACACCGCGATCGTTGATTGGTTGCGCGGCATTTCGAAGCCATTTTTCGCCAATCCCGCACGAGCCATCATTTTGCAGCTGGGCCCCCATCCCCTTTCCCTTGAAGCGCAGCATCATACTAAAACCAAGAGAGATCGGATAGATAGGTTGTCACCCACGCCGACTTGGATATCCGTCCAGCAGCAGCAGCGGCACATTTCCCACTTTCGATTTTGCCTCGCGTGAAGAAGTCCCCCCCCACCACCCACAGACCACCGCCAAGATGCCGATTACCTGCGGAGACATCCCTCGCCTGATCTGCTCGGTCATCATCCCGCCCGTCGGCGTGTTCTTCCAGGTCGGCTGCACCAAGGACCTGGCCATCAACTGCCTGCTCACCGTGCTCGGGTACGTCTCTGTTGTAGTCCACCCGCCCGCCCTGTCGCTTTAAGCACCACCTAACCGTGTTGCCATTTGCTTCTGCATCAAAACAGCTACGTTCCCGGCGTCATCCACGCTGTCTACATTCTAATCAAGGAATAGGCAGGCGCCACATCCAAGTAAAAAATGTGGCGCTGTGCCTGTGCTCATCCGTGGCAAGCGGGCAGAGATCACCTTCAGTCGGCGCGCGCAATACCCAGAAAAAACTTTAAAAAACAAGCGCAGTCGGCATGGATAGAGGAACAAGGGCGTCGCGCAGTCGGGCGGCCAACTCAGCTCGAGTCTGCTCTCTCGTACAGTGGCGTTTTGCACTTGCTGCTCGTGGTTAGACACTTGTTGCCATCCCGTGCATTGAAGAGGAGTGCGAGTCTTCGTTCTCTCGTACAATGGCGGTGTGAAACCAGTGTCTGACTTGCGAGCTGCAACATGGTGGACGTGCATTGAAGAGGAGGGTGGGCAGCGGCAACACCTAACCGTCAGGTGCTCGACGTTCTCTTTCCTTGATATCCGAGGGGGTTTCTGGTCTTATGACACGGATTCCAACCGTTAATATAGAGGCCGACATCGTTCGGTCTTATTCCCTGTTCTTCAGTTTTGTCTCTCGCCAGTTGAGTTGAGCTCGTCAATTCACGTCAACGGTAACGATCGGATCCGAATCAACGAATCGGAGAGATCTTTGTGCCAGCTGCAGTTTCCGTCTCGACGCCGTAGTGAACAATGGGCCACGCCGTTGACGATGCCGATACCTGGTTCGAGGGCGACGAGCGCCGCTCCTCGTCGAGCGCTTCGGACTTCGACTGGGACAAGACTGCGCGCTTGGTCTGCGCGGTGCTGCTGCCGCCGCTCGGGGTCTTCCTGCAAACCGGCTGCAACAAGGACCTGGCGATCAATGGGCTGCTGACGCTGTTCGGGTACGTGAGGCGGCAACTTGAAGCAGTTAAAACAGTGTTAGTGACTGATTGTGCTGGTTTGACTTGACTAGCTACGTTCCCAGGATCATTCACGCCGTGTACGTCATCTGCGTGAGTTAGCTGCAATACTCCCAGCAAAAAGATCGTGAGCTCGTGGCAAGGATAAGCAAAATTTAAATCAAAAGTTGAAGTCACCTCTCATGTTGAAGTTGTTGGATGACTCCATTGATAATGCACTTATTCCTTCGAGTTGTCTAAAACCCGCAAAGACAGCCTGCGAGCTTCTTCTTCACCTCGTTGATGATCAACTCAGCACGCGAGTCGAGCTCGCTCCACATGCTCAGAACGGATGCCGGGCCAACGATCGAGGCTACGGCGTACACTTGGTCTCCTTCAACGTCGTCGGGACTCAGATTTGATGCGTAGAGCAGGAGAGAGCCGCCTCCCGAGGCGTTCACCTCTCGAACCAGGCGCTTAGTCAACTCGTTCATGTCCACGTGATGGTGGTGACGAAGCATCGTCTCGTCCAGCGTCGAGGTGGGGCACGTGAGACGGAACGCCACCGTCGTAGCTTGTTCGGATGAGGCCAGCGTCTCGAAGCGCTCGTCAGCTTCCAACTTCGCAAGGCATGCTTCACGGGAGGGCTCGACGCCGCTATCCAAATCGTGCACTGACCTTGATAGGCACGTCTCCAGACTTTCGAGAGCTTGGGCCTCGTCAAAGTGCTCTCCGCTACTTGAGCTGGGGTTGTTGAGGCCAATCACAACAAACTGCGTCTTGGGCGTTGATTGCCAGACACCAGCATTCTCCACCTCCAGTCGCCGCTTGCCGCTCAGCTGTACCACGAAGCGATACTTCGGAAGCTCGGCAATATACATGACCCCCTTGGCACGCAGTGTGCCTTTCGGCAAATGATGCTGGATCCAGTCGTGAACCGCTGCCAGCGATGTAGGCGTCGTCTGTTCATACACCACAGAGGCGAACGCCTGCGACGGCGTGTTCACCTCCTCCTTCACTGCCACTTCCGACCCTCTATCCACGCGCAGACGACTCGGTGCGGGAGTCACCGCGCCATTTAACGCACTCAATCCTGTATTCCATTGCGCTTCGACCTTCTCATGACTCACTCCGCCGTTGAACACATCATCAGGTGGAGCAATGTCCAGCACGTGCGGCAAGTACACTTGGCCATGATCCGTCTCGTACACGCGCGCACAGGGCGCGTACTTCTGCACAAGTCGCCTCGCAGCCTGCAGCTTCTCCTTGTCCATGAGGTCCACCTTGTTTAGCAGCACCACGTCGGCACACTGGAGCTGTCGAACAGCCACAGCACAGGGCTCGACACCATTAACAGCATCTTGGGCCACTGCGTCTCCGTCCACCACCGTCACCACCGAGTCCAGCCGCGCGCGCGTCATCTTTCCGAACTTCTCCTGTACGGCCGCCACCAGCTGCGTCGGGTCCGTGGTGCCGCTGGTCTCCATCACGAGGTAGTCCACGCTGCCCAGCGCCGCATCTCCGTCGCTGTCGTCGTTGAGCACCTGCCACACGGCGTCCTTGAAGGCAGCCAGGCTGCTGTTGGGGTCGGCCCGCAGCTGGAAGAGCTTGTTGCCGCCGGCCGTCAGCTGGCCGCTTACAAGCAGCGCGTCCACATTGATGGCCGCCAGGTCGCTCACGGCGCAAGCCACGCGCAGGTTGAGCTTGTGCTGGAGCACGTGCTGCAGCAGCGACGTCTTGCCCGCGCCGAGGAAGCCGGTGACGATGGTCACGGGCAGGCGGCGCTTCTGGGCGTTGCGCGCGAGGAGCTGGCGCTCGGCGCCCAGGCACAGGTTCACGCGCGTCGCCGCGAGCTCCAGGTCCGATGCCATGGTTGTCGTTTTGGGGCGATGTGATTGGGCGGAAACCGCGTGGCCGATCTAGGAGTACAGATTTAGAACGTGGTTGAAGCTGTTTAGAACGGGACAAAAAGTTGCCGCCGTTGCCGCTGGTGGCGGATGATTCTGCTCCGTGTCCCGGATGTCCCGGATGGGAAGCGCCCACTCAGTACACGGGTCGTTGGACATCATCACGCTTGAAGAGCTTGCTGTTGTCTTCGGCGCACTGTGCAATTGGCCTTCTCACTTCTTCACGACCAGCACGAGACTGCAGACACGATGGCCATCACGTGGGGAGACTGTCCGCGCCTGATCTGTTCGATCCTGCTGCCGCCGCTGGGTGTGTTCTTCCAAGTTGGCTGCAACAAGGACTTCGCTATCAACTGCCTGCTCACACTGCTCGGGTGCGTTGGTTGTCACTCTTTAGTTTGTTTAGAGTTGGCGTTGAATGTAATGACGAGAGCTGACTGCAACTGCAACGGCTGCTTGCCACACTTGTAGGTATATCCCCGGGATCATTCACGCGGTGTATATCCTCGTCAAGGAGTGATGGAAGCGATAAGATGACTGAGGAGTGAGTGACAGCAAGGGAATATTTTTGGCGTCGGCTGGCAGGAAGTTCTCCATCTCCAGGCCGAGGAGCACGAAGCTTCCTAACCTTGGAGCGTAAGTATGAATACAAGCAGCGTCGCAACCAGAGCAAGCAACAACCGACTAAACTTGATCACTTGATCCGCTTGGCGCACGAAATTCCTTTTTTACGTCTGCATACAAACATTCCTATTATTCCTACTTCGTGGCGCTTCGACCGTGTTCACCTCGTTTGGCATCTCGGGCCCGAGTCGGCTGTAGCAATCTCGTCACTGTCCAAGTTGTCTTATCTCGAGCCTATCTTATCTATTCCTTCTGCCCGACACTCCAGGACACAATGGACGAGCCTTTGGTCTCCGGCGGCATCATGCTGCTCATCTGCCTCGGCGTGACGGTCGTGATGCAATGCAGCTTCTTCGCCGTGGCCTACACGTGCCAGTTCGACAAGGTGACGGACCTGGCGGGCGCGCTCAACTTCATCGTGCTGGCGGTGCTGTCGCTGGTGCTGCAGGACGTGTACGACGCGCGCGCCATTGTGGCCACGTGCATGCAGGTGGCGTGGGCGCTGCGGCTCGGCTCGTTCCTGCCGCTGCGCGTGCTCAAGCGCGGCAAGGACGAGCGCTTCGACGAGATGCGCGCCAACTGCCTGGCCTTCTTCGGCTTCTGGGTGTTCCAGATCCTCTGGGTCTTCCTGGTCTCTCTCCCGGTGGTGCTGGCCAACTCGAGCGGCGAGCAGGTCGACGACAGCTTCGGCGAGGCGCGAGACGTCGTGGGGATCGTCGTGTGGGCCGTCGGCATGGCGGTGGAGTTCGCCGCTGACGCCTCCAAGTCGGCCTTCAACGAGGACCCCAAGAACAAGGGCAAACTGCTGCGCTCGGGCGTGTGGAAATACTCGCGCCACCCCAACTACTTCGGTGAGATCCTGTGCTGGGTGGGGGTGACCGTGCTGGCCAGCGCCAACTTCGGCAGCAACGGCGGCGAGACGTGGTTCTACTACGTGAGCTGCCTCAGCCCCGTCTTCACCTTCCTCGTGCTCATGTTCCTGTCGGGTGTGCCGCTGGCCGAGGAGCGCTACGACGAGCGCTTCGGGCTGGACCCGGACTACCTCGAGTACAAACGCTCGACCAGTCCGCTGGTGCCGCTGCCGCCGACAATTTACCGCGCGCTGCCTGAGCCTGTCAAGCGCTGGTGCCTCCTCGATCTCAAGCTGTACTCGCGCAAACTGCGCGAGCTTCAAGACGCGGAGAAGGTGCCAGCTTCCAACTACCAAGCCATTCCGTAGGGAATGCAGTGTAATGAACTAATGCATGTCTCTAATGATGTTGAGCCAGGCTAATGGCGCCGCATCCTGACGTGGCCAGGTGTCCCTGGCTTAGTTACTTCAAGTATACCTCATAAGTCGGACTGAAAGCGATGCATGCACGTCTAGCTCCTCACGGCAACTTCAGCTTTCTGCGACGTGGTGGCGAAAGATCCAGTCGCTCGACCCAACGACAGTGGGGACGTTTGGAAGACGCGCAGACTCCATCCTTGGAGGAAGTTCCTCCCCGTGCAGGCAGATAACGGATGAATAAGAAAATCAAGCTGCATTCCTTAAGAAAAAAAGAGTGTGGCAAAGAAAAACTGCATGGATGGCGAAAAGCTGGGCTAAGCGAATCTCTGGGAGTCTCTCTCGTGGGCCGCGGTCGGTCGCTGGCTGGCGCTTCGGGGCTCCGTCCTAATATTACATCCACCAAGCAACGCGCCGCTCGCCGGCCCCCAGCGCGTCCGGTCGTCCTCCGTCTCCAGCCGCTCGGTCGTCGATTCGGGCGCAAAGGCGCTGGCCCGCGAAGTCAGCACTTGACTGATCGCGCGCCGTCGAATTCTGGCGGCCTTCTGGCCTTCTCTCTTTCAGCAGAGCCGTTTACAGCTTCTCCAGCTTGCCGAACTGGCCGCCGCCCGGGTTGCGACGGGCCAGCTCGGCGCGGTCCGCCGCTTTGAAGTCAAAGGTGCAGTTGTGCTGGTCCGCGTAACGGTGGCCGCTGCAGAACACATAGCCGCAGCGGCACTCGATGGCCGTGAGGCCCACCTTCTTCTTGCACTCCCAGCAGCGCTTCTTGTTCTTCTGCACGAGCTTCTCTGCCGGCTTCTTCACCATCTCCTCAGACGCCGCCGCCACGTCCTTGGGGGCCGCGCTCTGGTTGTCCGCGGTCTCAGCAGGCGCCGCCGTCTCCAGCTTGGCCGCCTCGTCCACCTTCTGCTCCGCCGCGCGCGGGGACTGCGCCGCCGCCTGGCGGTCCGACATGGTCTTCTTCCAGCACACGGAGCACATGCCGCCGCTGCCGGGCGCGCCGAAGAAGCCGCAGCCGTTCAGGCACAGCTCCGCGCTCTCTCGCTCCTGCTGCATGGCTGTCTGAAGTGTGTCTTGTTTGAGTCTTGAGGGAGTAAGCGGAGTGTGGCCCGCTTTCTTTCTTAGTAGTTGCCTGTAGCCCGGACGCCCCGCAGTCGCCTAGCTTGCTTGCCGCCAACCCAGCGAAAAGATGAATGCTTCGGTTTCGGGGCTTCTCCCCCCTCTATCCCTCACGACCTTTCCACGCGTCCCCAGTTTTATTTAGCCTTGAGTATGTAAGCCCTACCCGCGTCTAGGTCGGACAAAGGTTCAGTTGGGCATAGTGAAACGCAGTCAAGCCTCGAGCTCTGAGAAATGTAACGTTCTATTGGACGAAATTGGACCTAGAAGAATTCTAGAAACAGATGCAGATCCGGGACATCCGCCCAAAGCAACGACATTGTAATACATCCGCAGTAGAGGCGGCGTGCAGTCCCCGACGACCGTAGGCCTATCGCCTCCGTGCTCGCCAACCAAGTAGTCGATAACTAGTCGATAACAATTGTGTCCGCGGCATCAGCCCAGGTCCCAGCTCTGCTTGCGCAATGAAACACCGTCGTGTGCGTTGAATGTGCGGGTCATTCACGCTGTTCATGCTGCAGCGATATACTCTGGCTTGTGCGTCACAACAAGCTGTTTAAAGTGACGATGTGGGTCTAGCATGCTCCTGGTGCTCGCTCTGCTGTTGCTGTTTTGCTGCTGTTGCTGTTTTGCTGCTGTTGCCCGCATGCAGGATGCGACCTACCTATATTTTAAGATTACGCTATCTGCGAACCACAGACATTTTCTCGTGGTGGGCCTACAGTACTGATACGATCAAACACCCCCTCTTGCTTTAAAAGCTGAGAATGCCGTTGAAGGCTTCGCTTCTCGTACTATAAATGAGTGTGCTGGCTTCACTTCCTCGAGAGCCTAACGTTCACTCCAGTAAAACGTCTGTTTGAAGATGTATATTTCGGCTAGGTACGAAGGATCTTGAAGTTGAAGGCAACTCTACGTACTGTACTGCATTCACATGTGTTTGTTGAGTTTCTCGGAACAGTAGCGCTGCTCGAGTCTCTTCGAGGCTCTTCGCGCACGAGGTCTCTCAGTCTTCTGCATGCCCAAGTCAAAATTGCGTTGCCCTTGTTAGATTAGCTTCGTAGCAAATGCAACACGCGATCCCGTGCGCACAATTGGTAGAGTTAGACTCTCTACCTCTGTTGGCCTCCACAGCCAAATAGTCAACACTGATCGCCTCTTTCTGCAGCTCTGTTGATCACCAACTGGGTGCTTCATTCCTCTTTCTACAGGCTTCCTCACTGCTGTCCTGTTTCTCTTGACACGGCGAGACAGGTTAAGTGTACGCTACACTACGTTTCTAATTCGTTTTTAAATGGCCGGGCTGTACCAATTGAAGCTCAAGGGCTTCAATTGGCCTTAAGTTAGTGACAACCACTCACTTCACTTCCCAGCTGCAACTGGTACAGCTCCATATTTTGGGATGAATCTCATTTGGCCGAAAGAGCCGCTTAAACGAGTCTCATTTGGCCGAAAGAGCCGCTTAAACGAGTGACCTGTGTACTTTAACAAGTAAGATGGGTGCGAGTGGTCCCACCGCAGCATACCGTAAGTGTATTTCTATAGTTATACATGTAGCGGTTGCAAACCATTAACTTTAGCCGGGGTAGTACCGTACCTTTCTGAAAAAATAACCAAAAGTAAATGGCTTCAAAGCGAGAGTAAATCGAGAGGTGGAATTTCTGAATCTGCATATGAAGGGTCGTCCCATGGAAGTCTTCCTTACGGGCAGACCATACAAACCTTAAGACAACGAAAGAAGCAGTGTAGACGTTTTCCGTATTTACACGTCCAGATATCACAAATATCCAAAAATCTACCTCAAGTTGAAGAAGGGACGTTTAGAAACGAAAAGTGAGCGGTATACTCTCAGCCTGAAGGGCTGAGAGAACATGTATCCCCAGCACTTGATCAGCCGTATTGGGGCCCGCCAATCGCATGAATATATGCATAGTTATGCATTAATTGAGTGGCAGACCATCGTGCAGCGCTCTGTGCGATTCCCACGCGTGTGTTGTTTGTCAGCGAAGGCAGGAACATACAGAAAAGGCTGCAAGCAAAACCATCAAGAATCGACTACCGGTAGTGATATCGGCTAAAACTAGCACAGGAGTTTCGACTTGTACAATGTACAACGATATCCACAATACTTAGAAATCAACCACACTTGCCGGCAATCTTGAGATAATTTATTTTTAGTATTATATAGTAAAGTCATAAATCTTAAATCAATAATAGGGGGAGTCGAACATTGCCAAAAACGTGCTCAACTTTTGAGCTTGGCCGTGCTCACAATCTCGACAACGTTTTGCTTATCTCTGAAACAAGCCACCTCCGGAGGTGGCTTGTTTCAGAAATGAGCAGCTCATTTCAGAGATAAGCAATTCCCTTCTTTGTTCCCTCCTCTACAAATACCTCCAAATTTTCCTACAATACATTATCCTTTGATATGCGTTCTGACTTTTAAAAACTGTTAGAAAGGGCTACTGCAAATTAACTTGTCTTCAGTATGTGCTTCGGTATCACATATCTCTTGCATATTCAGTATCCACTACGAAGTCACACACAATCATTTCTTGAAGAAACTGGTCGGGATCTGTAGTGGGACAGATGGCGGAAACGTTCCCTCCACTCAACTAAGTGCGAAAAAAGGAGGGATCAACAAGTCACTGCCCCCCTCCAAAATGGCTCATCTTCTCGACACTTTCCTGCTTAGATATCTGTCTCGGTTTTGCTAATTATTTTTGGCGTTTTTGAGATGTTCGACTCCCCCTAATAGTAGTTTAAGTGCTACTCGTGATATTTGTAGTACAGACGATCCCCTCGGTAGTAATCCCTAGGATAGGAATACCTGCTCATCAGGAATATAAAGGTGGGTCCAACGATTTCTGAATGACCGTCCCATACAAAGCCAAGTAAATATTCCCCCTCACCCCTCAATCGTCATAAGGAATAGAAAATCACGGATTATGAATGTGTTGAGGTGCTTAACTATGGGAAAAGTCTATTCTGTACAGGGCGTCTGCAGTAGTTTAACCATGATACCAGTTCCTATTGTCCATGTTTTCGTGCCGCATTTCGCATTTAATGCTTGCATTAGCATTCGGAGCCGGCTTTCAGACCTGCTAGTACCGTTCCTTGAATAGAATGGAGCTTGGATGCTTGCCAACACTAGTGGAATGGTGCTCAATACTATCGTGGCAACTTATTTTGCACATCAGTATCATTACCTACATCATGCCCCACATGTATTACGGTATTATATTAAATATACTTTTATCCTTTTCGGTGTTACCGAGGTATATTGTCGATTCCGCCCAAAATTGCGAAACTCGAGCGATTCGAGCTGTCTCAAAAATCCAGCAGCGAATCGACAAGATCATTTGATTCGCTATTAACAGAACTACTTTAGACCAATCACAATGTATTTCTCATGTTGAAGTGCTCGTGTTGAAGTGCGCAATTTGAAGTGAACAATGGAGGAAGCGGTAACCCGTCAGCACGCGCATCCGAACACGGTCTACCACTGCCTGTACGCGTACTACAAGCTCGGCTACACAAAGCAGCACCTGGGTTACATCTTCAACAAGTCTGAGCGCACTATTAGCAACTGGATCAAGACCTACGAGATGACTGGAGCCTTCCAACGCGCTCGGGCGCCCTCGGAAATGACATTCTCGGAGGACCATCGAGCCTGGCTGCTAGCCTATTATCAAGCGCACCCTCTTGCCTATCTCGACGAAGCCCAAAGCGGGTTTCAGAACGCTCATCGCCTCACGATATCGAAGACTTCGGTGTGGCGAATCATCCATGACGCCGGCCTCACCTGGAAGGTCTTAGAGCGACGGGCAATGCCCTTAAGGAGCAGGACGTGTTTCGTTTCGTCGAAGAACCCAGCTGCGTGAACTGGAGCTACAGCAACCTTGTTTTTCTTGACGAGGTCTCTTTCGACAATCGAGGCATGATACGCAAGCGAGGGTACGCTCTTCGCGGCAAGAACAAGTCGCGATCCGAGGAGACTTCGAGCGGAAGCCCCGCGTGTCCATTGGCATTCATCGGGATCAACGGCATCACCAACTACTTCAACACCGACGGGACCTTCGACCGACTGGAGTTTACGAAGTGCTGCCAAGATTTTGTGCACTCACACCGTGGGCACGTGCGCCTATATCCTGGACGAAATTCAGTCTGGATTCTAGATGATGCAGCAATTCACAGACACCCCGAAATTGTCCACTACCTCCGTAGCGTGGGCGTGGTCCCCATCTTTCTTCCAGCATATTGCCCTTTTTTCAATCCGATCGAGTTCCTGTTCGGCTACGTCAAACGGCCGTTCCAGCGTCATTACACCGAGTCCAGCAAACGCGATTTGCTGCCGTTCATCGTCCAGTCCTTCCGCCGCTTTGAAGGTTTCAACATGGGGAACGTTTTCAACCACTGCGGCTGGAAACGGCAAGGACACTTCGACCCCGTTGGTCCACTAACCATTGAAAACCGACCTCCACCAGACCTCAACACCGACCACGAACGCATTCAAGATAACTTAGCATTTGCAGAGTTAGAGTAGGACGCGACGAAACTAACATCCAAAATGCAGGCGCTGCGTCAACGCTTTCCTTTTCTTTTTTGCAATTTAGCGCAAATACCCTGCGAAACGGTAGGCCGGAAGTCCACTGTGATCGACTGCATTAGTCGATGTGATCCGTGTCCGCAACATTGTCGAGTCGCAGCACCGGATCGGGTACGGAGCAGGCGCAATGTCGCGCAAAAACCCTTCAATCACAGCTCTGCGACCCTCGAGGAGGTGTTCGTATTCTTCAAGGCGCCGATCCAAGGCTTCCCAGTCACGACGAATCACCCGATAACCCTCCAATGCTCCTTGCACGCAGTCCAATGCCACGTTTGCCGATTGCGTCACGTTGGCTAGGTGGCTTTCTAACGTCGAATCTGCGGGGCGCAGTAGACTCGCGACACTGGCGGGCGGAGGGTCTAAGATGGCTGTTTCCCACGTGGAGCGGTTGAGATTTCTTGTAATGTGGTTGCCCCACATCCGCCAGACTACAGCTTCACCTAGGAACGTTGCAGCCCATACCTCTTGAAGGCTTGCTACGATTTCTCTCAAAGAGACTTCAGCTGTCGCTCCGGCTCGATCGTCTTGCTCAGGATGAATGCAGGTGGCCTTAAATTCATCCAGATCTTGTGCACGAACGATGCCAACGCCATACTCATAAATTAGAAGCGACACAGTTTGTCCACGTAGCTTGACGAGCCATTGATGCCACGCTTGATCCGTTTTTGCAGGGTCCACAACATGCTTTTTCAGCTTAAACTGCATCACTTTGGCCCACTCGGCAGCTTCGGGCGTCTCCGTAGACCACGCGCCGTCTGTCTTTACTGCTCGGGTTTTCACACGGGGCGCGTAAGCTTCCCCCAGCTTGTGGACAATTTCGTTGAACGAGCCACCACTCATTACTGCAGGGGCCAGCGCGTTGCCGGACGTGTCGCGCTGGTTGACGGTTTCTTTGACAATCGGCTGTACCAAAAGCTGGTAGAGCTGCTGGGTTGATACCAGCGGCACAAGGACTGCATCAGCCTGAGTAGTGGTAGGAGCAGATGCCCGCCTCTGCGAAGCTTGGGCTGTCAAATTCATCGTCTCTGTAGCTCCAGCAGCTGATTGCAAGCCCAGTGTAGTGCCTCCGGCTCCGGCTCGATCAGGTACTGCTTGCCCTTCGCTGTGGTCTGCTCCAGCAGCGACCGGCAGGTCTGGTCCGACACCTCCGGCTGCGACTCGCTCTTGCTCTGCTCGTTCTTCGCTGCGACCAGCTCCTGCAGCGACTGGCAGGTCTGGGCCGACACCTCCGGCTGCGACTCGCTCTTGCACCGCTCGTTCTTCGCTGCGACCAGCACCAGAGGCTGCTTGCATGTCTGGTGTAGCACCCCGGCCGCGACGCGCTCGATCACGGCTTGCCTAAGTTCGGATCTTGCTCCAGCAGTGACGGGTATGTCTGGGGTGAGGCCAGCAGCAGCGCGCGATCGAACAACTTGATCAACTTGGTGCTCTGCTCCTACAGGGGCTCGAAGGTCTTGGAAGAAGCCAGCTGAGACGCGTTGTTGACCGACACAGTCTGCTTGACCCTCAGCTCCAGCAGCGGTGCGCAGGACTTGAGCGATGCCACAAGCTGCTTGCTCTGCTGCGAATACAGTATCCGGCGTCTCCTGGTCGTCTGATGGGCCGTGACGCGCCACATTCCCGCGCACAGGGTATGGTGAGACTCGCTGGTGGCTTCGCGCACGAGACGATCGTCCTGACGGCGGCTGCATTGCATTGAGTGCGGAAATGCAGAATGCGGAATTGCACTTGCACGTAGGTTCAGAGTGATTGTCTTACCCTGTGCATTTCATAAAATATGATTTTACGAGGGTTTGTCGGTTTTGCGGTGATTTGGCTGGGTCGATTCAATCAATCGACCTCGGAAATTTCGAATAGAACGCGCAATATATCGTTATCTGCACGAATTCCATTCATGTCCGCTCATCGATTTGAGCAGCCTTTTTAGGTCTGTGTAACCAAAAGACTGCATCATTCCGTACCATATATGTGGTACAGTGCGGTGTACCACCCCATGGTACACCCTACGACAGGAATACCCTCATATAGGAATAAAAAGTGGGTTCCCGACGCCATGACTAGCGAGGGGATTGTCTGTACTAGTAGTAGGAATTCGCAGTCGAAGAACTGATGATTGGGGAAGGTTTTTGGATGTCATCGAACGACATTCACGCTACATTCGTCGCTTCTCCCCCCATGCGGATGACATCAAACAACATTCACACAACATCATACAGCACTTGGTCTGAGTGACACTTACAGGTTTTGATAGAGCTTATTCGCCTCGGAGCTTCTTTTGATATCAGATCCCACGATGCCATTTGCCGCGACACAAATTGTCGGCACGCTAGTATTGTGCAAATCCCACACGGATTAGGTAAAACGTTCCACTGAAACTTTGCGAAAACTACTTCAAGTTTTTAGAGTGGCGCTTTTTTCCGCGTGTGAAATGCGGGTTTTCCGCGTGTGGGTTGATCAATGCTGGCTTTCCGCGTGTGCCCAGGTTTTCCGCGTGCGCCCTCTGTTTTGCACGTGGGCCGTGTTTTCCGCGTGTGATTTGATGGTTTTCAGCGTGTGATGAGATTTTAGCGTGTGATACTGAGTGGTTATCTTCCTAGGGTTCCTCGTTGATAGCAAAAAATAGTCCATAAGGCAAATTGTGCTGGAGGGGTGCCATGGAGCCACCGGGACTGCAAGTCGAGCTCGAGGAAACCGCTAATGCAACGTTAGACCGCTGCCGCGAGGCAAGGCCTGCCAACACGACCCGCGCGTATGCGCCGAAGCAAAAAGAGTTTAAGGCTTGGTGTGATCGAAAGGGCTTTCACGAGACTACGCGCTACCAAGTGACTGGAGCCAAGATGCACCTGTTTCTTAGTGAGGAAGTCGTAGATCGAGAAGTCCGTGTGAAGAACTCAACGCGTAAGGTCGGCGTGGCGACGGTGGAGATGTACATGAACGCGATTTCTGACTTGTATAACGACCAACAGAGCAGAGGAGCAAACACGCATCCGCATCCGAGAAACACTCTCATCAAAGCGCTTTTGTCGTCTCTCAAGCGCGAGAAACACGAAAAGAATAAGCGTGAGTTCGTGGATCGAGGTGTTGGGTCATTGCTGGACGGCTACTGTACAACTGATGATTTGGTAGCAATTTCCCGCTACTACATGAACCTCAACACTGGCAGTGATTTACGGAACCGAATGAGCCATTTTCTGTGTCATTCTTGTTTATTGCGAGGCGAGTCTGCGCGCAATTTGGAGCTACCTGACTTGTTTAGCGTGGAGCTCGAACACGAGGGTTTCACAGACTGCCGTGCTCTCGTGATGATCATGGAGCAGGGAAAGACCAACCAGTATGGGCGTCGGGAATTTGGCTCATGTATTCGACACCGTAATGTCGAGGTTTGTCCGATTGGTGCCCTTGGGCTGTACCTCTTTTTCCGTTGGAGTGCTCAAATGGAAGCTGTCCCAAACTTTCTGGAGCCTGCTCGGTGGTATAACATCAAAGTTCTCAAGGCAGGAAAGATAACAACAAAAGCAATGACTTATCGAGCGCATTACGATGCTACCGTAAAGGCCTTTTCTGCTCTGGGTATGCACTCAAAAGCTAAGACCCACGCTGCTCGAGGGTCCGGGTCCCGAATGGCTGAGCTAGCAGGAGCGACAGAGTCACAGATTAGACGCCTTGGGCGGTGGAATGCTGGTGCAATGGAGGGGTGTTACCTGACGGCTTTGCCTCGTGACGCCATGCGCTCACTGGCTGGGTTTCCCCCGGACCGGCGCTCATTCTTCCTGGAACGAGCTGCATTGGTTCCTCCCGATACCCTGCAGCGCGAAGTGTTCCCGTTTGTAGAAAACTACATGGCTGCATACGTCAAACAGTCATCGCCTCATATATCAACTGGTGGGTTTTTGGAATTGCTACTGTACCTTCGGGTGGTCGTCCCCCAGGACGCAGTGCTGCTGCGTGAAGTGCACCCGGCCCATAAGTTGTGGGGGACTCCTCCGTTCAATACGAATGCGTTCGACGCATTCGCGTCTGCCCTCAAAGCGAAAATGCTCACTGAGACGTCACCACAAGCAACGCGTCTGGAGGAAGTTGTGCCAGACTTGATGGACCATATCAACCAGCAGCATCTACAAACGATATCGCACATTGACAGCAAGTTTAGCGAGGTTGGTGCATCAGTTAAACACTTGACTGGAGCGTTCACACAACTCACCTCGGGTGCCGCCGCGGTGCGGCTGAGTGTCAACTGGCCAGGATCGACTGATACTTCATGTAGTGGGCCTACCTTGGCTCACTACAACAGCTTACACGTGTGCGCTCGTGTATGAGGAAGCGTAGCTTAGTTTAAACTAGAGTTAATTATACTCGGGCCTCCGAGTATAGATTAATCTAAATAAACGATCCAAATAATGTTTTTGGGTAAAAATGAGAACTGTTATTTTTGTTTTATGTTTCTGACTTCCTCTAAATGTAATATTCTAAGTTGGGAATCTGCCAACGGCTGGTTGGCAGAATTCCTTTGCTATGCATGTCGCTCATTGGTTAAAAGATGCTGCTTTCAACCAATAGGAATCCTAAATGTCTATGGACCACCCGTCGTGGTGGTCGTAAATGAATGTGGCACTTGATGTAACATACATCAAGACCGAGGAAGTGTTTGAACCTTTAACAGACATCGTGTCTGTTAGAGTTACAAGTGGCTGTAGCCACTTGTGCGTGTAACCCCGTTACACCATCCCCCCCTTAAGGTTAGACGCGCCGGTCACGGCATGTCAATCAGGCAATTGACCACTCGTCAATTCTTCACGTTGGGAGAAGGAAAACTCGAGCTCATTCCGCAATGAGCTCGCCGAAGAAGACCGCCGCTGGGACAGAGAATCTCTCTGTCCCCGAGTACCACGAGCGGCAGCAGGCGAAGCAGGACGCTCGCGCTGCTAAGGCCGCGGCGGAGCCGAAGATCGTCTTTCAGGGCTCTTCGATAGTCAACGATGTCGTTGACTATAGCGAGGACGACGTGGACATGGAGGAGGGCGATGCCTCCCCAGCAGGCGCAAGGAGTCAATCGACAGCGACAGTCTCGACCCGCACGCCGGGTCGAGACGCCCTCGTGAAGAAGACGATTCGGACGCTTCGAGTTCGAAGCGTTCGCGTTGCGCAAAGGAGACTCCGCTCTCTGCTGCTGGAGCCTTGAGCTCGCCGCGCGATGCGGCGCCTTCAAACTCTCCACGCGCTGCTCATGCAGCGCGTGATCCATGGATGCCGTCCGCGGCAGACATCGCGGCGCGGGTGGGCAACTCGGTGCCCCCGAACACTATCCCGCTGTACGTATGCAGCGCGATCGAGGACGATGAGGTGGCGGAGGGCCAGCACTTTGATCCGATGACGGATCAAAGGCGCGACTACTATATCGGACTCTTCCATGAGCTCCGATATTACTCCAGCAAGAAGACCTCTTCTCGCAGCAAAGTGCCCGAATGGCAGGCACTTTGTCAAAGTTGGAATGCCTTTGTTGATAACTTCAACAAGAATCCGGCAGCTTACCGCGAGCGGGTTAAGCATGCCCGTGAGCGCTTCGAGACGTTCTCGACGCGTGGGAGATTGGAGCAGCTCCACAGATCTTCTGTGGATGTTGGAGTTCCGTGCGCTGTGCCCGAAGGCCAACAGTGCATGTTGTGTCTTCCGGGTGCGGCGCGCTTGAGCGACCGCGACCTAAACGGGTACACGTCGATCCGTGTACCTGCGAGCCTCAGGATCTCCGTGCCAAGTTCATGGCACGTGAGGAACGCGACGAGCGTGGTGCTTCGAGCGCTGGGGGTGACCACAGCGCTCGCACTACCTTCGCGCCGGCAGTGCGTGGTGGGCTTCGTACGCCCTCACCATTTCCGGAACGTCCTGCAGCAGGACGTTCCGCGGCTCCCATGTATCTTGGTGGGGCGGAAACCCTCTCCAACGAATACGATAACGAACCGGATGACGGTTCGTTTTCGGGATACTATGGTCGACAATACGCTCAACAATCCAACGTGTTGAGCCGTGGGCGTCACGGATCGGAGGCGGCGGTGGTGGGAACACGCCCTGTGTATGGTCAACCTGGGGTTGACCTTGGGCCTCCGTCCCTCGAAGACCGGGTCGCCGCTGTGGAGCGGCTTCAGAGCAGTGACTTCGCTGCTCTGAGGCAAGAGATGGCGAACCTGAGGGCTCAAGTCGCTCAGGCCGCGCAGACCGCGTCGGACGTCTCCGTCGACGTTGGGGGTCGCGTCGTGCGCTTGGCCCAGCGCGTTGACGCGCTGGAGAAAGGTTCGGCTTCCGCTTCGCGTCGGCCGAGCTAGCTGGCTCGTGCTGCTGGTATGGCTTCAGCCGCCCGACGTAAAAGGTCGGGTGGAGGCGCATGCTAGACGGAATGTCTAGCGTGTAAGCGTTGCCATGCCGTGCCAACACTGTGAACGGCCCAATGAAGCGCGGAGCGAGCTTACTCGCTCCGAAGTCGGAAACTGCATGTTTAGGCAGGTTTTGAGTAGCTAACAAAACCAATGAACCCTTCTTGAATTCATTTGTGTTGCCCCTGCCAACATTGTCTGCGTTCAGCTTCTGTCGATCGACAGAAGCTGCAATAGCGTCTTGGACAAACCGAATGACGGCTTGTCTGCGCTGCACGAAGTTGATTGCATCCGAGCTGAACTTGTTCAGCTCGTCCTCACTAGTGGTCATTGTGTCTGTGCCCCGCACAGACGCGTTGTTCTTGTTCCTCGTGGCGTCTGTGCCCTGCACAGACGCGTTCTTCTTCTTCTTGTTCGTCGCGGCGTCTGTGCCCTGTACAGACGCGGTCTTCGTCTTCTTTCGCGTTGTTGCGGCTGACACCGTGCAGGTGTCAGCGGCATTCTGCGGCTGCTGTGTTGCAGTCGTAGATCCTCCCCCATTTAAGGAAGGAGCCAGCATCCCGAGTAAGCTCGGGAGGCGTGGGTGCCTCAAGGCATTCACGTAGAACGGTGTATGCCCGGTCGAGGCATGCACCGAGTTGTTGATGGCGAACTCCGCCATCGGCAGACACTCGCTCCAGTGTTGGAACGAGTGTGCGTAGCTCTTGAGTACATCCACGAGCACGCGATTCACGCGCTCGGTCTGTCCGTCCGTCTGCGGATGATCCGCAGTCGACATCGAGAGCTGACTGCCAAGAAGTGTGAACACTTCTTGCCACAGGTGCGCGGTGAAGCGCGGGTCTCGATCGGACACGATGTCCATCGGCATGCCATGGTGTTTGAACACCATGTCAACGAACAGACGTGCCGTCTGTTTCGCAGTCACTTCGGCGGGTACTGCAGCAAGATGTACCATCTTGCTGAAGCGGTCAACAAAGACCACAACGCCCGTGTTCCCCTGGCTATCCGGGGGAAGACCAAACACAAAGTCCAAGGACATGGACTGCCAACACTCCGACGGAGTCGGCAGTGAATGCAAAGGAGCCTGCGCGAACGGCGCAGGCTTCACACGTTGACACACCTCGCAAGCACGGACGTACTTGCGCACCCACTTGTACTGGTGGGCCCAGTAGAAGTCCCTCGTGAGAAGAAGATACGTCTTCTCACGGCCTGGATGCCCCGCAGTCGGTGCATCATGATACTCGTACATGATCCTGAGTCGCAGGTCATGATCATTGGGAACGACAACGCGGTCCGCGTTGTCGTTGACTGCGCTGTAGAGTAGCAACCCCTCGTGCCCCGGTAACGGTGTGCACAAACACGAAGATGTCTTGGCAACTTCTGACGAGCTTCGTCAGAAGGCACTGAGCCATAGGCCAGCAAGAGCTTCGCGTCCGCGTCGTGCGCGTACGCGGCCTTCACGTCGTCGAGGATCGACGACGTGGGAGTGCTCGATCGCATGGCGTCAATGGCATTGACGTCGACTTCATTCGTAGCGTAGTCAGGTCGACGCGATAACGCGTCGGCCACCACATTGAGTCTTCCGGGTTTGTACTCAACCCGGAAGTTATACTCCGCGAAGAAGGATAGCCATCTCGCCATCCTTTGCGAGATGTGCGGCGACTTGATAGCCGTCCGCAGCGACGCGTGGTCTGTATAGACCACGAACGGTTTACTTCCGAGTAGATACACTCGGAACTTCGCAAGTGCATACTTCATGGCAAGGAGCTCCTTGTCATGCACTGGTAATTGCGCTCAGCTGGCTTCAGCTGACGCGACTGATAGTAGACGACACGATCACGGCCCTCGTGATCGTGCTGCATCAACGCACATCCGATCGCAAAATCGGATGCGTCACACACAACGTGGAATGGGCGATCTTGGTCGGCCACCGCCAAGATCGGAGCCTCAGTCAAGCCCTGCTTGACTGCATCGAATGCCTGCTGACATTCAGCAGACCAAATCCACTCGGCGTCCTTCTTCAGGAGCTGTGACAGCGGGCGTATCACGCCCGCGTAGTCCTTCACGTACTTGCACAAGTACGTGGCCAAGCCAAGGAACTGCCGCAGTTCCTTGACGCTCGTCGGCGTCGGCCACTCATTGATCACTCTGACCTTTTCAGGGTCAGGGCGGACACCGTTCTTCCCAACGAGACACCCGAGCACGGGTATCTCGCTCGCCCCGAAGATGCACTTCTTCAGGTTCGCGTAGAGCTTGTGCTTGCGCATGAGCGCAAGCAGTTTCCGGAGATGCACCTTGTGCATCTCAACGTCGCTCATCCCGTCCGCAGCACGGCTGTGGACGAACACGTCATCGAAGTAGCTCGGTGCGAAGTCGCGCACCGAGCGCAACAAGTGCGTCACGCACCTGTTGAAGGTCGCAGGGCGTTCTTCAGACCCTGCGGCATCACTAGCCACTCCCAGAGCATGCCACTCGGCGTGCTCACAGCCGTGAGAGGGATATCGCTCTCACGCATTAGGATCTGATAGAACCCATCGCGCAGATCAAGAGCACTGTAGACAGTGCTCCTGGCCATCGAATCGATGATAACATCTTTCGCGGTATCGGTGTCTGCGCCGGTATCGTCGCATCGTTCAGCTTATTGTACGCATGAACGATGCGCCAGCCGCCCTGTGGCTTCTTGACACAGAACGTCGGAGCACTGTGCGGGGACTTCGATTCCCGCACTTGTCCAGCTTTACGACGACTTTCGAAGAAGTCGTCGATCGCCTTGACCTGCTCTCGCGGCAGTGGCCACTGCCGCGTGACACAGTATTTCGTGCCCGGCACGAGATCAATCTCGTGCTGAATGCCCTTGTCCTGCGGAAGCTCCGCAGGGATCTCTTCCGGAAGTACGTCCGCGTACTCCCGTAGAATCTCATAGTAGGGACTCGCCTTCAGCGAGTCCCAGCTCTGCTCTTCAAAGCGTTCCTTCTTCGTCTTGGCACTGAGAGTGTCTTCATGCTCTCCATGAAGAACTGCCTCAGTTCCTCATTCTCGCTCTTCGTTCTCTCGGCGTCCGAGAGAATGCATATTTGCTCGACGCGTCCATCGTGCAAGTCACGCGCGAAGCGCTTCCAGCTCATGACTGGAAGCGAAGTCAACTCTGACGCTTGCGTCGGAGGATTAGCGAGAGTCATCTCCCTGTGCCGGAACCCGGCACAGGTACGCGTCAAGACGTTCAACGTCTCGACGTTCGGCTTTTCAGCCTTCGTCTGCCCGGCAGACATCTTCTTGTAGCGTCTCGGCCCCGGGCCGAGACTTGCGCAGCGACCTTCGCATGCGCCGTCTTCTTGACTTGCGGAGCCCGGCTCCGCATGGTCTCTGACCTCGTCCAGGCCCAGCCATGGACGGGTGTTCTTTCTTAATTTCGCCGGCGGGTACCTCCCGCGGGCGAGCGACTTCAAGCCCGGCTTGGTCGCGCGGCGCTTCGTCGTGCAGCCCGGCTGCACGACAGCATGCAGTTTTTCCGGTGCGGGACGTTTGCAACCGTCCGCACCGCCTGCAGCGTCGGTTCCCGGAACCGACACGCCATCATCACCTCGACGCCTATCATTGGCGGAGTCCTCAATTACAAAGCGGTGCGTCGACTCCCGGAGTCGACGCGAAATGTCTTTCGCAGCGTCGGTTCCCGGAACCGACGCGACTTCAATACCTCGACGCCTTCTATTGGCGGAGACCCCCATTACGGAGGGTGCGTCGGCTCCCTGAGCCGACGAATAGAATTCATCCAAGCCATCGACTCCCGGAGTCGACGGCGTCACGTCACCTTGGCTCCCATTACGGGCCAAAACCGATCCAATCAGGTTCGCGTCAGTCTCCACGGCTGACGCGCGTGACTCGCTTGTGTCATCCGCGCCGCTCGAGGCCGGAGACTTCTTTGATTCGCTAAAGCGGGTGTTGACTTCCGAAGTCAACACATTTTCTTCACTAGCCGTCGGCGGTGACGCCGACGCTATCTGTTCTCGCGCGCGCGCCCGTGCGCGTCCAGGGCGTTCCGGGACAGCGGCATTAGGCGCTGTCTCGACTAGAGATTCGCGCGCACCTACTGGTGCGTGTGTGGTGGAAACAGGGCCACCGCTCTCTGTTCCACCGTCGCGACCGAAGCGCACCAAAGTGCGCTTCTCCCAATCGATTACCGGATCATGCCGTGCAAGCCACGGCATGCCCAATACCATGTCGAACTTATCGTCCAGATCCAGGACGATGAAGGTTTCGACGAACACTCGACCCTTGTACGTGAAGCGCACGCGTACCATGCGCTTCTCGGTCTTCACGACGACACCTGTCGCCAAGCGTACTTCCAACATACTTCGAGGTATCTTTAAATCCTCGAAGTCAAGCATTGATAGACTTCGCAGTCGAATAAAGTTCTTCGACGCGCCAGAATCTACCAACGCACGACGAGAGCCGCTTGCTCTCATCGACTTCACCTTCAGGATGACAAGATCAGCCTTGTCATCTTGTTTCTTGCAGTGAGAGTGGTCCTCACTGGGGGCTGCAGTCCTCAGTGTCGCGTGTCCTAGGTTGACACGCGGAACTGCATTACCAGTAGGGCGCCCCGCGCCTACTGGCGTCCAGCGTTTTTGTTCGGCTGCGACGATGCCCAGCATCGCCGCGATAGCCACCTTTGCTGGTGCACGGGTGCCGTGCACTCTCTAGCAAAGTGACCGATCCTACCGCATCGGTAGCACCGCACATTACTTCCTTGCCGCTGCTGGGGCCAGCAGTGGCAGCGCTCGAGAGGTCCATCGGTTCTGGACCTCCCGTCCTCACTACCGGGCGCGGTTGCGGCCTCGGTACATGCGCGCGTGCAGTTTAGCCTGTCGCAGGCTAAACTCTTCCTGCATCGCAAGCGTGATGGCAGCTTCGAGAGTACCTGGTACTCGCGGAAGAGATAGGTCTTCACAGGCCCATCTCTCAGTCCCTTCATGAACGTGACGACCTTAGTCGCCTCGTCGATCGGGTTGGTCACGATGTTCGAGACCAAGTACCGCGCTCTCTGGGCGTAAGCATGAACATCATGCTTACCCTGCTGCAGGTCGAGGAACTCTGCCCTCGACCGGAACTCATTCTGCGGGGGCTCAAACGCCTGTCTGAGCTCCTCCTTGAAGTTTCGTACGTGCTGAAGCACGTAGGGTCGGAGAGCCGGCGTCCATACGCCCAGCTCCTTGCACGTCCGCCAAGACATGACATAGCGAACGCGACCTTCGACAACGGATCGACAATACGTCGAGCCGCAATGGCAGTGTCGAGTTCGACAAGCCAACGGAGGAGAGGTTCACCCTCTCTTGCGACGTAGTTGCTCACATTGAGCTTCAGCGATCTGTGGGCGAGGTGTCGTCCCCGACGACACCGCGGTAGTGGCAGCAGCATCTCGCTGCTCCTTCAAGATGAAGCCCAGATCAACACCGTGTTGCTCTGTCGGCGTTAGCGTACGCAGCATCGTAGCTACAGCCGCCTCACCAATGACTGTTGACAGTCGTTGGAGGGCCTCCCAGTCTGGGTCTGATAGATGGGGACAGTCAGCGCGTGCAACATGTGTTGCAGGCGTCGTGGAGCTTTCCATTGGCACCTTGGTATCCATGGGAAGGTTCTCGGCTCCGTGTTCGTGCGGTGACGTACGAACTCAACTTAGTCGGTCGTTGGACGGACTACAAAGTGCTACCAGGTGTAGTGGGCCTACCTTGGCTCACTACAACAGCTTACACGTGTGCGCTCGTGTATGAGGAAGCGTAGCTTAGTTTAAACTAGAGTTAATTATACTCGGGCCTCCGAGTATAGATTAATCTAAATAAACGATCCAAATAATGTTTTTGGGTAAAAATGAGAACTGTTATTTTTGTTTTATGTTTCTGACTTCCTCTAAATGTAATATTCTAAGTTGGGAATCTGCCAACGGCTGGTTGGCAGAATTCCTTTGCTATGCATGTCGCTCATTGGTTAAAAGATGCTGCTTTCAACCAATAGGAATCCTAAATGTCTATGGACCACCCGTCGTGGTGGTCGTAAATGAATGTGGCACTTGATGTAACATACATCAAGACCGAGGAAGTGTTTGAACCTTTAACAGACATCGTGTCTGTTAGAGTTACAAGTGGCTGTAGCCACTTGTGCGTGTAACCCCGTTACACTTCATCCACAACCAACACCACTTCGTCAGCGTCCTCTGTGCCGATGACCTACAAGATGGCGAGGTCTCTGAAGACCGTACATCAAGTCTGGCAGGAATGGTCTGCCGGGATTCACGGTGGCCCCTCTGTGCGTAACCTCGAAGAATGCCATGGATCGAGCTGGCGCAGCACACCAGCAGACAAACGGTTTTTCTTTCGGCGAAAGAGAATCATTGACCATATCTTAACAACAGCTCAAGCGCAATGTATTACTCACGAGCAAGCTGTGTGTGCGCTCGAGGCACACCGAACACAGCACACGCTCACACTTAATGCACTGAGCGACAGTCTGAAAGGAAAGCCATAGACCGCAAAAAATAATCTCACAGTTTGGTTAATACATCCCTGCGTGTCATCAGCACAGTAATAGCGTACGTACCCATAAACAGCGACTCGAGCGCCGTGCTCCTCGGGACTTGGTCAGCCAGCTATTCTTCCACTGCTCCACCGCCTCCAGGCCATCACCCCCTTCGGCGGAAGCGCGGCCGTCGTTCTCGTGCTCCTTGCAGCCGCTGCGCCACCTCCAGGCCATCACCCCTTCGGCGGCAGCGCGGTCGCCGTCTTCCTGCTCCGCGCAGCCGCTGCGCCACCTCCAGGCCATCACATCTTCGGCGGCAGCGCGGTCATCGTTCTCGTGCTCCTCGCGCCGCTGCGCCACCTCCAGGCCATCACCCCTTCGGCGGCAGCGCGGTCGTCGTCTTCCTGCTCCTCGCGGCCGTCGTTCTCGCGCTCGCGGTCGTCATTCGTCCTGCATCTAGCCACTGTCGTCGTCGTGTTGCTCGTGGTTCTGTCTCGCTGGCTGCTGGTGTTTTGTCAAATGGGGTTTGTAGAAATGTGTCTAAGCAAAATGTGAATTTGTGATTTTGTGTATGACGATACGTGACCTTATTTGGATGGAGCCACTTCAGATATTCCACATATCAGACTGACAGGCGAGGGACGGGGTGGGGACGAGGCTGGGACGGCGTCACTCTGGAACTTCCGATAATTATAAATATCTTGGTCCTCTCAAAGCTGAAACTACGACTTGGAATACAGCCTTTCCTAACCACACGCGGAAAACCTGCACACGAGAAGTCACCATACACGCGCGAAACTCTGGCACACGCGGAAAACCTAGGCTCAAAGGTCACACGCGGTAAACAGCAAAATCACACGCTGAAAAAAGCCGTACCCTTATTCCTCTGGAGATTGAACACGAGAGCGGCACCTCGACTCGAAACTTTGATGGGGTCGTGCGGCCTTGGTTTACTAGAGACGGCAACTACTACTGGGAGATTGATTTCGCGGGCGACGAGGTTTCAACGGAGCCGTACGATATACAAGAACTCGCACATGTCCTGAATTTCACCGCACGATCGGGCTATTCTTTTGTCTGAGTAGATGCGGTGCGGGGTTTAGTTTGATATCTCCCATTCACAATAAAAAAACGCATTCGCCTTCCTTCGCAATAAAAAAATGCATTCCTATTTGGTTACTTGCTGCACTGGCGTTGCTCTTGATGTGAATTGTAACAAGTGTGTGTGTGGCAGCAGCATACATTATCGGAAGTTCCAGAGTGACGCCGTCCCAGCCTCGTCCCCACCCCGTCCCTCGCCTGTCAGTCTGATATGTGGAATATCTGAAGTGGCTCCATCCAAATAAGGTCACGTATCGTCATACACAAAATCACAAATTCACATTTTGCTTAGACACATTTCTACAAACCCCATTTGACAAAACACCAGCAGCCAGCGAGACAGAACCACGAGCAACACGACGACGACAGTGGCTAGATGCAGGACGAATGACGACCGCGAGCGCGAGAACGACGGCCGCGAGGAGCAGGAAGACGACGACCGCGCTGCCGCCGAAGGGGTGATGGCCTGGAGGTGGCGCAGCGGCTGCGCGGAGCAGGAAGACGGCGACCGCGCTGCCGCCGAAGGGGGTGATGGCCTGGAGGTGGCGCAGCGGCTGCAAGGAGCACGAGAACGACGGCCGCGCTTCCGCCGAAGGGGGTGATGGCCTGGAGGCGGTGGAGCAGTGGAAGAATAGCTGGCTGACCAAGTCCCGAGGAGCACGGCGCTCGAGTCGCTGTTTATGGGTACGTACGCTATTACTGTGCTGATGACACGCAGGGATGTATTAACCAAACTGTGAGATTATTTTTTGCGGTCTATGGCTTTCCTTTCAGACTGTCGCTCAGTGCATTAAGTGTGAGCGTGTGCTGTGTTCGGTGTGCCTCGAGCGCACACACAGCTTGCTCGTGAGTAATACATTGCGCTTGAGCTGTTGTTAAGATATGGTCAATGATTCTCTTTCGCCGAAAGAAAAACCGTTTGTCTGCTGGTGTGCTGCGCCAGCTCGATCCATGGCATTCTTCGAGGTTACGCACAGAGGGGCCACCGTGAATCCCGGCAGACCATTCCTGCCAGACTTGATGTACGGTCTTCAGAGACCTCGCCATCTTGTAGGTCATCGGCACAGAGGACGCTGACGAAGTGGTGTTGGTTGTGGATGAAGTATCAGTCGATCCTGGCCAGTTGACACTCAGCCGCACCGCGGCGGCACCCGAGGTGAGTTGTGTGAACGCTCCAGTCAAGTGTTTAACTGATGCACCAACCTCGCTAAACTTGCTGTCAATGTGCGATATCGTTTGTAGATGCTGCCGGTTGATATGGTCCATCAAGTCTGGCACAACTTCCTCCAGACGCGTTGCTTGTGGTGACGTCTCAGTGAGCATTTTCGCTTTGAGGGCAGACGCGAATGCGTCGAACGCATTCGTATTGAACGGAGGAGTCCCCCACAACTTATGGGCCGGATGCACTTCACGCAGCAGCACTGCGTCCTGGAGGACGACCACCCGAAGGTACAGTAGCAATTCCAAAAACCCACCAGTTGATATATGAGGCGATGACTGTTTGACGTATGCAGCCATGTAGTTTTCTACAAACGGGAACACTTCGCGCTGCAGGGTATCGGGAGGAACCAATGCAGCTCGTTCCAGGAAGAATGAGCGCCGGTCCGGGGGAAACCCAGCCAGTGAGCGCATGGCGTCACGAGGCAAAGCCGTCAGGTAACACCCCTCCATTGCACCAGCATTCCACCGCCCAAGGCGTCTAATCTGTGACTCTGTCGCTCCTGCTAGCTCAGCCATTCGGGACCCGGACCCTCGAGCAGCGTGGGTCTTAGCTTTTGAGTGCATACCCAGAGCAGAAAAGGCCTTTACGGTAGCATCGTAATGCGCTCGATAAGTCATTGCTTTTGTTGTTATCTTTCCTGCCTTGAGAACTTTGATGTTATACCACCGAGCAGGCTCCAGAAAGTTTGGGACAGCTTCCATTTGAGCACTCCAACGGAAAAAGAGGTACAGCCCAAGGGCACCAATCGGACAAACCTCGACATTACGGTGTCGAATACATGAGCCAAATTCCCGACGCCCATACTGGTTGGTCTTTCCCTGCTCCATGATCATCACGAGAGCACGGCAGTCTGTGAAACCCTCGTGTTCGAGCTCCACGCTAAACAAGTCAGGTAGCTCCAAATTGCGCGCAGACTCGCCTCGCAATAAACAAGAATGACACAGAAAATGGCTCATTCGGTTCCGTAAATCACTGCCAGTGTTGAGGTTCATGTAGTAGCGGGAAATTGCTACCAAATCATCAGTTGTACAGTAGCCGTCCAGCAATGACCCAACACCTCGATCCACGAACTCACGCTTATTCTTTTCGTGTTTCTCGCGCTTGAGAGACGACAAAAGCGCTTTGATGAGAGTGTTTCTCGGATGCGGATGCGTGTTTGCTCCTCTGCTCTGTTGGTCGTTATACAAGTCAGAAATCGCGTTCACGTACATCTCCACCGTCGCCACGCCGAACTTACGCGTTGAGTTCTTCACACGGACTTCTCGATCTACGACTTCCTCACTAAGAAACAGGTGCATCTTGGCTCCAGTCACTTGGTAGCGCGTAGTCTCGTGAAAGCCCTTTCGATCACACCAAGCCTTAAACTCTTTTTGCTTCGGCGCATACGCGCGGGTCGTGTTGGCAGGCCTTGCCTCGCGGCAGCGGTCTAACGTTGCATTAGCGGTTTCCTCGAGCTCGACTTGCAGTCCCGGTGGCTCCATGGCACCCCTCCAGCACAATTTGCCTTATGGACTATTTTTTGCTATCAACGAGGAGCTCCCTGCTGGAAGGGACGTCGTCCCCATTCTATAGTGCGAACAAGTATAGCAACACCTAACCCTAGGAAGATAACCACTCAGTAGAGGGGTTGTAGCCTTTTGCATCGATGTTTATCTTCTTCTCTGGCCTAGAACTCCGCAACTTCGTCGAGCTCACACCCCGTACCTGCGCTTCCGTTGTAGTCCAGCGACCAGGCCAACTCATGGCGTCGGCCGAAAGTGATGAGATTTCGTGGCGGATAGTGATTCGTCTTACGACTTCAACGTGGTGTCGTCGCCACCCTCGTCCGACGGTGGGTGGACCCGTAATAGCGGGGGTGAGCATCGTCAGCATCGTCAGGTGTCCAGTACAGCTATGGCAGCATCGTCCGATACATCTATCGCAGAAGCGTTCGATACAGCACCAATCGACTGGAAGGCTGCACACAGTGTATTCTCGTCGCACAAGGAGGCACGGATTCAGCTAGATACAGCGGAGCGAGCTCGATTTAAGCAGACACATAACTACAAGACTGTCACCAAAACTATAAAGCTTCGACGGCTTCCGTTCACACAACCCTGTGCCCTCCACCAAAGGATGGACGACGGTGCACGGAGCGCTTTTACAGGTCGCTGAGAGCAAAGGCTTCCCGACTCAGCAATCAGTGCCCGGGACGTACGGGAACACCGGCTCGCAGCGGTGGCGAGACTTTTCCTTCGCGCTTGGCGAGACACACGCCCAACCCGGGCCGACCTTATCTCTTGGCGGTACCAGCCGAGTACCCTACAAGCTATGCCTCTCGGGTACCGGCGGCAGACATAATCCGGCCCCGTGCAGGGACTTACCGGAACGTGTACACGTGTTGTGGGCCTAGAAAATTCTGCTCTGTTGTCTGTTACCTCTGTCGGGCGCCCTGAAGGGACGCCTCCACTACTCCTAAGCTCCTATACAAATGCCAAGTGAAAGTGGGTGGTTTTGGATCTCGACCGACCCTTCACTGAGCTCGGCGACGCTTGAGTTCGGCTGGTCCGGATAAAGTGTCCGGATAATCTTTGAACTCGGCTGAGCCGGATAACTTGTCCGGATAAGCTGGTGAACTCGGCTGAGCTCGGCTACTGGTACAGTGTACCCTTCCAGCCGAGTTGGTTCCGCGAAATCTGGTGTTTCCTACACCACAAGTGCCTGTCGATGGCAGGATTTGCCATCAACAACTCGGTGCATGCCTCGACCGGACATACACCGTTCTACGTGAATACCATGCGGCACCCACGCCTCCCGAGCCTGCTCGGGGTGGTGGCTCCTTCCTTAAGTGGGGGGGATCTACGGCCGCAACACAGCAGCCGCAGAATGCCGCTGACACTTGCACAGTGTCAGCCGCGATAACGCGCAAGAAGAACAACGCGTCTATGCAGGGCACAGACGCCGCAAAAAACAAGAACAACGCGTCTCTTCGGGGCACAGGCACTATGACTACTGGTAAGGATGAGCTGAACGAGTTCAGCTCGGATACAATCAACTTCGTGCAGCGCAGACAAGCTGTCATTCGGTTTGTCCAAGACGCTATTGCAGCTTCTGTCGATCGACAGAAGCTGAATGCAGACAACGTTGGCAGGGGCAACGCAAATGAATTCAAGAAGGGTTCATTGGTTTTGTTAGCTCCTCAAAACCTGCCTAAACATGCAGTCTCCGACTTCGGGGCGAGAAAGCTCGCTCCGCGCTTCATTGGGCCGTTCACAGTGTTGGCACGGCATGGCAACGCTTACACACTAGACATCCCGTCTAGCATGCGCCTCCATTCTACCTTTTTCGTCGGGCGGCTGAAGCCATACCAGCAGCACGAACCAGCTAGCTCGGCGGCCCGAAGCGAAGCCGAACCTTTCTCCAGCGCGTCAACGCGCTGGACCAAACGCACGACGCGACCCCGATGTCGACGGAGACGTCTGACGCGGTCTGCGCGGCCTGAGCGATCTGAGCCCTCAGGTTCGCCATCGCTTGCTTCAGAGCAGCGAAGACACTGCTCTGAAGCCGCTCCACGGTGGCAACCCGGTCTTCGAGAGACGGAGGCCCAAGGTCAATCCCAGGTTGACCGTACCCGGGGCGTGTTCCCACCATCGCCGCCTCCGATCCGTGACGTACGTCTCAACACGTTGGATTGTTGAGCGTAAAACGAACCGTCACCCGATTCGTTATCGTATTCGTTGGAGAGGGTTTCCACCCCACCAAGATACATGGGAGCCGCGGGACGTCCTGCTGCAGGACGTTCCGGAAATGGTGAGGGCGTACGAAGCCCACCACGCTGGCGCGAAGGTAGTGCGAGCTCTGTAGTCACCCCCAGCGCTCGAAGCACCACGCTCGTCGCGTTCCTCACTCACGTGCCATGAACTTGGCACGGAGATCCTTGAGGCTCGCAGGTACACGGATCGACGTGTACCCGTTTAGGTCGCGGTCGCTCAAGCCGGAAGATACAGCATACACTGTTGGCCTTCGGGCACAGCGCACGGAACCCCTGCATCCACAGAAGATCTGTAGAGCTGCTCCAACCTCCCACGTGTCGAGAACGTCTCGAAGCGCTCACGGGCATGCCTAACCCGCTCGCGGTAAGCTGCCGGATTCTTGTTGAAGTTTTCAACGAAGGCATTCCAACTTTGACAAAGTGCCTGCTACTCAGGCACTTTGCTGCGAGAAGAGGTCTTCTTGCTGGAGTAATATCGGAGCTCATGGGAGAGTCCGATATAGTAGGCGCGCCTTTGATCCGTCATCGGATCAAAGTGCTGGCCCTCCGCCACCTCATCGTCCTCGATCGCGCTGCATACGTACAGTGGGATAGTGTTCGGAGGCACCGAGTTGCCCACCCGTGCCGCGATGTCTGCCGCGGACGGCATCCATGGATTACGCGATGCATGAGCAGCGCGTGGAGAGCTTACAGTATACAAAAATCAAGTAAAATTTTGAACACTAAAGGGTTAACAGTATACAAAAATCAAGTATAATTTTGAACACTAAAGGGTTAAAGCCCCAGCAGCAGAGAGCGGGGTCTCCTTTGCGCCACGCGAACGCTTCGAACTCGAAGCGTCCGAATAGTCTAGCGTCTCGACCCGGCGTGCGGGTCGAGACTGTCACTGTCGATTGACTCCTTGCGTCTGCTGGGGAGGCTTCGCCCTCCTCCATGTCCACATCGTCCTCGCTATAGTCAACGACGTCGTTGGCTATCGAGGAGCCCTGAAGGACAATCTTCGGCCCAGCTGCGGCTTTGGCAGTGCGAGAATCTTGCTTCGCCTGCTGCCGCTCAAAGTACTCGGGGACAGAGAAGTTCTCTGTCCCGGCGGCGGGCTTCTTCTCGGAGCGGTCTTCTTCAGCGAGCTCATTGCAGAATGAGCTCGAGTTTTCTTTATCGCAACGTGAAGAATTGACGAATGGTCAATTGCCTGATTGACGTGCCGTGACCGGCGCGTCTAACCTTAAGGGGGGGGGGGTAACGGAATTACACGCACAAGTGGCTACAGTCACTTGAAACTTTAGCAGTTACGTTAGCTGTTAGAGAAGTCAGAAACATAAAAACAAAAATAGCAGTTCTCATTTAAACCCCAAAACATTATTTGGATCGTTTATTTTGATTAATATATACTCGGAGGCCCGAGTATTATTAACTCTAGTTTAAACTAAGCTACGCTTCCTCATGCATAAGTGCACACGTGTAAGCTGTTATAGTGAGCCAAACTAGGCCCATTACAGAATTGGTACACAGCACAATACACGAAACTTGTTAAATGGCAATAACAGTTTTTGTTGTTCCGACCCTGACGAAATATATGTGCGGTTGTGCCATGTTTTATCAAACTGAGTTTGAATGCTCCGCCCCGGATCCCTGTGCACTGTTTCACATTTTAATTTCATTGTTAGTCGTTATAACCCAACGACCCTTGCTTCGATGGTTGAGTGTCAATATGCAGCAGGCTGTAGCTTAGGACGGCGCATTTGCTACTGTCAATTCACGATTTCCCGAGTAAATCGAGCTTTCTGCTCGTGCATCGTGGGGAAATCGCTAACTTGATGAATATATCTCGGATTTGACATTGGATTAGCGAGCCTAATCGACTGACAGTATTAGGGAAGAGCCCAATTGACAGGCTCCGGGTGCGCTGGAGCTTGTCGTAGCAAAGGTGCGTGGAGTGGTGTTGCTTGTTTGCTTGCTTTCGGGTAAAATGTAAATTGAGTTTGATTCCGTTAAGTCTTCGGGCTAATTACGCGCTCTAGGCCTTCCTCTAGGTTCCCCTTAGTGCCGTTCTAGAAGCTACGCTAACCTATACTAAATGCAAGTGTTTTCGGTTTTTGTGATCCTATATATGCATGTTTGTATACTTGTGCAGGTAGCGTTCTGGATTCTAGGCGCCAGGCAGTCTTGCGCAAGCCTGGCGCCAGCGTTCACGCGACGTTGCGCGCGGACTTCTTGTGGCGGCAGAGGCGGAGGCGGCGGCACTGCGACGCCTGCCTTCCTGGCCACCAGGTATGTCTTCCTCGTGCATGTCTGTTGCTGGCGTACCCGCTTGCGTGGGTGCCAGCAGCAGACATGCTGCATCATGACACCAATAGCATTCTGATCTACTGTACGAATTTGATTGCCGTAATTCCAGCTTTGAATGTGTAATTGAAGCTGCTAACTCAAAAATTGCAATATGAATTTTGCGGGTTTCGGATTTGATTGCACGGTAAGTAGGCCGCACAAAGGTATCCTATATTTTTATTTTATGCAGTTAACGCCGAGAGCACCCGGTGTACTATAGGTACAGTAACAATTTACTTCGAAGTGATTTTTTACAAGGACTGGGCCCAGTAGTAGATCATTCTACGCTACCAGTAGTAAATGGACTCGGTGGATCTCTGCGGGTCGCAATGTAGTCTCACACAGGGCAAGCTTAAATCATCCAAAGTCTCCGCAATAACATGGAAGTTAGTCTTTTAATGGTTCCACGAGCCATTTATACATTCAAATTGAGCTACAGTAGACCTCTCCCGATTTCATACACGGCCGTCATTCTATTTGCACATAGTGTTTAGCCTTTACCATCAGGTGCAGCTCTTTTAGCTTTTCTGCTTAAGAGTTCGCCACGTATAGGACGTTACAGTGTTGTCGGCGGATACAGTTTGCTTTGGATGATAACACGTTGAACGAAACAAACGAAGCAAAATCAAGCTATAGTTTCCATCACGATCGTACAATTGAGCTTGGAATAGTTGCGGTTTATAATAGACGACTGCTGCAGCGTCGCATCATCACGGATAGCACAACCTTAAAAACTTGGGTACGGCTTTTTTCAGCGTGTGATTTTGCTGTTTTCCGCATGTGACTTTTGAGCCTAGGTTTTTCCGCGTGTGCCAGAGTTTCGCGCGTGTACGGTGACTTCTCATGTGCGGGTTTTCCGCGTGTGGTTAGGAAAGGCTGTATTCCAAGCCGTAGTTTCAGCTTTGAGAGGGCCAAGATATTTGTAAGTAGAGGGGTTGTAGCCTTTTGCATCGATGGTTACTTTTAGCTCAGTTTATCTTCTTCTCTGGCCTAGAACTCCGCAACTTCGTCGAGCTCACACCCCGTACCGGCAACGGCTCTTGGAAAGTGTGCAGCACTAGTAGTTCGTCTTGGTACGCAGCTGTCAGTTGCCGAAACTCAACAAACGTAGACCTTTCGCCGTCCATGGCGAACCGATCGACCGACTCACACGTTTTTTGAGAACCCCAAAGGTTAACTTCTGCCAGCGTTTTAATGTCAAAGCGACATTGACTTTTGAGTACGGAACTTCTGTTGCGAAGCTGGTCCGTGTCGGGCAGGTGGTCGAGCAAATCTGGCTGATCGGCATATCGCTCATTTAGAATAACCAAACACCGCGCCGGAGGCGCACCACCCAGTAAAAGGTTGTCGCATTCCACTTCGAACCTTTTGTCAATTCCAGTACGAGGTTTTTCTGCAGTTGCTACTCGGTGAGATCCGCCCACCACCACCTCAAATACTCGGGGTCCGCTCTTTGGAACCAGAATCCGCGCCTTGCGACCACATTGGTCATGCGAGCTGCAAAACTGAACTGGCGGTTCTCCGGAGGAGGAATCTTGGTTAGCAGGTCTCGGCGAAAGGCGCGACACCTACTGTCCCGGTTGGGCCGAACCGCTCGGGGGCAACCCGGCGCAGGCGAACAAGGCCGACTAGCTCGGCTATTGTTGTGTTTGTAGCCAAGTTACCACAACTGACGATTTTGTGCGTACTGCTATACCACACACTCGCTACAATATTGGAACGAGTGAGCGTAGCTCTTGAGTACGTCAACGAGCACGCAATGTACGCGCTCGGTCTGCCCATCCGTCCGCGGATGATCCGCAGTCGACATCGAAAGTTGGCTCCCAAGAAGTGTTTACACAGCACACCTGTGGCAAGAAGTGTTTACACTCCCAAGAAGTGTAAGCACTTCTTGCCACAGGTGTGCTGTGAAACGCGGGTCTCGATCCGACACAATGTCGGTCGGCATGCCATGGTGTTTGAACACCATGTCAACGAACAGACGTGCAGTCTGCTTCGCCGTTACTTCAGCAGGTACCGCAGCAAGATGTAGAAGCGGTCAACAAAGACCACAACGCCCGTGTACCCCTGGCTGTCCGGGGGAAGACCGAACACGAAGTCCAAAGACATAGACTGCCAATACTCCATCGGGGTTGGTAGTGATTGCAAGGGATCCTGCGCGAGAGGCGCAGGCTTCACACGTTGACAGACCTCGCAAGCACGGACGTACTTGCGCACCCACTTGTACTGGTGGGGCCAGTAGAAGTCTCGCGTGAGAAGAAGATAAGTCTTCTCACGGCCCGGATGCCCCGCAGTCGGTGCATCGCAGTACTCGTACATGATCCTGAGTCACAAGTCATGATCATTGGGCACGACAACACGGTCCGCGTTGTCGTCGACTGCACTGTAGAGTAGTAACACGTCGTGCACCCGGTAACGGTGTGCACGAGCTCGAAGATGCTTCAGCAGCTTCTGACGAGCTTTGTCAGAGGGTGCTGAGCCGTAGGCCAGCAAGAGCTTCGCGTCCGCGTCGCGCGCGAACGCGGTCTTCACGTCGTCCAACAGCGACGACGTGGGAGTGCTGGATTGCATGGCGTCAATGGCATTGACGTCGGGATCAGCTGAAGCATAGTCAGGTCGAAGCGATACCGCGTCTGCCACCACATTGAGTCTTCCAGGTTTGTACTCAACCCGGAAGTTGTATTCCGCAAAGAACGAAAGCCATCTCGCCATACGATGCGAGATGACTTGACAGTCGTACGCAATGATGCGTGGTCCGTTTAGAACACGAAGGGTTTGCTTCGGAGTAAGTACACTCGGAACTCCGCGAGTGCATACTTCATGGCAAGGTGCTCTTTGTCATGCACCGGGTAGTTGCGCTCAGCAGGCTTCAGCTGACGCGATGGGTAGTAGACGACACAATCACGGCCCTGCTGCATCAACGCACATCCGATCGCAAAGTCGGATGCGTCGCACACAACGTGGAATGGGCGATCTTGGTCGGCCACCGCCAAGATCGGCGCCTCAGTTAAGCCCCGCTTGACTGCATCGAAGGCCTGCTGACAATAAGCAGTCCAATTCCACTCGGCATCCTTCTTCAGGAGATGTGACAGCGGGCGTATCGTGCCCGCGTAGTCCTTCACGTACTTGCACAGGTACGTGGCCAAGCCAACGAACTGCCGCAGTTCCTTGACGTTCGACGGTGTCGGCCACTCGTTGATCACCCTTACCTTTTCAGGGTCAGGGCGGACACCATGCTTCCCAACGAGACACCGGAGCACGGGTATCTCTCTCGCCCCGAAGATGCACTTCTTCAGGTTCGCGTAGAGCTTGTGCTTGCGCATGAGCGCAAGCAGCTTCCGGAGATGCACCTTGTGCATCTCAACGTCGCTCACCCCGTCCGCAGCCCGGCTGTGGACGAACACGTCATCGAAGTAGCTCGGTGCGAAGTCGCGCACCAGGCGCAACAAGTGCGTCACGCACCTGTTGAAGGTTGCAGGGGCGTTCTTCATACCCTGTGGCATCACTAGCCACTCCCAGAGCATACCACTCGGCGTGCTCACAGCCGTGAGAGGGATATCGCTCTCACGCATTAGGATCTGATAGAACCCATCGCGCAGATCAAGAGCACTGTAGATGGTGCTCATGGCCATCGAATCCATGATAACATCTTTTCGCGGTATCGGTGTCTGCGCCGGTATCGTCACATCGTTCAGCTTGTTGTACGCATGAACGATGCGCCGGCCGCCCGTGGCTTCTTGACACAGAACGTCGGAGCACTGTGTGGGGACTTCGATTCCCGCACTTGTCCAGCTTTGCGACGACTTTCGAAGGAGTCGTCGATCGTCTTGACCTGTTCTCGCGGCAGTGGCTACTGCCGCGTGACACATTATTTCGTGCCCGGCACGAGATCAATCTCGTGCTGAATGCTCTTGTTCTGCGGAAGCTCCGCCGGGATCTCTTCCGGATTACGTCCGCGTACTCCCGTAGAATCTCGTAGTAGGGGCTCGCCTTCAGCGCGTCCCAGCTCTGCTCTTCAAAGTGTTCCTTCTTCGTCTTGGCACCGATAGTGTCTTCACTCTCAGTGGTGCTCTCCATGAAGAACTGCCGCAGTTCCTCATTCTCGCTCTTCGTTCTCTCGGCGTCCAAGAGAATGCATATTTGCTCGATGCGTCCATCGTGCAAGTCACGCGCGAAGCGCTTCCAGCTCATGACTGGAAGCGAAGTCAACTCTGACGCTTGCATCGGAGGATTGGCGAGAGTCATCTCCCTGTACCGGAACCTGGCACAGGTACGCGACAAGACGTTCAACGTCTCGACGTCCGGCTTCTCAGGCTTCGTCTGCCCGGCAGATATCTCTTGTAGCGTCTCGGCCCCGGGCCGAGACTTGCGCAGCGATCTTCGCATGCGCCGTCTTCTTGTCTTGCGGAGCCCGGCTCCGCATGGTCCTTGACCTCGTCCAGGCCCAGCCGCGGACGGGTGTCCTTCCTTTATTCCGCCGGCGGGTACTTCCCGCGGGCGAGCGACTTCAAGCCCAGCTTGGTCGCGCAGCGCTTCGTCGTGCAGCCCGGCTGCACGATAGCATGCAAGTTTTTCCGGTGCGGGATGTTTGCAACCGTCCGCACCGCCTGCAGCGTCGGTCCCCGGAACCGACACGCCATCATCACCTCGACGCCTATCATTGGCGGAGTCCTTCATTACAAAGGGTGCGTCGACTCCCGGAGTCGACGGCGTTACGTCACCTTGGCTCCCATTACGGGCCAAAACTGATCCAATCAGGTTCGCGTCAGCCTCCACGGCTGACGCGTGTGACTCGCTTGTGTCACCCGCGCCGCTCGAGGCCGGAGACTTCTTTTGATTCGCTGAAAAGCGAGTGTTGACTTCCGAAGTCAACACATTTTCGGCGGCGACGCCGACGCTACCTGTTCTCGCGCGCGCGCTCGTGCGCGTCCAGGGTGTTCCGGGACAGCGGCATTAGGCGCTGTCTCGACTGGAGATTCGCGCGCACCTGCTGGTGCGTGTGTGGTGGTAACAGAGAAGCGCACTAGAGTGCGCTTCTCCCAATCGATTACCGGATCATGCCGTGCGAGCTACGGCATGCCCAATACCATGTCAAACTTATCGTCCAGACCCAGGACGATGAGGGTTTCCACAAACACTCGACCTTTATACGTGAAGCGCACGCGTACCATGCGCTTCTCGGTCTTTACGACGACACCTGTCGCCAGACGTACATCCAACATACTTCGAGGTATCTTTAAATCCTTGAAGTCAAGCATTGATAGACAATGCAGTCGAACAAAGTTCGTCGACGCGCCCGAATCTACCAGAGCACGATGAGAGTCCCTTGCTCTCATCGACTTCACATTCAGGATGACAAGGTCAGGCTTGTCATCTTGGTTCTTTCAGTGAGAGTCAACCTCACCAGTACTCAGTGTCGCGTGTGCAAGGTTGACACGCGGAACTGCATTACCAGTAGGGCGCCCCGCGCCTACTGGCGTGCAGCGTTTTTTGTTTGGTTGCGACGGTGCCTGGCACCGCCGCGATAGTCACCCTGCTGGTGCACGGGGGCCGTGCACTCTCGAGCAAAGTGACGGATTCTACCACAACGGTAGCATCGCGCATTGTTTCCCTGCGGCTGCTGGGGGCCCTGCAGTGGCAGCGCTCGAGAGGTCCATTGGTTCTGGTCCTCCCGTCCTTACTACCGGGCGTGGTTGCGGCCTCGGTACGTGTGCATGCAGCTTAGCCTGACGCAGGCTAAACTCCTCCTGCATCACAATAGTGATAGCAGCTTCGAGAGTATTCGGGTACTCGCGGAAGAGATAGGTCTTCACAGGCCCATCTCTCAGTCCCTTCATGAACGTGACGACCTTAGTCGCCTCGTCGATCGGGTTGGTCACGATGTTCGAGACCAAGTACCGCGCTCTCTGGGCGTAAGCATGAACATCATGCTTACCCTGCTGCAGGTCGAGGAACTCTGCCCTCGACCGGAACTCATTCTGCGGGGGCTCAAACGCCTGTCTGAGCTCCTCCTTGAAGCCTTCGTACATGCTGAAGCACGTAGGGTCGGAGAGCCGGCGTCCATACGCCCAGCTCCTTGCACGTCCGCCAAGACATGACATAGCGAACGCGACCTTCGACAACGGATCGACAATACGTCGAGCCGCAATGGCAGTGTCGAGTTCGACAAGCCAACGGAGGAGAGGTTCACCCTCTCTTGCGACGTAGTTGCTCACATTGAGCTTCAGCGACTGTGGGCGAGGTGTCGTCCCCGACGACACCGCGGTAGTGGCAGCAGCATCTCGCTGCTCCTTCAAGATGAAGCCCAGATCAACACCGTGTTGCTCTGTCGGCGTTAGCGTACGCAGCATCGTAGCTACAGCCGCCTCACCAATGACTGTTGACAGTCGTTGGAGGGCCTCCCAGTCTGGGTCTGATAGATGGGGACAGTCAGCGCGTGCAACATGTGTTGCAGGCGTCGTGGAGCTTTCCATTGGCACCTTGGTATCCATGGGAAGGTTCTCGGCTCCGTGTTCGTGCGGTAACGTACGAACTCAACTTAGTCGGTCGTTGGACGAACTACGAAGTGCTACCAGGTGTGATGGGCCTAGCTTGGCTCACTACAACAGCTTACACGTGTGCGCTCGTGTATGAGGAAGCGTAGCTTAGGTTAAACTAGAGTTAATTATACTCGGGCCTCCGAGTATAGATTAATCAAAATAAACGATCCAAATAATGTTGTGGGGTTAAAATGAGAACTGCTATTTTTGTTTTTATGTTTCTGACTTCCTCTAAATGTTGGTAATCTGCCAACGGCTGGTTGGCAGAATTCCTTTGCTATGCATGTCGCTCATTGGTTAAAAGATGCTGTTTTTCAACCAATAGGAATCTGAATTGTGTATGGACCACCCGTCGTGGTGATCGTAAATCAATGTCCCACTTATGTAACGTACATCAAGGCCGAGGAAGTAACCATTCTCTAACAGCCAACTTAACGGTTAGAGTTACAAGTGACTGTAGCCACTTGTGCGTGTAACCGCGTTACAAATTCGGTCTAAACGAAGGCGTCAATGGGGTTACTCTGCAAGTTCGGTTGAGCCGTTAGCCTGACAGCACTAAATATTCGAATACACGTATTTTTCTTGTTTTATTGCTACCTGTAAGTTTCCGAGCACAACTAAGATATAAAAGATGCTGCCTGGGTATCAACACACATTTAAGTGCCAAAAAGGAAGTGATTTTGCTAACTACATATATTGATAACTATTCTACTAACTATAAAATAACTGAAGTTAAAAATAAATCCGTGGAGTCCTAATCCGACAAGCAGGAGGAGGTAGAATCACCACGATGGGTTTGTCAAAACCCAAGCGTTGAAGCACCAATTCGTTGGAGTGACGATATAGAGACTAGCGACCGAGGGCCTCACAAATCACCGGGCATGTGGGAGTGGAGCACTTTCTGATGGAATCACGCACTATTAATCAAGGCTGTTTGCACTAATCCTGGGATGTGGTACACTTACGTAAAACTAGGCGCTGAGCACTGTTATACTTAACCTATCACTAAAGCCGTGGATTACAGCACTACTGAAAATGAACTTTCACTAATGCCATTTCATTAATCCTATTGTGGTAGGTGGTCCTAAAACCTTGCAATATGCTTGGTTTTACAAATTTAATCCAATCAAATCACCCCTCTATTCATTTTGACCTATTTTTTTATTATATCACTTGCGTAAAACCAAGCATATTGCAAGGTTCTACTACAATAAATGCAATAATTATTGGTAAACCCCTGCAAAATGATATATTATGCTGCGCGGTGCGGCGCAAAACCAAGCATTTATGCATGTTTTACTCTTTACTATGGGGACTTCAATATACACAACTCATACGCCGTGCGTTCCTGGACACTCGACGGTCTGGGTCCCAGCATGGCAGACACAGTGCCGTGTGCATCCCAACCGTGCACTAAGAAGAAGGGGGTATCCAGACGTGTAGCATCGAAAGAGGTATTCAGGGCGAACATCAAACGCTCAGCATGGTCGTCCCAGTCATTCTTGCGTCTTCGATGACTTCTTGAAGTTCACGTTGGCCTTGTAGGCTGCAGCGTTCAACCGATAGAAAAAGTCGAGGGCGGATTCGGTCCGTTTCTGGGGTGCTGAGTAGTAGCGCTCCGAATCGGACACAGTACTTGTTCTTGAACTCGCGGGATAGCAGACTCCAAGTGTCACGCGTGTGCCTCGGCAATTGTGCACGCCAGCGACGTGCGGACGTCGGCAGCTTCAGGCGCAATTCGTAGACCTTCATACTGTCCGTCCAGCCGCCTTGGACCGTCAAAGCGAGGAATCGCTCCCACCATCTTGTCCGCTCCTGGTACGAGGCCTTGTCGTCGAAGTCTTCAAGCGAACTGGAGCTCACATACGGTCTGAAGTTCATCACCGTCTTGCCATCCTGTGTCGTCACCGACGTGGAGTGCGTGGGCACATTGGCCAGTGAGTCGTCCGAGCCGCTGGAGCCGTAGCCTTCGTCGGAGTCGTCGTCCGAGCTTGAATCCGGGTCCGAACCGGAGGGGTCACCGCCTCTGCGGCTCCGCCTCGGACGAACGCTTGCGCGCCCCAGACCCGGTGTCCTTCGCACTCTTGGAGGCTTCACGCTTCGCGGGTGCATCTTGCTTGCCCTTAGCCGGCGCGGCTCGTGCGGCGCGAGCTTTAGCCCCTGCAATCGCCTTCGCCTTGAGAATGCTGTCGATCGTCGCTTGGAGCTGAGTTGCTAGAAGCTCGTCGGCACGAGACGACGCAGATCCGCTGGGTGCCTGACCAGATGGGATAGGCACACTGGGTACTGGGTGCGACGTCTCACGTCCGGTCTCTGTCTTCACTTGCGTTACCGAAACAGGTCCCGATGTTGCTGGAGCAGCTGGATTTTCCTCTCGTGTTGCACGAAGGTGGCGCAACTGATGGGCCTGAAACCGCTGAATGTTCCGGGAAGATTCTCGCTCCCTCTCCCGTTCAGCTTCAAGCTGGTGGACCTTCTCTTGGAATAAATCCAGTTGGGCGTTCAGTCCCCGCTGGACGTCCTCGGCCCAGCGTGCTCGTTCGACTTCGGCTTGCGCTTCCTGCTGCTTCCAACGCTCGGTGAACTCCGCGGCGGCGCGCGCGCGTTCCAGGCGGGCTGCCTCAGCGCGGGCGTTCTCAATGGCGGCGGCCACCTCGTGTTCTTGGATCGGCGACACTGGAGGCTGGCCGGACAGGATCGGGGATTCCGGGACCGGAGCGTTCTGTCCCCATCCGGTCTGCTGACTGCCGTGGACGGCAGCATTGCGTCCGGCCAGCTCCTGAATCGCGTGGAACGCACTCTGGAGGCCTTCACCCAGTCGAGCCGTGTTGGCAGCGGACTCTGGTTGGCTCAGCTCCATCCTGGCCAGGGCTTCCTGCGTCTGGCGCATCGTGTTGAGCGCGACTTGGGACGCCCCAGACATCACGGACATTGCTGAACGACTTGACCGACCGGATCGACTCGACCTGGACGACTGACTCGGTGCGCGCTTCGATCTCGACGACCTTCGGCGGCGGTTCCGGTCAGTGTCACTGGAGTCAGAGTCGCTCGGTGACGGGCTTCGCTTCTCGCGTCGGGAGGTGTGCCTACCGGATGAAGCCCTCGACCTTCGGTCACTCCGGACAGTAGTGCGATCGGACTCCGACATAACGACATCGCCCTGATCCACCACCGTCGATGACCGAGGGAGTGCTGTCCGGGTGATCTCCACGGTTCCTCCTCCTGCGCCAGACTGAATCACTCCCGCTTGCGCGGTCATCACCATGGGTCCGTACCCAATCGCGGACATGTGCCTCGCGGCATCGTGTCCGGACCACAGCGACGACGACGACGAGCTGCCTCTGGACGACCGAGCTCCCGATGCCGCACTGAACGTCGACTCATTGGATCCCGCCGTCGTACCGAACAAGCTCGAATCGAGATCCGAGGGTGAGTGGGACGGCGGACCAAATGGAACGAGCACTCCGGTACCGGATGGGCGTCCGGACTCGCTGGATGCGTGGTACGAAGGGAGCGAGGAGAGCGACGGCGTCGACAGCGGCGGCGCGGACGGGATCGACGATGCGGACTGGACAGACGACGGGCGAGGCGGTCCGTGCTGCGGGCGCTTGGAATCCGGTTCGCCGGTGGACGACCCTTGCGGGCTTCGTGTCCGCCGGAGTCCGGCCACTCGTAGACGCAGGACAAACTCGCGACCCAGTAGCCCAGCTTCGTAATCCGACATCAATAAATCTCCGTCGTCATCTTCAGCATGGTAGTCCAGGATCGGTGCTCGCACAGCTTGCTGCGGCGTTGATCCAGTGTTCTCAGCATCTGGTCCGGTCCGGTCTTGTGCGTCCGGCGCACCCAGTACGATCTTGAAGGGCACACCGGATGCCAGCTCGCGCCACTCGATCAGCTCAAACGCGAGGAAATGCTGGACGTCTTCGACCACAGAGCGCACCAGGCTCGGTGCGACTCTGGAGGACTTGGACTGGAACCACATCGGGATCAGGTTGTGCAACCTGAAACCAGCAGCGAAGAGGAGAGACTGGATGAGCGCGACGCATTCTCGTGGCGAGAGCAGGCTTGGCGGAATCACGATACCCGTGACATCCTGGGCCAGACACAGCTCAAGCCGTACCGAATCCAGCTCCGCGATCCATGCAGCGTCTTGACTTGCCATCGCCATTCGGTCCGACAGGTACTTCGACGTCGCCAACGCAGCCGCCCACCATTCGGTGAAGTCGGGTGCCGGCTCGGGCCAGGCATACTCCACCTTGAGCGGGACGACCGCGCTTTCACGGTGCTGCTCCCAGCGGCGCACTTGCTCAGCCACGTACGCCTTCGCCTGAGCCTCGCTCACTTGGGCCTTGGTCTCGCTGGGTCCTCGAGGGTCCGAGGGCGCCAGACTGGATCGGGCTTCACTCTTGAGCGCGGGTGCTTCGGCAGTCGCGGCCGGACCGGATTGCGCGGGTGCAGACCGGGTCTCGTCGTTCAGTACGCCGTCCTCTTGGACAGTCGACAGCGGTCCTTCGTGCTTGATCGTCGGGGCTTCGTCCAGAATCTCGACTTCATCATCCGGCTGAGGAGAGTCCGAAACTCGATCCTCGGCCGGGGGCTCAACCTCATCGGCGCCTCCCACAGACGCCTGGGCGGGTTCCTTGTCCTGTGTGGACTCACCCTCATCCAGTCCCGTCGCCGAGTCTGGGACACATTCGGTGCCGGCCGGCACAGACTCGGTCGGGTCCGCCTCCAGAGCCTCGTCGGTGTAGTGGGGACTCAAAGGTACCAAGGCGAGGTCGGCAGTGACTGGGGTTTCGCGCCCTGGAGTGACCTGTGAGAGCTTCATTTCCTATTTGCGTGTCCTATCCGGGCATCCATTTCATATTCCCTACTGTGTGTCTTTGGTGGTTGAGGTAGTCACCCCCCAGATCGAATTGATCGACTACTGTGTGATAGGACTGAATTATATTTTGTATTGTTCCCTAATTCTGTGAGGGTGGTGCGCGTAAGTGAGTGTGCATCCAGGGCTGACCAGTGCCTTGGGAGACGGCTCCGAAGTTGACTGGTGTATAGACCCCCCACCCAAGGGTCTCAAAGAATAAGTGGTGGCTGTATATTGTGTGACGTTTAGCTCGGCATTGTATTTCTGTGTGGTTGGTTGGTCTGAATTACGGATCTGACAGTGATCCCTTCCATTCAGTCTGACCCTCTGTTCATTCGGTGTGGTTTATCTCAGGAACACACCCAGCAGACTTTATTCTGTATTTCCAACAACTTATTTCGGTGAAGTCCGGTCCGCCAAAGGTAAACGATACCTATAGGGGTTGACACAAGGACACACGCCAAACACCGGACCGCATCAGTGCGATTCGGTGCGTCCAAGCGGTTTCAGGCCCGGGTCATTCAGTGTCCCGCGGGCTGGTTATCGCGTGGACAATCTCTGGTACTCCGAACCCGAATTTCATTCGGTCCGACATAGCGCGCTATACACCCCTGGACGATAAAGGCGTTCACCCGCCTCGCCTCAGGTGGCTGAAGTCATCGACACTTACGCCGTGCGTCTCGAGTTCGCCGGAACCGAATATCGACTGTTCCCAGTGGTAAACATTTCTAAGCTGAAGCCTGTGCGCGTCTTCTTAGACCGACCGCGCCTGACCCTCGTGACTCAGGACCAAGATCGCTTCGATTTTGATGAGGCGCTGCTACCTGAAGACAGTTGGGAGGCGAACCTCGACGATGGTGAGTATGAAGTGGAGCGTATTGCCGATATGCGATCTGGACGGCGCACTCGGTATGGACGGGTGCTACGGGAGTTCTTGGTGTACTGGAAAGGATACGACGAGCCATCGTGGGTCGACGAGGCTGACCTGAGCTGTGGAGCGCTGTTGCATGACTACTTGCGCGAGCGAGTGCATCGGAATCGCTTCGAAGTTATGCAGTCGCACGAGGAGCAGTAGTGCGGCAAGATCGTGCGGTGAGTTGGTCATCGTACGAGCAAACGAGCTGACGGGTCTGCGGGATGGCCGCGGATTAGGCGGAATGGCGGTGTATATGCATGTGTGCATCTATCGATCTTGAGGCACTTGGTGTCTAGATTGACAGCGTGGTCTACCTCACGAAGGCACAATTTGATATGGAGGAGATGCCACTGAGGTGAGAAGAGTATAATCGGCAAGGCTCATCTTATCTCAGCAATATTTGGCTGAGCGATCTTGGCTGGCCCCAGGACCTGCCGATGTTGAAGAAGAAGCCAATGGGGACGAGCGGTGATGACGAGACAGCAGCAGAACATGGCGACTGGTGCAGCGAGCGAATGCCGTTGTGCAGCTTTCACTCGTGCAGGGGACGGCTGTGGTGTAGTGGATGAAGATATTTTTGTGCAGACAGCATCGACAATCCAAGATCAACAAGGTGGCCGATCTTGACTCCGTGGAACTAGATCGACGACGTGCACCCAGCGTAGTTTGGATCGCTTTCAGCGAGCACGAAGGTCAAGTGAGCGACTTGAAGTGGAACAGCTTCTTCAGAGATGCTGGCGAGCCAATCCCCGGTATATCCGATCCAAGTCGACGATATCGATCTTGGCGAGAATGATGTGATCTTGGAGGAGGAGTGATGATCTTGGCCCCATGGGTTACGCAGACACCGCACAGAGAGCCAGCGGCACCATCGGTGTTCAAGGGAGCCAGAGTGCACGCGCCAGGACCATAAGGGAGCCAGAGATCACGCGCCAGGAATATAGGAGAGCAAGGGAAGATAGGACAAGGACTTAGGCAAAGCTAACATTTTAAACAGAGTTGTTTTCACCTTCTACTGATCAAGTGGTCTTTGCCTTCGTGCTACCGGGCACGGGATATACTTTGGCCCACCCGACGCTACGCAAGCCGACTCAAGCCCAAGATCAAGGAACCCCGGACGCCAGGATAAGCTTGGCCCAGCGTCCGTCAACCCTCACTACGACCCCCCGCTAGAGGAAACGGCAAGCAAGGAAAGGCAAAGGAAGGCCATACACCGACCACAAGGCAACCCCAGGCCAAGATCACACCTGGCCGGCGAGTGACGATCTAGACAGATGACACGATGGAATTGGAGATTTTCCAGATTTTCCCGAGCCTCGCCCGTGATTGGTGGATTCAGAGGCTCACTATGGGAAAGGGAAGCAGCGACACGTGGCGTAGGGGGTAAGCGGATCCTGATCGGACTCGCGCTGGCGGTGTACAAGGTTTGGTGACCCCGGATGGAGATGTCCCCGAGAGTGGACCCCGGCTGGAGCCAAGTACCGGACGAGAGGCGAAGCCCAAGAGAGCGTAAAAGTGCCTCCGACTGGAGGCCGCCTACTCTTGGTGCACCGTACAACGCAAGAGGAGCCCGACCAGATCGAGTGAAGACCCAGAAGCCCCGAAGTTGCTCAAGAAAACCCAGACGTGAAACCCAAGTGGAACACGATCCCGTCTGGAAATGAACCTGAACCCCAAATGGAGATACCACGATACCATCCCAGATGTGCAGATCCAGCATACAAAGTTCAAGATGTTTCCGACCGACCAAGCCGACCAGCCAAGATCTGTTCGGATTCCGTGGAACATTGAACCTCGTTTGCGTACCCAGTGATGATTGTACTTGCTGGAAGTATGCTACGAGGGACCGCGAACGATTACGACGACAAGACCATAGTGAAGACAAGTCAAGATGGAGTGCGTGTAAAAATCGACAGAAGATAGCCAGACAGACAGAGAAGAGAGACAACAGATAACAGATAAGCAGAGTTCGTTTTGCCAAGGATCGCGCAAGTGAGTTGGAGCAGCCTACCGGACGTGCATTCCCGGAGGACCGACTAAGTCTACGCGTGAGGGCCCAGCAACTGTGACATCTGGGTCGAGCTCCCGCAACCGAGTCCAGTCCAAGTTGGGGTGAGTACCGGGTACCAACCCGAGGTTGATCCACTTCCATTTCATTTCCTAGTTGCTGTTGAGCTCGCCCCTCACAGGAAGGCCCCGCATTTCATATTACCGATTACCTTGCCACCTGGTTAGAGTAGCCCCAGGTGAGAAGTATTGAGTTCAGTGCTATTGTGTGGTAGGACGTACTTGATTGTGTTAATTTCCCTCCGTACTTGAGGGTGGTGCGCGTGAGCCAAAACCGTCCGGGATTGACCAGTATCCCGGAGTCCGGCTGGAGTTGACTGGAGTAGTGACCGACCCTTTCACGGTCCAAAAGAATAAGGAAGGGCTACGTGTTTGTATATAACTCTGTATCTGTTTGTATTGTTTGGTTATCTGAGAGCTGTCAGAGGTGACGTCCAAGAAGGTTACGTTCTGCCCTGCTGCCTAGCGACCTACAAGTATCAAGACAACTCATCCACGGTTGAAGACCCCTGGTTACGAAGACAAACGAACCCACAGGGATTGTTCACAAGGACACACGCCACCCCGGTTGGAGTGTACATCTAGGTGTATCACTTCCGGCTAGGGTCTGTTCTGGGTGCACCCCATTCGGGAGTCTAACATCCAGGGCGCGCTGACTATACACCTGGGCGGTCAGGCGTTCACCCGCCTCGCCTCACAGAACCCAGATCGAAACCACCACTACTACTCCGGCGCAGCGTGACGCATATCCGCGCTGCTGCCACAAGTTCCCGCTGTCCGCCAGACAGTCCAAGACTCACCCCCAAGCGCGTCTTCCGAGATCATCCGAAGAGCGATCCAGCCCACCGACGGGTACACAAGGTGAGGATCAGCAACTTCACGGAAGATCGGAGTACCCCCTCCGTTAGTCGGCAGTTCGGGCACCGTATGCAAGAGGACCCCCGCGATCTGCAAATTTCGCGGAGCCGCTTCGCCACAAAGCGACGAAGTGCTGATAGCCCGGTCTGTTACTTTTACGAGTCGTGAGTTTATTGCCGTTTGCAGATGTTTTGGGAGTGGAGAGATTACACACTGCGTTTTAGTGTTTCTATAACCATAAAAAGTGTAGCAGCACCTATATTGTGCTTTGCAAACGTTTTGTCGTTTTGACTTGGAGCTCTCCTCGATTTATAGTAGGGGGTTTCAAAGTAGCGATTTTTTGGGGCTATTTTTTCCAAAAGATTACACTGATTTCCCCCCTGCTGGCGCAGTTGTGGTAACATTGAAACGGCCAAATAATTCATTTTCCACCACAACTACAAGCCAGCTACTCCACCGAAGTCGCCGCCGCCGCCCTCCAAGTTCGAGAGCCGCAGCAGCCGTACGAAGTCGTCGCTACCGCCCTCCAAGTTCGAGAGCCGCAGCAGCCGCACGAAGTCGCCGCCGCCGCTCAGAGCCGCAGCAACCGCACGAAGTCGCCGACGCCGCCCTCCAAGTTCGAGAGCCGCAGCACCCGTACGAAGTCGTCGCTACCGCCCTCCAAGTCCGGGGTCGCAGCAGCCGCACGAAGGCGCCCCCGTCGCCCTTCACGTCGGAGAGCCGCAGCAACGGCGCGAAGGCGTCGCTGTCGCCGCCCTACCCGCCCGAGAGTTGCACGAAGTCGCCACTGCTACCGCCCTCTACGCCCTAGAGTCGAAGCACCTATACGAGTTGCCGTGTTCTTCTTGTGGCGATGGCTCCTAAAGAGATTTGGGCAAAGACGCTGGCCAAGGCGCAGACAAAGTACCACACGACCAAGCTACAGAAGCAGTATATGGTGGAATGGGTCAAAACGCCGCACAACTTTGACGTAATCGTGGGTAGAGTTGGTGAAGATGCTTCGAGAAAATTTGGCGGTGCTCAGACGAAGATATCTTGCTTCGGGAACATGAGCCTATGTCGTGTAGGAACACGCGCTAAGATATATATTGGCACACTTCCCCACCAACAACACTCACTAAGCCCGAAGACTCAATAAGCTTGTTAGGGTTAGAACCTGAAGGCACAGGAACTTTCCCTTGCACCGGGTTGATGTTTCCTCTGTGCACCGTGTTCCCGCTTAGTCAACTGACAGAACCCAGCGTCACTAGCCACGAGCACAGGCTAGCACGCTCTCACACGCAAATATACCTCGCAGGCCCTCAGAAAGGAAGGGTCCCAGCCAGTCACGGCTTAATACGAGGGTGCTGGAGCTATACTCCGGCGGGAAGGATAAATGGAGTGCCCTCTCACTCCTCCACTACTTCGGCGACGACTCGTCGCTCTTATACACGGCCACTTCTTCTCTACTCTTGGCCTGACCACGGGTAAACACACGCTACGATTCTAGTAGGCGTGTCCACTGACAGTCATGATTCTACCAACAGGTTTATCCAAATGCTACGGGAACTCACCGATAGCCCGGACGTCTTCCTTGTGCGGTTGGGAGGAAAAGCTGTTCTGTCATTGTTGCCCAAAGGGCTTATCTGTTCTATCTTCTCTTCCCTATAGTTCAATACAAATATCTAGTCTAGACGCGTCCGTTTTGAATCTTCCTGGGTAACCACCCGACTCTTCAGAGCTCTCTCGACGGCTCGGATGGCCACCCGACGACTCGAAGAGTCGCTTTAGGTTCGTATCCCGGCCAAAGTTCGCGGTAGGTTCGGGTCGAACTTGAAGCTCCGGACTTCGAGCGTGGGCCGTGCTGACCAACCTTCATCACCGGTCCGAGCTGGCCATTCAGCGGCCGTCGAACACCGTCGAATGATTGGTGACGTGCCTCGACTTGCCAGTTGAGGTGACGCCTAATGCCGCGGGGCCGCCGTTGGCTCTCGCGCAGCATTCTCGATACCACACCTATTCGTTTTTTATTCGTGCATCGAGGACTTCGCATTGAAGGGGCTTCCTACTCCTGTTCAGTACACCGTCAAATGGGATGCTGGAACTCTTGTTTTAAGGTGTACAAGAAGACGAAGCTGCGTGTCGATGCGCAGACAGGATTCGGACTGAGTGAGGAGGCTTTTCAGGCTGCCAAGACACTGGAAGACGCTGTGGAGGAAGCTTGTCCATTCTACTACCGCTTGGATCAGCTTTTTGATCTCCGCCAAAACGTGCGCCCTCACTCGGTGTTGGACAGCCACAACCTGGCGATGCAGACATCAATGATCTCACCGCAAAGCGCACTTGTATCCAGCAACTATGAACGTGATGAACCATCCAGTATTGATGAGACGATTCCGACTCCAAGTCTGAGCTTTGGCCTTGCCCAGAATTGCCCGAGTGCTGACACCGGTACTCCAAGGTTCTCGTTCTCCGACACAGATGAAGAAAGTGGAACCATCAACAGAAGCACATGTGATGAGAACGTACCAACAAGCCCCTCAACCTCTGAGCTTCGCGGCCATGTCGAAGCTGTAAACAAACGACCTCTTTCCCAACCAGCGTCTGAATCGGGCAACGTTGAGGCCACGGCGAACGTTGCTACAGGTCAATCGGCGCTAGCATCAGGAGCATCAGCTAGCGCAACGGCTTCATCAAGTCGAGCCAAGAATGCCACTAGAATGAAGGCTATAGAGAAGGGAGTCAACAGCGCAAACCAAGCCAAAAAGCGCGACTTTTCCTCAACTTTTCGAGAGTTTAGTGAAAACCGATTGAGAGCTGAGTCACGATGGCGTCGGGACGAGCTGGAGGAGACAAAAGCAGCCCCTCATGCGTCGCAGGAGCAGCAGGAAAAAGACCGCCAATACCGCCAAGAAGAGCGCCGACTCCGTTACAAAGAGGCACAGCTGTCAGCTCACAGGGCTATGTTTATGCAGCTTATCGAGCGAGGTCGTAGTGAAGAGGATGCGTTAAGTGTGATTGATCGGGTTATTCCGCTGGAGTAGGCGATATTAAAAAATACCACTCAGCATTGATCGTTGCGTCTGGTCTGCGTCTTGTGCCGTGTACTGCTTTGTTCTCACCCGTGCACGCTTGTCTTGCTTGTGGCAGACTCCTGCTGAGTCGACGGCTGGCAGCCGCCATTCCGGTCATGCTTCCTCTGCATCCTCGCCTGTTCGATCGCCGGCCACCGCTGGTGCTGAGTCGACTGCTGCCGGTGCCTCGCGTCGTGACGACGTCGCGCAGGTGTGTATCCCGTCTCTGCATGCGCATCTCTCCTTCCACACGTGCTGATGTTGCTCTCGTTGATGTGTCTGCGTATGACTGCAGTCTGGTGATGGCATGCCCTCGCAATCGCTCGTCGAGGCTGGGCGTGGCCACGAGTCGTCGGGACCTCCAGCAACATCTCGTCCTGGTTCTTCTCAGCCTGCCCCCGACAACTCGCGCGGCCGTGGGCAAGTTAAGCGTCGCGACGCCCTTGAGCAGATGGTCCGTGATGCCTGCGATGAGTCGACGGAGCGCATTTTGACGGTTCTGGCTCGAAGTTGGACTCTCTCGGTCGGCTCTCGGTGAACCTGCAGTTGGGCCCAAACATCCGTGGTGATCGCCGCGTTGAATCTCGCCTGGCGTCGGCCCGAAACCTGGATGAAGTGGTCGCTGCTGCGACTCCGAACATGGATGTTGGCGAAGGCTCGACGCTGGACATGGCCACCATGCGCGCCCGGCTGTACTCTGCTGAGTCAGCTCGGGCTGCTGCAGAGAATCGGTTGCGGGCGCAGACGTACTCGTTGGAGAACCAGCAAGCGTTCTTGGAGAACGCGAATCGCGAGATCGCACAGCTGAAGAAAGAAGTCACGCGTCTCCGCCAGCTGGAGGCATTCAACACCGCTGAGCTGGAGAAGGCTCAAGCCGCGGTGGATGCGTACAAGGAGTGCGCGGGGCGTCAGGAGAATCGCGTCAGGGTTGCCGAGGATTCGTGTGCTCGACTCCAGGCCCAGCTGAAGCGGGGGCAGGAGGTCTTCAAGGCTACCATTACCGCGACGACAGTCCAAAGCAAACGTTTGCATGATCCGCTGGCTCGCTCGGACGCCGCCGATGGCACCGCGCCAGCTCGCCTCCGCCGCCGCAATGAGGATCTTGAAGAGCAAGTGAAGCGGCTGGCGCGCGCCAACAAGACACTCCGTGCTCATGTGCTGCTGGAGGAGATGGATCCGGACGTCCTGGTCCTCGCAGTTGACGGTCCGTGATCATCTTGCCGTCACTCGGTTGGCTTGTTCACTGACTTGTTTCTATGACTCGTTTTTCCGTACATGTATCTCGACTGGTGAATTAAACTGGATATTAGCCCTGAGACTCTGTTGGTGCTGCAAAAGCAACTCCGTCGAGCCGATCGATCTAAGGCCGATGAAGCCATCGCCGAAGACTTGGCTCGGACTGCGTTCGCGCTGACTGACTCCATCGGGGATCCCGAGCGGAAGGGAGCTCCAGCTGGTTCCAACAAGACCACCCCGGGGACTTCTGCCGCTGCTGTCAAGAAAACTCGCTCGTCTCGTCGGTCATCCTCGTCTTCTCGGTCATTGACTCCCAAGAGGCCTCGCGACGACTCGGATGACCTGAGTGCTGCGCTGTCTCCGGCTCGGGCAAGTCGCTCAGGATCCAAGGCCCACAGGACATCTGCTGAGTCATCAGTTGGGTCGTCGGCGCCACCCTCCGGTCTGGAAGGCTCCTGGGAAGTGCAGGAAGTCTTCCAAGAAGGTCAAGGAGCCTCGCTGGGGCCGAGGTCGTATTGCTTCCGTGGCACGCGGTGCTCCAGTCATCGCGCGCTTCGGTCCGAGTGTCTCGCCCCCTCGGCGCTCTCTTCCCGTGAATTCGTCGACTCGTGGGACTGTGCCTCCTGATCCCGTCTCTCCGGCCTCGGCTGCTTCCAGTCCAGCAGATCGCCAACAGGAGGGTGACTCGGGTCTTCAGGACGACGAAGGGGCTGGCGTACCGCCGGCTTCTGTCGGGCAATCTCAGGAAGTGCCCCAGTGAGTAGTCAATCATGGGTACAAAACATGTCATTTTTTTTAATCGCATATAAAACCATCTAAAGTACCCATTTCCTGTTAAATATCGAAATGAGTGATTTTCACGAGAACACCTCTCGACCCACTTTTATGCAAAGGTTTGACCTTTTTATATCCAAGGGCTACAGATAGTGTCAAATGGATATAATCTAAATCTCAGATTTTTGAATAGAAAGTGAGTTGGTTCTAATACAAGAATATATAAAGTATATTAACAGTATCATATACGATCAACCGATTCAACCAACCGCATATACCAATAATGAAACTCTACATATACAAGATTCGAACGCGTACGATTCTATCATTTTCATTGGGAGCTCAAGCAAAACCACACAGGTGTATTGGAAGGATGTTCAGATTAAGTATAAAACATGTTTGCGAACGGGCAAGTCCTACAGTGTCATCTATGACCATTTTAAAAAGGATGGAGCTGACTCGTTTGGTATTGAATTACTCAACGAGTATGAGCTCACCAATAGTATAGATATCTATGAGCACAAACAGCTAGCTATTAACCGTACCAACGCTATCAACAGCAACGTACATGATTTCAGAGTTGGAGATGAGAAAGAGGATAACGTAAATCCTAAATATGACCCGAGGCGAAAGATTCAATGTGGTTGTGGGTCAAAATATAGTCGTTATAACGAAGGTAAACACGCACAAACAAAGAAACACCAAGCTTATCTCAATCAAGCGAACTAAATGATTTCAGGTAAATCAGACCAATATATATTTTAATCCTGATAGAAAGTCTTCTATAGTATATAGATAAACATGGCTTACTCACCTGAACAATACCAACGCAATAAGGAGGCGATCGCGCGAGCGCAGCGCAAGTATTACCTCAAGAATCGTGAAAAGCTATTAGCCAATCAGAAGAAGTATGATGATGAGCACCGAGAGCAGATTAGAGAGCGCCAACGGAAAGCAAAGGCTCAACCCAAAGAAGAAAATTAATTAATAATATTTTTTTGAAATTGACTTTACTCAGTTGAATATAGTAAGCTATCCTAATACAAGATCTTTAGCATATAGTAAGATTTTCGCAGGAATATTATAATCACCGAAATATATATAGTGATCATGCTTGGATACGAACTCGAAGGACTCAAGCCTATTAAATGGGGAACTAGCTACCGCCTTAAGGTGCGTGGTTGGACTGGAAAGATGGTTTTCGTCTCCAATGCATCGGAACCAAAGAATCAGAAACTCATTGCCAAGTATTACAAGATCAAGCTTGATCGTCTCCAAAAGTATTTATCACCAGACTATCACATGGATCCCAAGTATAAGTTTGAGAGTGGTTTATATGGAGAGACCCACCTCTACGAAAACATTCCAGCTGGAGAGTTCTATGATAAGCTAGAGAATGCATTAACCACATAGAAGAAGGCGTATAAGATTAACATCGCTCTTGGATACCAACTCTATGATCCAGTTGAAGATACTTCGTTTTACTTCTATCCTAATATCGCTAATACAGCTGTGTTCGACAAGCCATTTGCAGTCAACAGCAGAGCCGACGCTAGAAAGGTTATTACTGATATTCGAACGAAGGAGTTGTCTGATACTCTCAATTACCCCAAGTCAGGTGTCAAGGTTAAGGAGATCTCTGCTTTCAAGCTCTACATCGACTACCGCGATCACGCCCTAGGTGATAGCGATGCACTTGTCCCTGAGTTTATCAAAAAGAGCAAGTACATCATCAACTTCCCTCGAACGAACAACAAATGTGTATTCTTCTGCATCGCCTATCATCTTCAGGTGGAGAAGAATCAATGCAAGGCAGTAGCATTGGTGAAAGAAGCTTTTGAGCGATACTGCAGCCACAAAGGTCTTACCTATTCCTTAGGTCTATACAAGAGCTTTAAACACATTGATTTGCTTGAGTTTGATCAGCTAGAGGAATGCTTCGATCTGAACATTAACGTCTACGGTCTCGATGTTGAAACGAATGCTGTTGAGTGTATCCGCCCTACGGAAGGAACGCGAGAGAACACACTCAACGTTCTTATCCCATGACAATCATGCATTCTACATCACCAACGTTGATCGTGTTCAGTCGAAGTTCAACTGCCCCAAGTGTTCCATGGTATTCGAATCCAATGAACGCATGCGCGCCCACGCTAAGAACAAGTGTGATTATGTTAATCTTGAGGCATTCGTGAAGAAACCAACGGTCTACACTCCAGCTGAGAACAAGACCAAGAAGCTGCTGAAGAAGTACTCAGTTAAGAATGTAGATCACTACCTAGATCATGTCATGGTATTTGACTTCGAAGCGCTGATTGAACCAATGAAGCAACAACACGGAGCTAGTACTGAGTTCACCAGCAGGCATATCCCTGTTTCAGTGAGTGTCTCAGACAGCTTGACGAAAGAGGTGCGATGCTTTGTGAATGAAAATCCTTGGCTATTGATTGAGGAAATGATTGCATACATCAATGAAACATCAGCTATCATTACTCAATTCCATAAAAACAAGTTCGCAGGTATTTACCAATCGCTTAAAAAGTACAAATCAACCGTTGAAGAAGCTAATCCTGGTATAATGGAGGGTATTACCCTCGAGAATATAAAGCAGAAGCGCAAGGAAGATCCAAAGCTTAACGCCTTCCTAAACAGGACTGGTAAGGTTGAGAAGGAGCTTGAAACACTGAATCAGATTCTTGAGCAAACTCCAGTTATTGGCTTCAACAGTGGGCGCTATGATATCAACTTGATCAAAAATGAGCTATTTGGTGTGATAGGAACGGATAACATCAAGCATGTCATCAAAAATGGAGTCTACATGGCTATCGCTACAAAACCTTCAAGATGCTTGATATGGTCAACTATGTCCCTGCTGATACGAGTTATGATTCCTATCTCAAAACATATCTAGGTGGTTGCAAATGCGAAGATCTGAGATCAGATCAGATGTACCTGTGAGCTGACCAAGGGAGTATTTCCATACGAGTACATGACTAGCTTTAAGGTTCTGAGTGAGACGAAGCTCCCCCCGAAAGAAGCTTTTTACAGTAGCCTCCGTTGTACTCACATCAGTGATGATGAGTATGAGCGAGTCAAGTTCGCATGGGATCACTATCAGATGAAGTCTCTCAAGGATCTCCTGATCTGGTACAACAATCTAGATGTAGGCCCATTCATTAAAGCGATTCAAAAACAGCGTGAACTCTTCAAGCGGTATGAGCTCGATATGTTCTGTGATGGTGTGTTTCTCCCAGGTCTTAGCGAAAAGGTCATGTACAAGACCCAAGAGCTCATTTTCCCGAGCAAGGAACCAGGTGAAGCATTCGATTTCCCAGAAAAACGATACTTAGGACACATTGATCAGGATGCAAAGGTCAATAGGGAATTCGCAATGACTATGCAACACCTTGATCAATTGCTCAAGAAGCAGAAGTATCTATGTTCTTACTGCTACACCAAGCTCAACGAGGAAAATGTGTCAGACGATCGGATCAACAACAAGATAGGTCATCAAGATGGTAATATCATCATCAGCTGTGTCAACTGCAATGTTTTTCGTAAGAATATGAATATCAAAGCTTTTCGCCACAAGAAGTTGCTCGACTTTAATGCTGATCGTACGATTCATTCGATCGATCAAGAGCAAGCTGATATCTATCGTAAAATGAAAGCTAATATTGCTGGTGGTCCATCTATCATCTTCAATCGATATGCTAAGCGCAATGAGCTTTCATGAGTACTGGTGTCTCAATGTCGCATTCGAGATAACCAAAGATCTTGTCAGATAGAATATCTTCAATAATTCCTTCATATACATCCTCCATAACCAAGCGTCCATATGGCATCCAGTTTCCTAGACACCAGAGGTATAGAGCGTTTACATAGTATCCAATAATCTTCATACAGGGATTACCTCCTGGAATTGTAGTGAGATGACTCCTATTTTCAAGAATGTTGAAATTGACCCTACCGCAGAGGTCATTGGTGAGCATATGTATGAGTGCAACCAGTCTCGTGGTAAGAAAAACATGTCGAAGAAGAGTCGTAAGTTGATTGGTAGCTACTTCGGTGAGAAGATCCTTATTTACACTCCTCTTCTAAAGTGGTACATCGATCATGGTCTCAAAATCATCAAGACTCATACTTTTATCAAAGCTAATCCTCACAAAGCATTCGAACCATTTATGAAAGCGGTATCGGATGCTCGTCGACAGGGTGATGTAGATGAATCTAAGTCCATGATCGCTGAGATGATGAAACTGGTAGGAAGTGCTGCATTCGGACGTAGTGGTATGGATATGTCTAAACACAAGAAGGTTGAGTTCTTATCAGAGGAAAGAGTATCTACAAGGCTACTGAACACTTCAGCTTCAGCTCCAAAACGGAACTCGATGGAGGAACTGTTGAGTTAGTCAAAAACAAGCGGTCCATCAAGCTTAAAAATCCTATCCACGTCTCAATTGCTATCTACCAGCTAGCTAAGCTCCGTATGCTCCAGTTCTACTACGATTGTATTGACTTCTACTTCGACAGATCTGATTTCCAGTATCCATCTCCTGATATGGAACGGGTTGTCAGCGCTAAAATTTAGCTGCTAAATTTTAGCGCTGACAACCCGTTCCCTGATCTCATCAAACCTGAGCTACGCGAGCATTTCAATGAGCATAAATATGAGTGGTTCCCACGCGATGATACTAAGGAGAATGCTGCGTATGATCGACGAACACCTGGATTGCTCAAGGAGGAGTGGCGAGGTGATGCTATTATCTCATTGTCCAGTAAGAATTACATCTGCTATCTTCCCGATGAGGAACACAAGGTCAAAAAGGATAAGACAATTGTAAATGGAAAGGTTAGATACTTCGAACTATCCGCTAAGAGAGTTCTGAAGTCTAGAAACGCTGATGTATTGACTCCTGAAAACTTTGAATCCGTTGTCAAGGACAAAATCACGATTCAAGGCAACAACAAGGGTTTCCGCATATCTAAGAAAACAAACTCAATTATCACCTATAATCAAACCAAGCCTGCTCTCAATCACTACTATGACAAGCGCCAAGTCCTGTCGGATGGTATTTCAACAATTCCACTTAATATTTAAGGGGGGTACGTTTGCCATTTTTTTGTTCTAATATAGATGAGTATGGAAGAGATACTCGAGAAACTCTACTATGACCCAGAAACGGGTTTCATCGCAGCACCCGCTCTTCATAAGAAGGCTAAGGAAATCGACTCGACGATTACCCTCAAGCAAGTGAAGGACTGGTACAAAACCAAGCTTGATATTCAGCGCCATGTTGAGCAAAAGAGCACATACGATGACTTTCGCATCGCTTCAAGCAATCCTAATTCGTGGCAAATAGATCTTGCATTCTGGGAAGGCAAATCAATACTAACCGCCATCAATATCAACTCCAGACTAGGTTTCGCCAAGCTTCTGAAGAATAAGCGAGCAGATACAGTGCTAAATGGGATCAAGGAGCTAGTCAAGGAGCAGAAGGTTAATGTACTAACCACTGATAATGGCAAAGAATTTATGAATCGTAAGGCAACTACCTACCTCAAATCACAAAAAAATTACCCATTTCAACAATGAACCAGGAGATCACGCTACGATGGGTAAGATTGAACGTTTCAACAGAACTTTAAAGATGAGACTCGTTCGCATGAACCAACCTATTAACGAAAAGCTTGTGAAGAGTGTTGTAAATAACTATAACAACACTTATCATTCATCGATAGACAAGACTCCCAACCAAGCGAAAGGATATATAATTGAAGAGGATCTTGACCATAATCGGGCATTAATGGAACGTATGGAAAATGACCTACCTGTTGGAGCAACGGTACTCTATCGACTTGATAAAGGCACATTTGATAAAGAAACAGCTCGTTGGAGCAAAACCATCTACGAAATCATTGGTATTGATGGTTATCGAGTCCAAATACGGTCATAGAAAGGTCATACATTGTATAAGTCCAAACGATATTAAACTATTCAAATCCAAGTCAACCAATGCAAAGCCTGGGAAGAACCAAATCTACGAAGCGGAAAAGTTGCTTGACCACAAGAAGCTACAATCTGGTAGGTACAAGTATCTCGTTCAATGGGTTGGCTACAATGATGCAACATGGGAAATCCAAGATAATCTCCGTTTGGTCAAAAAATCTAAGCGATCAACCTTAGAGACTGAGTACTGGAAGACGATAAAAAATGAGTCGAACTAGCTTCGAATAAAGTTTAGTAGAGACATCCTCTGTAAGCGTTGACTAATGTATATTAGATTTCCCATAATTTTGAATATTCAGAAAAATATAGACTTGGTATATAGCAATCAATGTGCCCTAACTGTTTAGAGTATACGCGTGAGCTCGCTCAACTTCGGCGAAAACTGTGGATTATACAGGAGGTTAGTCGAGTCAAGAATGAGCTCAAGTACCTTGGCCCCAATGAAAATTTCCGAAGAACAGTAGTCAACCGTAAGTTTCGGAAGGAACTGGAGGAGATATTTGGAGTCCAATTCCACAACGTCAAGAAACGATATCTAAGTCTCCTTAATGAGAGAAACCATATCTGCCACTCATATTCACCATTTCAACACAAGCCCAATATGCCAAGCTACTGGTGAGAATTTTATCAGTATTCATTTTGATTCACAACATATAGAAGCAGCATGTTCCCTAATTTCACATCTTTAGCTCAACGAGAGCAAAAGCGGCAGGAGTTGCTCGAAAGAGCCCTACGTCGGGTTCGACAAGCCAATTCCAAACGGCAGATGTACGAAGGTGCATCGTGGGCTAGCGACATCGCCAAAGGTATCACTACAGTTCCTAAGAAGACATCTGAATCAGCTCAGACGGATATTTCTGTTGGTCCTGACGAAGAAACACCTGATGAGTTGAAAATTCCGCTAGCGGAAATCTTAAAAAAAAAAAGCTGAAAATTGAAAACTCCCAGAAAACCCTGACCTATCAACAACGGTAGATGCTGAAGTTAATGCGACACCTGAAATGAACGATGCATCGACTACAGCAAAGCCTCAATCCGTTGATGCTTCCAGTACTGCTAAGCCTAAAACCAGTGATGGTTGGGTCCACGTGGATCCCGATATGGCTGATGTTGGAGTTGATAATAGTGCAAGAATGGTAGATACTGGTGTTGGCCCCGATGGTCCACTAGAAGAAGATGATTTGTTCAGCGATGAAGGTAATGATGAGGTAAAAGCAAAGGAAGCGGTCGCTAAAATCTTCGAAGTTTATCCCATTCTTGCCGATCTCAATATTCACCCTGTTGCTTCCAACGGGCGTCAACTTACCAAGTATTATATTGGAATGGAAGCTAAGGTATTTAGCATTACGCTAAAGAAATATGTACTAGTCCCATCTATTGATTGGTCTGAGACGTATGACCATATTGGTGAGGTACTGACTAATGATGTTAGATTCCTTGCATACGTCAATGAGAAGAAGCGACGTAATGAAATGGGTCAAGAGGATACGAAAATGTGGCCCAAAATGTCAAATCAGTGAGAGTCTCCAAGGAATGATCCGAACCCTAGTCTACAAGCAGCAAATTGATCAAGCCTGATACGATAAGCTATCGATCGATGATAAGAAACTGTTCAAGGAGATTCTAGCAATCACTCACCTCCAGTACAACTTTCACGACAAGCTCGAGGATCCACTTACGACGCTCCGCGCCGAGTATGACAAGCTGAAAGGTGAATTAGAGTTAGGCAACGACAATCCTAGCATTATCAAACAGCTCGAGTCTCTCACAGTAGACATGTACAGCAATCGACTGATTGATGATAAGGAATTTAAGGAAATTATAACGCGTCTACTATAAAGCATGAAGCTATTCACTTTAATTATTTGCTGGGCCATATTAATGTCTGGTATACTATAATCAAGAATATTCTTCTTCGACCCACGCATCATCGCCAGTTCAGGCGGCAGCTATGGAGACAACAGCGACCTCAACATTGCTGAGCTCAAGTCTATCATGAAGAATCTAATCATCCATGACCGTCCTCAACAGCCCCAAGAAGTCGCCTGGGCTACTGACCTCGATAAGTCAATCAAGAAGGTTGAAACAACGACGCAAACCGAAGGAGGTAAGGTTTGGGCGTACCAACCGAAAAAAAAGTCGAAAACCGTAAAAACCTTTGCTTTATAGGGATACTTCTGTATCTGTTTGCCTTTCACGGTAGACTCTATTTTTTATCACCGATATCGATAGCCATATTAGTATTCTTACCGGTGTGGACATTTCACATCGGAATATATGCATTATCGCCTATAGATACTACCCCATCGCGCAGCGTTATTGACCCGATGACTTGACCAGTTTCAGGATTAGTCAAATCCTTTGTGATCTGATTTTTACTTGGAACGCAACCCATCGTATATACTCTACCAAAGAAAAGTTTTCGAGAACCAATCGGCTGCGTATGGTTTTGACTCGTCAAGGGGTCCATGCCTCTTGTAGTAGCGCTCTCGGCGTTTCTTATCCCAATGGTCGTAGTCTTTGTACGTTCTCAACGGTGTGCGATCTCGATACTGTTGATAAGGCTCACCAGACCGCTTAAGAGCACCAAAAGATACAACCCGGCCATCAGGAAAAGTAGCATCATATTTTTTGTCTTTCCGTGAGGATACTCGAAACTTGAATGGAGGCATTCTATGTTTAAGAAGATAATTTTGATTCAATTACATCCAATCTTTTCAGTACATTTTGTAAGCATTTGTGAAGGAGACCGGCAATTTTTGGGTAATCCAACGTCAGTTGAACACCATCGACGTCTCCCTCTTGCTCAGCCTTGAGAGACTCATTTTCAGTAAATGAGATGCACTCTACAGCATATTTAGCCACGTCCTGAGCAATGTATCCGAGTTCTCGTTTATCAGGCGTTGATCGATAACTAAATAGTTTTGGATTAACATTTCTTACGAAATCGTTGGTATCGGATACATCTTCGATATTAGTCTTGAGCCTGCGATCAGAGACGTAGTGATGAAAGATCCAGCAGATACCAACATCGAACTAGATGTTTGTGGAGTAGCGGCCTCGCAGAAATCTCGCGGAGCCGGTCTCGCACAAGCTCGGCGCGTCTGGATAGCGGTCGCGCCGAGTAATCTCTTTCGCGGTTGTTGGAGTAGCGTATCTTCGAAATACAGACCCAAGTCTTCGCAGGCTTGAGAGTTGGGGTTCTTGGTTGACGCTTGTTCCTTGTCGTAGGGCGTCGAGCCTTGGGCGTGCGGCGTTATCGGGCCGGCGTTTCCTTGGCGTTCCCGTCGGGCGTGCGGCGTTTCCTTGGCGTTCCCGTCGGGCGTGCGGCGTTATCAGGCCGGCGTTTCCTGGGGCTTGTGTGGCGTTATCGGGCCTACACGGGGACTTGTGCACAGCGGTTATCGGGCCGGTGCGTTCCTTCGCCTAGCAGCGCGTTACTGGGCGCCCCTAAACGGTATACGATTAACGTGCCTTTATCTCAGCACGGGTCTGTGGGGGGTTGAGTACCCGAACCGACAAACGACGGGGGGCCGCGATATCGGGGCGGCTCTGCTTGACGGCGCTTGGTGGTTCCCCTGGAACCGGAGGGAAGGCGGGAGGTCTTTGTGGTTCAGAGAAATTTCGGGACTGAGTCCTTACCCTATCCTATGTCCTTGCCACTGGCTATCCCCTACTTCGTGCTTGCTAAGCCTACCACCCTACGTCTATCCTTGCGTCTGTCGTGCTTGCACTACCGTTCTTCAACCTGATTTGCGCAACGTAATCAAGATCTCACCTCGACGCGTTTTGCTCGACGCGTTTTGCTCGACGCGTTTTGCTCGGCGCGTTTTGCTCGGCGCGTTTTGGCTCGGCGGGTTTTGCTCGGCGGGGTTTAGGGTCGACGCGTTTAGAAGAGACGGGGCTCTGGTCGACCCGTTGAGTGATTACGCCTCGCACTGGATTCTGGCGCCGTGTCTCACAGCCCATCACCCTCGTCGACTTTCCCGTCCATCTCCCCAGCGCGTCGCGCCCCATCAACCGCGTCGCGTTCTATCCGCCGCGTCGAGCTCCATCACCGCGGCGCTGTTCCCGCCGCCTATCGCGCTTTCTCCGCGGGGTGCTATACCACATGTTTTCAAACTTACCGATATGCTAGCCAGCGGACGGACAGTGAACGTTGTTTGTGATTTGGTGAGAGAACCATATCCGAGAGCAACAGCATCGACAGTCTGGCTAACAGAGCCTGAGATCTCAACCCAAGCTTGAGGGCTTGTTGTACCGATTCCAAGTCTCCCCGTTGATAGAAGAGTCATGTACGTTGTGTTATTAGTTCCAAATCGTAGATCATTTGGTGTTATATTTCCTATCCATGAGGCATTCGTAGAAGTACCTCTGGTTCCGTTATGGACCTCAAACTGGAATTGAACGGGAGTTAGGTTAGAACCCTGGAACAAGCAGCATCGAGTGTAATTACCATCCAAGTAATTGGTGTTATCCGAAGGTACTGTGTCGATGCTAACGTTCCAGAGCCTATACCAAGCTTTGTGAGAGCTCCTACGGTTGTTATGATTGGCTGATTGGCGTATATTTTCTTAGTCGCATCGACCGTTAAATCACCATTGGAGATTGACACATTGCCAGATTCGTCGATTCGTACGATCTCGGTGAGAGGAGTTGTCGATATTCCAGATGTAGTTCTGTGGTTAATGGTGAGGTATCCAAGACTGTTGCCGCCCGTTCGCGTGAAAACGATACTCGATCCTCCGGTCAAGGATGAGCTATTAGTGCTGACTCCCAGCGTTATACCTGTAGAGTCTCCTGATCCAATCCTAGGCCGCCGCAATAACAATCCATATACATTCATGTTTGAACTAGGCAATGAATTCGCATATTGGTTGATCTCAATCGAAGATTGGGCTCCGATGCTGGTGATATTAGGCTGAGCGGCTGTTTGTGGCGTACCCGCAATGGAAGACGCTGATAATGAGCTAAGACCTGTAATCGTTCTCGATGCTCCTGAAAACGTTAGATTACCTGCTATAGTCAATCCAGTCAAGGTACCAATTGAGGTGATGTTTGGTTGAGCAGCGGTCTGTAGCGTACCTGCAATGCTTGTCGCTGTTAGCGAGCTTATCGTAGCGATTTCTCCTGATGCATCAAGCACCAATGCTTTGTTAATCGCTGCAGTACCTGGAGTAATGGCATTTACATATGCTGGGGCGCTTGCAAACGCAGATCCATTTACAGTCAGACTACTACAGCTAAGTGCTCCAATACCACTGATATCACCACCGGATCTAGGGACAAGTGCTACACCCTGGGTTGCAATTCCATGAGTAATTCCAGTGAGATAAGTCAGTCGATAGTCATTCTTACTGAGATACAACGTTTGGGCATAATCATAGGTTAGATACCCATTCGCATCCAGCGTTAAGTAGAAGGCTGGATTAAAGATTGGTGATTGAAAGGTTGGCTGAGGATATGAAAAACCAGAGCTCATGTTTGTTTTGTCTCGAGCTATATAGATCTAGCTATTTTACATAGACGAGCATGAGTTCTATTCCCAACTATGGCGCTTCTCTACCCAAAAAGTTCAAATCAGCTAGCATGGGAGATATCTCTGCTTTGGATATTAAATCACTGTTTAGAATGGTTGTGCTTGGTCCATCGTTCAGTGGTAAGAACAACCTTCGCATGTTTACCCTTAAGCATTCTCCTCACGTATTTGCTCACCTAACAATCATAGCTCGTAATCCTCATCAGGAACTCTATGAGTTCTTACGAGACAAGCTTGATGGCTTCATCACGTTTGCTAATCCGGATGCACCCCCAGGAGTTGATCAAGTGCGCCACACGCCGCTTAGCTCAAATAAGCCTGAACTTGTGATCATTGACGATACAGTAATGATAAGCTACTCCAGAAGAATCTTTTCTCTCATTACTTCACTAGAGGTCGCCACTTCAAGCTATCAACCATCTTCTTGAGCCACAGCTACTTCGCAACGGACAAGATGATTCGATTGAACTCAGAGTACGTAGCGATCCTGAAAGCTAACTCTAAGCGAGACCTTCAGATGGTTGTAAAGGATTTTAATATCAAGGGAGTAGATAAGCGTTCAATTGTCTATTATTACAATAAAGCTACGGAGAAAAGGACAGATGATGTTCATTGATTCAGTGAAGGGTCAGATCAGGTATAACTTCGATAGACCTATCATGATTGAAGACTAATTCCAATTTATCGATGAGAAATATGCTTATACTCATATACTAAAAACATGTCGAGCTTTGTCAAGCTAGATAGCTCTAACCTGGTCCAAGATGGATACAACTCTACGTGGAAATATACCTTCCCAGGTACTGCTGCTAACTTCAAGGACACTGTTTGTGCGATTCAATCGATTACCTCAGCAATAGTGAATATAATATTGATTCGTTTCAGTTTCAGAACACCACGTTTAAAATTGAAGTTCCTACCGCTGCAACTACATCAACGACAAATATTACGCTCCAGGATGGTATGTACAAATATGCTGATATTAATCGTAGCATCCAGACTGCTCTCGTGAATGATAGAGCGTATTTAATCGATGCTAGTGGAAACAACGTGTTCTATATCCAATTGACTGAGAATAGCGTCTATTACGCAGCTCAGTTTGACTTCACGCCAACTCCGACTACATTACCAACTACTGGAGGAACTTGGACACGACCTGCTACCGGTCTTTACAGCGCTGGTGGTACTGGCCTGCCTACTACCACGAGAGTCCCGCGTGTTATCATCGACAATGCTGAGTTTGGAAAGGGAGTAGGCTTAACCACAGGGACATATCCTGCTGCTTCTGCTACCGTCGCTAGCGCGCAGCTGTCTAATATCATCCCCCAGGCTCATCCTACCAGCTCATACATTGTTCGTTGTGATCTAATCAAGAATGACTATGTGGCTTCTGGTGATATCATCGCATGCTTCAATCGAGGTGATGCTGCTATCGGTAAGCTAATCTCGTATCAACCCAGTCAGTATGCCTGGGTGAACTGTCATAACGGCTCTAGATAAACTATTACCATCAGTATCTACAATCAAAATGACAAGAAAGCTATCTTCAGAGATACATCGGTAGCAATCATGCTACTGCTGAGACCAAAAAAATATGTTCAAACGAATGAGTGAGACTCAGACGTAGGCAGAGTCTTGCGACTCTTCCAGAGTAATATAATTTTTTGGGCGGTTAAAAGGTGAAGCTACCACCAGTCTTGCGCTTGGCTCGGAGAGCAGCCATTTTTGCCTTCATTTCCAATGATCCCTTAGCAGGTCGCTTGCTATTCTTAGCAGGAACACCAACTCCGTATTATCGCTTGACTTCGCCACGGATTGACTTGATTAGCGTCTCATGCTCAGGCTTGGTTGCCTTCGTTAGGAGGAACTTTTCGCCAGCATCAACCGCATCGGTTAGTACTCCTTTGCGTTTAGCGTAGGAAAGAGCCCGCTTCGCTGTCTTCTTAACATCTGCTACTGAGTTGCGACCACCTTCCTTCTCAACATCACTATCACTGTCATAGATACCAATTCCTGTTAAGGACTTGATGGCAGCTCTGGCTGGGATTGCAGCTGTTGGTTGTCCGGCGTAGGTCGCTAGAGCAGGAGCAGCAGCATCAACAGCCTTACTCAAGATTCCTGAATCCTAAGCGAATTTATAAGCCGATTTGATACCGTTCCATACCTTTGACCAAATAGAGCCGCCTTGGGCCTTCTTGTAGCCCTTCTTGACTTCGTGGCGAGTAATGACGAGACGAACACCGCGTCCAGCCTTGCGAGCTTTGATAGCCTTCTCAAAAGATGCAGGGTGGAGATGAATAATAGAACCACTACCCTTGAGCTCACCGGCTGTCAAGCTTAGCTTCCCAGTCTTAAAAGCCTTGGATAGCTTGCGTGCAGGGACATCACTCGAGATCGTTAATTCACGATACATGATTAATCTATATTTCCTGAACTAAAGTATGGTTAAATTTTAATCTTTCATATTTTTGAACACATCGGGATGTTGCTTAGAATAGAGCCATTAAATACAGAAAGGACCACAGTAATCACCGTACGTTCCTTGGTATTGTATCTTCCAATACCATACTTGGTTGGGGCTGCCTCTACGATTGAGTCAAAGTATTCACCGTTATGGACTGCCGTCCAGTGGTCTACATCTAGATGAGGAGGTCGCAGTAGAATCAAGTACGAACCTTTCTTTGGAATAGCTGTCTTGATTTCATTTGATTCAGAAATATTATCGAGCTGAACATTCATTTTTTCAGCTAGTTCAATGAGGTCATGATCGGAAGTGATTGGCTTGATTAGGTCAGTCATAGTATTTAATTTCCCAAAACTATATTCGACCCCATCTAGATTCAACGATGAGTGAAACTCAACTATCCGATCAGTACTTGTACCAGAGCTCGCTCAAGAGCGACCCGGAGATCAAGGTATCTTCGAGCAAGCGTGTACCACACGTTATCAATCTCAACCAGGGATCGTATCAGAATGGTGTCATCACTATCGATGCAACTGCTCAGCTCAATGGTAGTGAAGGATTTGCTAGCCTGCGCGATGCCTACATTGTGCTCCCATACAAGGTCTCGATGAAGAATGGTGCTACTGCTCAAACCGCTGCTGCTAACCGACTTTGTGCTACTCTAAATGTGGCAACTGGAATGTAATTGGCTCGATGCCGCTTGAACTCAATGGTAAGACCATCGTCTCTATGGCTGACTACAAGCTGTTTTGGAACAATGTTCGCGCTCAGACTGGATACAGTCCTCAGTACGTTGAAAAGCATGGAGCAGAGTCCTTCTTGTACCCTGTCGATACTTTACAACGCTGGTACGGCTACGGTAGGTGATGGTTTCTCCAATAACACTGCTTTCACCAGCTCGCTTAGTGTCCAGGCCCAAGGTGGTGCATCGATCCCCAATGATGGTTTTGTAAAGCGTCTACTGTCAAACCCTCCTACGGCTGGTGCCGAGTTTACAGCCTCGTGGCCGTCGGTAGGTGGTACTGCTGCATCTACTACTATCTCGAATCAGACATCTCGTGGCGCTTTCGTAGCTGGTGCTGCAACTGCTAATGCTATTATGGGAACGTGGAACTACATGCTCAAGATCAAGCTAGTCGACCTCCACCCGATCTTTCGCGAGCTAGACCTCATGGCGAACCCACAAATCCGTCTGCGTTTCCGCGTTAACCAGGGTACTTCTACAATTGCTGTTGATTCCTCCAAGAACATGTCTCTAACCTCGACTACGCTTGCCTCTGGTAATACTTGTCCTATCATGGTAGCTAATTCTGCTACAGGAAATCCTATGGCTGGAGTACACGCTGTATCTGCTGGTTTTAGCGTTTGTTGGGGAGCTGTAGTCAATGCCCTGGAGCCTACTATTGATGGTACTTACATGCCTTTACAACGGCCTGCCTCAATGTTCCGTTTGTACACCTTGAGAACCCTCAGGCGATCATTTCCAAGCCTGTCAAGAAGGTTCGATACAATGATTGCTACGCTCAGTGGTTCTATCAGCGAGCTGGTACTGGAAAGTCTTCGACGCAGCTAAACGCTTCGTTCGATCTACAACTATCTGCTAGTGTCAAGAATGCCAAATATGTAATTCTACTACCATTCGCTGAGCAGACAAACAACTTCGTCAGTGCTACTGTTCAGCAGTTCCAGAGTCCATTCGATTCGGCACCGTACACTCTGCACCCCGGGTCGTCGATTCGCAACTTCAACGTTCGTATTGGTTCGACTCAGGCTTTCGATATCAGTCATGACTATGATTTCCATCACTTCACTAACGAGGTAGCAAAGATTGCTGCTATTAATGGAGATCTGACTCCTGAGCTTGTCAATGGTCTGCTTGACTACCAAACTTGGTCGCTAACTAACCACGTGCTTATTGCTGATGTCAGTCGCCTGACGGAGCGCGATGTCCAACAATCGATTCAGATCCAGGGAACCAATGCTGGTTGCCAAGGTATGAATATGCTAGTTCTAGTCATTAGCGAGCAAGAGCTCTCCTACGATCGCCTAACGGGTGAAATTTTGGAATTCTCAACAGCGTAAGCTTACTCATAAAAATATTTTTTTTAATATACGATGGAGTACCCCTACAAGAACTCATCTAAAGCTGATGCTATAAGCGATTACCAAAATTTGATAGACTTTGATGCTTCATCTATTGGAAATTCTCGTGTTGGAATTCTAGCATGCGACTATATTTTCGAAAAGGAGCGTAGTAAAGTCAGCTACAATGGTCGTAAGTCTAAGTATGAAGCTTGGAAAGATCCTAAAATCCGTAAGAAAATCATTGAGAACGCGATCACATGACATAATATTAATAGTGAATCTGAATTAGCGAAAGCTAATATCCGTTCAGCACTTAACTACCAGTTCGGTTCTGTGGGGAATTTTCGTCCGACAGTAGCTAAATATATCTATAAGCGTTTAAAAGCAACATCGGTCCTAGATCCGTCCGTCGGTTGGGGTAATAGAATGCTTGCAGCAATGTCAATGGATATTGACTATGGTGGTGTTGATTCAAACAAGAAACTTCGTTCTGGCTAAAAAAAAATGTATGAAACGTTTAAAAGCAACTCAAACATCCGAATCATTACCGCTAAGAGTCAGGACGTTGATTATACCAAACTAAAATATGATCTGATCTTTACATCCCCTCCATATTTTGATATTGAGCGCTACGATGGAATGGACTATGTAGATAAAGAAACATTTCTTAATGACTGTTTTATTCCAACATTTACTAAAGCATTTGATTCGCTAAGAAATGGAGGACACCTAGCTATAAACTGTCCTCAAGAGATGATTAAACACTTATCATTTCTGGGTCGATTTAAAAAAATGAAGATGACGAATCTCTAATCGTCATGGTGGGGGTTATGATGATCACGAGTGGATTTATTGGTTAAAGAAGAATTAGTATAATTCCTTGTGCAATCTGGGACAGTTATCGATTACGTATTGATTAGTTCGTAGCCAATCGAGATACTTAGGATCGATATTTCTGATCTGCTTGATTGACTTTCCCTTGTACTTCCCCCAGTTCATCATATAGGAGTTATCGTTATTGTGGAACTTCTGATAAAGGAAGAGCTTGATGTCTTCGATAATATTTAGGCTTGGTTGACTGTGCGTCCACTGACAATAACTAGGGTCAGAAGCAAATACTTCTTCGATGGTCTTGCCTTTGAACTTTCCAAAAGTTAACGTTGCGTTGGACATGATTATGTGTTGGGTATCTATATACATACCCCATCTAATTTTTTGAAAAAAATAAATTAATTAGGTGATGTTGAGTTAGTACCCCATCGACTCGAAGAAGTCTTATAATTATCGAATCGATCAATATTTTTACTCATAAATTTAGGATGATAATATAATTGTTCGATAACTGTCTTGTAATTAGCCTTGTGTGTCATTTGGTCTACTGCAGCTATGATTAAGTCTTTGTTTTTGTCAGCGAAATGCGTAATATCTCTATCGAAACTTAAGAAGAAATCTTCTTCTTCTTCAGTAGACTCAATAAAAACGAGATAATAATCACACCACACATCGTATATTTTCTTGCTTAGGGTAGGATTGTTTTCACGTCGCCAACGTTCTGCCTTTTTCTCAGCGTCAATTATGTATTGACCACTAATGAAATTATCAACCCCCCAGATAATATTATCAATCCTAACATCATATAGCGTTCCAGGATACAGCATTATCATCTCTTCAACTTTAACAAATGTACTTTCAACGAGAAATAAAATTTCAAATTCATCTTGGTAGTACTGTAGAAACCTAATAATTTCCGAATTAGTGTATCTATAATCAGTTTGTCTATTGATGAATTCAATACCATCATCTAACAATTTATTATCATCACTTAAAACCTCGTATGTATTCCTTCCTTTATATTGACTTGCTCGTAGACTATTTACTCTTACAACATCATTCATGGTTATGCCATAGGGACCGAAAAAGCTAGCAACAACAACATATTCTCTTCTCTTCTTGAACCAAGGCTGCTTAATAAGCCATGAACAGTATGACTTATCTTTAAGCATGGTCTCAAGGTAGTGTACTTCGAGTTGAATGATAGTCTCATTATTATGCGGTTGGTTGATCGTATATATTATGCGGTTGGTTGAATCGGTTGATCGTTTATGATATTGTTTATATACTTTAAATATTCTTGTATTAGGACCAACTCACTTTCTATTCAAAAATCTGAGATTTAGATTATATCCATTTGATATTATCTGTAGCCCTTGGATATAAAAAGGTCAAACCTTTGCATAAACGTGGGTCGAGAGGTGTTCTCGTGAAAATCACTCATTTCGATATTGAACAGGAAATGGGTACGCTAGATGGTTTTGTATGGGATTATTTTTTTTACATGTTTTGTACCCATGATTGACTACTCCAGTGGTTCGAAGACAACTCGGATGCTGATCTCACAGAAGGTCTTGTCGACGACTCGGTCGTCGATGGCGGCGCTGGAGAGGAGTTCGACGAATGGGAAAGCGAGTGCGTTGAGGTGGTAGCTGTAATTCCGGCTCCATCACCCAAGCCTGGTGCAAGCGTTGCTGCTCCTGCTCCGGTTCCGGACTCAGGTGGCTCTTCGACGTCTGCGTCGACCTCGCCTCCGGTCCGTGTCGAGTCTTCGGCTTCTGCTTCCACTGCCCCTACCGAGCCAACGGATCCACCTCCTGTTGCTCCCCGGTCGCCTTCTCTTGCTGAGTTGACGGATCCTCCTCCTGTTGCTCCCCAGTCGTCTTTGCCTGCTGGTGAAGCACTCCAGAAGGTCTCGAAGACTCGCGTCCGGGGCAAGAAGTCTGCCACGACTCCACGGAAGCCGTCCTCAGTTCAAGATGATGTACCGCTGGTGGACCGGTATTCCAAGAAGGTATTGAAGTGGGCCGCCCCGTTCTTGGCTCCCGAGTTTCGATTCCCTGGTGCTGCTGAGTGCTGGATCCAGATTATAAATTTCCAGTATCCCACCCCTCTGCCTGAGCATGCTCGAGTTGCTGTCACGGCTGCGGGACTCAGGGCGTTCAAGAACTTCATGGATCCCAATCACCCCTGGCAGAGGCTCCGGCAACGATTCCCAGAGCACGCGTGGATTTGATCCCTCCAACAAGGTCTCTCAGCGTTCACCCCCGTTGACTCGAGTCAACGGGTATTGGAGCAACTTTCGAGGGTACGGGCATCCAGACGACGTTGACTTGGGGTTCTCGAATTGGGAGCGTTTCCACTGGATTCCTGGTCCAGCTGTGGAGAACTGCTTCCAGGTGGCAAGCCGCGAACTGGAGGAGAATGACTGGTCGCCCGAGCGGAAGGCGGAGATTTGAGCTGAGTTGGACGAGGCCAAAGCTGAGTGGTTGCTGTATGCTGACGAGCGGATCAAGCGCTGGGAGCGGTTCCGTGCCAAGATTTTTTTTTACCAAGTCTGGAGCTGGTTTATCAGCAAGGAGCCGAAGTTTGCCGCACTCCATACGGAAGATCTGTTCGTGCCGTCCATGCTTGGTTGCCCTTTCGACAATCTGATCTGGTTGCCCAAGACTCTTGACTGGCTCAGCGAAATTCCGGCATTGGACGCAGCAGAGCCGTGGCGCAATGGCTGGATGGATGTCCCAGCTCAGCACCCGTAGAACACGACCTTCTTCCCGTGCAACCCGCAATTCCCTCTTTTCGTTCCTGCGGACACCACGCGTGAAGAAGTCGGTCGTCGGATTGTTGTGTCTCCCGAACTCAAGCCAAGCCAGATTGCCGTCGGATGGGATGCTGGCTTCCGTGAACGTGCTGCAACTCTGGACGAGTCTTCGGGTCCTGCGGCAAGCGAATCTTCGGCTGCAGCAGCTGCTGTTTCCGTGGTTCCCGACAACTCGGATCATCTCCGAGTGCTGGCACAGGTGGCGGCTTCGGCTGAGTCGCAGGACATTGTTCGCGAGGATGACGAAGACGAGCAGTGAGTCTCCGAGCGCCGGTGTTTCTTCCCCCAAGCTTCTTTAGTTTTAGTAGTCGTAGTCAGTGGTTCAGCTGGGGTCTTTAGTTTCTTGATTCATCTTCCAAGTCGTCCCGTTCAGTTCCAAAAATATAAAAATCATGAAAGTCATCTGCAGTAGTCGTTTTCATCTGCGTGCCTGGGCTGCATCGCCCCAGGTGCAGGTCACAATCGTCCGCAGTAGCCAATTTCGTCTACCCTCCTGGGCTGCGTTGCCCCAGGCGTAGTTCATCGTCTTCGAGTCGTCGCGGGCGAGCTCTAATCTTCATTTGCGACTTGCACCATCTGTAGGCGTTGCTCACTTCGCTTGCGCCTCAAGTAGTCGTAGAGAAGGCCTCCACAGGAGAGGTGCGTCACCGGCTCCCACGTGGCTCGTCTTGGTCCGCCCACTTGATCTTGAATTCACGTACCGAGCGCCCTGTTCTTGTTGACATGGGCATCCGATCATCCAAAATCTCCAGAACCTCGCTCTCACCAGCAAGACTGTCGGGCTCCTAGCTGTCTTCGGGGAGTAATTCCTCATCAAAGTCCAGCCTTGAGGCTTCGGTGACGTCAGGGGCCCGTTGAGTCTTCGGGCGGTCTTCGAATTCATTCACCGCCTTCAACCGTGAGACATGGACTACCGGGTAAAAACGATAGCGGTTCGGCAAATCGAGCCCGTAGGCGTACTCTTCAACCTTTTTCTTGATCAGGAACGGGCCGTGCCATCGATGAGCCAGCTTCTTCGTTAACCCGGGCTTGACGCGCTCCATGTACAACCATACGCGGCTGCCCGGTTCGAAAAAAGAGACTTCGTCACATTGCTCGCTGGGTCTGAGCATGTGGTCTGATTGGTTCGCGACATTGTTAGCGACTCGTCCCTGCCAGTCGTCGGGACCGCTGCCTTCTCCTTCCGGCTCAGTGCTTCGTTGTGCTCGCGTGCTCGGCGGGCTTTCTCGGTGGCTTGATACTCCTTGGCCATCTCGATTGCAACCTGGTGTTGTCGATTGACCTCACGTCGCCAGGTTAGCGCGTCCGACTGTCTGTTAATACCGCTGCGAAGCGAAGACGACATCGCTTTCAGCGTCGACTGAACGTCCCATCCGTGGACGAGGAAGAACGGGGTTTTCTTCCGTGTCGTGCCCTGCGAGTTATTGATCGCGAAGACCAGACGCTCCACGATCTCGTCCCAGTCTTGCTGAAGTGGGTAAAAGTTAGCACTTGTTGGTCTCGATCCAACGACCTTTGAGTTATGAGCCCAACACGCCCTCTGCGCCAAAGTGCTAGCCCAATTTCACACACCACCAACGACACACAAAAACACGCGCCAGCAAACCATACACAAACCAACGCAAAGGCCCGCGCCTCAGCTCCCCAGACCTCTTCGGCGTACACTCGCACGGACTGAATCGCTGTCTTCACCGATCGCTCTTGCTATCCGTTGGCTTGAGGCCGATAACTCAGCGTCGCTCGCGACCTTGACTGCATCATTTCGGCAAAGGCCTGGAACACCTCGCTCATAAAACGAGGGTCCCGGTCGTGTCTGACCAATGAAGGCGCTCCCAACCGTCGGTATATGCATTCTTCGAAAGCCTGAGCCACCTAGAGTGCTGTCGTATCGGACATTGCCTTGGCGATCACGAATCCCGTGAAAGCACATTGGAACAGGAGGAGAGCCGTGTTGCCTCTCCGAGTCATCGGGAGTGGAATCACAAAGTCCATGGCCACGATCTGAAGTGGTCGATCAGCCAACACGTTGCCTGGAGAGTATCCTCGCAACTGGGGTGGGCGTTTACTTGTGCTGCAGTCCGGACATGACTTGGCATGCTTCTCGACATCCGTATAGAGGCCGAACCAGTAGTAATCCCGCTTGATTCGCTGGTAGGTTCACACTACCCCTTGGTGCCCGCCTTCTAGCGAGTCATGGCAGTTCTGCAAGACCTCTTGAATCATCGTGGTGGGTACCGCTAGACGCAGCGTGATCTCCTCTTGCTCACCAGACTTGTCTCGACGACTCGGAGTCACGTTGTAGAGCATATTGTCATGGGACAACACGAACTTGTCTGCGATTTTCCAGGCATCCCTCGCAGCCCTAGCCTCGGAGGACCGTTTTAAGGTTTACCCATCGTATCTCTTTGTCCCGAGCTGTTGCTATACGTCGTCGCCTCTCTGCTTGGACTTCGACTGAGTCAATGTCTTCTGCGTTCGGCTGCGCGGGCGGCGCTTGAGTCTCTTCTTGCGGTGGCTCATCTTCCTGCGACTTGACAATTCCAGTCGTCGGCTTGGGTGGCATTATGTCAGCGCTGTCTTCTGCGAATCGGACTTGTTTCTTCTTCGATCTAGTCTGCGAGCGAGTTGACACGAGGCGGTTTCAGAATTTGCCGACGACGCGCCGTCACTCACACGACTTGGAGTTTGTATCGAATTGTGATTGGTGGATAACTTGGATGCGGCGCGGCTGTACCCGTGTGACACGGATGGCGACTGTGGGAGAGAAGTGATCCCAGGGGATGAATCCAGTACCTGACCGCAGATGGGCCCAACTGGCTGGAAGTGTGAATCCTGGGAGTGCACGCCCAAGATTTCAGAAGAACACTCAGTCCAGCCGCGGACTTTCCCTTACGATGAGTGCCTAAAGTCTGGCGAAAAGTGTCTTTGGAGAATGTATCCCAGAGTACACCTCATCTTGCTGTGGTCCAGAGTACTACAAAGGACCAGAATATCCGGAAAACTCAACCCACTACCACCGTGAACATGCGCCGGAAGCCGCTACACCCGCTAAGTGTTTGGATTTGTGGAGATACCCAAGAGTCTGTGAAGAATACGACTTGGCACCCAGAGTGCTACATGGAAACCCTGAGAATCACCCGATGAACAAGTGACCCAGGACTTCAAGAGTCGAACCCTGAGTGTGACCATGAATCCAGACTCCCACATTGAATCCAAGTGTCTCCCAAGCCAACACCCAAGAATCACCAAGGATCCCAGAAGACTCCCCTGAGTTCCAGTGAATTTCAGAGACCGACCCAGAGTATCATGAATCTCTGAGTTTTCGAGTCAGTCCGGAATCGGTCTGCAATCAAAGTGATGCGTGACCTTGAAGATACGACTATGGATCTGCTAACTGGATACTTTCGAGGAGTCGAGAGGGAACCGAGGACCATACAAACCCAAGTCCAAGGACCCGCATTTGGCACTTTGGACGCCTTGCGACGATGGAATCGCAAGCCGATCGCAAGTCTCGACCGCTGAACCCAAGGTATACTGAAGACAAGATATTCGACCCCGAGTATAGTGAAATGAAGATATTTGCCCGAAGAATGCAGAAGAACAGAGAAGTAAGAGAGAGAAGTAGCTGATAAAAGACAAACAGAGTTCCCTTTACCCTGTACTGCGCAAGTGACTTCGGCCAAGCCTGCCGACGGAAATCCGGAGGACCCGAGACTACGACCGCGGGACGCTAAGGGCACATCAACGGCGAGGGACAGCCGTCTGTGTGGACTCCATCAAACTCAAGTCCAGTTAGGTGGGGACCAGCGACGGCCTCGTGCTTCCTGGAGTGATCCACCTATTTCATATCCTAGTTGGGTCACTTGCTGGGCTCGTGGTAGCCCATTTCATATTATTCCAGAGGGTATTCTGGGGTGCTAGGTAGTCGCCTCCAGGATTGTGTATTGACTGCTTGTGTGAAGGGAAAGGTAACTGATAGTGATTGTATTTTCCTCCTGTACGGGAGGTGGTGCGCGTTTGTGTGAGTCTCAGGGGAGCTAGGCCCCTGAATTTCAGACTCGAGTGAGCCTAGTGTGTGAGTGACCCACCGTTCAAGGGTCCAAAAGAATAAGTGACGGCTAGTTGTAGTGTTTGTATACTCTGTATTTGTTGGTTTTATCGAGCTACGAAGGCATTTGGGTAAGGTGTCTTCTGAGTTCCACACCCCAGAGTTGACTGAAATCCTGGATCCTGAATTCGTGATATTCTGGATTCCGGGTGATCTGGTTCTCTGGGTTTTGCCTCTAGTGTCGAGGTGCGTTCTGGATTAGACGTGCACCTCAGCGCTTCTTCGAGGCTACATTCGAGTTTGGTGAAGTGCCGTTCCGTCAAAGACAAACGAGCCGACAGGGATTACACAAGGTACCCACGCCAACCAAGGAGAGTGATCCTCAGGGTTTAAAGCTTTGCGGCTGCGAACCTCTGGATTTACCTTCTTGCTGTTGACTCTCAAGTCGGTTCTCTGGGTCTACACCCTGAGGGCCTTCTTGGGCTGCGCTATACGAACCCCCCTGGGCGATAAAGGCTTCATCGGCCTCGCCTCAGAGTCGTCGCCATGAACCGGAAGGGCTCTTCGCGCACGAAATCCGCGAATATCCTGCGGGTGGCGACATTGTATCCTTCCGCAGTTTGAATAGAGCCTCCAGGAACGTGGTTTTGCACCTTCTCGTCCTCTGGCGTCGGTTCGTAGATCACTTCTTGAATGCGGTTCAGACTGCGCAGTTCCGCTTTCCGGCTTTCACTTAGGACCACCTTCGACATCTTGGATTCGAGTGTTTCTGATGCCAACGAGTCAGCGGCAGCGTTGAATTATCGAACCACGTGCAGGTATTTTACTGACCGCGGTCGTGCCGTGATATCGTTGTGGCGACTCAGTTGAGTCATCCGCGATTCCTTCCGGCATGCGATCACCCCTAGGGATTGCTGTATCGCGAGCCTCGAGTCACCAACGATGACTAGTTCTTCAGCACCATGGCCCAAAGCCGCAAGCACTCCGTTCGTCATTCCCATGTACTCGGCGAGGTTCACCGTCGTTTTCTCGAGGTAAGCGCTAGCTGCAATCACTATTTTCCACTCGGGTAGGCGCCACACGATCCACGAGCAACTGCCATAGCCGCCATACTTCTCAGTCTTCGCTGAACCGTCGAAGGAGACCACAAACCCCGCGTGAGTCGTCGGGAGACGCGCGTACAGGAGTTGTGGGTCCATACGAGTCGTCGGCGAGCCTTTCGTCGGTGGAGCAACTAAGTCCAGCGAGTCATCGATATCCACAAAGTTGGTCACCGTCGATTGGAGCAGTTGGGGAAATACGCAGTCCTTCTTCTTCACACGTTGGACGATCAAGTGCCACGGGGAGAGCAATACAGCGAATTGCACTGCTCTCCCGAAGAGTGACTTGGACTTGGTGATCCATTCCAACGTGGAGAACAGTGTGTACACTCGGATCGTCCTTCCTGCGAGCTGGGTAAAGCAAGTCTTCAGGAGCTGGAGTAGCGCCAGCACCTCCTTCTCGGCAGGATGGTAGTTCATTTCTGCATCCTTCTGGACACGACCACAGAATCGCACGGGGTGCAATTTGGCGTCGTGCATCTGGGGCAGAGTTGAGTTGAGTGCCCACTCGTTTGCATACAGCATCACGTGCACATCCTTCTTCTTGTCGAAGTGCCGAAGTATTGGCGCCGCTGCAACCTTGTGCTGAAGCGTCTGGAAGCTGCGTCGAGCTGCATCGAGGTCACCCCCGGGCAAGAAGTCGTCCTCCTTGAGCTGGTACAGCGCAGCTCCGTAGACCGCGAAGTCTTGAATAAACCGGCTGTAATAATTTAGCGCCCCGATGAAAGACTGCATGTCCTTTTTCGTACGAGGGAACGACAGCTTCGCGATTGCATCCAGTTTCTTGGGATCTGCTCGCATCCCATCTCGCGAGATCTCGTGGGATAGGAAATTGAATCGTCCTTGGACAAAAATGCTTTTGGTGAAGCTGACGCTGATCCGGCATTCCTCGAATCGACTCAAGAGCCGGTCCAGCGTGGCGAGACAATCTTCAAAGCTCTTACCGCCAAAGCATATGTCGACAACAAACGATCGTCGGTCGAACACTGGGACCAGCGACGACTCGTCGGGCTCGATCGTTGCAAACATGTCTGCGTCGGGGTTGTTGATAAGCTGCAAGACAGGGTCGAGCCCCTGCGAGTCGTCGAGAGCGGCTGCAAACTTCGTACGTGTCGTCGCGGAAGGGGTCTTAAGGTGTCCCGATGACTCGAGTCGTCGGAGACGTGCTGAATCGGCTTCGACAGCTCTCATCTGGACGTGTCCCCACAGCGCGTTGTCGATCACGCGCTGGTAGATCATCGGCGCGTTCTTAAGGCCGAATGTCATACAAAGCCACTCAAAGTGCCCAAGTGGGCAGACGAAAGCCGAGATCTTGCGAGCTCGCAGCGTCATCATAATGGCCCAGAAACCACTCGCGGCGTCGAGTGAACAAAACCAGAGATAAGCTTCCAGGTCGGTCAACAAATCGTCGTCGAGCGGCATTGCGTATTCCATGATTGCCGTGATGGCGTTGACCAGCTTGTAGTCAATACACAGCCGAATGTCGATTCTGTTCTTTTTCAGAACGATGACTATCGGCGATGCCCACGGGCTGTCCGAAAATGACACCAGTCCGGCCTTGAGCAGCCCTTTCAGTAGCTCGTACAACTTCTTGAGGTGCCGTAGCGGTATACGCCGGGCTCGCTGCTTGATCGGAGCGTGCCCTTGCACATCTATGTCGCAGACTACCCCATACGCCGGCGGTGGTAATGCATTACCGCTTGCGATCATGATCTGCTCGTGGTTCTTGAGCACCTTGTTCAAATCGTCTTGTCGCTTCGCTGACAACTCGGGGTTCCGCACATTGGCCGCGTCGTAGTCCAGGGTAGTTGTGGTCGCTTCCGACAAGTCGGGGATGAACGCTAGCTCGTGGGCATAGTCTCCTAATCCTATGTTGGCTGCGAGATGCTTGAACGAGTCAGTGGCGTCGCCCCTTTCGGTCTCTGCACCTTCCGTGTGCATGACTCGTAAGACACTCATGAACGTATGTTCAAGTCGTGCCAAACCGGTCTCCATATCCGTATCCGAGGGGGGTGGAGTCGTCGGGGCTTCGCCTCCGGCATCTTCAGACTCCATAGATTCGTCCGCGCCGGTTCTCGACGACTCAGGTGGTTCAGCTGGACACGCAGGCGTTTCGAAGACGGTTGCTTCGGCTCGGGGTTCGAGTGTCACCCCTGTTGAGTCATCGGCAACCGCGACTATCCGTTGCGCAACCTCTGCTGTTGCTGGATCATCGTCCGTTGGCATGCCGTTATGGTCTTCACCCCCGTCGCTGTTGGACGACTCCGAACTCAGGTCATCCTGAGGGACCTTTGGCGGCCGTTGGAGCAATCCGGTTGGCGTAGGGTACTTGGGTCTGTGCACTGCCGATGGTTGGCTGGTTTACCATTGAGCGTAGAGCTCAGCCTCCCACTTAAGCAGTGTCTTGTCTCGCTCAGCAAAGTCCAGGTGCGCTTGGTCTTCTTGGTGAGTTGTCGGTGCCAGTGCACCGCACCGTCTCTCAGGCGGAGCTCGAAAGGCATGTACCATTGGTTGGGCACCGCGTGTGTACCTTTCATGTCATACACGAACTCGCGCAGCCACTGCATCGAGTTCTCGCTCTTGTTGCGAGTGCCCGAGAACGTAGGGATCTGCCCCAGAGGTCGGTGCATCGCGACCTCGAGTTTCGGCGTCGGGTTCACAGTCTCTGCTTCGCTCACCTCTCGGATCTGTAGCAGATACTCGTCCATCTGTGCACCTCCATCTCCCGTAAAGTCATCGTCGTCATCAGACGAGTCGTCGGCGTAGTGAGACTTGCGACTTGAGCTCCGTCCAGCGCTTCGTAGACTGTTCCTGGTCGCTTTTGAGTCGTCGGCACCACGCGCAACTCGTTCACTACGAGTCGGCGCGGGTAGAGTGATCATATGGGAGTCCTGAAAGTAGGGCGATCGTCCGCCTGACGTACTGAACACTCCTCCAGTCGCCGGCGGGACCGAGTTACCGCGTTCAGTCTTCTTCGGGGTTCTTGGGAGTGGGAAGCGCGCTGGATTAGAGTTGCCCTCGTTGGTGCGAGTCGCCTTCGGCTGGTCCAGGGTGAAGGGGGTCACCCCAAAGGCTGTACACAGCTTCTTCTTTCATTGCCAGAGCTCGACTCCGGCCTCCGCGGGCAGGAAGCTCTCCAGCATCGACGACGACGGTGCAAGCGTGGCTCGAAGACCCAGCGCTTTCAGGAAAGTCACCGTGTCCTTCGCCACCTGCTCGACAGTGACCGCATTCACCGGTCGCGCCAACTCGTAGCTCAGATCAGCCCACACAGCTTGGCGGATCATGCGCGGCTCGAAGAGTCGGCCCCATTCGCTGGCTCGCATTGCTTCTAAGCATCGGCCGAGTACCTTGTTGGCCGCCGGGGTGTCTCCATTCATCGGCGGCCGGTTGCCCGAGGTTTGCTCGGTCACTTGAGTCGTCAGCACCGGCGATCCTGAGTCGTCGGCGTTGCCTTCGAACTCTTCCATGTCATCATACGCTGGCTCTGGGCCATCCACATCATCCAGTTCGTCCGCGAGGTTGCGCGAAACAGGAGGCACATCATCCTCCAACTCGCTCGCGAGGTTTCGCGCCAAAGCGCGCGAGCCCCCGCTGCGTCCCGCAGACATCACTGCGTCTTCCGGGGTCTCGGATGTCACCACCGCTGGCGCAGGCGCCTTCTCCTCCAGGTAATCGTCGTATTCTTCTTCCATCTCCGCATCCTTGGCGTCGGATCCAGCCATCGACTCGTCGAAGCTGACGTGACGCTCAGCAATCGGGTCGAGCTGCGGCGTGATCAGGGCCGCCGTCGAGTCGTCGCCACGCGTTCCGCCGGACTTCATCGGAGTTGCTGGTACAGCCGATTGAGATCCTTTCGCCGTCTTCTTGTTCTTGTTCTTGTTCTTGTTCTTCTTCTCAGTTGTTGCTCGTAACGTCAGTGGACCTGACGTAGCACGAGACACAGAAGGTCACACCAATCACGGGTCGCGGCACCAGTTGTCGTGTAGGAACATGCGCTAAAATATGTATTGGCACACTTCCCCACCAACAACGCTCACTAAGCCCGAAGACTCAATAAGCTTGTTAGGGTTAGAACCTGAAGGCACAGGAACTTTCCCTTGCACCGGGTTGATGTTTCCTCTGTGCACCGTGTTCCCGCTTAGTCAACTGACAGAAACTCAGCGTCACTAGCCACGAGCACAGGCTAGAACGCTCTCACACGCAAATATACCTCGCAGGCCCTCAGAAAGGAAGGGCAGCCAGTAACGGCTTAGTGCGAGGGTGCCGGAGCTATACTCCGGCGGGAAGGATAAATGGAGTGCGCTCTCGCTCCTCCACTACTTCGGCGACGACTCGTCGCTCTTATACACGGCCACTTCTTCTCTACTCTTGGCCTGACCACGGGTAAACACACGCTACGATTCTAGTAGGCGTGTCCACCGACAGTCATGATCCTACCAGCAGTTTATCCAAATGCTACGGGAACTCACCGATAGCCCGGACGTCTTCCTTGTGCGGTTGGGAGGAAAAGCTGTTCTGTCATTGTTGCCCAAAGGGCTTATCTGTTCTATCTTCTCTTTCCTATAGTTCAATACAAATATCTAGTCTAGACGCGTCCGTTTTGAATCTTCCTGGGTAACCACCCGACTCTTCAGAGCTCTCTCGACGGCTCGGATGGCCACCCGACGACTCGAAGAGTCGCTTTAGGTTCGTATCCCGGCCAAAGTTCGCGGTAGGTTCGGGTCGAACTTGAAGCTCCGGACTTCGAGCGTGGGCCGTGCTGACCAACCTTCATCACCGGTCCGAGCTGGCCATTCAGCGGCCGTCGAACACCGTCGAATGATTGGTGACGTGCCTCGACTTGCCAGTTGAGGTGACGCCTAATGCCGCGGGGCCGCCGTTGGCTCTCGCGCAGCATTCTCGATACCACACCTATTCGTTTTTTATTCGTGCATCGAGGACTTCGCATTGAAGGGGCTTCCTACTCCTGTTCAGTACACCGTCAAATGGGATGCTGGAACTCTTGTTTTAAGGTGTACAAGAAGACGAAGCTGCGTGTCGATGCGCAGACAGGATTCGGACTGAGTGAGGAGGCTTTTCAGGCTGCCAAGACACTGGAAGACGCTGTGGAGGAAGCTTGTCCATTCTACTACCGCTTGGATCAGCGTTTTGATCTCCGCCAAAACGTGCGCCCTCACTCGGTGTTGGACAGCCACAACCTGGCGATCCAGACATCAATGATCTCACCGCAAAGCGCACTTGTATCCAGCAACTATGAACGTGATGAACCATCCAGTTTGATGAGACGATTCCGACTCCAAGTCTGAGCTTTGGCCTTGCCCAGAATTGCCCGAGTGCTGACACCGGTACTCCAAGGTTCTCGTTCTCCGACACAGATGAAGAAAGTGGAACCATCAACAGAAGCACATGTGATGAGAACGTACCAACAAGCCCCTCACCCTCTGAGCTTCGCGGCCATGTCGAAGCTATAAACAAACGACCTCTTTCCCAACCAGCGTCTGAATCGGGCAACGTTGAGGCCACGGCGAACGTTGCTGGAGCATCAGCTAGCGCAACGGCTTCATCAAGTCGAGCCAAGAATTCCACTAGAATGAAGGCTATAGAGAAGGGAGTTAACAGCGCAAACCAAGCCAAAAAGCGCGACTTTTCCTCAACTTTTCGAGAGTTTAGTGAAAACCGATTGAGAGCTGAGTCACGATGGCGTCGGGACGAGCTGGAGGAGACAAAAGCAGCCCGTCATGCGTCGCAGGAGCAGCAGGAAAAAGACCGCCAATACCGCCAAGAAGAGCGCCGACTCCGTAACAAAGAGGCACAGCTGTCAGCTCATAGGGATATGTTTATGCAGCTTATCGAGCGAGGTCGTAGTGAAGAGGATGCGTTAAGTGTGATTGATCGGGTTATTCCGCTGGAGTAGGCGATATTAAAAAATACCACTCAGCATTGATCGTTTCACTCTCTTTCTAAACTCACTGCCTGCGTGAGTTTCGCGTGCATCATCTTCATCTAGAATGTCATCGGCCTCCTCGTCGTCTGTGTTGAACGGATCCGTATCGTTGTAATCAATTGCGAAGTTGTGTAGTAAGACACATGTCATACACTGCTCGTTTACCCACTTGAAATCTTTCTTTTCTTTGACTCGCGTACTCATTCCTTTCAGAAATGCCCATCGGGTTTTGAGAAGACCAATACAATTTTCATTTACAACACGAGCAGAAGCTAGCATAGTGTTGTAAATAGCGTTGTCAGACTGAAGCGAGTCCGGTTTTTTGTATGGTATAAGCATTCGAGTTGATAGAGCGTAGCCCGCGTCCCCTACCAAGTATTGCCCGCGCAAAAAGAACTGGTCGGGACTGGCAGCAACTTGGGATTCAGCAAACACTGTGCTGTCTGGACAAGATCCAGGCCAGCCTACAAGCGCATAAGTAATGCGCTTGTTGCCATCACATGCGATCATAGCATTTAGAGAGTAACGTTTCTTGCGATTGAAGTAGGCCTCACCATTGATAGCAGGCTTCTGACTAACGATGAAATGCGTACCATCGACGAAACCGGCAACTCCCACCATACCATACCTAGCGCCGTAAAATGCAGACATAACTTGACGAGAAAAGTTGTTGGGCCATGCGACGTACATCCCATAGTGACGCATCAAAGCTTTCACAACTTGCTTTGCATATAAGTAACAGTTCCCTCAGCAATTCCATATCCACACGCAAGTTTTCCAACGGATCCTCCATTCCCGTAAGTTCCCAAACGTTCTAGTGTCACTGCTAACTGAAGTTAAACAGCTCGCCGCTGATTCGAGCTCGCGCTGTGAAATACCTCGTCACTACTTATAAGTGCGAGTAACGCTGCGAATACTGCCTTCTCAACGCGAAGAGTTTGGCGAAATTGCTTCTCTGGAAGTCGGAACAGTAGCTCGTAGTGACTTGTGCTCTTTTCAATAGACGTAGGCTCTGAGAGTGTCCGAGTACTTGTAATAAATTCAATCCAGGCCATCATGTCATCCGCTTGTTTCGCTATCCACCCATACTCGTCGGTACCCCACTCGATCGACGCCATGTATACACACAACGAAAACATCTGCTGGTTGAGCCAGGTAAGCATTTGTTTTCGTTCACTTGAAGGCATAGTCACAAACGCCTAACCGGAAATGTCAACGACGTGTCTTCAGTTTCTTGCTGCTGCCACCCAGTGCTTGACTTCAGAAATCTTTTCCGCTCTCCAGTAAGTTACTCCTTCTCAGTGGCCGCAACGAATCCCTCACGATATTTGGTACGCCTCAATTATACGTGCAGCTGGGACGTCTTCGACCAACCGCTGCTGCTATGATAAAGGGCTGCAGCGGGGACTATGGGCAGGTACCGTGGTTCTTGGGCGTGGGGTACGGTGGCGGCGACGGCTCCGTGCAGGTACTGCAGCTCTCGGACTTGGAGGGCGGCGGCGGCGACTTCGTGCGGCTCTCGGACGTGAACGGCGGCGGCGGCGACTTCGTCCGGCTGCTGCGGCTACTTCGTGCGGCTGCTGCGGCTCTCGAACTTGGAGGGCGCGGCGGCGGCGCGGGGGGGTGAATGGTGTGACTGAGGGCGAGGGAGCCAAAAGATTAGACCAACAAAAAATCAGGGGCAAACGCTAAGCCTCACGAGGCTAATCTTTGGTCTGATCTTTTGCAAATCTTTTGCAAAAAATAATTCTGATTTTTCGCTGCTTTGAACCCCCCTAATAAGTCGAGGTTGATTGAATAAAACGAGGTCAAAGAAAGGGACAGATCGATCTATTTAAGTCGGCCAACAACTCGAGCTACGACAAGCCAAATCAGGGCTCGAAGTCGATCTCCTGGCAGATTGGAGCAGAACGAGGTCGATCAACGGCAAATCGATCGCCTTTGCGTTTTCAAAAGCGCAATTCGAGCCGATCTATAATAAATCGAGATCGTCCATGCTGCCCCCTCTGATTTGTGCCATGATTTGTGGACCGGCCTTTCTTGATCTAGGCCATAAAACGGGGCGACATTTTATCTGGAAAGCACAATAAATTGTGCTGGGATATCCGCATTATAAATAGGAAGCACCACCAAAAATATAATGAAAGCCACCAGCCAAAATAGTGCTGCAACCTACACAACGCCACTTGTGGATGAGGGGGAAACTACATCTAGCAGTTAGAAACTTGACATGGAGGGCACTGGGGAGAACACTGCCGTCGCCCTGGCAGATTTGTCCGACTCCGACAGCGCAGATGAAGTTGATTCGCAAAGCCAGCCACGGTGGACGAACATCTGGACATCGGCGGCCGCCACTGCATCCTTTGAAGCCTTTCGTGATGCTCTTCCTAAGCGAAGCATTACTAGGAGCGACACTACAAACTGCACAATCGACCATCTACTCAACAAGAACTACGCTCTCGCTACTGCCATGCACAAATTGAGTGTTCAAACTACAAAGTGCCGATCATGGCGTTGCCATCCTCATCGCTCTGAAGACGACGAAGAAAATGACTCAGCCATTGATGACCCGGGGGACTGTCCATGCCTGTACAAGTTCAAGATTTGCCAATTGGCCAATGTGCGCGAGGTCTTCCAACGCGACGACCACCTGGCGGATGTCAACGGGTCCTCTAGCCCAATTGAGCGCAAGTTAACGCCTGAGATGAAGACCTTCAAGTGGAGCAGCTCAGCCCAGGTGTGAAAATGACCGCTTCGCGTTTGTTTGCAGTTATCTGTAGCATGGTGCACGAAGGCGACATGCGTCCCCCCCCCCCCCCCCTGCCTGAAGACCAGCAGGTAGTGGATTTTGTGAAAAATTGGAGACGGAACAATCGTAAGAACGAATTGGAGCCTACAATTGAGATCTGCAATGGCCACCTCTTCGAGCAACAAGATATAGCGACCTTAGACGACTTCGAGATGATGATCCTTTGTGGCACGCAACCGGATGCGCGACCTGGAAGCACAATCATCATGTCGCGGCCCAGAAGCATTCCCGTTCCATGTTGGGATGACGTGCATTCGGCAAACCCGCGATTACATCGCGGTGCAGAATCGCAGTGACTGTACGGGGAAATACCAGAAACACCTTTAGAAGCGACTCCCAGCACCTTAAAAGTCCCGATAACACTTACGGGGAGGGGCGACGCAGTAACTTCATAGCCAGGGCGCCAACGGAGGTGAGCGGTTGCGAGGAGCGTAGCCGCAGCAAACCCGCGCGGGGGCCCGCGAAGCAGGGCCGCGCGGTATTTGCGGAGGCGGGCCCAGCGACGAGCATTCCAGCGAGCCGAGCACTGCACTCGCCAGGTGAGAGAATCTTTAAATCGCGAGCGAAGCGAACAGCGGGGGCGCCGAAGGGGCGCCCAGCCAAGCGTAGCGCGGCTGGTCACTTCTATGCAAGTACCTCTAATCCTCGATTATGTCTTATTGCGACAGCTGGGATGTCAAAAGTATAGTTTGGTTAAGTCACATGATTTGTAAGTGCTGGGAGGACGATTTGAGGTGCTGGAAAAGCGCCCTCTGACTGTACGACGATTCTGCACCTGGGTAGGACTCATAGCATGGTCATCCATGGCTACTCGGTCTTTGCATTTCGCTACTTGGATCAAAGTCGCCACGTTGTGCCACTAGCATACAGATCTCCCCGGCAAATCTGGAATAGCGATGTCGAATGTACCTCGCAGAGCTAGTACATGTACAGCCATGCAGTCGAGATTTGCGCTACCTGGATGATACATGTATGTACTGATCCTAATTAAATGTGGAGGGAACTGTCTCCAAGCGGGAAGCAACATGCAACTGCAAGTTGCTAGTTAGCAGGAGTAAATGAAAGGCCCAGAGTGAACATTAGATATTGCAGTAGCAAGGCGTGGCATGGCAGCATGCCTCATTCTTCAAAACTCACCATGCCATCGCAATCGAAAAGAGTGTACACGCGACTCACGCTGGGTCAGAAGGTCACTATGTGCAAGCTGTACAACAAGCACCGTTGCAGCGTTGCCGACCTGATCGACTGGGCAGTACGGGCATTCGATCTCCCAAAAGGCCCCTCCCAGACTGCTGTCTACGAGATGCTCCGAAACCAAGACAAGCTCTTCAAGCTACCGAAGGAGAACTACACCTACAAGAAGGTCGCGGACCCCGTCAAAGATGCTTTCGACCGCGCCCTCCTCCACAACTTCGACATGATGGAGGACGAGCTGACGGTGACGGACGAGGCGCTGCTTTTCCGCGCCATTAACTTCTTCCTGCCGGTGCCATTGGAGAAGCGCCCCGGGTTCGCCAAGGGGTGGCTGCATCGTTTTAAGAAGCGCCATGGCATCTGCAGCCGCCGCAAACATGGTGAGGCCGCGTCCGTGACGCCTGCCAGCATTGTAGAGGGTCGTGATAACATGCGCAAGCTGACGGACTTCTACGATCTATCCGACATATACAACATGGATGAAACATCCTTCTACTACCTCGCGGAGCCGCCCCGGACGCTGACACGACGCAGCAAAGTCTCCGGCCGCAAGGCGAACAAGACTCGGCTCACACTGGCCGTGGCCACCAACGCGGATGGGACCGACAAGCTCCCGTTGCTGTTCATCGGCAAGTCCGAGAACTCGCGCGCCTTCAAGGGCCACGACGTGTCTACGGAGCTCGGTGTAGAATACACCAACAGTAAGAAGGCATGGATGAACAGTACAATCTTTCTACGCTGGCTGCATGTGCTAGACCTGCGCATGCACCGCGAGAAGCGCCGTGTGCTTCTGTTGGTGGACAACGTCAGCTCGCACGTCCGGCCGCTGGCCCCGCTGACGAATGTTCGGCTGGAGTTTCTTCCGAAGAACACTACCAGCGTCCTACAACCTCTCGACCAGGGGATAATTCACAGCGTAAAGAGTGGTTTTAGTCGCATCAAGATCCAGCACAGTGTGCGAAGATTTATTCAACGTCTTCCACAAGAGAAGATTTCAATTTTCACCGCTTTGCGCTGGGCAAAGCAAGCTTGGGATGGCGTCACTGCGGAGTCTATCAGGAACTGCTGGGTCCATTCGGGTATCATACCCCGATCGAACTCGGCACTGTCGATGCGATCCATTCTTTGCCATTAATTGAGTAATTCAGTACATTCTTACTTCTGTCAACTCCTTTGCAAGTCTCGCAACCTCGCAGCTTTTATTGGTCCGACCTTTCCAGATTTGCCGGGGCAGACTGTACTTCTGTACATCACAGAAGCGAAAGCTGGATATCGGTTGGTGTCTTCGCTACATTAAACGGGTCTGTGTGGATATCTGCAACGTACCATTTGCCACTCAGTACGTGATGATGGACGCTGACAAAGTGCAATTCAATACAACCGTGACCGAGCTGCCACATTCTACCGTTCTCATTTGTTGGTTCCATGTAGTCAAGAACGTGTGGAAGTACGCTGCAGAGTTCCGCGTCTCCTACGACGACACGGCAGCTGTGTTCGAAGACCTCTATGACATGCACTATGCACTGCGGTCGGAATTGGAAGCTGTGAAAGAGCGGGTGTCGCGGAGATGGAGGGGACTAGCTGCAGCATTTGCCGTCCGCAAACTTACAGACCATGTGACAAAGCAATGGATCGAGACGCAGCGGTTTGCTAAATGACAGGCGTTCTACACCCCGCGAGGATATGCTCCTACCAATAATCCGCTCGAGCAGTATCATCGTCGATTGAAACTGGAGTGCCCGGACGGCGAGCACACCCCCGATGAATTAACAAAGAGTCTTAATGGTGCGCGACTTGCATTTCTGCATCGACATGTGGTTTTCTGCAATTTTCCAACAGCGTCAGAAAGGCTCATGCTCCTGTACCGACTTCTGAGCAGCCGAGGTTGCATCTCCGCAGAGCGTCTGCCTCCGATTGGGACAGTCCATGCGGATTTGTATCGCGTCCTGCATCGGCCTTTGTCTTTAACCGCCACAGAGAAGAAGTCGGTGAAGCAGTCGATTAAATCCGCCAATTCTAGGCGCAAGCAACTAGAAGGTATGCCTGCTACTGGCTGGGTTGTCGATGTCCGCAGCAAGGCATCCCCATGTCCATACTTCGAGAAAAACGGTGCCTGCTGTCATCTCGCTGCAGCCGGTATCCATGCTGGCGTGCATATGCCAGGCGTGGGCAACAATGACAGTCAATTCGTGCATCCACGCCATCGCGCATATCGTGTACGCGTGGAATCTGCAGATGTAGTTGACGCGAATGCTCGTGATAGCGACAGAGCGAATTCCGCTGAAGATACCCCCACTACTCGTGTCCAAGAAGTGCAACAAACCCAAGAACTAAATCGAGTCGCTGGCAACATTGTGATTGAAGCCGACACTGAACGGCAGCTTCCACAAAATACTTTTCACGAATTGGCCCCTGCTTTACACCAAGGAGAATAGAACGATGGGGGTGACTACGACAGTACGCGGGATGCAGTGTCAGATTTGCCATCTACGAGCACCCAGCTAGGCCTTCTTGCTGCCACAATTCAACTTTCGGCCCCGCTCTCTCAGGATGACCGTGAGCCCGAAAGCGTCCAAAGCGGTCTTACTCTTTATCTTGTCGTCGAATTGGTAGACCAAGTCGAGCGTCCACGAGGTGGTGGCCCTAGCTATGCAGCTGAAGAACCTACTAACAGAAATGTGCAAGTCGGTGTCCGTCGCTCTCGTCGCGCACCAAAACCAACGAAGCTATCGATTGAGTCTCGCTTACAAAACGATAAGCGGGCACGTACTAGTATCGCTAAGCTTTAGAGGAAATAAGCTTGCTCGCATCTTTTATTCATTCTCAATGTACCATTTGCACTGCTATTCACTCAAATTCAGGTTAAAGTTTACTGACGCCTAACTGAAGAAGTACGACCTCGATGCTCTCCTGGCCACTATCATCTATTGTTTATTGCAGGCCCTGTATGCGCGCAGGACTGCATGATGGTACTCAGCTGCAGCTTGATTCCAATTCGACCTGTCGCACGTGACAAGCTTGGGGACGTCCTTGACCAGATCCTGGTTCAGTCGTTGTATAAATTCTCTTTAAGGCTCGAGACGCTGGCCAAGGCGTTCACAGTCTGCGCAACAAGCGACGTGTGAATGCGGGTGAGATCACTAAGATACTCGAGCGGGTCACGGCGGAAGTTGGTTTTCACGATAGGGAGTTGTTACAGCAGTTTGTTCCAGGCACATCGCCCGGGACTGTCATGTCCTCGAGCTTGGCCAAATCGCCACCGTCGTTCACGCCGATTTAGCGCTTGAAGCGCAGAGGGATGGATGTGACGTGGCAATCGCGTTGAAGCCGATGTGCACGTCGATCACTCCTGTGTGCACATGGGTAACGAATATGCGTGCGTGAACCCCTTCCTGTCGGTGTTATTACACGTGAGTACGATGGCGAACTCCTATTCCTTCCGTGGATATACTATATTTGCTATGTGGGCGTTTTTTGTTTTGCTGTGGTGGTGTTCACTTAAACGTAGGTGCTACAGCCGATTGTTTGGGGCGCTGGCTAAACAAGAGCGCGGAGGAAACCGCACAATGATCCAGGGCACACAGCTCCTGCTTTGCTTAGATATGTATGACTGCCCACTACATGAGACACCACAGCAAGTGTGAGCCACGTAAGGCTACCGGGCTCTTTGCAGATACCGGCCCTGATATCCTGAGTTTTACGGACCGCTACATGTTTTCAGGATGACTTTATTAAACTAACTGAGCAAACGTCCCTACTACTATAATACTACTATTGGAGGCCCGGGTAGCGGACCCGAGGGGTTTCGCAGTTCGAAGGTAGGTCGTACAGATACTGTACCCATTTAGGGAACCGATGTACTCGGGCATCACCTGAGCCTGCTTTGCAGCCGCAGCATCTGCCTAATCTACCACTTTACAACCAAGTGTACCAAGTTTGGTCGCTAGGAGGAGATGCTCGAAAACCTGTGCATACGACCAGCTGTACTATGACTGTGGCGCCTCCAACTAGAGTTCGGAAAAGAGCACCAAAAAGTAGAGGTTAGCACTAACCAAGGAATAGTGCAGATATACTTTGTTACTAGCTGGGGCCACTGATGAAGTGGAATGGAGCACTATAACTTTGTCAATTCCTACTTGTCAAGATACATGAAAAACCATAGCAAAAAAATGACAACAATAGCATTGACAGGCAAGGTAACACGCTCGCCTGGTTAACAAAGTAGACGGAGGTGCACCAGTTCCTCGTTTTCGAGGCGCTTCCCCAAGTCCCATTGGCACTGCGTCACATGAAGATCGACAAAACTTTCGTACGCTTAGAATGCAATCTCTTTACAGCTTGTTCATTATCTGTCTCTACCGGCTATCTGTCGCCGACTAGCGCTCACTGTGTGTTACATCTCCGACTACCATTCACTGCCACTTGAGTTGGCCATCGCTGTCTACAGCAGCGTAGCGATCACAGAGCCCAGTAGCAGCACCGAGGCCATGGACACGCTGACAGTCAAAGCATCCGACGAGTCGCCTCTGGCCGCACTCGGCGTGGTGCCCTCGTAGCTGGTCCAGTCGCTGACCGTCTGGCTCGAGCACTTGTAGTTAAGCGCCTCGGGCGGGCACGACTCCACGATGTTCGACTCTCACGTCGAGTCGGCGAGGGCCGAGAAGCCCGAGGGGCAGTCAGGGGATCTTGAGCGGTCCGAGTCGGCCGTGAAGTCATCGTAGGAGAACTCGGACGAAAGCCCGAGTCATTGTACTGCGTCGAAAGGTTGTGGAAGTTGGGCATGGGGTAGTACTAGCACATGGTGATGGTCCAGTACGGCGCGCAGAACTACGGCTGGGCTACTACTCGCCCGAGGACTGCGAGGTCGTGAACGGATACGCCGAAGCGGACAAGCCCGAGCCGTCCAAGTTGGCCATCTCGGCCGAGTACTCGAACGCGAAGCAGCCTGAGAAGACCTTGCGGAAGTCGTCTCCTGACGCCACGTGCGCTGCGCCTCGTAGTCGCCCACCGTGGAGAAGCGCAGGTTCGCGCAGCCGTACTCTGTCATGCTGACGGAGTACGGCATTAGTTGGTGGAGTTCTTCAGTAACTCCGAGAAGTCGTCGGCGTCCGCACGCGTTGTCACGTCTTCGTCGCGGTACTGGTACGTGATGAGGCCGTACCACTCGGCGTTCTCGTACTTGTCGCTCGAGTCCGTGTGGCAGTTGTAGTACTGCGTGTTGAGCTGGCCGTTGTTGTTGGCCGCGTCCTGGTCGGCCATCACGACGCCCACGGGGATGCTCAGCTTGATGGACGAGCAGCCGCCGATAAATGAGTATGCCGTCCTTGCGCAGTTCAAACATAAAATCGGCGTGCGGCGTGGACAGATCTACGTCGTACAGACATACAGCGTGGCCCCCGTATCGGAGGGGCCACGGCTTGGTCTGAGGGTCCGGCTTCTGCTAGGAAAACGTTTGTCAGAACCAAATGCACGGTCACAAGCTACACCAAATCGGATAAGTACCTTGTTGTACCTGAGCGGTGGCGGTGTGTCTACGGTAAGCGGCGAGGTGAAGCTCGGGTCGGGCGGCGGTGCGGGTTCCGTGAGCAGTGGCGCGCTGTCGGGTCGGTCGAGACCGGTTCGTCTGGCGCTGTGTCGATTGGATCTGGTGCGTCGTCGAGGCAGTCGAGCTGGTCGGTGAGCGTATCTGGCGGCGATGCTGCAGGTACTAGCGGGTCGGTGCGCGTGTCGGGCGGTCGCAGCTCGGTCGACGTGGGAGGATCGTTGGCTTTGGTCGGTGGTGCTGGCGCGACGGGCGGTGACGTGACGGTGTCTGGCGGCGCAAGCACGTCAGGCAACGGCGCGTCGCTGGCGTTGCGCAGCGAAGAAGGCCCGAGCAGCCGCGGCGATGTGCATCTGGCGTCGGCCGGTGTATAGATTTCGTCGGGCTCTGCGTCTGAATCTGGCAGCGCTGCTTCGGCTGGCATCATCTGCTTGTCGGTGGGTCCGTCCGCGGCTGACGGCGGCGTTGTGGTCGTGGACAGCAGCTCGAGCGCTGTATCCGCTGCAGGCCGCTTCGTGTTGACGGGTGGTTCGTCGCTGTCGATTTCGGCTTCGACTGGTGCCGTAGCAGGCGCCGTTCGATTAGAGGGCGGCAGCTCTGCATGAAACATCGCCGGTGGCGTGGTGTCTGTGTCCGGCTGTTCTGGCGTGATGCAGGGCGGGCTCTGTGGCTGTGTCGTCCGGCGCGGACGGCGCGGTGAGCTTGATGAGCGGTGTACGTCGCAGTGCTGTCGGTGGCTCAATGGATGGCACCGCCGGTGGTAGTACGGACAGCACCGTGGGCGTCGTCGATGCACTGCCGCCATCGTATCGAGACCTTCTCCTGCTCTCTACCGCGCTTTTAAAAGTGATCGAATCAATGGATAAGGTTGTGTATTGATCGGTTTCATGTAATAGGTCTGATTTATGCTAATTATGAATCCTGTCTTTACTGCCACCTTCAACAGCGCCGGTCACTTCTCCTACTGTCGACTGCGCTTGTTGACGCTGGACGCCTCACGGGCGCGCCGCGATGGCACTCGGCGCCGCCCGGACCGTCGAAGTGACGCGGACCGTTCGGCATTTGCTTCGTGTAGTTCCGATCTGCTGCTAAGCGCGCCAGGCAACACTCCCATTTGACTGGGATCTCGTGCAGGACCCGTCGTATGAAGATCGGTCGGATCTCTCCATTCGGATACGTGCTCTCTTGGCACGCCAGTGGGCACACCCGCATTCACACACGAGGTGATGACGGGCATTGCAGAGTTATGTGCGTGGTCTGCAAATGCCAATGGAGTTGTTTCGGGAACGCCTGCCGAGATAGCTCGGAACTCTGTGAAGGTTGCCGGTCCGAGTACAATTGGCCCTCCGGCACCTCCTCTGACGCTGGCTCTGGTTTATGCATGCGTACACGGCTCGGCGATCGAGGTCGCCATCTCGACTGGTAGGGTGTGACATATCTCTGTTCCGGTCGCGGCATACCAGGGCAAGGCAGATTGGCAAACTTTGCGGCTTTGATAACGTAAAAGCACATACCCGCCTTCCTCCACACTAAGCACATGCACGTTCGGACCGTAGCATTAACCACCCAGCCTCCTTGCGGCATCTCCTTCCACATGATCGTGTTGTAGTTTGCCGATTTATACGATAGAAGGGCTCCAGCGGCATCCTCAACAACGCTGGCATCCGGTTCAACTGCCGTTCTCTGCTCGAGCTCCGGTGCAACACTCACCAAAACCAGATCACGGTTTTGTACGCGGTGTACAAGACCTGCTCTCATTGTTTTCTTTTTCTCGGCTTGATTGAAGGCCGTCTTCAACCGCTTCGAAACTTTTGGAACCGAACTGAATGGCACCATACTAGTCTCGTAGGCAATACGCGACAAATCCAGCCGGCCCACCAGTTCTGTTGGCGTTGCGCGCTTACTGTCGTTTACCAACTTTAACGTGTAGTGGTACGTTTCGAGAGGGTTGTTCGTAGCTGCGCCGTCGGTGTGTGATACGCCTGCCACTTAGAAAAACAAGGATCCAAAAACCAAGTCTTGATAATGTGCTTCGCGACACGTTTGAATCGGGGGCACAAAAGACTTGCACCATTCCACGACGCAACCACAAAAGCCCGTTTCTGCATGTAGCTGTCCTCATCCGGGGCAAAGTGTAGATCATAAAGATTGCGAAAAATCAACTGGCGAGATACCCAATCATAACCATTCTCATCTGCATATTTGTGCACATTCTGAGTGACATGAAAACAGTACATAAGCACTGTGGTTTCAGGTAGCTCAGCACCACACGCGTTGTACTGGGCTTTGTCAGCGTCCATCATGGCAAAGTCAGGCTTGAAGCGGACCTGAAATTCTCTTAACACCACACGCTTCAGAAATGCTAGACACCACGAGATGTCGACGCCTCTACGCTGGGATGCGCAGTAGTAAACGATGGGTAGGAACCACCAGCACAATCCGAGATACTCACACCAAAAACAGGATCGTTTTGAAGGACGATGTAGCGCTCCATCAGCTGTAGGCTTGTTAAGCCAATGCGAAATGGAACCACCTCCGATCCCGTACCCAACAATGGTAGCCTACTACCGTCCTCATCTTTCGAATCACAGAACACGAGGAAATCCAGAGGGTCTCGACTTAAATCTTCCCGATCGTACATTGAGCGCATGACGGGAGCCATGCTGTCCGGCTTGTTTTTCGCACGCCACGACTTCACATAGTTCTGCACCTTCTCGAGATCTGGGGCTGAACCTGCAATTCGCCGCTCACAGACCTCGCGTGAGAGGAATGAAAATGCCAATTGAGCCACCATAGAAGGAGTTTCCTCAAGTTTAGCATTCAAATACTCCTTCATAGCGGTAAAAAGCTTGGTGCTAACCGGCTACGGTGGTGCGTTGGCAGCCATGGTATGCTCTCCTTGCGAAAATAACATCTTGCAACCTGGACTTCCGGGATTCCCTGACATTCAAGGACCTTGTAGCGACAGGGACAGGCTTCACCGGACATCTCACAGCGCTTGGATTTGCACTTAGTCATCAGGAACCGCATATCATGGCGCGTTACAGCCAGCGAGCCTTCTTCACGGTCGACATGGTTCATCGTACAGCGCACTAGATCGTTTTTTTTCAGCTAAATGTTGGTAAGCCCGCCTCAAACTCTTCGAAGGGGGTGACCGCCCCTGTACGCCAAAGCTCAAGCCAAGGGCGCCGCTCACGTCGGCCCATTGTGCTCCTCGCCATGGCAGTTGCAAAATAGCGGTGGTTGTCGAGATGTTCAGCCCTATCTTATTTATTATTAGAATCCCTTTAGTGTTCAAAATTATCCTTGAATATGCACATCAAGCGATTCATCAGGAAGCTTACCGAATCGAGGCTGCGATCCAGTCTGAAGAGTCAGCGCATACACAGCATCAACGACCTGGAGTTCATTCTGCGTCAACACGATGAGGAATACCAGGACAGCGAGCGCGAGGAGCCGTCATCCAGACCGCGCGACTTCCGCGCGGACAATGCTCGCCGCGACCGTGACCGCGATCGATTCAGACCGAAGCCTTCCGGACGTGCGTATATTGCGCAGAGCGAGGATGAGTCTGACGGAGAGGATCGGCATGTGTGTTTTCAGGATGAGGTGGAGGATCACCGAATCCCTGCTGCACCGAAGTCAGATCTGGTCCCCCCTGCCCCGACTCGTTAAGCAGACCCGGATCCGGTGCAGCCCGTACTGGATGAAGGTGTGGTGCGTGATGCGGTGTACCGTGTGATGACCAGTTCGGGATGGAAGTCCCCGCCCCCAGGACAACAATCTGGGGTATCAAGATTCGGTCCGTCCTCGGCGCCGCAGTCACCAAGGGGGAACAATCCTGACTGGAACGAGTTCTGCGAGAAGTGTGAGAGACACGGACACCGCCCGGAGAATTGCTGGATGGACATCGTGTGCGACCGCTGCCACCGACGTGGACACCCGATGCGCGTGTGTAAAGTTCTCCCGTGCAAGCTGCGCGGACTTTTCCACGATGGACACTGTGAGATGATGAAGACCCTGGAGGCACTGAAGAAGCTGGCCCAAGAAGGAGCACTGAAGGACGTACCGAAGAACATACTGGATCAGCTGCTGGACGACAAGGCGACAAGTTCAGGTGGGCCGTTAAACCACTAAGCCCGCTGGGTGGGGACCCAGTACGCGCCGGGCGTAAGCCCCCTGAATTGTGCGTGTTAGCCTATGTCGGACCGGAACTGCGAGCCAAGCGCCAAGATAACCACCAACAATGCATGATTTCTCTGAGCAACGATGGCCCGATTTAGTCTGACCGAGTTCTGGATTGAGCCATACCGAATCGCGGAGACCGGATGGACCGACCGAATTTCGTTTGGAACCGGGTGAGCGGTACGGATGGTGGGTAGATCATGAGCCAGATAAGGATTCGCATGAGGTGGCTACGGTGCATGGTGCAGTGAATGACTTGCGATTGGAGATATTGATGGACACTGGAGCGTCGGTGAGCATGATCAGTTTGAATCTTGCGCGTAGACTCAAGATCAAGCTCAACCGACACAAACAGATCAAGGTGTCCGGATTGGGTGGCAAAACCACCTACATCTCCGCTAGTACGGAAGTCAAGATCACGCTCGGTGCGCGAGTCGTGTATGTCATGGACGTGTGGGTCGCGAACATCGGTGAAGGTGTGGACGTGCTGTTGGGTATGAACTTCATGTTCTGTGCCGGAGTTCGATTGTGTGTACGCGAGGGACTACTGCAGCTACCGGATGAGGAACCTGTGCTCATGTACGGGGACAGAGTACAGCGCCGACAAGGGCTGAGGTTGCCGGTCCAGGCACCGGAAACCCTGTACCTCCGACCGGGCGATGAAGCAGTGGTCCGCATCCGGTTCGGCCAAGCCAACCCACAACGGGAGGTTGTGTGGGCCGGACGGTGATCGCTGGGTGACCAAGATCGTGTACGGAGCGAAGGGTTGGCCCGAAGCGGTCAAGGTGGTGAATGTTTCGGAGTACAATCTCTGGATAACGGCCGGAACGACGTTGGCCTACATCGTGGAGTATGGATTCTTTCCATCCGTGGGGCGTTTTGCCCGTCCAGGATCAAGGGCGTATACGGAATGGCAAGTGCTGATCTACGAAAACACTCTGTCGAAACAACGCAAGTTACGAGAGCAGCGTCGCCTCCAAGCGCTCTGGGATCGTGAACCGCCTGCTGTAGAGCCCGCAAAGTACAACTGGCCGACCAAGCTGATGATGCATCCGGGCGGAAAGAAGGACGTGACTTGTTTCTCAGCGGTGTTACAGAATCCAGCCGTCAAGTCGGACAAGATTGTGGAGTTGCATGAAGATCCGGTCCTGCAGGATTTGGTGGAGGAGGAGGAGTCGTTCAAGCGCTTAACTCCCCTTCCCAGCGACGCCGAGCCGGATGGGATGGTTCCCCTGGCTGTGAGCCAGAACGACGAGGAGATCTCTTTCGACGACACCGAATCGGATGATGGCGAAGAATTCTTCGACGTGGTTGAACAGGATGATGGCGCTCTACAAGATGAAGACATTGTTTTCGACGCGGTTGCACCAGATGAACCCGAAGCGTCAGAAGACGAACCGGATGAGGTAGCCGAAGACGTGTCCGACTTGGCCTCCCAAATTCTGTCCGGCACTCCCGTCCAGAAGCTCAAGATGGAGTACGAACGGGTTATGCGACTGAATGCTGAGGAACTGAACTTCGAGCCTGCCGTGTACATTCATGAAGGCAGTGACTTGTTGTCGCAGCTACGAGACCAGCTAGCGCTTCTTCCGGAGATACAGGATCTGAGTCCCAAATGCGACATTGACAAGGCCGATGTCGGTGAACCTGGAGTGAGCAGACCGGATGACGAACGCCGTTTGCGTGACATTCTGAAATACCACCGGCGGATCTTCTTGGGTGACGGTAATGCAGCGCCAGCACCAGCTCGTGGGGTTGTTTGTGACCTGGATGTGGGAGATGCCAAGCCGGTTGCACAGAGAGCTCGTTCGGTCGCACCGCATCTCGCGATGAAAGTGTATGAATTGCTGAAGAAGTTGCTGGAGACCGGATTAATCGAGACGTCCACCTCACCCTGGGCTTCACCAATCGTGATCATACTAAAGAAGAACGGGATCGACATCCGGATGTGCATCGACTATCGGCTCGTGAACAGGTTCATTCAGTTGTCCAACTATCCGCTCCCGCTTATCGACGATCTTTTGATCGGTTTCGAGAGTGCGATGTGGTTTATGAGCCTGGACATGGCCAGTGGCTTCTGGGCGATCAGGATGACAGAGCGAGCCAAGCTCATCTCGGCATTCGTGTCGCCATTTGGTCACTACCAGTGGCGACGCATGCCATTCGGTCTGAAGAATGCTCCTTTAGTCTACCAGCAGATGTTGAACAACTGCTTATGGGGTTTTGTGCGACTGTCGCCCGAAGAGGAGGCTGAAGTGGATCAGAACGTACTGGATTATCTGGGTTTGAAGCCGCGAGAGAACGATGCTGTGCCGGGCGGTACCGAATCTGATGAGGAGATCCTGTCTGGTCGACACCTTCCCGCATTGACGGACCAAATGACCGTGTTCCAGCGCAATATTCCGGCGCCGGTGCAAATGGGTCCGGTCCTCGGGCGAAGCTCGTACATCGATGACATCGCACACGGGGTGCCGACGTGGGACCAACTGTGTGTCGACCTGGATGCGTTACTTTTCCGACTGCGGTACTGGAACATTTCGGTCAGTCTGCCGAAGAGCGAGTTCGGCAAGCGCTCGATTCCGTACCTATCGCACGAGATCAGCGCTGAAGGACTTCGAGCAACGCCAAAGATCGCCAAGGGGGTACTGGGTCTACCGTTCCCATCTACTTTGAAGGGTATTCAGTCTTTCTTGGGCGGCCTGAACTACTACCATAAGTTCATCGAGGACTTCCCGGTGGTGGCTGCCGTTCTGTACGAGCTGAGTGATGATCAGGTGCGCGCCGGCAGGGACCTGTCCAGAGCGAAGGAGGCTTTCGAGATTCTGAAGCGGAAGATCGTGTCAACTCCGTTGCTTCGACATCCGGACCGGACCAAGCCGTTCATCATCATCCCGCACGCTAACAAGTGGGCCGCCTGCGCGGTCCTCGGGCAAGAACATGACGGACTGATCCAGCCCGTGCGTTTCACGGGGCGCGTACTGAATGAGTCTGAGATTCGGTACCACGTCGCGGAGAAAGAAGTCATTGCAGTCATGAGAGTGCTGGATGTCTTCAGGAGAATCCTGGAGGGGTGCCCACTGGTTGTATACACCCGTTATTCGGTACTCAAGTGGGTGATCCAGTCCAAGTCGGCCGATGGACGCTGTGTGCCCTGGGGTGTCGTGCTATCACAATGGGATCTGGAGGTTCGCCGTGTCCAACGAGACGAAGACGGTCTGGCTGCCATACTCGGCGCGGGTATCACCCCCCCCGAGAGCATCTGGATCAGATCGCGGAGTCGCTGATCCCAGCCAAGGGGCGCGTCAAGCCACCTCCGGTTATCAGCGTGGAGATGCTGGACGCTAGCTTTGAAGGGATCGTGCTTAGTTTCGACGGAGCCGCGAAGACATCGACGCGTCAGGGGAGTTGCGGATGCATTCTGTGGAGCCTACCCGGTTGGGACGTACTGGATGCGAGGGGTTTCATTCTGAACGACGTCACAGTAAACGACGCAGAGTATCACGGCTTACTGAATGGGCTGACCATGGCACTCGACCGTGGAGTTACGGACCTGATCGTCTCGCATCGTGATACAGCAGGTTCAAGGGCTGATCAATTGTAACCAGCCCAACCTGCAGCGCCACCTGGCCCAGTGCAAAACTCTGGAGGGGCGATTCGGTACGCTGCAACTAGTTCACGTCAAGCGCGAGTACAATTCGGCCGCAGACTACCTGACTTCCAAGACACTGGCCCTCGGTGCTACGTGGACCGTACAGAATGAGGAAGAGCGAACCCACCTGCAGCGAGTGTCGAAGATCCATGAGAAACTGATGAAGCCAATCGTCGTGACACCGGATGTCGCCGGATCCGAGCGGGACACACAACATGGAGATGTGACCGAGGCCGTGGCGACACCGGATGAAGGGGTACCAGAGAGTGCCGAACCGGACCATGAGTCAGCACCGCTCCCCAATTGTGCTCGTGTCTTGGTGGTCCTAACCCGGTCGGGAGCACAAGAACAGACCGAATCCAGTGAGCCATTGGGTCCGCTGGAGTTCCAAGCCGAACGATGGCGAAGAATTAAGGCGCACCAGGACCAGGATGAGTTCATCGCAGAAGTCAAAGCGTATCTGAGCGGAGATCTGGAGCGATTTTCTCCCAGGCGACTGCGGAAGGTCGCGAAGCTGTCTGACCTGTTTGCGTTGGATGCCAGGGGCATCCTGTATCGACTCGCGCGTTCCACACGGGACAGACCTCGGGACGTACAGGATGAGCCTCGCCTGGTGGTGCCGCGGACTCTGTACACAGACCTGCTGCACTACGCCCACGAGGATTTTCAAGGCGGGCACCAAGGCATCACACGCACACACGAACGACTCCGGGCCGAATTCTACTGGCCCGGCATGTACGCCGATGTCGAGCGTTTTCTGAATGAGTGTGTCGACTGTGCAAGCGGAAAGGGGCGACCTCCCAATCCTGGACCGTCGCCTGGTAACATCGAGCCCCGACGCCCTTTCGAAGTGGTGTCTATGGATTTTGTGACGATCATGCCCAAGTCAGCGCGGGGAAATACCTTCCTGTTGTTGTTCCAAGATTCATTCTCGGGCTACGTGATGTGTAAACCCATGTCGTCTACGACGGCACAGGATGTGGCCGAAGCGTACGAAGAACGAGTTTTTCGGAACTTCGGTGCGTCATCGATGATCAGGCACGACCAAGACCCACGCTTCATGAGCGAGGTGTTCACCCGGTTCCGGGAGCTGTTGGGCAGCCGTCAACGTGCTACCTTGGCATATCGGCCCCAGGCGAACGGCCAACAGGAGCGGTCCGTCCAGACCGTCATTCGGAGCGTCCGCGCCTACATCGAGGAAGCGGACCAGTCCGACTGGGATGACCATGCCGAACGACTGATGTTCGCACTGAATACTTCCCTCGACGCGACCAGACTGGATACGCCATTTTATTTGGTCCACGGTTGGGACGCACAGGGAACGGTGTCGGCGATGTTGGGACCGAAGCCATCCAGCCTCCCCGAACGCACAGCGTACGAGTGGCGTCGGAAGTTTCAGCGCGACTACAGCTATGCGATCGCATGTGCCGAAGATCTTCAGAAGCAAGCGAAGCGGACCCGATCTGAGGAGCAGACACGAAAGTGGAAAGAACTCTCCGAACGACTGAAGACCGGATTTGAGAAGGGAGATTCGGTATGGCTCTACACTCTTAAGGTCCAGACCGGATTGAGTCGCAAGTTAGCCCACATGTGGCACGGGCCGTTCAGGATCGACGAGGTACACGACGACTTCCGTGTGAAGCTCAAGGTCGAGGACACAGGATATCGTGTCAACCCGTGGGTACACATCAGTCGTCTCAAGCCTCGAGCGTTGTTCCCGAAACGACCCACTGTAGAACTCGAAGTGGATGACGATGACGATTTCGACGCGGCGCTGCTGCCCGAGGACAGCTGGCAGCCGGACGAACAGAATGGCGAGTATGAAGTTGAGAAGATTCTGGACCTCCGGTGGACCAAGCGCATCCGCGAGTACCAAATCAAGTGGAAGGGATACGATGATCCGGAGTGGGTGCCAGTAACCCAGCTCAATTGCGGCGCATTACTGTATGAATTCAACCAGACTGCCCGCGCTAAGGCTCGATTCCAGTCTATGCAGGCTGGTGACGACCACCCCAGTGCCTAGCGCACAGAATGAACCGACTGATCCTGACCGCTGATGTGTGAACCGACTGAACCTGGATGTGATTTTCGACTGTGGATTTGGTAACGACGATGAGTGGAGATTGTGAACGAGAGTGAAAGAGGTGTTAGCAGACAGAACGAACAGGTGATTGCGTAATGAACGAGTGTGAACGGGTCGAACATGGAGCGAATGGACCGAATCTCGATCAGACAGACCAAGTGAACGACAAGAGGGAACAGGAAGCGAGTGACGAACATGAAGTGTGTGTGGAATTATGCAGTTAGCGGAGGAATGACGACGAACGCACGACTAGTCCTGGTGCTCAGTGGAGATCCAGTTGCCACGCAGCTCGGTCGGAGGCAGGAGCATGTCTTGGATCTCCCGAGGGCGAGCGGCGATGAGATCGTTAGTGGACCATTCGGTCCACTGGATGCGGGCAGGTTCCGTGCGATCCAGAATCGCCAACTGCTCAGCCATTGTGTATGGTTCTCCGCCGACGTTCGTCTCCGAGCGGTCGAACAGGATCCAGTGGCAAAGCTTGGCAAGGTACACCCAAAGACCCGGCTCGTACAGGATGGTGTCTGGTGCTCCAGACGCTTTCAGCCTGGCGATCAGCTTGCCGTAGTCCTTGATGGCCGCGTCGTGGAGTTTCTTGCGCGCCACCTGAGCCTTGGCAGCTTCAGCGCTGTCTGCGTCGAAAGTGACCCAGTGGCCTGCATGCCAGAACGTGAGCGCGTTGTTCTTCATGTAATCAACGACCTCGGACAGAATCTCGAGAGCGCTGTCTGGTAACGCACTACGCCTGTGAAACAGCAGGTGTACCACACGCCTACGACACATGCGATCCCCAGGGTTGCTGTCCAAGATGGCCTCGTACTCGTCGGACGGGAACCGCGCTTTCAGAGCTTTCGTGCCACCATTGTGGTTTGGTGCGTAGTCAGGAAAACCAGGGGATTGGTCGACCGCATGGACCGTACTTGGTGCGAACGTGGTTAGGACCCCTTTGTGGCGCCAAGACGTGACGCCTGGGCCCGGCCTCTCGACCACCCTCAGCTCGTCCGGAGTGAGCTCGTCCATGTCCTTGCGGGCCAGGGGCGATTTCTTGCGGTCGTCACTTGGTCGGGACTTCCTCTTTTTCTTGGCCGGGGGCGCGCTCGACACCGAATCTGACAGCGACGACACAGAACTGGTACGACGCTTGGACCTGCGAAGGGAAGGCGACACTGGATCTTGAGTGGAAGACGAATCTCGCCGTGCGGGCAAGGCCCGCAGCTCATTCTCTCTGGCCTTGGCCCGAGCGATCTTGGCCTCCGCCTCCGCACTGGGTTCCCACGTGGCGTCACGGCTCTCGCTGTCACCCTCGTCGTCATCCGGTCCGAGTAGCAGGTCACTGTCATCGCTAGTGTGGTCGACCAAGTCTGGCCAGTACTCTGGGATTTCGTTATTTTCGGCCCACCGATCCAGCAGTGCCTCTGCGCGCAAGTAATAGCTCTCTGGCATGTAGGTTGTCCAGTACGTGGAATCCAGCCGGTTCCAGAACATCATGCGCGCCAACATGCAGGACAAGTCGAACGGGAAGAACATGTCGTGAGCCATGGTGTCCCTGTCCAGCAACTTCATGGCGGCATGATACGTCATTCCGGTACGCATGACCAATTGAACGTCTGTGCGAAGCTTGCGCCACACGATCGGGAGATTAGCCAGGGAAGCACATGCGGTCTTCTCGTCAATCAGGTATTCCTTGCTGACCGAACGAGCAGAGTCGCCCGACGCATCCCAGGCAGTAGGACGCCACTGCACTTGGTCCGGCACTTCACGTTGACACTTGGTCGTACCGGATGATGGTTGCGCCGAAGCTCGGCCACCGGATTTGGAGTCGCCGGTGAGATCCAGAATGGAGACCCGCCTGCCGCTTGATTCGGTGCGCTCACGTGATTCAGAATCGCCACTCGGTCCAGGAGGGCCGCCGTTGTCTTTCTCCTCAGTGTCGTCTTCGTGACGAAAGCTGAACGGGCGAGGCTCGGCGAACATGTCATCGGCCGGCGAGACAGTGATCAACGTCTGCTAGTCTGACGGCGGAGTCGTACCGAGCTTGTAGTGCTTGAACAACTCTTCCAGACGGCACCAGTTCCCAGCTACCTTGGTCTGATTGCGGTTGAGGAAGTTCATCATCTGGTCCACGTTGAAGGCGCGAGACGCAACAACTTCCGCGAACCTGTTGGAGGTATCCAGTCGGGACTCCAGGGCCGAGATCTGGTCTCGCAGGGACTGCCTCTCTTCTTCGTGTTCGGCCATCAACTTCCGGAAGTCTGCCCGGTAACGCTCCGCGGTCCTCTCCTTCTCCACCTTTAGGTGGTCCGTGATGACCTGCCACTGCCCGACCAACTGACCAAGCGCGGCCTGGAGTTGTGTGTTCTCCTTTGGGTGGCGAACAACATGTCAGCCGTACCGGATCCTCGCGTCTCGACCTGCTGCCGCATGAGCCGGTACTTGACGAGCATGCGCCGCATGATGGTGGTCATACCAAATACTCGCGCAGCCAAGTCACGACATTCGTAAACAGACAGGATGGAGGCCATTTCGCGACGCGCAGAAAGCGAGCTGAGTAGCTGTTCCAGCTCGGTCGGGTCAGGCGAATAGGCACGGGGCCGAAGGAAGAACTCGTTGACGTCCTCACCCTCACCGACCGGCTCATTCAGTTCAGCCAGATCTGTAGCCGTGAGCCCCTCGATCGATGTCAACACTTCCAGTCCGCCGTAACCTTCGCGGACAAAGCGGTTGCTGACGAGGTGGTCCAGTCGCGCTGGGATGCTGACCATGCAGAATGCGCCATCCGGTTTGTACTTGGGAGAGGGGTCCCACACTGCCGGGAAGCCGTTGTTGGTGGGCCCGCCGAGGTTGGTCGCCGCCGGTAGACCGGCACCCGCAGGCAGAGCAAGGGCCTCTTGCGCGGACAGGATGCGCCCGGTGATACTGCGCTGCTTGCGGAGTGCGCGCTGGGCGAAGGGATCGCTGTCCTGAGCAGGCGGAGACTGATGACCGCACTCGACGCCTAATCTTCGATGTCCGAGCCCTCGATGCTGTGCGCGGCGCGCTTGAGTGTCGTGATGCCGCCGCTCCGCTTCTCGGTGGAGCCGCCGCCTTGATTGATGCCGCTGCTGGTCGTGCGCTCGCCGTCGGAGTCGCCGGCGCTTCCACCCGAGCCTAAGTTGGCACCCGCGTCACCGCCTCCCCGCGGAGGAGCTAGCGGAAGTTGTGCCGGGCTGGGTGGCTTGCTGCCAGGCGCCTCGGTCGCGTCGTCCACCTCAGCCATGGCATGATGAGTGCTCGATGGAGAATGGATTGTGTTTGAGGCAGACCGCTTCTGCCGGTTGGATTGTGATGTGCGGGGACCCGCCACGGAGACGGGACGTTGGGTGGCGTGTGTTCCTGGAAAGACCCTCTCAACGGCTTTGTGATTCGGTACGACCCTCCATTCGGAGTGGGAGCCTTCGTGTATGGTTCTGGTCATGTCCTGTCACCTCGGTGGCAAGATCCTCTGTGAAAGAACCTGAGCAGAGGGGCGGTTGACACGATGTGGAAGTGGATTTCTGTCTGCACCCATGTCCGACCCCATGGATACACTGACCCTTCGGAGAACTATGATTGGTCGCACGGGATGGACATCCGGCAGAGACAAGTGTGATGTGTGGATTGTAGATGTGTGTGGAGATTTGATGGGACCCGGCACTTGCAGCAAGCATGGGCTCACAGGATTGGAGATGCGCCCACCGGATGAGCGCTCATATCTGGTGTGGAGTACCGCATCCTGTCCATCCGCCGACTTCCCTAACTGCAGGATAGGCCCAAGGCGTGAAAGTGTGGCCAGTGAACGTATCCTGGCCACTGCCTGCATTGGCTCAGTCAAGTTGTCGGCCTACCCCATTAAATTGACCTCACCTGACATGATCGCGCACCCGCAAGACCTTGCTGGACAAAGCCCCGTGTTGCCCGGACTGAATCGTGGTGCGCCCGGTGAACGCGCACAGAAAGGCCAAACCGGATGGGGACGGATCGGATCATTCATTCGGTCCGCCCACTATGCACACACTGGATATCAACGCACCAAGAACAGTCCAGTGCACGCCGCGTGTGTTCCTGCAGCGGCGTCGATCCAGACCGGATGAGACCAAGATCCCCCAAGACCCACGTGCAGCACCGAATGAGCCGCACATCCAAGGGAGAGGTCCAGTACCAAGACGAAGAGACGGTGTACCCCAGCGAAGGGACGGTGTACCCAAGGTACCTCTGTCATCATCTGATGAGTGTGCCCGAAGAAGTGTCGCCGTCAACAAGTTCCCGCATACCGAAAACAAGACAAGCATACTGAAGCACCGTCAAGAAGCACAAGCATACTCAAGACAAGCGAAGCATAGTGAAACCTACATTAAAGTCAGCGAAGTGATAGAAGATAGCTAGCCAAACGTAAGAACTAAACAGAAACCAATTTGCCGAAGAACACGCGGACGATTCTGGCGCCCGAGGACAGCAGTAGAGCCTCGACTTTCTCGTCTTAGAGAGCCCTCCGGGAGACTGCCTGCGCGCGGTCTAAGTACGTTTAGGGACGCTTCCAAGGCCTCACCGGTGTAGCGAGCACCGGTGTAGTGGGGACTCAAAGGTACCAAGGCGAGGTCGGCAGTGACTGGGGTTTCGCGCCCTGGAGTGACCTGTGAGAGCTTCATTTCCTAATTGCGTGTCCTATCCGGGCATCCATTTCATATTCCCTACTGTGTGTCTTTGGTGGTTGAGGTAGTCACCCCCCAGATCGAATTGATCGACTACTGTGTGATAGGACGGAATTATATTTTGTATTGTTCCCTCATTCTGTGAGGGTGGTGCGCGTAAGTGAGTGTGCATCCAGGGCTGACCAGTGCCTTGGGTGACGGCTCCGAAGTTGACTGGTGTATAGACCCCCCACCCAAGGGTCTCAAAGAATAAGTGGTGGCTGTATATTGTGTGACGTTTAGCTCGGCATTGTATTTCTGTGTGGTTGGTTGGTCTGAATTACGGATCTGACAGTGATCCCTTCCATTCAGTCTGACCCTCTGTTCATTCGGTGTGGTTTATCTCAGGAACACACCCAGCAGACTTTATTCTGTATTTCCAACAACTCATTTCGGTGAAGTCCGGTCCGCCAAAGGTAAACGATACCTATAGGGGTTGACACAAGGACACACGCCAAACACCGGATCGCATCAGTGCGATTCGGTGCGTCCAAGCGGTTTCAGGCCCGGGTCATTCAGTGTCCCGCGGGCTGCTTATCGCGTGGACAATCTCTGGTACTCCGAACCCGAATTTCATTCGGTCCGGCATAGCGCGCTATACACCCCTGGACGATAAAGGCGTTCACCCGCCTCGCCTCAGGTGGCTGAAGTCATCGACACTTACGCCGTGCGTCTCGAGATCGCCGGAACCGAATATCGACTGTTCTCAGTGGTACACATTTCTAAGCTGAAGCCTGTGCACGTCTTCTTAGACCGACCGCGCCTCACCCTCGTGACTCAGGACCAAGATCGCTTCGATTTTGATGAGGCGCTGCTACCTGAAGACAGTTGGGAGGCGAACCTCGACGATGGTGAGTATGAAGTGGAGCGTATTGCCGATATGCGATCTGGACGGCGCACTCGGTATGGACGGGTGCTACGGGAGTTCTTGGTGTACTGGAAAGGATACGACGAGCCATCGTGGGTCGACGAGGCTGACCTGAGCTGTGGAGCGCTGTTGCATGACTACTTGCGCGAGCGAGTGCATCGGAATCGCTTCGAAGTTATGCAGTCGCACGAGGAGCAGTAGTGCGGCAAGATCGTGCGGTGAGTTGGTCGTCGTACGAGCAAACGAGCTGACGGGTCTGCGGGATGGCCGCGGATTAGGCGGAATGGCGGTGTATATGCATGTGTGCATCTATCGATCTTGAGGCACTTGGTGTCTAGATTGACAGCGTGGTCTACCTCACGAAGGCACAATTTGATATGGAGGAGATGCCACTGAGGTGAGAAGAGTGTAATCGGCAAGGTTCATCTTATCTCAGCAATCTTTGGCTGAGCGATCTTGGCTGGCCCCAGGACCTGCCGATGTTGAAGAAGAAGCCAATGGGGACGAGCGGTGATGACGAGACAGCAGCAGAACATGGCGACTGGTGCAGCGAGCGAATGCCGTTGTGCAGCTTTCACTCGTGCAGGGGACGGCTGTGGTGTAGTGGATGAAGATATTTTTGTGCAGACAGCATCGACAATCCAAGATCAACAAGGTGGCCGATCTTGACTCCGTGGAACTAGATCGACGACGTGCGCCCGGCCTAGTTTGGATCGCTTTCAGCGAGCACGAAGGTCAAGTGAGCGACTTGAAGTGGAACAGCTTCAAGTAGTGGATGAAGATATTTTTGTGCAGACAGCATCGACAATCGCTCATTTTTTTGCTGCCGGGCCTGCTGATACTGCTTCTGGACATGGTAACGCCACCTACGAGGCTGTCCATCCTGCCTGCGAGTTGATCCAAGCGGTACCATCGCTTCCAACGTAGATCGAGGGTCCCAGCCGTGAACTAAATAGAAAGGTGTATCTCCACGAATCCGATCTTGGGCCGTGTTGAGCGCAAACGTGAGGCGTTCCGCGTACTCGTCCCAATCTCGCTGGTCGACGTCTTCGACGTACATCTTCAGGGCGCGAGTGAGCGTCTGCACCATCCTCTCGGCTGTACCATTGGCTTGAGGCCGATACGCCATAGTTGCCCTTTGCCTCTGACCGATAATCTTGTTGAACGATCTGAAGAAGTCCGACATGAATCCAGGTTCGCGGTCGTGTCGTATCGCTTCGCTAGCACCAAATCTGCGGAACACGCACTCCTCGTAGTTTTCAGCGATCGTTTGAGCTGTCCGCGACGAACTGGCCCTCGCAATTACGAACCCAGTGAAGAGATCGATCCAGATCAATAATTCCGTGTTCCCCTTGTACGACTTGGGCAGTGACGGGATATGGTCCATGGCAATGATCTGGAACGGGTAAGTGGCCTGCAGGTTACCAGGAGACTCTCTTTGTGTAGTCGGCCTTCCTTTGCCCGTCTCACAGTCGGTACACTGACCCACATAACGTTGCACACTCTGGTAGAGGCCTCTCCAGTGGAAATGAGCACGGATCCTCTGATAGGTTCTCCCGATGCCCTGGTGGCCACCTTCGAGACTAGCGTGGTAATGGTGCAGGAAGTCCTGTTGCAGGGTCTCCGGGACCACCAACCGCACCACGAGATCACGATCCTCATTCGAGCGCTTCGACGGTGGACAATAGAACAGCAGACTCGCCTCGTCGATCTCGTAATCTTCTGCGAGTTTGGCACACATCTTTGCTTCTGCGGAGGTCAGGTCCTGCACGTCCCCAAGTAGGTACTTTTTGAGATCGACAATCCACTTCTCTTCGTTCTGCGCACGGCAGATGCGCTCCGCCCGCATTTGCTGCACAATCGACTCCTGCAACACTTCTGGGGCTGCCCTCCGTCTGGATCTCGTGACCGCCGCGATATTGATGTGGTGTAGGAAACACCAGATTTCGCGAGACCAACTCGGCTGGAGTGGTACACTGTACCGGTAGCCGAGCTCAGCCGAGCTCAGCCGAGTTCACCAGTCTATCCGGACGAGTTATCCGGCTCAGCCGAGTTCAACGATTATCCGGACGGCTTATCCGGACCAGCCGAGCCCAAGCATCACCGAGCTCAGTGAAGGGTCGGCTGAGATCCAAAACCGCCCACTTTCATTTGGTGTTTGTATAGGAGCTTAGGAGTAGTGGAGACGCCCCTTCAGGGCGCCCGACAAAGATAACAGACAACAGAGCAGAATTTTCTAGGCCTAACACACGTGCATACGTTCCGGTAAGTCCCTGCGCGGGGCCGGATTATGTCTGCTGCCGGTACCCGAGAGGCATAAGCTTGTAGGGTACTCGGCTGGCAGCGCCAAGAGATAAAGGTCGGCCCGGGTTGGGCGCGTGTCTCGCCAAGCGCGAAGGAAAAGTCTCGCCACCGCTGCGAGCCGGTGTTCCCGTACGTCCCGGGCACTGATTGCTGAGTCGAGAAGCCTTTGCTCTCGGCGACCTGTAAAAGCGCTCCGAGCGCCGTCGTCCATCCTTTGGTGGAGGGCACAGGGTTGTGTGAACGGAGACCGTCGAACTCGGCGGTTCTCCGGGAGGTGATCTTGGTTGGCAGGTCTCGACGAGAGGCGAGACACCCGCTGTCCCGGTTGGGCCGAACCGCTCGGGGCAACCCGGCGCAGGCCAACAAAGCCGACCAGCTCGGCTATTGTTGTGTTTGTAGCCAAGTTACCACAACTGACGATTTTGTGTGTACTGCTATACCACAACTGGTGCCGCGACCCGGGAACAGGGGTGTGCTTGTGTTTCGTAGGTACCAGCTAACCAAGGTTTGAGAAGAAGAGAAGAGAAGTGAAGATGGTCAAGGGAATCGTCACGCCGAGTCCAGCGACGGCTGGAAGCAACTCGGCTGGACAAGCCAACTCGGCAGGCTTGGCGGATGCGATGATCACGGACGCGACGGTGGACGAGACTCGCAGGGTCCAGTTCGACGAGGAGGATGCCCAAGACCAAGGAAGTGATGAAGATGTGGAAGATGAGTTTGAGGAGAAAGCTGAGCTACTCGGCGAAGTCGACGAATTGTCGCTACAAGTCGGGTGCATGGGTACCCCACGCCCAGTTGTGCGCAATCTGACCGCCGAGCTCGGCAATGATACGGACGATGAAGATCAAGCCGCCGCGCAAGGGGAACGTCCGCCCCTTATTCCGCGAGCGACGAGGAATGTGGATACGCCGAGTGCCAACAAGGTCTTGGGCAAGCTCGGCGAGGAGATGAGAGCTCAAAGCGAGTGGATGATGATGTTTGCTCCAGTGGCGATGGCTCAAGCGAGATGGCCGGTCCTGGGACCTGAGCTGACACAGCCGGTGAACAGCACGGACATCAACCAGCTGGTTGAAGACACGGTGTTGCTGCTCAAGGCGATGGGGTTCCGCTGCACGAGCCGACCTAACAGTCTGCTACTCGGCGATTGGGACCCCAGCCGAGCTTCGCGTGAACTTGTCAAGTGGAAGCGTCGATTGAGACTGGCCTTTGGCCTCGGGAAGGGAGCGGTCGGCACTCGGCAGACGATTGCCAAGCGGGTGGCCGACACTCCGAGAACCGTCGAGGACGCCAGCAGAATCCCGCTGCCGAAGACGCCCGACCGCAAACGAGCTGAGGTGTTCCGAGCAACTGAGGGTACACCCTACTTCGAAGACTCGCACATGAAGACACCAACGCGTGGCAAGCAGCCGAGTGGACGCTACGCTGAGTTGTTTGATGCGGCAGATGCAGCCGAGCTCAGTGACAGTGACGATGGCCGCGACTATCGGAACTCGGCTGACGAGTCAGTGAAGGACGTCATCAAGCATCTCAGCTTCGATGACACCGAAAGTGATCGGACGCAGTACTTGGAAGTCCGCACTCATGCGTCCCTCGACAAGATCCCAATGTTCGAAGGTAAACGCTACCGACCGGACGACTCTCTCCAGTGGTTGAAACGATTCATCTACGAGATGAAAGGAACTCGGCTGGCGCAAGATCTCTGGTACGAGCCGTTCTCTCTGAAGCTGGAGCGAGGAGCGAAGAGCTGGTATCGCCAGCTCCCGAAGAAGACGCAGCGGAAGTGGAGTCTGCTGAGTGAGGCGTTCGCCGACTACTACTGCTCGCAGTTTGACCAGTCGGCACGAGCCCGCTATTACTCGGCTCAGCGTAAGGATAACGAGCTGGTGTGCGACTTCCTCATTCGCCTCAACGGATATGCGAAGTCGGCGAAAATCCAGTACGAAGCCGGGGGAGCAGACGCTGCCGACCACGTGGAGCACTTCCTGCTTCACTGCGGGGATGATGATGTTATGGATCTACTCTATCCGCAACAGCTCACCGACATCAAGAAGGTCGAGAAGATTATCAACCAGAAGATTCTGGGGAACGCCGCAAGAGACAACGCGACCGTCTCGTCGGGAGCCGCAGTCGAGATGCCAAGCGCACTGATTCGCCAAGACACTCGGAAGCTCGGCGGAGTGAATCACGCCGAGATGACCGCAGAGACGACCGCCGAGAACGCCGCAGGGATGACCGCCGAGATGACCGACGGAGTCAGCGCGATGAAGGACGAGACCGCCGACTGGCAGCAGCACTGTTGGAAGATGACCCGTACGAGCTGGCCGAGAAGCGCCAATCCAGTCGGCGGTCCAACCTCTACGACTCCGACAGCGACTGGAGCGATGGTAGCCAACTGAGTTACCCCGACTCGGCTGTGGACTCGGAAGACGATTACATCGACGCCGGGTTCACGAGCGACCGCGATCGTCGATCGGGGACCGCGGGAACACAGCTGGAACACCAAGGGGTGATCACCGAAGGAGCCAGCCGAGCTCGGCGGACCGCACCAGCCGGGGATACGACCGACGTGACCAAACTGGTCGGCGCAGTGACTCCCGTGAGCGCCCATCGTACGGCCCTTGTGCTGCCTGCGGTGGAGCTAACCATTCCGTCCATTATTGCCGCCGTCGCTGCAAGTTCTGCAAGCAACTGCACGAGGTCGGTCAGTGCGAGCTGTTCCAGCGCTACGAGAAACTCGCCGCATTTGTCAAGTCCAATGTTGACAAGTCCAAATTACCTGAAGACCTCCAGGACCTCTACACGCCGAGCGATTTAAACTCGGCGGTCCGCCAACACTGACTGGGTTGGACGATACCGGGCTGCCACAGTCAGCCGAGCCGGCAGTAGAGGCGAACTTTGTGTTCGCCTTTGTGGGTGAGGCAGGAAGGCCCGAGGGACGAGGAGAGAACGAGGTATTGGAATGTGAAAACGACGGATTTGATTGTGAGCTCGGCGAGCGTGGAGAGGAAAGCCAAGCGAGATTGTGCAGTGCAGTTGCGACTCGGCGATTGACGGAAGCGACCACAGCCACTAGGGTTATGAAGCTACTCCCTGGAGAGCGACTCGGTTGGTGGTCGTCGCAGAAGTTTGACCGCCGAGTTCGGATGAGGGCTCTCGTTATGGGAGCAGTGAACGACCAGCGTACGAAGATACTGCTTGACACCGGCGCAAATGTGTCGGCAGTCAGCGAAGGATTCGCGAGGAGACTGCGGTTGAAGCGGTTTACGCGACAGGACCAACAAATTGACGTTCAAGGTATTGGAAAGGGCAAGGTGGCGACGATGTCGCGAACGATGGTGAAGGTGACACTCGGCTGGGAGGTCACGTACGAGTTTGAAGTATGGATCCTCGATCACCACGCGGGAGTCGAGTTGATCCTCGGTACAGACTTTATGATCCCGGCGGGGATCCGTCTGGACCTGTACAACTCGGTGGCGAAGCTACCCGATGAGGTTGTCCTACCTCTGGTGAAGCCCCAGAACTCGGCGGATGAACCGAAAGGGGGCCTCTATATCACGGATGGCCCAACTCAACCGGTGAACCTCGAAAGCCGAGTTCCCACCGAGTTCCGGCTGATGAGGAATCCACCGAGCGAGGAAACACACGACTTCTGGGTACGCCGGACTAAAGACTGGGTACCGACCGTAGTGCTGGATCGGCGGAACCGAGTGGTCCGAGTCCGACTGACTAACCTGAAGCCGACTTGGACTTGGTGCCCAGCGCATTTCCCTGTGGTTGCCTGGGCACCGCATGGAGTGTTGCCGCCAGATGGTTATGTCCGGCTGCATTCGGCGAAGTATAAAGATTGGCAAGTCATGGCCTACGAAGCGGCTATGGACAAGGATCTGCTGCAGAAGGAACAACAGCTGTACGCCGAGTGGCTGGCTCGACAGCCGTCAGCCGTAGACCGTAGAAGCTATCCAGCGCCGAAGGGGGTGACTACGTGGCCGTCGACCAAGAAGCGGGATTCGACGCTGACTTGCGCCCAGCGATGGGAGAAGTTAGCCGAGTCGAAGGAGCAAACTGAGGCGGACGAAGCCGAAGGTCCACCCTTAGCCTTGGCAGTGCAGGCGAACTCGGCTACCACTACCCTAGTTCCTGAAGAAGCAACCCCGAGCGTAGAGCCTACGCCAGACTGGGGCAGCGACCCGCCCAGCCGGGCAGAGATCCCACTAACGTCTGCAGAGGACGAACCCAGCCAAAGCGCCTGCGCAGCGGATGAGAGCGCGTACGAGCAATCCAGCGAGCTGGTTGACTGGACAATCATCGATGACCCTGGGCCCGAGCCGCCGAGTCCGAAGTCTGATGAGGAAATCGATGTTAGTGATGAACCCATGTCGTCGGACCCGGTCGAAGATTTGCGCCTACGTTACCTTCTGGCAGCCAAGTACGAGGAAGGGGCAGATGACCAAGGCGACTCGGCTGAAGACTCAGCCGAGTTCGAACATCCAGCTACAAACTTGGAGCTCGACGATTATGCTCGCGAGTTGGCATTCCTGCCCGACTTGACTGAAGCGGTGCCAACGCAACTCGACTATGAAGCCGCCAATGTGCAGAGCTCGGCGCACACTCGGCCGCAGTCTACTCGGCTGGTGGAGGTATTGAAAAGCCACGAAAAGATCATGATCTCCAGCGGTAATGCCCTACCTCCACCAGCTTACGGCGTAGTGTGCGATATCGACGTGCAGGGGCACCCGCCAATCCGCCAACGAGCCCGCCGAGTTCCGCTGAAGCATCTCGGCAAGTTGTACGAGCTGCTCAAGGCGCTGCTACGGGCTCGACTGATCGCCTTCTCGAACAGCCCCTGGGCGTCACCCATCGTGATTGTCCTTAAGAAGAATGGAGTCGACATTCGGTTATGCATCGACTACAAGCTGGTGAACGCGATTACGTTGCTTATGGAGTACGCAATGCCGCTGGTGGATGATCTCCTCACTGAGCTGGAAGCCTACTTATGGTTCTGCTCCTTGGATGCCGCCAGCGGTTTCTGGGCAGTCATGATGACCCGGCGTGCTCGTTGGATCTCGGCTTTTGTCTGCGCGCTTGGCCATTTCGAATGGCTACGAATGCCCTTCGGATTGAAGAATGCCCCGATGATCTACCAGCGCCTCATCGATAACGCCCTGTGGGGGTATGTACAACCCCAGGGTGGCTGGAAGGAGTTTGCAACACGCATCCAGCGTGCGGAAGCTGCATCTGAAGCTCAGCGGAAACGACTCGCAGCCGACTCCGACTTTGAGGCCAGTGGCCAAACCAAGTTTGAAGCCGACCGTCGAGCCCAAGCCGAGTTTGATCCGTTAGAAGAATTCATCAACAGCCCAGAAGCCGACATGTTCAAGACGGGTGTACCGGATGACTCGTGTCTGGTACCGGTGTTCGACCGTCGATCGTTCGTCGATGATATTTGCTTCGGAGGGCGGACGTTTGAGGAATGCCTAGGGACGCTCGACCGACTGCTGCAACGCTTCACTGAGTGCCGCATCAGCGTCAGTTTCCCGAAAAGCATCTTCGTTCAGCCTAAAGTCGACTTCCTGTCCCATGGGGTGACCTCGGCTGGAATCCAAGCCGACCAGAAGAAGATGCTGGCGATAGCCGGGCTGCCGTTCCCGACGACGAAGAAGGGGATGCAGGCATTCTTGGGAGCGCTGAATTACTATGGCCGGTTCATCCAGAACCTGGCAGTGTACGGGGCAGTCCTCTATCAGCTAAAGGATGAAGATTTTGGACCCGGCGGTGACTTGACAGCGGCTAAAGCTGCGTTCGCCGAGTTGAAGCAGAAGGTGGTCGATGCGCCCATACTTCGTCATTTCAACTCGGCGGAAGACGTCCACGTCATGCTATTCGCCAATGAGTGGGCGCTGAGTAGCACGCTGATGCAGCTCCACGAAGGAAAGCTCCACCCGGTGCGGTTCTGTGGCCGAGTCCTCAAGGATAATGAACTCGGCTACCACCCCGCCGAGAAGGAAGTACTCGCGTTGCTGCAACTCATCAAAGTATGCCACACGCTGCTAGCCGGAAAAACCATCCACGTCTACACCCGCTACTCGACTCTCGAATGGGTGTTCCAGTCGAAGTCGCTCTACGGCAGGGCAGTTAGTTTTGCGGTGCTCCTGTCGCCCTTCCACCTCAAGGTCAAACGGGTCCGCGAACGGGATACGGATTTCGCCCAGCTGCTCCAAGCGTCTATCACGCCGGCCGTGGGATTGGATGAGCTACTAACGCATGTCGCCCCGCCGTCCAAGAACTCGGCTGTGGTCCGTATGGATCCAGAATTGCTGTATGCACACGTACCTCGAGACTTCACGGGGCACGTCCTTTCGTTTGACGGATCAGCCAAGACCGCTAAACACGGTGGGTTTGGGAGTTGCTCATGGATCCTGTGGCGTTTACCAGACTGGAGCATTGAGATCGCTGCGAGCGCGCACCTCCCATCGACCACGGTGAATGTAGCCGAGTACACCGGTATGAACAATGGGGTGACTTCAGCTATTGAGCGTGGGGTGAAGGACCTAATCATCGTGGGCGATTCTCGGCTTGCGATCCAGCAATCCATGGGGGTGATCGCGTGTAAGAAGGAGGCATTGCAAGTCGAGCTGGCACGCCACAAGGAATTGGTCAGCAAGCTGAATTCAGTTCGCTACCTGCATGTAGTGCGCCTCTACAACTCGGCTGCTGACTCCCTCGCGACCGAAGCACTGGAGGCCAAGGCAGGAAAAGTCGTGCTTAACGCGGGACGGAAAGCCGAGCTGAAGACCCTGAACAGAATCGCTGAGATCCTGTACGTAGACAAGGACTCGGCGGAGGCCCAAGCAGAAGGCGCGGAGATTGCTGTCGTGACAAGGAGTCAAGTTCGCCGAGTCCGTTTTGAAGACGAAGCGACAGAGCAACCAACACCGAACTCAGCTCCGAATGAAGAAGCTGAACGCGATGACTTCGAACGTGATAGCCGACCTCCGCCCGCTAGACAGCAGGTGGCGGGGGAGGCCGAGTTCGGTAGCACAGCACCGCCGGCGAACTCAGCTGAGTCGCTAGCCGAGCTTGGAGAAGCCCGACAACCCAACGCCATGGACATCGACCCAGTGGTGGTCCAAGCTGAGCGACGTCTGCGGATAGCCAAAGCACAAGATGAAGAACAACGGTGGGCCGATTTGAAGACCTACCTCGAAGGAGACTATGCGCGACTCACGCATCGCCGAGCTCGCAACGCTGGGAAGGTCGCCGACGAGTTCGTACTCAGTGAAGACGGGCTATTATACCGACAAGACAAGGCTAGACGGCCTGGCGAACTCGGCGAACCAAGCTTATCCCTCCGACTGGTGGTCCCGACGACTATGATAGACGAGATCCTGCAGAACTGCCACAACTCCATCGAAGGAGGTCACCAAGGCATCGTGCGAACCTACCACAAGATTAGAGCTGACTACTACTGGATTGGATTGTATGCGGATGTAGTCAAACACGTCCAAGCGTGCGAGGACTGCAGCACCAGCAAGAGCAAACCACACCTAAAGGGCTACTCGCCCGGCAATGTGGTTTCGGAGCGACCATTCCACGTGGTGTCGATGGATTTTGTCATACCACTGCCGAAGACTCGGCGGGGCAACACTGCACTCCTGCTGTTCCAAGACCACTTCACCGGGTTCGTAATCGCTAAAGCGATGAGTGAGACTGGGGCACTTGAAGTGGCAAAAGCCTTCGAAGAAAATGTGTTCCGAAGGTTCGGAGCTCCATCGTTAGTGCGCCACGACAGAGACCCCGGTTCATGAGCGAGGTGTTCCAAAAGTTCTCGGAAATGATGCAGTCTAAGTCGAGAGCGACGCTGAGCTACCGGCCACAAGCCAACGGTCAACAAGAACGCTCAGTGAAGACGATGATCCAAACTGTGCGTGTGTATGTAGAAGATCCTCTCCAAGCCGACTGGGATGATGTAGCCGAGAAGCTCGTCCATGCCATCAACAACTCGAGAGACTCGACTCGGCGGGAGACACCATTTTACCTGGTACACGGATGGGACGCTCGATCCACACTCAAGGCAATGACCGAGTCGGTCAGGCCTGGCAGGGCAACTCGGCTGACTCGACTGGAGCAGCCGAATGGCGCAGGGAAGCAAACCGACAGAGAGAGGTGGCTTTGAAACTGGCAGCCGAGTTCCAGCTGAACGAAAAGCAACGGAGAGCTAAAGAGCACAACGATAGACTCAGCCGAGTCGAACAGAGAGCCGTCCCGGTCGAAGAAGGAGAAGCGGACCCCACAGCAAATTCACCCGAGGGAGCAGCCGAGTCGACTGAAGAAAGTGACGAAGTAGCCGAGTCTCGGAGGTCGTTGTTCAATGAAGGCGACCAAGTGTGGCTGTTCATGGAACGGGTCCGACCTGGGTTGACCAAGAAGTTGGCACACCGGTGGCACGGACCGTTCCGGGTGAAGAAAAAAGTGGAGGAATTTGCCTATGAACTGGAGCTCCCTGACAAGAGTGGATACCGCTTCTACCCGGTGGTGCATGTGTCCCGGCTGAAAGCAGTCACAGGACTCGGCGAACGACCGACAACTCGGCTGGTAGCCGACTTGGCCGAGTCAGAACGCCTTGACTTCGACGAAGAACTCCTCCCGGAGGACAGCTGGGAACCCGACGAAGCAGTGAATGAATACGAAGTCGAGGCCATTCTGGACGACGAGTTACCACTCTCAACGAGCACCTCCAGAACCCAGCGTAGGTTCAAGGTCAAGTGGGTCGGCTATGATGAGCCAACCTGGGAGCCGTTGTCGAACCTGTCATGTGGTGGACTGTTGTTCGACTACTTGCGGCAGAGGAAACGTGAAAACCGTCTGCAAATGGTGCAAGTTGCAGACGAGGACTAAGGCTATTGCACCAAGATGATGAACCCGCCAACTCAGTGAAGACAGCAGGCTGAGTTGAGACGAAGAAAGCTACTGCGTCAAATCTGCATACATTACATGAATTACGCCAAGAAATGGGAAGGAAGAAGATCTCGGCCGCCGAACCACAAACTACGAGGACGCAGGACCCTGCGAACGCGCGGCAGAAGAGACGACCGATGCGGCAGCGGCCGCGAGGAGACCGATCGAGCCTCCAGCACTCGTAGCCGCCCCAGCCGAGTTGCCTCCTGCGCCAGCAATCTGCACAGCCGAGTTCGCCGAGCTCGAAGCTGGAACAGCCGAGTCGCCGACACCAGATGCACTCGGCACCGCGCTCGACTCGGCTGGAGATCCTGGCGATGCGGGACCGAAGAGGGAAGCCGTAGGTGAAGACCCGCAAAGGTTCGGCGACCCGATCAGAGGAGACGACGGATCTGGATCACCAGCCGCCCAGCCGAGCTCGCCAGCCTCGCGACCTTGGAAGATGTGAATCCCCGCTCGGTTGGCAGGAGTTAGGGCGCTGGACGAGATCTGTAGAGGTGCAGGCTCGTCGAGATCCACATCCTCTTCGACAGCGTCCTCGACGAGACGCGGGTCCACGCCAGCAGGAGCGAAAACCATGAACTCCAAGTTGCGCGTCCTGAAGCAAGTGTTGTACGGATGCGTCGCTGGATCCGTCAACCACCAAGCTCGCCAGGGTTCGAGGTCATCCGTGGACTCGGCTTCCGCACACCAATCCTTGCCTGAAGGAATCCAGGACAAGTTGACTAGAGGATACAACGGGACTGACGGCTCGAAGAAGAGCTCGGCGTCAATCTCTGGAGCAGCGAGCCCGCCGAGAAGCTTCATCACGGCAGCAAACAGCTCGTCTGGCAGGATGGTCATCAAGCTCCGCAGAGCATCCCCTCGACGTTTCCGAGCCAGCTTGTACAACACCCACGCGTCGTACATCTCGGTTATCACGTGGTAAGGAAGTCCCACGTGAAAAGCCGGGTGGAGCCCCATCAAGACGCTCGACTCGACCATCCAGTGACACCGCTCAAACAACGCCACGAAAAACTTGGTAGGACCCTCCTTGTCGCAAGCTGACGCCGGAGCCTCTCCACAGATCCTCACAAACACCTCAGCGAGGCGCTCCATCAGGGTCACCGACCTCACCGAGTTCGACAGCCGGCGTTTGGCGTCAGCGAGGACCTGCGGTGATAAGAAGATGGGAGTCTTCGGAAGGAGTCGGAGGAGCCGCTGAGCTGGGTGATTGGGGTTGTAGACGTCAGCGAACGCCTTGATCCCAGCGAGAGAGCAGAGCGTAACTGGCACGCGCGCCTTCCCCGAAGCATCCTCCACAGTGATCTTGGCTGTCTGGTGGCTGAGTATAGCCTCCCAGCACCGTCGGGATCCATAGTGGACGAAGCGGATATCACGCAGCCGAGCTAGCTGGGCGGTGATCCGAGCATCCCGCCCGACGGCCTGACCTGCACGAGTACGCAACTGGGCGAGGGAAAGACGTAAAGCCGCTGGCAGTTCTGGACGATCGTGAGCACCAGCGTCATGAACCGTCACGACTGGCGCCGAAGCCGAGCTCACAGGGAGTGGAGGCGCAGAAATACCACCCGTAGCCGAGCTGGAAGCACCACTTGCAGCACCAGTCGAGTCGCCAGCCAAGCTCCGAGAAGGACCTTTATGGCGTTTGGTCGGGCGAGCCGCACCAGCCGAGTCCGGGGAAGCAGCTCGTTTCGCCTTCTTCGACTTGTGCTTGTGTTTGTGCTTGTGCTTGTGCTTACGCCGACGCTTGCCCTTCTTCTTGGAACTCGGCTGGGAATCAGAGTCGCCTGACTCGCTGGAAGGGACGAGCGGGAACGACGAGCCGCCATATAGCTCCGGAGCTTTCCCGCGGTGGCGGGAGCGATGACGACGATGGAACCTCACGAGGTTCTTCGGAATCAGCCGAGCCGAGTTCGTCACCAGACCCAGGGTCATCCGCCTCAGACTCGGAGTCTTCAGAGATCGAGAGCGGGTGCGCAGACGTCCCAGGAGCGTCGAGACCGAGGTCTAAACTCGACGAGTCAGAAGATGGACTACGCCGAGTCGACCGAAGCACGACATCATCTGGGGTCTCCAGCAGGTTCAGACAGTGCGCGTTAATCACCCGAGCCGTAGCTGCAGTGGGACGCAGAGGGCGACCCGACGGAGACGTCATCCCAGCTGAGCTAACAGGGAAGGCCGGGCGGGTAGACGCCACCGATGGAGTGATCGGCACTGACGTAACAGCAGTCGACGCCACCCCTGACAGACCACTCTGGACAGGGCCGGCAATCCGAGAACGAGTGCAAGCCAAGAGCCGTTGTGCAGCCGATCTGGATGAAGCTAGGGGCCCGCGACGGAGGAGCTGCCGGGCTGCTAGTTACATCCGCAGTTGAGACCCCAGCCGTCGAGCTCGGCGTACTCACAGACTGCGTCGTGACGGGAGCCGAACTACTCGAGTCACTAGTCGAAGCAGCCGAGTGCGACGTACTAGCGTCCGAGGTTGAGGTTAGAGCTGAGCTCGAGGCCACAGCCGAGCTCGACGCGCTGATGGACCCCTTCGCAACGACCGAACCCGGTGCACTAGAGGATGGAGGAACCCACTTCACGCACGTCGGCAGCGGGGCTGAACTAGAGGACGCGAGAGCCGAGTCCAAGGTCACCGCTTGCGATACAAGGGGACTGGAGGAAGCAGCGGTCAGCCCAGAGCGTGACGCAGCAGGAGGCGACTGGGCCGGAGAGGAAGGATACGAGACCAACCTGGCAGGGGGAACGCTTGTCACCGGACCACTCGACTCGACTGGGATCTCGGCGGACCCGAACACCTCGTTGAACTCGAACGAGAGAGCCTCCTCCAGTGAGTGGACTTCGTCATCGACACCTGCAGCTTCCACATCCTCCACAGAAAGACCAGCCAGATTCAACCCAGCAGAAGTCTCCTGAGCAGCCTCGTCGAGCTGAGCTGACGCGTCAGCATGTCCAACCTCGCCGGGCAAAGGACACGCGTACGGCTGTTGGAGAGGCTTGGGAAGCTTGCGCCGAGGACCAGCCGCCGTTGACGACTTCGGGTGGGAGTAGCGGCGGAGCTTCTCCGCAGGCGTCAAGGTGTCCAGCCGAGCTCGGTGGAGTTGGTCAACTGACTTACTGCGACGGAGTCGCAAGGCTGGAGTCGACGCCGCAGCAGCCGAGGTCTGAGCTGGACCCGTTGATCCCTGAGGAGCAGACGTACCCAGCCGAGTTGACTGACCAAGGAAAGAGCCAGTCGAGCTCACAGTCACCGGCGGAGCAGAAGTCGCACCATCAGTCCGAGGGTGGATTACCAGCTCCACGCGCCGAGTCTCTCCGGCCGGGATGTCCATCACCTCGGGAAACCGCTGAGCCAGCAATCGGCATAACCGGGCATTGAGTTGGAGGTCAGCCGGATTCATGCCAGGCACGTCAATCCAGCTGCAGCCGCTGCAGCCATGTGAGGGTCGTGCATGGGCAACATGCCGTTCCGAGCAATGACCCGCTTCTGCCGGAGAATGACTTCACGTTGGTGCTTGATGACAGCCCTGGCATTGCGAAGGGGCTGCGGGTCTCCAGCGATAGCCAGCCGAGCCGACTCCTGGAGTTGCTCGAAATGCTTGGTCGCGATAGCCTGGAGTGTGGCATACTCGGCATCACGAGCAGAGAGCAACTGAGTTAAGCGCTCGATCTCCGAGTCCCGCTCCTTGATCTTTTTGCGGAAGTCCTCGACGTGAGCGAGAGCTGACTGGACCTTCGCATCTTGGGATTTACGGGCCGCCTTCAAAGAAGCCTCCGACTCGGCCATCGCCTTCCGGAAGCTGGTCAGCAGAGGAGACGACCTCTTCGACTCAGCTTTCCACAAATCGCGTTCCTTCATGACGGCTTTCAAGCGTTCCTCAAGGTCAGCTTTTGCCGCCGACTGTGAATCCAGCCGCCGAGTCAGGTCAGCGTTGACGGTCTGAGCCGACTCCAGCTCGACCCTCAGCGCAGCGACATCATCAGCTTGACTCGGAGACTGGTACTGACCGCGAAGGAGACCTATGAGTTCTTCAAACGATGTCGCCTCCAAGGCAGCTCGGCGAACGTCGCGGTCGGCAGCTGGAGCGGGACGAGTAATCACGAACGACAACAGCCGAGCTAAATCCGCGTTCTCGGAGCGGCGTTGCTCAGACTGCGCGTGGATCAGCGCAGCGAGAGAGCCAAGGCTCACCGACCCAGCCGAGTCCGACCGACCTATGTCGGCGGTGCCCGAAGTGGTGTCACCACGCGGACTCGGCGAGCGGCGAAGGGGAGTGCGAGATGCCGACCCAGACTCCAGGTCGAACCCACGGGACGTTGTCAAGTCGATGACAGGATGCACCTGCTCATCGCTGACCCGAGCCCAGGACGCCGAGTCGGCGAACTCAGCGGACTCCTCCTCATCTCGCGCTGGAGGATGTGACGGTTGTGAAGGTGGCGGCGCGGAAGCCTGCGAAGATCAGCAGATGGAGAGTTAGCAACAGCATGGATGGAGTGACCGGAAGCGAAGGACGTACCGGCGGAGCGGCAGGAGCGCCAGGCGAAGACATGGCGAAGCGACTTGTTCGCCGCCGTTGGAGTTTTAGCCGAGATTGGGCCCGACTCGAAGAGTGATGGTCAAGTCCCTCACCAACTCGGCTCGGAACATGACCGGGGCAGTTGTGGTGTAGGAAACACCAGATTTCGCGAGACCAACTCGGCTGGAGTGGTACACTGTACCGGTAGCCGAGCTCAGCCGAGCTCAGCCGAGTTCACCAGTCTATCCGGACGAGTTATCCGGCTCAGCCGAGTTCAACGATTATCCGGACGGCTTATCCGGACCAGCCGAGCCCAAGCATCACCGAGCTCAGTGAAGGGTCGGCTGAGATCCAAAACCGCCCACTTTCATTTGGTGTTTGTATAGGAGCTTAGGAGTAGTGGAGACGCCCCTTCAGGGCGCCCGACAAAGATAACAGACAACAGAGCAGAATTTTCTAGGCCTAACACACGTGCATACGTTCCGGTAAGTCCCTGCGCGGGGCCGGATTATGTCTGCTGCCGGTACCCGAGAGGCATAAGCTTGTAGGGTACTCGGCTGGCAGCGCCAAGAGATAAAGGTCGGCCCGGGTTGGGCGCGTGTCTCGCCAAGCGCGAAGGAAAAGTCTCGCCACCGCTGCGAGCCGGTGTTCCCGTACGTCCCGGGCACTGATTGCTGAGTCGAGAAGCCTTTGCTCTCGGCGACCTGTAAAAGCGCTCCGAGCGCCGTCGTCCATCCTTGGGTGGAGGGCACAGGGTTGTGTGAACGGAGACCGTCGAACTCGGCGGTTCTCCGGGGAGGTGATCTTGGTTGGCAGGTCTCGACGAGAGGCGAGACACCCGCTGTCCCGGTTGGGCCGAACCGCTCGGGGGCAACCCGGCGCAGGCCAACAAAGCCGACCAGCTCGGCTATTGTTGTGTTTGTAGCCAAGTTACCACAACTGACGATTTTGTGTGTACTGCTATACCACATTGACCACAGTCGCATCGGTTCGCGGGACTAACACTTCATCTAGTCGATTTAGCGTCCTCAAGTCCTCGCGCTCTCCGTCCGATGTGACAACCGCGCCACCTTCTCGCTGGAGGGCGGCACTTGCCAGTCGATCTGCACTCTGATTCCAATCCCGCTTCATGTGGAGGAACTCGTGGTTGAGCCATGATCGCAACTGCTCCATAGCCTTCTGGCGCAGCAACACCAAACTCGGAGCCTTGCACTCGATCTCGCCGCGCATCTGTCGAATGACCAAGTTGGAGTCTCCACAGATGATCAGGCGGCGTCCCCTGTCTAGGGTGGCCAGGAGATCGAAACAGAGCAACAAGCCGTGATACTCCGCTTCGTTCACCGTGAGATCGATCTTGTACTCCGAAGCGGCCGAGATCACTTTCCATTCCGGCAATCCCCACACAATCGCGCTGTATGCACCCCCACTTCGTTTCACACGAGCGAATCCGCTGAAGCTAACCACCAGCAGCTTTCACCAGCCTCTACCGTGGGTGGCGGCATCGTGATCGCTTGTCGCGGCTGCTTCCTGGGGAGATCGACGTCAAGATCGCGTCGACCTCTTCGCGTGGCGTTATGCTTGCGGCTAGCACACCCAAGATCTCGTCTTCTCCCTTTGTGCACTTCACAATTTCCAGTGTCCATGACGACAGTAGCGCTGCCCAGCGTCCGAGGCGTCCTTGCAGGCCGGATGAGTGCACCAGCCACGCCAACGTTGAGTATTGGGTCAGGACCTTGATCGATCTGGTGACCAGTTGCGTGTAGCAGACATCCAGCATCCTGAGCAGCGCCAACACCTCCTTATCCACCATTCCATAGTTGATCTCGTTCGGCTTGAGCGTCCGGCTGGTGAAGGCGATTGGCTGGTGCACCCCATCGTGCTCCTGCATCAATGCTGCACAGATCGCCCACTTGCTGGCGTACACTATGACCACTGGTTCCCGATCTGGGTCGAAGTGCTGCAGGATCGGCGCCTTCACGATCTTGTCCTTCAACACCGTAAATGCCGTGATGGCTCGGCCCCACTTGTCACTGTCAGTTTGGTGCTTATCATCTTCGACACCATCTGCGCTGGCCTCGATCTTGGTTTTCCTGGCGATTTCGTAGAAGTCGGCCTCGCGGAGTTCGTACAGCACGGAAGCATAAATCGCGAAGTCCTCGATGAACCTGCTGTAGTAGTTGAGACTGCCTAAGAACGACTGCAACGATCTGAGGGTGATCGGGACGGCACGTTGGCCAAAGCGGATAAGTCCTTCGGGTGAGCCTCCAAGCCTTCCGCCTACACTCGATGTCCCAAGTATTCGACCATCTTTAATACCCAGAAGCTCTTGGCCCCGCTGCTCGACGAGTCCCATTCCTCGTAGACATCTAGCAGCTTCTCCACCTTCTCACACAGCGTATCCCACAAACCAGCCGTAACCAGGATGCCGTCGATATAAGATCGACGACCTTAGGACAGAGGTCTTCTGCTCGACGTTTGGTTCTCCGTCCTTGAACAAGTCGATCTGTCCCTGCCGATTTTGGTTGTCCGTGATCTTGAGAAAGCCATAGAATGCGTTGTCGATCAACCGCTGGTAGATCTGTGGTGCGTTCTTCAGTCCAAATGGCATTCGGTTCCACTCATACAGTCCCCAGGGAGTGATAAACGCGGAGATCGCACGAGCTCGATCTGTCATCGTCACAACCCAGAAACCGCTGGCCATGTCCAGCGAGCAATACCAAAGCACCTTGTCGAGATCCTCGAGGAGATCGCATCGGGTAGACCATCAAACGCGTCAGACTGTTGACCAGACGGTAGTCAATACAGAGTCTGATGTCAACCCCGTTCTTTTTGACGATCACCACGATCGGTGATGCCCAAGGGGATGTTGAGATCTTGATCATCTTGGCCGACAGGAGTCCCTTGATTAGTTGTTCCAGCTTTTCGCGGAACTGTGGCGCCACCTTACCGCAACGTTAAGCCACTGGTTTCGCATTTCCGACGTCGATGTCGCAGATCGCACCTTTTACGGCCGGTGGTAAGGCATTGCCCTTTCCCATCAGCAAGTGCTTCCGTCGCCAGATGATCTTCCGCAGCCGGTCAATTTCCTCCGGTGTGTTTCGCCGGAATCGCCAACTTGGATATCGGTGATCACGACTTCATCGGACGCAGTGAACTCCGGAAGCACTGCCATTTGACCTTCGACGTCTTCCGCGTAGAGATCACCACCTTCCGTCATGCACACCTCAGGATCTTCGGATTCGACCGGTCTTGGGCAAGCATCAACTTCAAGATCACTCGTGGATGTAGGTTTACGCGCCATTCCGGTATCACAGGAAGCCGCTGGATTTTCGTCCGTTTCGACCCGTCGATCTTGATTAGCCGCCTGATTTGCGCCTGTCGCACCGCCGTAATCTTGATGAGACGCCTGATTTGCGTCCGTCGCAACCACTCGATCTTGATTAGACGTCCCCTGTCGCACCAACTGGACACGTTCATCCAAACATTCCGTGTCGCAGACCGGGTATTCAGCGTCGTAATCACCCGACGGCCTGTCCGCCCCCTGTGGCATGGCGAAATCATGGCGCATTTCTTCCGCGCCGTTTTCGTCGATGGTCTTCGGTTCCTCGTCGCTGCTGGGCATCATATGAGACGCGATGGGATCGTCATGCGACGCTCCCGGGTTGGCATCGTCGGGGTTCTTGGGCGACTCCCATTCGGCACGTACTGTTGTCACCTCCGGCCGCGTCGCCGGGCGGGCCAAGATCGCGGTCGGCGTTGTGTACTGCGGCCGCTCCACAGCAGGCCCTTGCACGTCGGTGGGCCCAGGCACGTCCTTGGTAGCGTCGGTGGTTGCTTGGTACGCCAAGTTCTGCCACTCGGCATACCGGCGCGATCCGACGGATACATACCCAGCACTCGATCTCCGGACAACCACATCGCGAGTCGCGTACCTTGATGCAACACTAACTTGCGATCGCTCACATTCGTCAGTTGCAGGTAGCAGGTCTTGCCTGGACCACCAGTCACAGTAGGCACCCATCGGTCGCTGCGCGTAACCCAGAGTTTCTGATGCTCCGTTGATCTCACGCTCAGCTTCACTTCGGTTGATCCGGCCACGTCGATCTCGCGATAGTCGGTCAGGTTCACTTGCTCGACCTTGTCACCGTAGAGCGGACGTCTTCCAGCAAGCTGAATTCGCACCTCGTCCGGCAGGCAGATAGTTCCGTCGGCTAGATCGAGGCGGATTCCGGCCGGCACCATGAAGTCCATGCCGAGGATCAAGTCTTGGCCACCGGTCAGCGGTCCCACCCAGACATCGAAGAAATACACCAGCGATCCAGCGAGTGTGATCTTGAGCCGTGCACGTTCTTCCGCCAAGTATGGAGATTTCCCAACACCTTCGCACTCCAATGTCTGACTTTCATCAATGTAGCACCTCACCTTACGAGCAAAGGCGGTGTCTAGAATAGACACTTCGGCACCAACGTCAAACAACAGAGTTGCTTTTTCGTTGTTGATCTTGCCCACAGCTTTCGCTTGCTTGAACTTCTTGTCGGGCACATGGTATTTCCAGTAACCACGCGATTCTCCCAACGCGATATCCAAAGCCATCTTCACACTCGATCTTGAATATTCATCAACTTGGTGAAGACTTGACACCGCGGCAGTAGGTTTCTTTTGAAGATCACATGTATTGTCGATGAGTTTGCTTACAGTCGACTGCGACTGCTTCTCGACATATGCAAAGATGCAGAACTGAGAACGCTCGTCACGTACCGGATTCCAACCCGGCGAGCGTCCTAGTTTAACATCTTCTCCGCAGACTCTGGCAACATGCCCCCGTGCTTGGTGGGATTGTACCATTGGCGGATCAAGTTGTAGAATTCCTCCATCGGACAGCTTCCTTCGTCGTGAATTTCTCCGCAGGCTTTGCAAAGAGGCAGCGATCCGACGGGTGACCATGCTTGCCGCATTTTTCGCACGTTAGCCGTTTCCAACACCCCAGATCATCATGCCTGGCAGACCCGCAATGTGTGCACCGCTTGAAGGGCGCCCCCATGTCAATCGTCTTCGAGTGCTGTCCAGGCCGACGATCCTGACGGTTGTGATCTTGCTCTGGTAGACGCCGATCTTGGTCCGAGGCACGATGCTCGGTCGTCCCATGGTTGTTACCAGCTGCGGCCGCGTATACTCGGCGCAGATCTCCTTCTTCATCCGATCCACTAGATCTAGAATCTGAATCACTAATGTCGCCCTGTACCTGGATCGCTCGAACTGCGCGGGTACCGGCGGCGGCTGGTGGCTTCGGACGGGTTTTGATCGAGCAGTATACCGTTTTGCTCTGTCGAGATTTGGCACGCTGGCGATATCGCAATACTTCCTCCAGTGTGTCCACATCAGGAATCCGAAGGAGGGCGAGCTGGTCCGCTAGATCGCGATCGTCCAAGGTCTCGATGAAATGCTCCACATGTTCACGACGCACATCCGGCGGGCCGTCCTTGACTTGTAGACGGGTCCGTAAACCTGTGACGTTAAGTCGATGTAGGTATTCCAGAGGCGACTCGTCAGATCGTTTCCGAGCATGATAGTACTGGCGGGCAACCGAGACACCACGTCCACAGTACTGGATCTGGAAGCTCTGTAGCAGGTCCTTCCACGTGGTGCGGGTTGTACGACTCAGCTGACGGTACCAGTTTCGCGCCGGGTCAGTGAGTAGGTCGCCAAATACCAGGCACTTCTCATCATCGGGCGCTTGATCGCGAACGAAGGCCGATCTTACCTTGCTGAGCCAAGATCGAGCTCGGTCTTCGTCACCGTCCTTCCCTGAAAACTCCTTCAGCTCTGACATAGCAGACGCGCGGATGCGTGGTGCCGCACCGGTGCCCCCGGTTGACGTAGAAGCTGTCGTTGCGATCGCCGCGCGCACCGTTCTACAGAGATCGAAGTCGTCGAGATCGAACTCCCACGACACAGAATGTCGGTTTGGTGATCCAACTGACTCCATCTCCACATCTTGATCCCCAGTCGGCTGTGACTTCCGCGCGGTACCCGGCAGCTGTTGTTCCTTCAGAAAGCGTTCCATGGCCGCTTGGAAGAACGACTCAAGCTTTTCCGGAGAGTGGCGCACTGACACTGTTGCGATCTTCGGCTCTCGAATTGGCCCCGTCACCTCGCGCTCGGCCTGCTCCACTCGACTTCGCAACATAGCAGCACCTGAGGGTCCTAACGTCATGCGCGGAGGCGGGTCATCAACACTGTCAGAGTCCACCTCTTCCGTCGCCGATACGTATGGAGACGACGTCGCCGTCTGGTCGCCTGGGTTGGGGAGAGGATGATCCGGCGCGACTGGTGTCGATCTCGATACCGTCTTGGGCGATCTTGATGTCTCTTTCGAGGATCGCTTCGACTCACCGACCAACTGCTTCAGTAGCAGGAACAACTTCTGTGCCGAGTTCTGGATCGTGCTGAGCTTCAGATCGAACAGGCTCTCCGCATCCAACACTCCTGCGATGATACCAACTTCCTTAAACAGCCGTAGCAAGGTCTGAACGGCATCCAACTTGTCCGATCCCAGGGTCGGTTGTGACACTGGCCCCGTAAGATCGCCGAGGAGCTTTGGCCGGAGGAGCTTCATCACGTCGTCCTGCAGCAAGAAAGCGTGCAGCTCCCTCGTGTAGTATGCTGCAGCCACTTGATCTTCGGTCACGCTCAGCGCGAGATCGGCTCGATCGTCCGCGTCGGAGTCTGGAGCCTTCATCTTCTTCCGCGATGACTTCGATCTCGCTGGTTTCTTCTTGGTCGATCTAGCGCTGGGAGGTTGGGTTCCGGCTTGTGCCGGTGGACTTTCGTCTGGCAGGCCGCGATTCGCATCGAGACCTGCGGGGTCCCCGAAGGGACCTGGGGAGGAGGTTGAGGCTTTTCTTCTAGGTCCGTCGCGGGACCTTCCTCTGTTCCGTCGGTAGAGCTCCTCCCTAGGCTCTGCCGATCCGCGTATCGATCGTGTTTCAACGGCGTCAATGGCAATCCGATCTCCGTCGACGCTTCATTCCCTTGTCCAGACTCAACTTGCGCATCCTCTTGGAGGGACTCACGGTGAGATCCCGAGTCACCCAAAGATCCGGGCACGCGCACCATTATGGCGAGGCGGCTCCGCGAAATTTGCAGATCGCGGGGGTCCTCTTGCACACGGTGCCCGAACTGCCGACTAACGGAGGGTACTCCGATCTTCCGTGAAGTTGCTGATCCTCACCTTGTGTACCCGTCGGTGGGCTGGATCGCTCTTCGGATGATCTCGGAAGACGCGCTTGGGGGTGAGTCTTGGACTGTCTGGCGGACAGCGGGAACTTGTGGCAGCAGCGCGGATATGCGTCACGCTGCGCCGGAGTAGTAGTGGCGGTTTCGATCTGGGTTCTGTCTAGATCGTCACTCGCCGGCCAGGTGTCATCTTGGCCTGGGGTTGCCTTGTGGTCGGTGTATGACCTTCCTTTGCCTTTCCTTGCTTGCCGCTTCCTCTAGCGGTGGGTCGTAGTGAGGGTTGACGGACGCTGGGCCAAGCTTATCCTGGCGTCCGGGGTTCCTTGATCTTGGGCGTGAGTCGACTTGCGTAGCGTCGGGTGGGCCAAAGTATATCCCGTGCCCGGTAGTGCGAAGGCGAAGACCACTTGATCAGTAGAAGGTGAAAACAACTCTATTCAGTGCCTTTAGATATGCAGACCTTTAAGTCCTTGACTTGCTTCCTGGTATGGTTGTCGCGTTGATGAGCGCTCCAAGCCATTCGATCTTGTCAGCCACGCAGGGTCTAAGAGCGCATCAAGCTTATACTGAATCAGGTGGGCCAAACGATATCCCGTGCCTGGTAAAGCGGTCGCTTCTTTTCACAGAGTCATAGTGAGAGTTGGCGAATACCAGGCCAAGCGTTCCTGGCGTTCGGGGTTTCTTGATCTTGAGGCTTGAGTCGGCTTGCGTAGCGTCGGGTGGGCCAAAGTATATCCCGTGCCCGGTAGCACGAAGGCGAAGACCACTTGATCAGTAGAAGGTGAAAACAACTCTGTTTAAAATGTTAGCTTTGCCTAAGTCCTTGTCCTATCTTCCCTTGCTCTCCTATAGCCCTGGCGCGTGCTCTCTGGCTCCCTTATGGTCCTGGCGCGTGCACTCTGGCTCCCTTGAACACCGATGGTGCCGCTGGCTCTCTGTGCGGTGTCTGCGTAACCCATGGGGCCAAGATCATCACTCCTCCTCCAAGATCACATCATCCTCGCCAAGATCGATATCGTCGACTTGGATCGGATATACCGGGGATTGGCTCGCCAGCATCTCTGAAGAAGCTGTTCCACTTCAAGTCGCTCACTTGACCTTCGTGCTCGCTGAAAGCGATTCAAACTACGCCGGGCGCACGTCGTCGATCTAGTTCCACGGAGTCAAGATCGGCCACCTTGTTGATCTTGGATTGTCGATGCTGTCTGCACAAAAATATCTTCATCCACTACACCACAGCTTCCTATCCCAGTACAGGCATCTGCTTCAATAAAGAACACCTGGTATATACAAATTGTAAAATGTCATTGAATATTACGTTAGCATTATAGTAAAATTTGTATGTAGGAGCCAATCAGCTTCCATACAATATCGAGAGTTATAGGTTTTCTAGTGTTTTTTATTGAAGCAGATGTCTGTACTAGAGGATTGGGCTGGTAGCGCTCAATTGTAGTGCCGGGTCAGCATCGAAGCGGGCTGAAATAGGATAACTGAACACAAACGCGATTCGCGTGCGCGACTTAGGCACGCCGCGTTTGCGGACCAGGCGCCTGCGCATTGCGTTTTGAATAACAAAACTGTCAGGTAATGTACAACAAAATGTATGTTAACTTCAAGATACTGTACATCTGCCGTAGGCGTATCAAGATGAATTATTTCCAGAAGATGTTGAGGAAAGTTCTGAAAGAACTTGACTTGGTGCAGCGCGTCTCGAGCCATCAGAACTTCTCCTAAGATTCTTCTCATTCTTCAGTGTGCTCGGTTGCCGCGATAGCCCCCACCCTCCGCGGGCTCATGCTCGCTGCCGTGACACCGAGCGCGCTGTTACCAACCAATCTACCTATCTACAGATCAACCGTGCAACCATGCAACCATACAACCATGCGACGAATCAATGCGGCGTGCTCGGTTGCCGCGGTGGTCCCCACCCTCCGCGGGCTCATACTCGCTGCCGCGGCACCGAGCGCACTGCTACCATAACGCTACCTGTTCATCAATCTTAACGGAACTAACTGTTGTGTGCATATTTTATTTCCTAGTTACGACATGGTACCGTGCTGCGGTGACGTCAGCGAACGATTCGTTAACGCGGGGCACCGCGATCCCGAAGCTATGCCCAAATGCATCAAAGTGTCGAGGATGAATGCCACGTTGGATGCCGCGCGGCGCTGATTGAGTATGCGGGGCACCGCGATCCCGAAGCTATGCCCAAATGCATCGAAGTGTCGAGGGTGAATGCCACGTTGGATGCCGCGCGGCGCTGATTGAGTATGCGGGGCACCGCGATCCCGAAGCTACGCCCAAATGCATCGAAGTGTCGAGGGTGAATGCCACGTTGGATGCCGCGCGGCGCTGATTGAGTATGCGGGGCACCGCGATCCCGAAGCTACGCCCAAATGCATCGAAGTGTCGAGGGTGAATGCCACGTTGGATGCCGCGCGGCGCTGATTGAGTATGCGGGGCACCGCGATACCAGAGCTATGCCTGATTTGTTGGAGTTTTGTAGGTAGTTGATCAGACCAACAACTACAATTAAGGTACTCTTAACAAGCAACTAAACTTCGTACATGACCAGGTGGCTTCGCGTGTAGTACGACGACACCACTATAGATCTTGATGGTAGAGCACGAATAGGCCTTTGTAAGGTACGCCTACGTAAGCATTCGATTTACATTCAAGCCCATAGTCTACCATCGGATACGTACGGTATACGTCTAACGTATTGTACCATAGAAATCACTGAAATAAGGTAAGATATCACTTAAGCCTCCATCCTGTAATAATTGGTAATAAAACTTGTGTAAATCAGTCGATTTGTGTTTTTGATGAAAAATACTAGGGCTCCGCGAAGGCTGGGATAAGAGGTTTTTGCTATTAACGCTTTCTATTACCATGATTTTTCTTACGAACCACGGGCATCTCCTGCGCCTGCTTCGCAGCCGCAGCGTCTGCCCGGTAATTCACCTTACAACTGTAGATGTATGGCATGCCTTGGCGGTGCTTATACACAATGATAAAACGAACCTTGCTCGAGATCTGTTTGCTGCTTGTAGAAAATGAAAATGTTTTGCTTTGTTTGCTTCTGCAGCAGTTCGTCCGCTTCAATCATTCACTTTACATCACCACAACTATTCGATAAATGTTACTGACGCATACCGGTTCAATCGGCCCACGCATATAAACGGCGCGGCCATACCGGTGTAATGGGTTTTCTACCAGTTCAGCTTGCCCATGGCCCAGTGCGACCGTGGCCATACCGGTGTGATGGGTAACGTACCGGTTCAGGCTGCCCACGCATATAAGCCTTTTGGAGGGCCCAGTGCGCCACCGGAGTCGTACCGGTTTCATAGAGATGTACCAGTTAGATGGGGTCATCTTTTGACTTGACGTACCACGGATATAATCCTATTTGGTCTGCGATAGCAGCACTAACGTTGCTTCCTATCCAAGTATTAGATTTATAAGACCATTACACTTGAAAATTGTATTGGTTCCGTACCTACTTTTTCTGTGGACCACATATTTCACGTCTCGATTAATCCCTATTGGGCTTCTCGTACTACAAAGAAGCACTACCAGGATAAATACTGTATAAAAACGAGGTATACAAAACGCTGACTTTCAACTTGCTCCAGAGGTAAGCTTGGCGTTCCATGTAGTCCAAAGCAAGAACTACTTCGACCTATCAGCGCAATACAGTACATATGAAGCAATTGGCCGGACCCCGGTGCCCCCCATTACAAACTGCAGCTACCAAAGATTATTTATTTTAGTACAGTGGGTAGTACCCGCCCCATTTCACCACCCTTCCATTTTCAGATCGGCGAGAATGGCAAGAGGGCGTGGTGGTGGCCCGCACACTATCCGCGCCGGACATATAAATGGTCACATGTTGTCCATTACTTTCTTCAAGTATTCACACGTCGCAGACGAGATTTAGTGGACAGATTGGTGGTCACCTAGACACACACTTGGTTTAACTATGGACTTTGGTACAATGCCCCGCTTTTGTGCATAAGAGGCTCCCAGCGCTCAAATAGGCTTTGTATCGGCTTGCCTTCAAACGGTCGGCGCTTGGGCAGAATGAGTCGCTCGCGATTGTGAATGGGCTCAAACTGCTGGGGAGAAGTCCCTCTTTTGAACCATGTGCGCTAGGCTTTGTAGCGAGCAATATTATGGGATCTACGGCCGGGTACCCATTTTCCTTACTGACTTTCACTTGTATACCAGGCACTGACCACTTATATGTCCTGACCATAGTCATGTCCGTCTCGGATACTATTCCTCCGCGAAAACGCAAAAAGGGCCCCGATAGGAAGGAAGCAGCCTACAACCGAGCTGTCGAGAAGCTAGGAGCCCGCAAAACCGTGGACACACCGGACGAGGACGCAATTGTGTTTGCAATGGTCGATCCAAGCAGCACCGACTCTATTCGCAAGGCGGTGGTCAAGGACCTGTTCGGTCAAGCTGTGAGTACAATATGGGAGGCATCCGTGCGCAATGTGCAGTTTCCTCGCCACCAAATTAAAGAACTGACCGAGAAAAAGATGAAGTCCCTATCGGCGAAGTATTTCTCTATCCCTCCGCAGCACTTGCACTACTATCCATCGGTGCCGGATGCCGTAGCGAATGCCCCTGTCCAGAGCGCTGACCGACCGAAGAGGCCACGACGAATCCAAGCAACCCGAAGAGCACACGCAAGCCGGGCCGACCGCGAAAGCAGAAGAACAAACTGAAACCCAACCAGCCATCTATCCTGCAGTTTTTTAGCCCGGCGAAGCAATAGTCAAACGAGTACAGGACCTTTCTTTCTGCGTTTTGCATTATGGTCTAATAAACTCTTACTACGTAGTATTAAATTAACGGGATGTAGCTTGTTTGTCATGCGCACATTAGAAGTGTATAGGACGTGTTGCATCATGCAACTTGCATGTGTACTCATATACGATGGTTGCCAGGCAATCATTACCCGGTAATACTGGTAGTTTTCCCAGCTGGCGGGGCAGGATGGGACCCCGGGGGCACGCCAAACGCTTCATATCATCATACTACCAAGGTACAGTATTTGTAGTACTACTCCGTAGTACGTATAATTGTCGACCGCGTTCGCAATAGTATCATCATACGTATATTGGTTGACTTCGTATCTTGGTCTGACTACACTAGCGTAAGCCGTTTAGCGGCGGCCCGTGTGGAACTTCCACAGGATGAAGGCGAAGATGGCCTGGAAGCCCACGATGTACACGATCAGCAGCAGCATGTCGCGCGTGACGTCCACGTTCTCCATGCCGTACTTGGCCAGAATTCCCTTGGCCTCCGCGGACGTCTCGTTCTCGAACTGCTTGAACACGAACGACTCGAACGAGTACGAGTGGAAGGCCAGGTAGTAGCCCCAGATCCAGTAGTCCGGGATCGAGTCGCGCGGCACCATGAAGCCCTCGCACAGCATGAACATGCCGAACACGCCCGCGCCCAGCGCGATGCCAATGATGTAGTGCGGCACCGCGGCGCCGATCACGTGCATCATGGACGCGGCCACCACGAGCGACAGGAACAGGTTGAGCAAAAAGTACTCGAACGCGTTGAGCCCCGCCAGCAGCACCACCAGCGCCGTCGACATGACCGCGATGAGGAAGATGCCCGGCAGCGTGGCCAGAAAGTTGGCGCACACGTAGCTCACGACGCTCAGCGAGCTGTTGGCGCGCTCGCGGGCGAACACGGCGCGCTGCTCGATGAAGAAGGGCAGCACGGCCACCGACATGAACACCAGGAACGCCTGCACGTAGAACAGCAGCGGCACCAGGTCCGCGTCCGTCAGGTCGTCGTTCGTGCTCAAGTACATGGTGCCGACCATGAAGCTCAGGCAGAAGTACATGAAGAGTCGGATCCAGTAGATGCCCGGGTTGCGGATGTTGTTGAGCGTGTTGCGGTACATGAGCACGCCGAACTGCCGCAGCGACGACGGCGACGGCTGCTCGATGTCCGGCAGGTGCTGCAGCGTCTTGCGGTCGCCCTCGATCTTGGCGGCCAGCTCCTTGCGGGTCTCGCTCTGCGCGTACGACTGTACCAGCTTGGGCACGTCCGCGTGGTCCTCGAAGTCCGTGTTGACCAGACTGATGAAGTACTCGGCCGGGTTCATGTACTGCGGACAGTCGTGGCCGGCCGAGGCGAAGTGCGGGATCATCTTGGCCCGGGGCCCGCAGTACACCGTTTGGCCGGCCGACAGCACCATCACATTCGTGAACATGTCGTAGACCAGCGACGACGGCTGGTGGATCGTGCACACGATGGTCTTGCCCTCGGCGCAGAGCTTCACGATGAACTTCATGACGTTGTGCGTGGCGCTCGAGTCCAGGCCGCTCGTGGGCTCGTCCAGGATGAGGATGCTCGGGTTCGACAGCAGCTCGATGGCGATGCTAAGACGGCGCTTCTGGCCGCCCGACAGCCCCTTGCGAAAGATGTCGCCCACCAGCGTGTGGCGGCACGTGGCCAGACCCATGGCCTCCACGACGTCGTCCACGCGGGCCTCGATCTGCTTGGACGTGACGCTGTTGGGCAGGCTGAGCTTGGCGGCCATGCGCATGGTCTCCAGCACCGTGAAGGAGCCGAGCAGCGAGTCCTCCTGGGCCACGTAGCTCGTCACGGCGCGGAATGTCTTGGTCACGCGGGCCTCGCCGTTGAGCTCGATGTCGCCCGTGACGTCTCCGGAGCTGATGCGGTCGGCCAGCAGGTCCACGAGCGTGGTCTTGCCGGAGCCGGACGGGCCCATGATGGCCGTGAGCTCTCCGGGCGCGCAGCGGCCGCTGACATGGTCCAGGATGGTCTTCTTGCCGTCGGGCGCGTCGGCCGTCTTGCGGCAGGCCACCGAGTAGCTGAGGTTGTTCCAGCTGAGCACGCACGGGTTGGTGAGGTGCTGGTAGGTGGGCTCGGGCTTGCCGCCCGTCTCGAGCGCGTCAAGCGCCGAGTAAGGCGTCGAGTGTGGAGAGGCCATGACGGAGATTGACGGCTTGCGGTCTGGGTCCAGCACGAAGAAGCACAAGCTGTTGGCCGTGCTGCCGGTGGAGGACCGGAGACGGTCTCGGTCGCACTGCGCGAGTTGGATTGTGATGGCCCGAGGCGGCGCGGCACCGGCTGACAGTCAGTCTGTCGAGCTGTCTTGCTGGCGATGCGGCGCGAATTGCAAAGTGTGCAAATCGATGCCGGGCATCTCGCGGACCCTAAGGCCGGCCCGGCCGATCGCTACGCCTGACTCGCCTTTCCTGGCGAGATGTCGACACTGCGGCGCTGCAGGGACCCGGCGGAGAGGTGCATGGCCGCAGTCAGTAACGGTGCCGCTGATGAAAGCGCGCCTTGCACAGACGGGGGCCAGGTGGTCAGGCATGTGGCCGAAGTCAGGCATGGCGGCGGCACCGCCACCCACGAGTCGTGGGCCACGACGCGGCGAGCCCGCCGCTGAGCGCAGGATTGGATGCCAACTTTTCACCTGACTTCAGTGCTGACGAGCTGCGGACGCACTCGGTCAGGTGCTCGCCAGCTCGCTGGCCAACACCGGAACTGCCGCCGTTGCAGAGTACATGTAGATGGATCGCCGTGTGCCCAGCAACGCCTGACTCGCCAGACCGCCCCCAGTCAGACATAGCTTCGAGATCAGTGATCTCCAGATCACCATGATCTTCTGGTCGTCGATGGCCGCCACCAATGTAGCAGACCATCCTGAATATTGCCAAAGCATGCGGCTGGGCCAACTGGCCGATCGGTCGCCACGGGATACAGCTCATCCATTAGCTGGTGCGAAGCAGCAGCATGATGTCTTCAACTTGAAGTCGTCGTTCATGACAAGTAGGGCTTCGCGTCGCCGGTTAAAAGCTCGTGTTCGGTGGTCTACACTGAGCTCACGCATGATATCCTACCTACCTATCGCTTCAATCAAATACATTTTTGCACGATAGCTACGCCTGACTCGACAAGATCCTTCGGCTATCCGAGTAGGTCAGGCAGAGCTGCTTGCGGCAGCGATGGCCTCTATCATTCTGGATACATGTGGGCGGTTGTCAGGCGCAAACCAAATACAATGCAAACACTATTGAACTCGCTTTGGTAGTCCTGCACTTGAACAGCACTGCTCAACAGTATATTCATGGCGGCCGTGCTGGAATCGCCCCGATCTATGAGGGGGCTATCGTACGCCATGCTGGAATCGCTCGAGACGGGCGGCAAGCCCGAGCCCACCTACCAGCACCTCACCAACCCGTGCGTGCTCAGCTGGAACAACCTCAGCTACTCGGTGGCCTGCCGCAAGACGGCCGACGCGCCCGACGGCAAGAAGACCATCCTGGACCATGTCAGCGGCCGCTGCGCTCCGGAGAGCTCACGGCCATCATGGGCCCGTCCGGCTCCGGCAAGACCACGCTCGTGGACCTGCTGGCCGACCGCATCAGCTCCGGAGACGTCACGGGCGACATCGAGCTCAACGGCGAGGCCCGCGTGACCAAGACATTCCGCGCCGTGACGAGCTACGTGGCCCAGGAGGACTCGCTGCTCGGCTCCTTCACGGTGCTGGAGACCATGCGCATGGCCGCCAAGCTCAGCCTGCCCAACAGCGTCACGTCCAAGCAGATCGAGGCCCGCGTGGACGACGTCGTGGAGGCCATGGGTCTGGCCACGTGCCGCCACACGCTGGTGGGCGACATCTTTCGCAAGGGGCTGTCGGGCGGCCAGAAGCGCCGTCTTAGCATCGCCATCGAGCTGCTGTCGAACCCGAGCATCCTCATCCTGGACGAGCCCACGAGCGGCCTGGACTCGAGCGCCACGCACAACGTCATGAAGTTCATCGTGAAGCTCTGCGCCGAGGGCAAGACCATCGTGTGCACGATCCACCAGCCGTCGTCGCTGGTCTACGACATGTTCACGAATGTGATGGTGCTGTCGGCCGGCCAAACGGTGTACTGCGGGCCCCGGGCCAAGATGATCCCGCACTTCGCCTCGGCCGGCCACGACTGTCCGCAGTACATGAACCCGGCCGAGTACTTCATCAGTCTGGTCAACACGGACTTCGAGGACCACGCGGACGTGCCCAAGCTGGTACAGTCGTACGCGCAGAGCGAGACCCGCAAGGAGCTGGCCGCCAAGATCGAGGGCGACCGCAAGACGCTGCAGCACCTGCCGGACATCGAGCAGCCGTCGCCGTCGTCGCTGCGGCAGTTCGGCGTGCTCATGTACCGCAACACGCTCAACAACATCCGCAACCCGGGCATCTACTGGATCCGACTCTTCATGTACTTCTGCCTGAGCTTCATGGTCGGCACCATGTACTTGAGCACGAACGACGACCTGACGGACGCGGACCTGGTGCCGCTGCTGTTCTACGTGCAGGCGTTCCTGGTGTTCATGTCGGTGGCCGTGCTGCCCTTCTTCATCGAGCAGCGCGCCGTGTTCGCCCGCGAGCGCGCCAACAGCTCGCTGAGCGTCGTGAGCTACGTGTGCGCCAACTTTCTGGCCACGCTGCCGGGCATCTTCCTCATCGCGGTCATGTCGACGGCGCTGGTGGTGCTGCTGGCGGGGCTCAACGCGTTCGAGTACTTTGCTCAACCTGTTCCTGTCGCTCGTGGTGGCCGCGTCCATGATGCACGTGATCGGCGCCGCGGTGCCGCACTACATCATTGGCATCGCGCTGGGCGCGGGCGTGTTCGGCATGTTCATGCTGTGCGAGGGCTTCATGGTGCCGCGCGACTCGATCCCGGACTACTGGATCTGGGGCTACTACCTGGCCTTCCACTCGTACTCGTTCGAGTCGTTCGGGTTAAAGCATGTCGAGAACGAGACGTCCGCGGAGGCCCAGGGCATTCTGGCCAAGTACGGCATGGAGAACGTGGACGTCACGCGCGACATGCTGCTGCTGATCGTGTACATCGTGGGCTTCCAGGCCATCTTCGCCTTCATCCTGTGGAAGTTCCACACGGGCCGCCGCTAATCAAGAAGTTGAAGTAAGCTAAAATCAAAGTAAAATGTGTATGGAATGAAGTGATCACCGGTTGTCAGGTCTACACACAGTTGGGTAGTTTCCGAGGAGCTGAAGGCGAGGCGGAAGGTGATTTTTCCTGGAGGGGGAAGGTCATCAGATCAAGTGCTCGAGCCTCAACGTCAAGACTACGAAGGCACCGTTCAGCACAAGCTCGTCCTCGCCAAGCTGCATGTTGTATATTTAGGTGCCTTGGTTTCCTATCCAACATGCGGAGCTGCATTGTGCAGTTTCCGAGCGGGTAGGTTTTCCCAACGCTAGTTAGGATAGCAAGGAAGGGAGTCCATTCACGGAGAGGGCATTTGCTCTTTTGCTGCGGCGCGACCATCACGCTCCACCGACGGACTCACTCGGCTTCATCACGCCGCGGTCGCGCTCGCTTTTTAACCCACCACGCCACTCCCTGGGTTGGCCTCTCCGATCCAGCTCTCAGACCGGCGCCGCGGTTCAACACCCACGCGTCGACGCCCCTCAACCTGACTCGACGAGTCCTCGGCTAAACATGTGAATGGACTTCCTTTGCCCCCATGACCTGCACTCGCAAGGAAATACTACGTATGTGGTTGTGAAGATGAAACATCAATCCTTGTGTATTTCTCGATACGAGAATGGCTGTGATCACCTACAACGGGTTAACTTTCTGAGTAAAGTCGATGGCCAAGTGCCACGCCTTCTTCACCGCCTCCTTCGTGGCAGGGTCCTCGACGTCGCCGCGGCACACCCAGCCGTGGATCATGTCGGGAAAGTTCACGACGTTGCTCAGCTCAGCGATGTCAGGCTTGGCCTTGAGGATCTGCTCCACGACACTGCCCTCGCTCACAAGGGAGGGTCGTTGCCAGCCGCGCACAGCAACTGGGGCACCGAGATGGCCTCCGTCATTTTCTGCAGGGCGCCCTCGCCGTTCACAAGCTGCTCGGCCATCCAGCTCGGGTGGAAGGACACATGGCCCTTGATCACGGGCGTCGACAGAGCCGACTGCTTCGCGCCAACGTATGCGCCCCAGCAGTAGCCGTAGCTGCTGATAGACTGGACACCGACCTCCTCCTGCAAGTAGGCGATGGCATTGGCCACGTGCGCGCCCGAGACCTTTTCGAAGCTGTTCTTCTGCAGCCAACCGGGAACATCCTGGCCCTCAAGGGTCTCAAGGTAGTCTCCGTCAGCGGCATCAACCAGCACGACGGTGTAGCCGAGTTTGGCCAGAGCTTCGGCGTCCTGCTTGATGCGGCTGCTCTCGGGGCCGAAGATGTCGGGGATGGCCACCACGCCGGCCTTGGCCTGGGCAGGGCCCGCAATGAAGAGCTTGGTGTTCTTGTAGGTCTTGGCCACGATAGTGTTGGCAGCGGTCGCCCTGGCGGGCTCCATGACGGCGGGGCAGCAGCTCATGATGGCGGCAGTTTGGGCGAGTGTCGAATACAGCAAAAGAGGAAGTGGCCATCAGGAGGCCGGGCCACTGGAGACTTCGGGTTGGCTCATGAAAATCTGGTGAAATCGCCGAGGTGAAGGGGTTGATTGCGACAGATTGCACGAATCGCTGATGTCAGTCGGAATTGGCCCAACGTTCTGGTACACTTTGGTTGTGCAGGGACGCGCCCGACTCACATTTTGCCTGCCTCGAGCTTGCAAGAGGCTATGCGTACGGTGCAGACTGATAAGGGAGTACCGGTCATCAGTGATGACCACTTGTTATTGAGCACTACGTAGTCGTAGTTGTCGACGCTATCGTCTTGCTGGATGTATGCGCACCGGAGAGTCGCCAGCAACCTTGTTGAAGCTGTTCCGGTTCGGCAATGACCGAAGTCGCGTGACGTGATCAGAGCTGCTGAGCTGTACTGGGTACTGTAGGTGCCAGCATGTACCCGAGCCTTTCAGAAGCCCCAACTACCCCGATACATGTATTATACCTGCGTGAATGCGGCTGGATCCAGAGCCGAAAGAAGTAGTATTCAAGTAACGTTATCAGCGTGGCCAGTAGCGACGAGTTTCGAGCTGTGTTAGTTACCTATGATCCTGAAAGATCATCGCGTTAGATTGCCAAAATGTTGGTGCACGATGTCAATTTGGCATCGCGCACCAGCATTTCTACTCATCGAGCCCGACATCCTACCGGTAAAAAGAACGGGAGCGTACATGTATTTTAATATCGGCAGCTAACGGTTTCCAGGCCACGGCGCTGTAAGCAATGCGGACGAAGTGTGCCTATAGAGTTACATGTATTTTAATACATGTATTTTAATAGCAATGCGGACGAAGTGTGCCTATAGAGTTACATGTATTTTAATACATGTATTTTAATACATGTAACTCTATAGGCACACTTCGTCCGCATTGCTTACAGCGCCGTGGCCTGGAAACCGTTAGCTGCCGATATTGGGCCTGCGGTGAATCCCTCGCCCACTTGCACGCAGCAAAATGAATCAATGCACACGTACAATCCGACCCGAAAGACTTTGCGTGAAGCTTCTACAGGGGCAATGCTCCCAGCTCTTGCATTCCTTCAGACTCTTCGTGTGGTTAACGGGTTTCGTCCCACGCGAAACTCTCTAATCCTCCTTCAGATAGACAAGAACCAACCTCGAATTCCTCCACTCAAGCCAAAGCCCGTCGTCACGGCAATTGAAGTCTGAACCGCCGCAACGAGTTGCCTTTCAAAACGAGCGGCCACGAAGCGCCGGCGCTGCTATAGATACGCAGACGCGCCTCCCATTGGCGGAAACTCTCGTTTTTGTCCACTCCCTTCCAGATCCGCTCACCCCTCCCTAGCATACCCAGACTAAGTCAGTCTCGCCGCGCCGTCCGTCCCCGCCTCTCCGCCGCAGATTCGAGCTCAGCCACCAAAGCTCACTCTCCGCTCCTCAGCCCCAGACGCAAAGCTAAGTCAGCATGGTGTTCCTCCGCAAGCTCCTGGCCACGTCGGCCAAGGCCGGCCGCCGCTCCATGGCCACGTTCGACCGCTCGAAGCCCCACCTGAACGTGGGCACCATCGGCCACGTCGACCACGGCAAGACCACGCTCACGGCCGCCATCACCAAGGTGCTGTCCGAGACGGGCGGCGCCGAGTTCACGAGCTACGCCGACATTGACAAGGCGCCCGAGGAGCGCGCCCGTGGTATCACCATCTCCACGGCCCACGTCGAGTACGAGACGTCCAAGCGCCACTACGCCCACGTCGACTGCCCCGGTCACGCTGACTACGTTAAGAACATGATCACGGGTGCGGCCCAGATGGACGGCGGTATCCTCGTCGTGTCGGCCGGTGACGGCCCGATGCCCCAGACGCGCGAGCACATTCTGCTGGCCCGCCAGGTCGGCGTGCCCGCCCTTGTGGTCTTCATGAACAAGGTGGACCAGGTGGACGACGAGGAGCTGCTGGAGCTGGTGGAGATGGAGATCCGCGAGCTGCTCGAGGCCTACGACTTCCCGGCCGACGACATTCCCGTCGTCAAGGGTTCGGCCCTGGCCGCCGTGGAGGGCCGCGACCACCCCATTGGCCGCGACGCCGTGCTGCAGCTCATGGACGAGGTGGACGCCTACATCCCCGACCCGGTCCGTGACTTCGAGAAGCCCTTCCTGATGCCTGTGGAGGACGTGTTCTCCATCTCCGGCCGTGGTACCGTCGTGTCTGGCCGTGTGGAGCAGGGTGTCATCAACACCGGTGACGAGGTGGAGCTTGTGGGCCTGAAGCCCAGCACCAAGACCACGTGCACGGGTGTCGAGATGTTCAAGAAGTCTCTGGACCGCGGCCAGGCGGGTGACAACGTCGGCCTGCTGCTGCGTGGTCTCAAGCGTGACGAGGTGCTGCGTGGCCAGGTGCTGTGCAAGCCCGGCACCATCAACCCGCACACCAAGTTCGAGGCCGAGGTGTACGTGCTCAAGAAGGAGGAGGGCGGCCGCCACACGCCGTTCTTCAGCAACTACCGCCCGCAGTTCTTCTTCCGCACGGCCGATGTTACGGGCAACATCCTGCTCAAGGACGGCACGGAGATGGTCATGCCTGGTGACAACACGGCCATCGACATTGAGCTCATCCACCCCATTGCTCTGGACACGGGTATGAAGTTCAGCATCCGTGAGGGCGGCCGCACCATTGGTGCCGGTGTCATTTCCAAGGTCGACGCGTAGATATTTTCAGCAGAACGGCTGCAGTAGATACCTGGAAGCGAAGCCTGCCGATCCCAACTTCGAGTGAGATGCGTGGAGAGTCGAACTTCGTAACCAGCAATACATACACAAAAGCAAACTTTCCTTCTGTCGTTAGATCGATTGATACAAGTTTACTGCGCAGGGATCATGCTGAATTGCTTGAATCATGCTGAATTGCTGGAGTGACCAGTACATGTATTGCATGGAGCTACAGTACGTGTATCATCATTTCGTGTTTCCCTTGTTTTACCATAGAAATCAATCTTTGTCGGTGTGTGTGTCGCATTTCGCATGCTGCGTCAAGCCTACTGCGAGAACGAGTCTAGCAGTGGTGGCCTAGGACGCCGCTACCGATGCGGCCATCGCAGCCTTGGCCGACGCCGCGGCGCTGCTGGTTGCGCGCGACTCCGAGATGGAGCTCTGGTACGTGCGAAAGGCGTTGACAATGTGCGGGAAGCTCGGTCGCAGCTCTGGCTGTCGGTTCCAGCAGGCCTTCATGAGCCTCGAGAAGAACGGCGGGCAGTCCCTCGGGATGTTGGGCCGCAGGTTGCGGTTGAGCACTCCGAGCGCGGCCTGGATCTGACTCATGCCGTCGTACGGACACTCGCCTGTAACGATCTCCCAGATGACGATACCGAACGAGAACACGTCGGCCTTCTCCGTGTACTTCTGATTGCCCAGCACCTCGGGCGCCATCCACTGCACCGTACCGCAATTTCCAGTCATGGTCTGCACGTGGGCCTTGACACGGGCCAGTCCAAAGTCCGACAACTTGATGTTGAAGTTCTTGTCTACCAGCAGATTGGGACTTTTCAGGTCTCGGTGCAAAATCGGTCGCTCGAAGTGGTGCAAGTACGACATGCCCTTGGCCGTGTCGTAGATGAACCTGGAGCGCATCTCCTGGTCAATGGACTTGCGGTTCATGCGCAGCACGCCCCAGAGCGAGCCGCGCTGCAGCAGCTCAACGACCAGCGCTCGGTGCGGCGGCTCCATGCACGCGCCCAGCAGCCTGCAGATGTTGGGGTGGCGCAGCACGCTCATGATCTCCACCTCGGACTGGAACTCATTCAGGATGTCGCTGCGCAGGTCCTGGCAGATGAGCAACTTGACGGCCACGCTCTTGCCGCGCCACTTGCCCTCGTGCACCTTTCCGAAGGCGCCCTCCCCGATCATGCGGCCCAGCGTAATCTCGTTGAAGTTGATGTTCTGGCTGTAATTGGTGGGGCGGTGCTTGAGCGCGCTCCTGTCCTTGTCCTTGGCCGCGTCCACGGGCGCGGGCGGCGGCAGCCACGGCTGCAACATCGGGCTCCTTGTGCGCAACTTTCGCGCGGACATCCTTGTCGTCGACGCTCACGATGGTTGCGTCCGTCTTGGCCGACTCGGGGTCGCTGTTGTCCGTGTCGGTCGTGGCTTTTGTGTCGTGGCCGGCGTTGAACCAGGCCGAGAGGAAGTGCGGGATCTTCGCCTTCTTGGCGCCGTCCAGCTTGAGTTGCTGCACGGGCTCCATGGGGGCGCCGATGAACTCGGTCGAGTTGCGTCTTCCGCGGTGCTTGGCCCGCCCATTGTCGTTGCGCACCGTGGCAACAGAGGCCTCGTCCGTATGTTTGGCCGCCTCTGTTGCGTCGGCCGGTGCCTCTTTGCCTTATCCTTCTCGTGCTGCTGCTGCTTGGCCCTTTCCGCGCGTTGCTTGGCCTTCTGTTGCCGCCGGAGCTCCTCGCGGAAGGCCGCCTTCTGGTTGATGTCCAGCGTTGCGGCCTCCGAGTCCACCACCGGAGTTTCTAAAGCGGGGGTGGGTGACGGCCGCGGAGGCAGCTTGCGCGCGCCGGCCAGCACCGCCGACCGCGTTGCCCGGGCCCATCTTGATGGGGGACCCACCGTGCCGAAGAACGTGCTCGTGCGCGTGGGCGCCGCGTCCGGGTCGATGCGCAGCGCGTTGGGCTTTTGCGGCGCTGGAACGTCAGCTTGCGCTGGTTGCCACGCACCTTGGCGTTCTCCTTGTTCATGGCGTCGTCTTCTTCGGTTAGGTAGCTTTAGGCTAGTGCTAACCTGCGCGCAACGAGTGGCGCCGACCTTTGGGGTTGCTGGCGAAGAGGGAAGTGGCCGCGACGGTTGACCGAGAAGGCAAGCCACTCGTAACCCGAGCCGCCCCTCCGAGTCAGACATACACGCTGAACTCTTGCAGCAGTCTCTGCCGCAGCGACAACCCAGGCTCCGACCGAAGGCAAGCGATTCGAGCGGCCAGCTGGAGCCCCGAGTGTCAAATGCAAGCGAATTACTCACAGAGTTGTTGAAGAGCCAAGGGTGCAATGGGCAATTGCATCACTCACACGCATTCGCTCGCTCGCTGCTCTTGCGGCACGGGATCCTGATTGACGGCGGCGGATTTTTCGGCCTCCTGGCCATCGAGACGTTGACTTTTAAAGTCACTTTAGCGCCCGCCATCGAGGCAGCTCTCAGCGCATGCTGACGATGCGCTCGCGGCTTCAACTCCGCGTGACGGGACTGTCCAAGTCCGTCAGATGGATATGCGATGCCAGCGTCAGCTCGCACTGCTCTCGGTCTCTCTCTATCGCGGGGTCTGCCTTCTGAACCGGAAGAAATTCGTCCACAGCCCCGGGGCATCCTTGGTGCGTGTTACCGGATCCCATGGGTTGATGGGCGAGCTTTCGCTCTCTTACCGCTGGTTGAAGGTGACATGCACCCTGCAGGCACTACATCTATTCATCGGCGGGCAGCACAATGGAATTATAGTTGTCGACGACGATAGCTTCCTGCCGGTTGCAACGTTGCGGTTGATCTCCAAGATAAAGACTCTGATTGCAGCGCAGGTATCGCACCGCCAACTGCTGCTTTTGGTGTATTGCGCCGGTGGTCAACGGCTGGCCGCGCTTGACCGTGAGGACGTTTGGAGGACACTGGAGTTGAAGCTGACTGGACGGAAATTTTTAGTTTTCTTTCGCCAGACGAGTGAGTCCAGCAGAAAGTGTTCAAAAAGGCAACAATGCAAGTTTTGGCGGGAAACAATTGGCTGCTCTTATCACGAGTTATCCTGCTACGCAACCTCTTCGTTCATGACCGAGATTCTCTCAGTGCGTGGCTTTTTATTATAGATGCAGCCTCTGCAATCACACGCGCCGACCCTCGGCGTGGCCATGCGCGGCAGCCATCGGCCTGGCCTGGCTGCATCAAGCACTTGAGCCACGTGATACTTTACTTACTTAACTCGACGTGGGGATCACTCCTGCCACTGTCAGCCAAACATGTACAGTGTATACAGGATACCATGCCTTGAACTCGAAAATGGACACTTCGGCCCGATCATTTTAGTTTTCGAGAACCAACGCGACGTCGGACGAGCACTTTGGCCGTGTACTGCGAAGGCTGTGCGTCTCTTTCGACGTGGCAGCGCTATGCATTTGGCCGCACACGCTTGGCCTTCGCTCTCCGTTTCATCGGATTTGACTCGCTGACTCGCCTCGCCTCTCGTAGCATTTCGTGGCGTCGCAGTGCCTCATAAACCGGGTTCGGACGGAACAAGGCGGAGATGCAGAAGCGAGTCTGTGGGATTTGAGGGGGCACACTGGGTGGCGGCGCCGAGTCTGGCGTTGCATGGCCACGCCCTGCTCGCTCACTTTGCAGTTGAGACTTTGGCCCCCATAATGGCCCCAACCAGCGCGCTGGGCGGCATCCCGCGCCTCGAGTTCACCAAGCAGCGGCGGCAGCAGCTCGAGTCGACGAGCGACGACCTCGTGGAGCGCGCGCTCAACACGTACGATGAGTTCCACGCCAAGAAGCGCGCCAAGTCCACCAAGCACTGGAAGCTCGTGAAGCGGAAGAAGTCGCTCAACATTTACAGGGAGCGCGGCAAATCCAAGAGCGAGAGCCGCGTGTACATTTGCAGCGGCGTCATGCCCGGCTCGGTCGAGGACATGATCAGCGGCGCCTACTGCGACGACACGGAGAACATGCGCATCCTTATGAGCGTCACCACCGACAAGTTCCTCGACGGCCGAGTCCTGCACGTGTTCGAGAAAACCCGATCACCAGCAGCGTCGTGTTCTCAGGGATTCTGTGGATGGCGCTCAAGACGCCGACGACTGCGACGCTGATCCACGACCGCGACATGCTTTACTACCAGCGCATCGGCCGCATCGTCGATCGTCGGGGCAGGTACTTCGTCTACTGCGTCCTGGACTCGGTCGAGCTGGACGAGCTCCCAGCGAACCAGCAGCACAACGTGGTGCGCGCCTCGCTGTCCATGTGCTATCTCTTTCGACAGGTGCAGGAGGAGTGGGTGGGCTGCTTCGTCATGGGCAACTCGTCCATGGGGGCACCCTGCCGCGGAGTCTCAGTGAACTCATCACAGCGGAGCGGATGCTCGCAATAGGTAACATGCTGTTCGTGGCACGCGCGAAGGCGTACTCGGCGCGTATGGCCAACATCGCCGACCGGATCCCGTCGGCCAGCAGCTCGTGTGATGTGTGCATGAAGAAGCCCAACGTACTCAGCGGCTCGCTCAAGCTCTGCATGGGCTGTCGGCGCAACACGTGCCGGAAGTGCCGCGAGTGGTGCATCGTATTCCGCCTCGAGCTGCGCACGCAGAAGCCCGAGAGGGAGCGCTTCTGCTCGCAGTGCATCTCGGAGGTGACGAGGCCAACCATGTCCAATTTTACGTCTGCAGTCTCAACGAGTCCACGAGCAACGTGCCCGGCGGCGGCTCCAATTCCGTGTCAAACTCGAGCTATTCCGGTTTCCAGCAGAACAGCAGCAGCAGCCCGTCGTCGTCCCCGCACTCGCACGACTTCTCCGAAGTCGACTCGGACGCGTGGCTTCCGGCCCCGCCAGATCTGCCAGAGAACCTCGACGGTCTCGCCTCGTTCGTCGAGCGAGCCAGCGCCGCCAACGCGAAGGATATGCAGTGGAACCAGGAAGAGCTCGACTACTACTCGGACATCCTGCGCGAGTCCGGCCGGTTCAAGCCCGACTTCAGCAAAAGCGCCGTCGGTAGCGGCCACACCAGCAGCAGCAGCAGCCACTCGAGACGAACGCAGAGCTACACGCAGGGCTTCCACCCAGGCAGTTCATTGCCCCCTCCCAATCACGAGAAACTCGACCGCCGGGTGTCTCGGAGCTATGCGTCGGACGACTCGTCCGTGCCGCACCAGAAATTCTTTAGCGTAGATGAGCTAGACTAGACAAAGACTAAGGAAATGGTTCCGGCGTCGGAGCCCTTTGAAAAGTATCTTAACCAGCGAAGAAATAGAGCAAACCAACTTACATATATCAACAGGTACAAGATGGACTTAGCTGTAGAATTGTTTCTTCATTTTTAAGTACATTCACTAGGTACACATACACCTGCCTGCCCTCCAGTCTCTCTGCTCTAAGCTTACAGGCTGCTGGTGATGACATCTACAACGGCGATGAGGATGTTGAACATCTGCGAGTACATGCCGAGCTTGGAGGCCATGGCCATCTGCGCCGACGTGTTGATGAGCGGCGCCGAGGGCTCCACCTTCGCGTCCATGTCCTTGCTGCCCTTGGAGCGCACCTCGCGCAGCTTCTTGCGGAAGCGCTCCTTGACCCAGCCCTGGATCCGCAGCACGACGCTGAACCACTCCTCGAATTCGAGCGTGCGGATCGACTTGAGCACGAAGAAGGTGCGGCGCAGACTCTCCTCCTCGTGCGAGATCATCATGCCCATGAGGAAGATCACGCAGACGTAGCCCGCGTACTGCTGGTAGTAGTCGGGCGACATGCTGCTCGCGGCAATGATGATGCCCAGAGCAACGACGAACGTCGTGTACGTCGCGTAGATGAACCGGACGCGGAAGCCGGAACGGTGGGCGAACAGCACGGCGTTCAGGAAACCCATGTAGTACACGGGCTTGGGCTGGCCGGGGGCGGTGTTGTGCGATTTCTCGTACGCGTCCACGTTCGGGCCAGTGGACACAGCCAGCAGGAGGATGCCCATGCAGCACACGTGGCAGGCAATGACCACAGACGAGAAGACCTGCGTGGAGCGCACGTAGCCGCCCTTGTTGATGAGAACATCGAGAACGCGGTCGCTTTGTGGCGTACTTGATCTGGGCCGCCTCAACCACCAGCTTCATGCGGGCCGTGTCCTCCGTCGATCCTGGGGCCTCCGTCGTAACCTCGCTCTTGCGGTCCCCGAACTCCTGCTTAACACCGACGGAGACCGTGGAGTCCCTCGTGAGCGCGGCGTTCTTGGCGTCCTCGGCCTCCTTCACCCAACGCGCGTAGAAGGCCTTGCCCATGAAGTACATGAACAGCGCGGCCGAGAAGTAGAGCGGCACCGTCACGCCGAAGCGCAGCACGAGCGCGTACGTCAGGTCGCTGTCGTCAACCAGGCTGTCCTTCTTGACCTTGAGGAACTTGATGTCCTGCAGCAGCAGCACGAGCTGGTTCAGCAGCAGCGTCCAGATGGCGAAGCGGATCGTGCGGAACACGCCCTGGTGCAGCGAGCCCGAGTTGGGGTTCTCGTACGGGAAGGGGTCGATGAGGTACCAGTAGCGGTAGAAGCATTCCTCGACCTCCGGGTGGCGGAACTTGAGCGACCAGCGGTGCATGAGCGTCTTCTTGCTGAACTTGTCCGTCTTGATCTCGGCCACGGCGTCGGCGTCCATGGTACCGGAAAAGGGCAACTGCAGACAGAAGTTGCGGCGCCGCAGCAGCTCCTGACGGTACTGGGACACCATACCGCCGATGGCCGTGATGCCGTAGTTAATGGCTTGGTACGAGATGTCCGTGTACGAGTCGAAGCTGCTCGGGACCGGGAGATGGTTGCGCACGCTGGCCATGACGACGCCGTAGGTGAGGAAGATGCTCCAGCCGATGCAGCACGACTTGACGAAGCGCATGCGCGTGATGCCGAAGATCGGGATGAGCAGAATCAGCAGCGGGATGACGGGGCCCTTGGCCTTCTCCACGGGCTTCTTGGCGATCATCATGGCGGCCACCACCACGAACACGACGGCCGTGACGTTCTCCAAATACTTGCGGCCGATGCTCGTGAACGTGGCCAAAATGCCAATCACCAGGGCCGGCAACATAATGCCGAAGGTCAGGATCATGATGGTCGTTTCGTCCGCGTCCGAGCGACCGTTGGTGGACGATGCGTTCCACTTGTTAGACCGCCACTCGTTCATGTAGAGCGCCAGGAGCCCCACGAAGCCGATGCCGAAGCAGGCCCGCACCCGGTTCACGGACGTCTCCTGGGCGATGGACAGGTAGTTGGCCTCGTAGAACGTGGGGGCCACGTTCGAGAAGAAGAGCGAGCGGCCCATGTTGGTCTGCTGCTGGATGCGCTGGAACTGCTGCGTGTAGTAGCTCTTGGCCTTGATCTGCTTCATGATGTCTGCGTAAAGGTTAGGGAGGTCAACACCGCAACAATGGTTAGCACTATCGTAAAAAGTTAAGCTAGTGTGAAACGGGATAAGCAAATAAGACGCACCTTTAAAGCCACCCGTGTAGTTGGGCGGCGCATTGGCGCGCAGGATCACCTCGTTGGCGTCCTCGTCGGAGTAGGGCTTGCCGCTGTGCGAGTGCACGCGGCTGCGGGCGTGGCTCTGACTCTGGCTCATGCTGGCGCTCTGCCTGCTGCGGGACATGCGGCTGATGTTTGACTGGCGCGGGCCGGCCTTGCTCTTGGGGGTATCGTTCTTCAACTCGACAAATGAACTGGTGCGCTCTTCCATGATGTAGGTGCGGTCCTGCTCCGCGGTTGCCATTCACGGGGGCAGCTGAGTTTTCAACCTCCAACCTGCAACACGCACACACGACGCGACGACGCGGTTAGCCCACTGGAGGAGGAGAGTTTAACATGGATGCAACACTGCGTACTCGCTTGCTCTGTTCCTTGAGAAATCGGGGACTGGAACGGGAGGCAAACGCAGCTCAATGCAATTTTGCGGGCAGGCGCTGAGAGGACGGAAAGGGTCGGTTACCCCAAATCGCGGTCGAAGGCCGGACTGGAAACAAGCGCGCACGCACTGACCGGCTGTCAAAACTTTAGACAGCCCCTATCCTGCAAGAGCCTCGGACGCCGCGGAAGAAAGCAAAACCGAAAATGACAGCGACGGCGACTGAGCTGAGAGCTAGGCTGAGTTGTTCACCCTTGAGCCAGCCTGTCCATCGAGGCGGGAGGTCATTGTGCACCCATGCGCACGGCGGGCGGGAATTGGGGCCAGACGCGCATGACCCCTCCTTTCTGTAGCCATTGCATCCGGCGAGCGGTCGTCGGGTTGCAGAGGACACTTTGCAGTTTCTAGAAGTTGCGGGGATTTGACTCCCTTGCACCAAAGCCCAGCAGCGCAGGTGTGTGCGTGAATCAGCCCGCTGTAGATTATGGACTTGGGCGCTGCGACCTGCATGCCGTCCGCAATCGAACCATACATATCTAAATGCCTGCAACTTGCAGGTGACCGCGCGAGCGGATGCCGGCAAAAAGGCGGAAACGATTAAGCAGCAGCTGACTTCCTCGTTGACAAGCCAGATGTCCGGTTCGCCATACTCAGACCAAGTCAGAGCTGATGTATCACTTCCACATGATAGATCCTCCACCCGGAGGTAAGATCGTGGTTACCACAGCCCGATGGCTGGTTGCCAGCACGCTCACGTCGATGGCCATCCGCGGCAAGCACAAGTACTTACTGTTGTCTGCGTTAGGTGCAACCTTCATTCACATTTCACAAACCTCTACATATATCGGATACACATGTAGCCAAACGACAACAAACTCTATCACCATTAACACTTCACCATACACTTCAACGCAACTCAGTCGAGCTCATCAATACACACGGTCGGATGCACGCGCGACGACGACAGCTCCGACTCGGGCTCCACCGATCCGGGCACGCGGATCCGCACGTACTCCTGCCGGTCTTCGTCAAACACCACCGTCCAGTCGCCGCTGCATTCGGTCCACGGACCGGACTGCACGGCCGCCTGCTCAGTATTAAAGTACCCGGGCTCCTCCGCGTACATGTGCTCGGCCGTGGGGCTCGTCGAGTAGTCGTAACACTCGCCGTGTACTTCCTCCAGCGGCGACTGACGCAGCCCGTTGGACGTGGCCGAGCTGCTTGAGTTTTCCCCGCTCCAGTGCCTCCGCCGCGAGGACGTCTGGCTCGACGTGGTCTGCTGGGCTGAGCCGCTGCGATGCCGGCGCTCACGACGCCGGGACTTGCTGCACAAGCTCTCGAGGAACTGCGCGATCTCCAGCAGCTCCTCCTCGTTCCACGTGATACCCTCCTCCTCCATGGCGATGCTGTCGTGGCACCGCCGCGTGAACTCGGCCAGCTTGTCCAGCCGCATGGACCGGTCGAAGCCCGACTTGTTGGCCCCCGACCACTCTGACTTGTGCTTACCATGTCGGTCGCTGTCCGTCTCGCCTGAACGGGACGACCCCAAGCCAGAGCGACACAGCACGTCATGCACCTCCTCCAGCCCTGCGCAGCTCTTGGCCCCTCCGGGCCGCGTCACCTTGTCCACGCACAGCCGGCAGAAGTACTCGGTCGCAGGCTTGGCCGACCGCAGCTGCAGACGGAAGACGTAGCGGCGCTGCCGACACTTCCGACAAACCTTCTGCCGACAACCCATGCACTGCTTGTGCGAAAATCCGAGCATCTTCGGCGGCGGCGACAGACACACAGTGCAGTGCGGCGCGCCGCCCAGTTCGGATATCCTATCGCTACTAGCCGCCATCAACGCGGAGAAGTGCTTGGCCCTGGCGCAGCGTAAGAAGTTACCAGCACTCAGCACCCTCTCGGCCGCAACGAAGCTCGAGATACTCTGCGGGATGATCGTGGACAGGTTCATATCCCCAGCGTGAACACGCCCAGCCAGTCCGGACTTAGCTGCCTGTACAGATAGCACCACGACACGTCCACGCGCTGCACACCCCGCTCTCGATTGGCCGGCCGCTCGGGCAGGTCGACGGACTGCAGCACGTGGTAGGCGAAGTACTGGCCATTTCGGTCCACGATGCGGCCCATGCGCTCGTACGTGAGGAAGTCCTTGTCGCCCAGCAGGCCGCTCGTGCCCGCGAAGCCCCGCATGACGAACCACTTGATGCCTGCGAACACGATGGGCGCGCGCAGGTCGCGGGCCTCGAACACGCGCAGCACGGCGCCGTCCACGAAGTTGTCGCTCAAAAGGCTCTTGCAGATGCGCAGGCTCTCGGTCGAGTCGCAGTACACGCCGTTGAGCGCGTCGTCCAGCGTCCCGGGCACGATGCCGCTGCCTAGCAGCACGCGCGGGCCGTCCGAGTCGTCGGTGCGCGGCCTGTAGACGTTCATGGCGTTGCGGCGCCGCACGCGCTGCCACGCGCCGAGGTCCTGCGACGAGTGGAAGTTGTGGTGCGACGCGAGCGCGCGGTCAATGAGGTCGTCGCACTGGCGGTCGAGCTGCGCGCGGCGCTCGGCGCTGAACTGGACGGCGGGCACGCTCGACGCCATGTCGCTGGAAGATGGCAAAGTGGCGTTGTGTCTGTCTGTTGACGAGAGTGTCTACACGTACCAAATGATTTGGTATCGTTTGGTAAAGTGTACCAAATCCGTACCAAATGGCACATCATGAAATCCAATCATAATTTTTACATTTTCCATAACGTTACATTTGCGTCAACCATTCATTTCGCAACTGGCGCACTCGATGCCAGTGCGCTGGACTTCATTTCCCGACCAAATGAGGTGCGTGTGCTTTGTGTGTGCTGCAGGTTCTTCTCAAGCGCGATGGCGCGATACGAGCGCAGGTGACGGTAAGTGCAATGCGGACGGAGGAAACGAGGAATGCTTGGCTACTGATGGCACTATCATTAAATTTTAACGCGCAGCTCGTGGACCGCGGATGCTAGAGGACGCGCCGGCGGCGCTCGTCACGTGCAGGATGCGCTTTACACCAAGAAGCCGTCCTGCGCCACGGCATCGGGCGCTCGTCAGCTACAGCCCGGCGGATTGGAGTGCCGAAGGCATGTGCGACTCGAGGCCCAACTCCGAGGATGAGACCATGAGCGCTACGTTGTAGCGGCCCGGGGCTTTAGCTGGAGGACGAAGCTGATGAGTATGTAGAGGCAGGCGTTGCTGCGCGATGGACCCCCAAATAAAGTTACTTCGAACCGTTATTATCTTCATCATACTGCGTTTGGTTTTGCGTTGACGACACCTCGCACAACGGCTGTGCTGAAGTGGCCACTATCTCACTTCAGCCACCACCTCGATTCAGCACAGCCCTGACATAGGTCCCCAATGCAACGCCAAGTTCTTTCAGCATCATCACCAAACACATGTACATGTACCACTTCGTTTGGTGATGATGCTGACACGCACTGACTTGCTTTGGTACATGTACGCAATTGGTGTGGCATACCGAAGCATTCAGACATGTACGACACACTGATTTGTTTGGTATTTCGTTTGGTATATTTTACCAAACGAGTACCAAATCAAACAGATGTATACAGTAACCAAACATTTACGTTTGAGAAATTTACAATAGCCGAAATGGTTTGGTACGATATTTGGTACAGTATACCAAATCGATACCAAAAGGGACCTTTCTCTTGGACTGATTTGGTACGTGTAGCCTCACCCGTCTGTTGACAAGCCTGTGATGGGGCCTCTGATCGAGTGGGTTCCGTGGACAGATTCATTTGGAAAATGTATGCAGTGGGATGTCGGGGCTGCTCAGGGCCAGCTGTTTCTGGGTCATCATGAAGAGGAGGATTCAGATGCAGGTCAGATTGGGAGACCAAGCAGCGTTGCGATGGCGACGGCGCAGTCAGTAAGTAGCCTACGGTCTGTAGGCAATGCCCAGGCATACATAGGCGCTCCAATGAAGCCTTCATTGAAGCCTTCAAAGCCCTCGTGCTGGACCCTGGGGCTTTACCGTAGATGTACGGAGTGTTTGGCGAGACCAGAACGGCGGGAACCTGTATCAGCTCGGGCATGGAGCACGGACTGCAATGGCGTGGATAGTACAGACTGGGCCGAGTCGGTGCTGGACCGCCATTTCACCTCCGTTGACATTGCGACTCCCAATTTGTGAGGCTCCACTTTTCGATCGTAAGTTCGAAATCGATACCGATGCACCCCCAGCTTTCGAGCGTCAAAGACGTTGTGGTTGCCCGGGGAAGCTGGTACATGTTCAAGTATCCTATGGTTCTTTGTGCGCTTTCCGCGGTGGAATTCAAATGCTTTCTACTTGTGTTGCATACCTGTAAGGGACAAATTCCGCTTCAACTTTTAAGTTCTGCGATGCATGGGCTTTTCTAGAGATGCCAGTCGCAGCTCCATGGAAGCCCCAGTAAAAGGTGACCGCGACTCTGTAGGCCGAAGTGAATAAGGTACCGTGATTTTGCAGCTTTTCACAATTGTTCAGTTCCTGGGACTGTGAGCATCAGCCAGCTTGCTGTTCAAATATTTTTTTCAATGCCAGGCGCGCTTATCGGAAGGTAGATCTGTCCCTTGACGAATATTGGATTCAAAATCTATTGACAGTGCGCGCCAAAATGATACCCTATCGCTTATTGTGGTTTTCAACAATTTTGCCGCCCGATTTGACGTGTTAACTCGGAGTCCGATTTATATAAAATGAAGCTCCAACATGATCGGTGAGTCCGATTTAGCTATATCTGACCTGAGTTAACAGCATAAGGCCTAGAGGGGAGGCATTCCAAGCTGGCCATACTCCCCACCTCTAAGGACGCAGCAGAGCAAGAATGCATTGAGGGCAACAGTACCCTGTATATATCCATTTCACTTCACTATGGCCACCTAAATCTCTTGTGCCATCGTCTACGGCAGCTACAACTACGTGCCACGACAATCTGATAGGGCCCGAGGAATACTTTGGCAGCGGTCCCTTTTGCCGGCGAAAAGCGGCATTTCTGGCACCTGCTTCACAACTCGGAGCCCCCAGCCGCAAATCGGGTCAGATATAGTGAGCTTCCCTCAGCCCTTCCTGCTAAACCGGAGCCCTCGAGCAAATCGGGCCCGATATATCGGATCTCGGACCACCCGATTTGCCAAAACGGATGAAAGCCACAATATGTCAAAAGCGGTTATATGTCAAAAGCGGTGTACATATTTACCATACTTTTTACGGTACATGGTTTTTTACGTAATAACTAACTCTATTGCGAATTTTAAGAGAGTGCAAGCCAGCCATTACGCATACTGGACAGCATGCCAGACAGCGCGCAATGTCTGCTAGACAGCAAGCAATTCACACACACTTCCTTTTCTCACGAAGCGACAAGACACCACCAAAATCAAGACGCATGAGCCAACACGTAGGACGCCAGAGGGTGCACGGCAGCGGTCGCCGCGATACGCTGTATGTCCGTAAGGCCTACACGTACAAATTCAAGCTACGCGTCATTGAGCACCTCGCCGGCACCAACATCAACTCTACAATCGAGCGCTTCTTCCCAGACTCTGCTGGAGATCAAACTCGTCGGCTCACAAGCTAATCTATAAGTGGTCCCGCAACCGAACACGCATAGAAGCCAACCAAGGCCGGCTTGCCAGCTCGAGAAGGGCACGGGCACGTGGGCTCGGCACCACCCTTCCGCCCGCCACCGAGGCGGCTCTCGTGAAGTGGGTGAATGACTACCGCCGCGACGGTGTACCCGTGTCCGCCACGATGCTGAAGCTCCAAGCCCTCGAGATTGCTAAAGACCTACCAATCCCGGACGGCTCCTTCTCGGCCTCAAGTAGCTGGGTCAGCAGCTTTACCAGCCGCCACCGACTTTCCTTCAGGGCGAAGACGCACCAAGGACAGGAGGCTCCACCCACCGCACTTGAGAAGGCAGCCGCCTTTACTCGAGAAGTAGCTAGGGTTGTCGCCGTAGAGGGCATCACGAACATCTACAACGCGGACCAAACAGCGGTGTTCTACGAGCTTCTGCCCAAAACTACCCTCGCACCCACAGGATCCACGAGTGTATGGGTGAAATGTGGCAAGAAGGAAAAGGAGCGAATGACCGCGATGGTTATGGGCGATATGTATGGGACGAAGTACCCACTGTTCCTAGTGATGAAGGCGACCCCGTCCAAGGTTCCAGCTATGCTGGAAGAGAACAAGCGGCTTCGTCATGGGTTTGGGCGACGGGTGTGGTCCGAGGTCAAGGGGCTACAAGAGGAGCATGCAGTGCAGATCTATGGAAACAAGAATGCATGGTGGACGGGGGAACTGACCGTCGAGTTTCTCCGGTTTCATTTCGGCGACCGAACACCGTTTAGCGACCCGATTCTCCTACTACTCGATGACTTTAGCGGTCACTGGGTGGACGAGGCTGTGACCTATGCTGCCCAACGACGAATCGTGCTCATGCGAGTGCCGCCAGGGCTAACCTGGCTTTGCCAACCTGCGGACGCTGTCTGGATCAAGCCAATCAAGGACCGGCTGCGTCGTCACTGGCTCGACCACCGACGAGAGCATCTTGCCCGCCATCGTCGAGATTCGAGGGGGGCTCCGTTTGAGCTTGAAGCACCTAGCCGGGCTACCGTCACGCAATGGATCACCCAAGCGTGGGGCGACATTCCAGCTGATATGATTCGGAGCGGCTTCACAAAGTGCAACATTGGAGAAGGTGATGATGCGTTCGAGGCAGATGAGGAGACGGACATGCAAGACGCGATCGACAGCATTGTTGCGGAGTTGGAGAGCTGCTGTCTGGTGAGAGAGATTTTGCCGGAGACTGATGTTGTTGACAACCTTTTTAGTTAGATAGATTCCTACTTTAAAAATAAAGTTGTTTGAAAAAAATATTGTCGCTTGTGGGGGACGCTTAAAACCCAGAACCCCAAACCAGGTCGCTACTCCCGAAGGGGTTTCGCTTTACAAGTCGACAGAACTCAACCCCGCGATGCTAACCGCTAGGGAGTCCTAATTAGATAATATGGAAGCCTCCATGCTATATTTTTCTGCAACCTGTACGAACAACATGTCAAAACGTTCACTGGACGAATTCGGAAGTGTTTTATCGAATCAAATAATTTGAGGATAGATTCTTCTTTGTCATAGACGGTTTAACATTTTTGACGGGGAAACGGTGTACATTCCTCCCGCCTTTGACATAAGCGATAGGGTAGGACCACCTCGATAAGTTCTCATAACTCGGTCAATATTGATCATTATAAGGTGCGGTTTCGAGACTAGCTGCAAAACACGCTGGGAGAGATCAGGTACCGCATTCCCTATGTCATCGCATACTATATGTCATCGCATACAGCTCTATTCAGCCAATCAGAGACCTTCATTTTAGCTTCGGGAAGACTTGTGTGCACCAAGGCATTTATATCACAGACCATCTTTATACTTGAAAATTGTATAGACTAAGACTTTTACTGGGATAGGAAGCAACGTTAGTGCTGCTATCGCAGACCAAATAGGATTATATCCGTGACTGGTACATCTCTATGAAACCGGTACGACTCCGGTGCCGCACTGGGCCTCCAAAAGGCTTATATGCGTGGGCAGCCTGAACCGGTACGATACCCATCACACCGGTATGAATAAGTAAATATATTGAGCAAAAGGAGGTGGACTGTACAATAGCATGCCGTTTCTACAAGCTGCAAATAGACCTCAGCCAGGGTTCGCTTTTTTAATTTTGGTAAGCATTGTCTGCTGATATATTGCATCCACAGTTTAAAGGCAAATGTCCGGGCAGATTGCCGCGACGAGGGAGTTGGGGCGGTGATTGACGAGAATCCACCCAAGCTGTGACGAAGAAAGTTGCGCTGACACTGACTTTGGTAGTGACGATGCGCGTGATGTCCCTACTGCTGGATATGATGGACAGCGCGGTGTAGAACGCGAAGCTGGTAGTGGCGTTGAACGTGAATGCGATTCCAATGCACCGCATGCAGTCCATTTTGCTGCTGTACGTAATGATCAGTGTGACGACACATTTATTGGCGGAGCAGTTGCTGGGTCCCAAGACGCTGGAGTCATGTCGCTGGGGATGCTACTGGTACTGGAGGTAGCAGTGAGAATAACAGAGGCATCGACGGAGATGAACCAGAGTTTCGCTTCGACTGCTACTACCACCACCACCAGGCGCTTCAACCCGCAGTAGCGAAGATGTAGGTAATCAAGCCGCGTTCGTCCATGAAGCTCTCGTGACGTATAACGAGTTGGGGCTGATCTTCGCGATCTTCAATCTCGACTTGCCGCTAAACAAAACCGTGTTGCTCCTAATCACCAGCAAGCTGCGCCTCCGCATGCAGCCGGCATCAACACCAAGAAACAATCGCAGAAGTGCTCTTCCAGAAAGGTCTCAGGCAGCAAAAAAATCAAGCAAGAAAGAGAAGACAATGCACAAGCGCGCACTGAGACCAACTTCGTTGACAGAGGCGCCATCCGAGGATTCAGCGCCAAAACGCAACATAGAGCAACCACAAACAGCACAAGGGAACCGCGTTTCGATCACAATGGCGTACGTAGAGAATACGAAGGTCAGGAATGCTCTATTCAAACGGCGTCTCGAACAAGAGGAGAACAAGGAGAACATCAGACACGATCGATGGCTGGAAGAACAGAAAGCGATCAAGCGAGAGCAAGAAGCCGTGCGCCGCCATGAGTTGTTCATGACATTTGTGCAACAAGGAAAAGCCCCAAGAAGTCAAAGAGTTTCCCTGCATCGTGGGGCTTCACGCCCAAACTCGTGAGTGCTTGTATTTGGATCATCGCTCGTGTTTTGAGCTTTGCTGACTAACTTGATGTGCTTTCTAACGAATCCTAAACCTGCTTAAGCTCCATCTCACGTGTTTAGCACTCAAGTCGACGGACACAATCGTGCTAGAAGCGGTCTTGCTTACCACGCGGACGCATCCGACCCTAAATCTATCGGAGTTGGTGAATCCGATGAAGTGGATGAGTAGCCGCGCTCGGACCATCACTATTTGAGCTGCATGAATGAACATTGCACAAGAAGGCGTTAGGGAGCAAGCAAGGCTTAAGTGCTGAAGTATTTATTTTTGGTGTTGGATCGCCACGCGATCAGCTAATGTATGTAGTATTAGCGGTATCAAAGAATTCCACCTCTCTCGTTCCCCTTTCGGATAGCTTTCTTCTTTAGGCGCCGGCGGAAGACAAACTCGTCGTCATCGCTCTCGTCTTCGTCGTCACTCTCGCTTTCTTCTTCTTCTGATGCATTGCTGTCTTCATCGGAGCTCTCATCATCACTAGTCAAGTCGTCATTTTGGCTTAGTAGCATGTTGTGCAACACGACGCATGTTGTGATCCACTGCAGAATCCTTTCCATGTCTTCTTGTTGTTTCATTGAACCGCAACTCTTTTAAACACACCCACCGGCCTTTCAGCACCCCGATGGTGTGCTCATTGACAACGCGAACGTGATGTTGAAAGCTTCGATGTATGTGCCCTTCATGTTCTTGTGGCATAGTGCCCCGGGCTCCCGGGTGCCGACCGACCCCGGAGACGTGTTGCCCCAGAGGATGTACCCATTTCCCGGGTACCAGGTGTGTCCCACATGAAGAAATCCAAGGAGCCAGCACCTGACGACCTGCGACGTCAGACGAGCCGACCCCGGAGGTATCCGGACCAGCCCATAGTGAATCCAAGTGATTAGCAGATGTTAGTGAGAAACCCATAGTTAAGCACCTCCCCGGGGCCAGTGGCCATGGAGAGGTACGCAATTCAGTCTAACTTTTTCCCCAAAGAGCTCAGGTCGCCCCGCGTTCAGGAACTCCGAAGGTAGTAAGGCCGCGGTCACTGGGACCCGCGCTGATAGACTAACCCCAGGTAAAGCGATAACATCTTTGCCAGGGTCTCCCTCTAGGAAGCCCCAGGCATTTCATATTTGTCCCCCCGGAGCGCGGTCTAGCCGGCACGGGTAAGGGCATTCCATATTCTCAGGGTCTCGCCCCGAAAAGTATTGCGGCCGTCGCCGAGGGAGTCTTGCTCCGAAAGACCTGATTGCATATTCTAGTTGCGTGTTAATTCCGCCCCGGGAACCAGGTAGCGTCCCCGGGCGATTGATTGTATTGCTACCAAACCAGCGTACTGATAAGGTCGGGACTCCCAGGAGATCCTCAGTGGTTGACCTTCCCTCTGATCCAAACAACCGATTCGTAGGGGGTACACAAGGTGAGGTTACTGACCGAGTCCTAGGGCGCCTTGCTTCTCTATAGCGAGTACTTGCCCCGGGAACTCACGGCCCCGGATAAATCCCTCGTCCGGGCGGGCTGCCTATCTACTAGGAGATTCGCTCTCCAAGTGCTCTAGATTCTCTGTCTAGGAAACGCAACCCGGGAACTGACGGGGTGTCGAGGGCTCAAGGCGCTACATCACAACTGGTGCGCGTGCCCGGATCAGGGTGTTGCTTAACCACTTATCAAACTTCTTACTATGTCTGCAGAACCTACAGATACGCTGTCGCCCCGGGGATCCCGGGGCCATGCCCTCGCGGCACTGCGAGGGGCCGAGGCGGACGCGGGGACGCCCCCGCCTTGAAGCCTCACCATCGCGCCGATTGGCTCTACCCGCCTCGACCGAAGAACCTCCGGACCCGTCGAGCTTGATGATCGTCCCAAGCTCCGGGAGTACCGTCGACGCCGGAACCAGGACGGACGGTAGCCACGTCGCGCTGGATGCCGCGGGACGAAGCGAGCTGGCGATTACCGGCCCACGGACCGCGGCCCCGCCTGCTCCCTCCGGGGACGCAGGCACAAGACTGGTGGGGACGCCCACCACCCCGGCGGCAGGGCAACTCGCCGCCTTTGCGGCGGATCAATCCGCCGCTTTGTCCGTTTCCCGGGAACGCGGACACCAATTCGGTGGGGACACTCACCACCCATGCCGGCGCGCGAGCGCTAGCCAACTCGGGGACCTCGCCCGACGCGCGAGCCCTGGTGCCTCGGGGACACCCTGGGATCAACCCTCCGGGACGTCGCAGCCAGAGTACCAGCTTTATCCCGGTGTGGCAGCCGCCCTGGGCTCAACGCACGGGACTCCTCGTGAGGGTGCCCTCGTGGTGCTCTCCGAGATGCCGAGGTCGCAGCAGCGCGAGTACGCCAATGTCCAAGTCGCACGATGGAGGTCTCGGGGCCCGGGAGTGATGTCGCCCCCGGACCCGTACTACCCGGAACGTCGTCACTGGCCGATGCGGAATTGGCTGATGGAAGTCAAGGAGGTGATCCGGTACCTCCGAGAAGTCAACCTGTCCGGGGACCCTGATCGCCCGTGGATCGCCAGCTTCCGGGGAGAATGTCTCTGTTTACCGGTGGTCTCCGATCACCAGGCGCAGCAGGTCGACCTCAACATCCTCTGGCTCGAAGACGGCTCCCGAGACTACGTCGCCGTGATCGCTGTCCTGCAGACTATGCTCTCCGACGCGGGTTTCGCCTTCCTCAACCTGTTGCCCTCTTGGGGACACTCGCTACACCCCGAGTTCTTCAAAGCGCGCGACGCGCGGTTCATCGCAGATGCCCTGTTCCTTCGACAACTTGTCGGCAGTAGCCAAGACGCCTGGGACGGGGACGCAAGTTCAGTGTGCGCCGGGAGGACATCCCATTCCAGACTCTGGATCCCGAAGCTGCCGGAGGGTTCCCTGTGGAGGATGACGGCGACGCGCTGATGCTGACGGCAGAAGAGCAAGAGCTGTTGGGAGTGGCAGTCGTGACCAGGCTCCGCCTGGCCCAGGTCCGTCCTCGAGAATGGTCCGAGACCGACAGCAGTCGCCCGGAACCTAAGCGGCGTCGCGGAAGCCTCGATGCTCCGCTCTCGATCCCGTCCTGGCCTGGCTCCGATGAAGGTGCCCGGGTCTGGGGCGCCCCGCTCCCAGAGATGGTGGGGACCTCGAGCGTAGCCTCCGGCGATGCCCCATGTTGACCCCTGACGAGAACATGTCGTCAGCCGGTGGCGGCTCCCAGGGCTCCCGGGATTTGGACCTGTCGGCGCCACAGCTAGTGTGTTCGTAGCCGCCGCCGCCGCTGGTGGTGAATCCACACCCATGCTGGAGCAGCAGACCGTGTACGTCCCGGTTGCCGCGTACCCACCGGACTTCGGCCGAGCGCCATCGCCCGGGGCGGACCGCCCAATGCCACCCGGACCTCGAGACCAAGAGCTGGATGAAGAGATGAAAGCAGAGGCCCACGGATCGGCAGCATCTCGGAGCGCCCGTCTGCAGGATGATCAGGCACGGACACATCAGGCTTTACTGGACGCCCAGCGCCAAATCGCGGAGCTCAAGCGGCTATGTCCGCCCGGGATGCGCAGGAACGCTCTCGACTCCGGGATCTGGAGGAGGCCATGAAGGCCCGAGCGCCAGGACGTGACCTGAATCGGGCGGAGCGGAAGCAACAGAAGTCCACGCAGCGCAAGCACGAAGTGGAGGAATCTCGACGGAAGGCAACCGCGGACTCTGAAGCGGCCACTCTCCAGTTTCGCCTCCATCAGCTTCAGGAACAACAAGCCCGGGAGCGCGAGGATCTCCAGCACCGGTTCGACCAAGCAGTCGCCCAGGAACGTGTTGCTGCGTTCCGGGAGGCGGAGGCTATCTCTCGAGAGGCTGAAAGGTTGCGCGACGAGGCGATCGCAGGAGCCGAGGCCGCAGCAGAGCGCGTCAAACAGGAAGAAGAACGCGCCCAGAAAGAACTCCACCACCGCGCGCAGGAAGAACACGCCCGGAGAGCGCTGGATCAAGAACGGCTAGCAGCACAGCAGGAAGAGATCAGGCAACTTCGAGAGCAGATTGCGGCTGCAAATCGCCCGCGCGGGCGTAGCCCGTCTCCAGGATCCAGTGGGTCGCGCTCTCGTCGGCAGCGCCGGGTTCGTGGCAACCAACAGAGTGGGGGTGTCCCAGCGGGCGGTGCCTCGGGCATAACCGGGCCGCCTGCAGGAAGATCGGCTGGGATGGTGACCACGATCCCTCCGGCAGTTTCCCCGGTTGGGGGGTCTTCTGCACGAAGTGCCACGGCAGGAAGTGCTCCGACAATGGCGAGGACTGAGACGCCGCAGGTGTCTGCCCAGCCCAGTGTGACTGGAGTCCCACCTACGAGGTCGGCCGCCAGCGGTGTTCCCCATGCAGAAGCCAAGCCCGCGTTCACGTTCCAGTCCACGAGTGCGTACACGCCCGGGAGCTACGGTCCCGGACCGACGTCGGGCCCGGGATACCACGCGGCTACTTGGCCTAGCACGGCCCCTCCGACGGCGTCGGCTGCACTGCCGTGGAGCACCGTCCCTACGGTCTCGACTTCCGGAGGCCCCTACCCTTGGTCGTCCGGGAACCCAGTCTCGCATTCCGAGGGTATGTCCCAAGGTGACGCGACGACTTGGAATAGCAGCTTCGCCAGTATCGACGCGCAACCCGCGTCTCAGGAGATACTTTCTCCTGGGGCGCTGGAGGACCGGCCGCCAGTGGTTTTCCCGGGGGTATCCCGGATCTGCCCAAGCTCCAGGGTATGGCATGATGAGTTTCCGACCGTTCGTCGCCTACGATGCTGTTGAGCCGTTCGACCCTACGCTGCCGCTGGACAAGCGTCGCCTCTGGTGGGACAAGTTCCAGTACACGGCACTCATGGGGGATGGCGCGAACAGGAACGGTGTACTCGGCTCTACAGCCGTTTGAGCCATAATGAGGGGACGAAGGCCTGGGTTCAACAGCTCCCGGCCACGATCAGGCACAACTGGAATTCCCTCTCGGATAAGTTTGCCAAGGAGTTCTGTCGTTCCACGGAGTCCCCGGTCGAGAGGTACCTGAGACGGAAACAAGATTCCCGGGAGACCCCGAGGACCTTCTTGTGGCGGCTGAATGCCGCCGCGGTCAAGGCCAATGTGGAGTATCAGACGCCCTCAGGGTGTCGGCGACACCTGAACCAGTTCCTGAAGAACCTGCGCGACCGAGAGCTCCAGCTCAGTCTCCAGGGGCGGATCTACTCATCGGTGGACGAGATGGAGGATACCTTGCGTCAAGTTGAGGAGATGGAACGTGGACTTCGTCGCCGCCCCGGGAACGATGTGCAGTTTGGGCGATACAAGCCACCAGGAGTCAGCTCTGGTGCAGCGCCCCGGGCTGCCCCGCGGCGAAGGTGCCCGCGGCGTACCTAGCGACGACCCCCAAGAAGCAGATGTAACATCAACCCGACAGCTCCAGTGGGATGACGACGTCGACAGTGACTACGGGTACCAGTATGATGACGAAGACGAAGATTACGAAACGCTGTCCCTGAAGCAAGAAGAGGTGTTCCGAGCCGACGCTCCCCGAGGGCCCAACTTCCGAGAGGATCGTCCCCGGGACCGCGGCCGCGGTCTTGAGGGACGTCCCCGGGGCCTCCGGGTTCGTCGCCTCCGTTGCCACCATGTCCCGAGTGCGGCCGCTCAGGACATTCTCGGGAAAACTGCTGGAGCCTGATGAAGTGTGATCGTTGCGGTGGGAAGCACCCCACGAGTCTGTGTCGTCGACGCGAGTGCGAAGCGTGTGGGAAGCTACACCCCGCGGGTCAGTGCGAGGTCCTCGCGACTATCAAACGCTTGGCCCAGGGGGGTAAGTTACAAGGGGTGCCCGACGATGTGTTGCAATGTCTACGCAAAGACGACGTGCCGTCGTTAAACAACTAGGCTCGCTGGGTAGGGACCCAGTACGCGACGAGCCTAAGTCCCGTAAAAGCTACTGCGCGTATGCGTATGTAGGACATAACGACCCCCAATGTATGTCAATTGCATCCACTCTCCCCCCCAAGACCGGTTCCGTATATACGAGTCAAGTCGCCCCGGACGAAGAGGAACTCTCCTACGAGTTGCAGTCAGGGCAGCGCCGCGGATGGTGGGCAGAGAACTCCTGGGACGACAGCACCAGCTCTGTGGCGCTACTCCGGGGGTCTGTCTTCCACCACCGCACCTTACTCATGTTGGACTCCGGGGCCTCCACTAGTATTCTCAGCTTAGATCTAGCGCGTAGATTGAAGCTGAAGATGGAGTCCCGGGGAGAACTGTTGCTTAATGGCATCGACGGAGTCAAGACCAAGGTCTTCAACAAGTGCAACGTCATGGTGACTTTGGGTCATCGGGTAGTCTACACATTCGACATCTGGGTTGGTAACATCGGTCAGGGCATCGACTGCCTCCTAGGAATGAATTTCATGGTGGCGGCCGGAGTGCGATTGTGTGCGAACGAAGGGGAAGTCCTTCTCCCAGAAGAGCGCGTGCTACTCGTTGGCGGTCCCCAGCACGAACGCCTGGGAACGACGATCAGTGTGGTCGCTCACGAGGGTATGTCTCTTGCCCCTGGGGAAAGTCGTTACCTGCCGATCTCGTTCGGTGGCCATGACCCCCGGGAGTTCGATGTCTGGGCCGGCCGCGGGGACCGCTGGATAGCTCTGATCATATTCAGCACTCGCAAGATGCCAGTCGCCGCTCGGGTCGTTAACGTGTCCCGGAGGACAGTCGACATCCTGCCCCATACGAGAGTCGCAGCGCTGACCGAGATGGACCGACTGCCCTTGGGGACGAATTTCATCCGGCCCGGGTCCCTGCAGTATGAGGAGCGCGAGTTTTTAGTACACGAGAATACTCGGTCTCGGGCCGCGGAGCGCCGGTTGGCGCGCGAGGCCTGGGAGCAGGAACGGACCGCCCCTCAGCCGTCGAGCGTCGGTCGTACGCGACCCCGAAGGCCATTCTGAAGCGTCCTGCCAAGAAGGAGGAGCAACCCAGTCGAACGGTAGCAGCTATCACGGTGTCTAGCTCAGCTCTCCCGGGAGTCGGTTTGGACACCGCTGACCGCCACTCAGGGCCCCATCCTGGGGCTGCCAGCCTGACCGGTGCACCGGCGCGGGACCCAGAAGTCCTCGCCGGGTCCGTGGCGGAAGTTTCGCGTGAGGATCCCCCGGAATGGTCCGGTGGTGCATCTACCTCCGCAGCGGCCGCGGCTCTGGAGCTGTCCCGCGTGTTCCCAGAACCCGTTCCAATCCCGAGATTTCCGTCCCTGGACCAGGCGTTCATCATGTTAGCCACGACCGGGGAAACGATTGCGACGGATCCTGCTGTTTATTACCATCAAGGGCAAGATTTCGTACTCCTGGACATGCTGAAGAACCAGTTGGCGTACTTGCCGGACCTGAGTGACTTACGCCCTGAGGCTAAAATTGATGACGCAGTCGTGGGAGACCCTGATGCGACCACGGACGCTGAAGAACAGAGGCTCCGGGAAATCTTGCGCCACCACAAAGTGATCTTCCTGGGCGAGGGCAACGCACTACCACCTCCGGCTCGGGGGGTCGTCTGTGACCTCGACGTTGGAGATGCTAAGCCAATTGCCCAGCGCGCACGCCGGATTCCCCCGGAGCTCCTGTCTAAGGTGTACGAGTTAATCAAACGCCTCCTGGAGACTGGCCTCATTGAGCGGTCACTCTCGGAATGGGCCTCCCCAATCGTCATCGTGATCAAGAAGAACGGCACCGATATTCGCCTGTGCATCGATTACCGAGCTGTTAACCAGCTCATCCGGTTGATGCCCTATCCGCTACCGCTGATCGACGAGCTCATGAGTAACTTCGCCGCCACCATGTGGTTCATGACCTTGGATAGGGCAAGCGGCTTCTGGGCCGTCCCTATGACGACCCGGGCTAAGCTCATTTCAGCGTTTATCTGCCCCCTCGGTCACTTCCAGCGGAAGCGCATGCCATTTGGGCTCAAGAACGCTCCGCTCATTTATCAACGTCTCTTGGATAACTGCCTCTGGGGATTCACCCGGCTGTCTCCGACCGAGGAGCGCCTTGTCGACTCGGAAGTCCTGGAGTTCTTGGGAATCACGCCTGAAGACGAAGCCCAGGATGCCCCAGCGCCCAGGGTAGATCAGGTGTCCCAGGGTACGAAGCCCCGGGGGGCGGTGGTCTCCGGTAACAGCACGGACACAGTGTTCCACCAGGATCGAGTGGCTCCGGAACAAATGGGACCCGTCCTGTCCCGGAGTTCGTACATCGACGATATCTTCTACGGAGCTCCGTCCTGGGACGACCTATGCAAAACCCTGAACGCTCTGCTGTATCGGTTACGCTATTGGAACATCTCCGTCAGTCTCCCGAAGAGCGAGTTCGGCGTGAAGAAGTGCAAGTACTTGGGGCATGACATTAGCTCCGATGGTATCCGAACGTCGCCTAAGCTGGCTCAGAAGGTTCTAGACCTGCCGTTCCCAGGGACCCTCAAGGGGGTTCAGTCCTTCTTGGGGAGTCTCAACTACTACAGCAAGTTCATTGAGGACTTGCCCGTAATCGCAGCTGTGCTCTATGAGCTATCCGACGAGCAGCTCCGAGCAGACGAGACCTGGAAAAGGCCAAACATGCGTTTAAGTTGCTGAAGGAACGCCTGGTATCTACGCCACTGCTACAGCACCCGGACCCAGAAAAACAATACGTGATCATCCTACATGCGAACAAGTGGGCGATCAGTGCGGTCCTGGGGCAGGACCACGACGGAGTAATTCGGCCTGTACGTTTTGTGGGGCGGGTCCTCCAGGACGCAGAACTGAGGTACCACCCCGCCGAAAAAGAGGTCCTAGCCTTGCTCCGGGTACTGAACACCTGTCACACGATGGTCACGGGGTGCAAGGTGAAAACTATTCGAGTGTACACTCGGTACTCGGTCCTGGGATGGCTTTTCAAGTCGAAAACTGTGGACGGTCGCTGCTTGAAGTGGGCTGTCAATCTCTCGCCCTGGGACCTAGACATTCGCCGTGTAGAGAAGGATGAAGATGGACTAGCGGCGATCCTGGGTGCGGGTATCACCCCCCGGGAACAGCTTGATGAAATCGCCGAAGAGCTCATCCCCTCCAAGAGCGCACAGATCAAGACGCCCCCGGTCAGCCTCGAGATGCTGTCAAGCGATCATGAAGGCTTCCTCCTGAGCTTCGACGGCGCCGCCAAACGAGACGGGTCTGGAGGCGCTGCGTGCATTCTATGGGAACTACCGTCCTGGGAAGTAGTGGCAGCTGAAGGACACATCCTGGAGAAGGCCACTGTAAACGAGGCCGAGTACGTTGGAATGATCCGCGGAATGGAGCTTGCGATGTCCCGGAATGTCCAGGAGCTTGTGGTCGTTGGGGACTCCCGACTGGCCATTCAGCAACTCCAAGGAGTCATCGGATGCACCCAGCCCCATCTGCAGAAGCTACTCCAGGAGGCGGAGGAGCTCCGGGAACGGTTTAGATCCTTGCGCCTGGTGCACGTGAAGCGTGACTTCAATGCAGCAGCAGACTACATCTCCAAGCGAGTCCTTCAAGACCAAACCTCGGTCGAAGTGACGGATCCCGGAGAACTGAAGCTGCTCCAGGGCTTGAACCGGATACACGAGAAGTTGATGAAAGAACCGAAGCCTCGGGATACGACACTAGTGGATGCCGCCTTCATGGCCACAGCACGAAGTGTAGGTGTACCCAGTTCTGCTGACCCGGGACAGAGCGTGTACGTCGCAACCAGGTCGGGAACACGGCGAGACCGTCAGCCAGAGCTACCTCAGGAACTAGACGAAGCCACCCAGAAACCGGAAGGAGAAGAAGAGATCGCCGTGGAATCCCGGGGTCCCCGGCGCTACCCAGCTGAGGAAGACCCGGGAGACGCGAGACGAGAGCGCTGGAGGCGGATATGCGCGCACCAAGCCGCGGACCCAAGTCTAGCCCCACTAAGGAGCTTCCTCCGAGGTGAGACAGAGAAGCTGTCCCTGAAGCAGACGACGCATCTAGCTAAGATTGCTGACCAGTTCGTGCTGGATAGCCAAGACACCCTGTTCTACGTGAGCCGGAACACTCCGGAGCGACCTCGGAACGAAGCAGACCGACTTAGGCTGGTGGTTCCCCAAGACCTTCAGGAGGACATCCTGCATCACTGTCATTCAGACATGCAAGGTGGTCACCAAGGGATCATCAGGACCTACGAGCGCCTACGCCGAGAGTTTTACTGGATCGGAATGTTCAAAGCCACAGAACGGTTCATCAAGGAGTGTGTAGACTGTGTCACGGCGAAAGGCCTGTCCCGGAACCCGGGACCGTCCCCGGGGAACATATTGGCCACCCGGCCGTTCCAAGTTGTGTCCATGGACTTCATGATTCCGTTGCCTAAGACTGTCCGGGGAAACGAAGCGTTGCTCCTTCTCGGGCTTTATTATGTGCAAGGCCATGAAGGACACTTCCGCCCAGGACGTTGCTGAAGCTTATGAAGAGCAGGTGTTCCGCCGGTTTGGGGCCAGTGAGATGATACGCCACGATCAAGACCCTAGGTTCATGGCCCGAGGAATCAGACACTTCCGAGAAATGCTGGGGAGTCGCCAACGAGCAACCCTGGCATATCGCCCCCATGCCAATGGTCAGCAGGAACGGTCGGTGCAGACAGTAATTCGAAGCGTCCGAGCCTATGTGCAGACGGTCGATTAGAGCGACTGGGACGAGCTCGCCGAGAAACTCATGTGGGCTTTGAACACCTCGTACGACTTCACCCGGCTGGACACGCCGTTCTACCTCGTCCACGGGTGGGATGCCCAAGGGACTGTCCAAGCCATGATGGGTGACGTTCCCCGGGACCTCCAGCTCCGGGACGCTTACGAATGGCGTCTAAAAGTTCAACGCCAAGTCGAATACGCACGAGCATGGGTCCGGGACCTCCAAGCGAAGGCAAAAACCAAGCGAGCCCGGGAACACAATCGGCGATAGAAGCAGCTTTCGGACCGCCTGAAGGAGGGATTCGAAGTAGGCGACTCGGTGTGGCTGTACCTGGCCCGGGTCCGCCCAGGTTTGACCAAGAAGCTGGCACACCTGTGGCATGGGCCCTTCCGGATCCTCGAAAAGAGTGACGACTTCCGGTACAAGCTCCAGGTCGAAGACACCGACTACCGATTCTACCCGTGGGTACACGTCAGCAGGTTGAAACCCAGAGCTCTCTCCCCCGAAAGACCCTCGGGAATTCTAAACGTCCCTGAGGATGATGTCTTCGATGCAGCTCTCCTCCGTGAAGACAGTTGGGAACCTGATGAAGCTGCGGGTGAATACGAAGTGGAAGCAATTCTGGATGTGCGTTGGGTCACACGGACCCGGACTAGCAGACGAATCAAGGAGTACAAGGTCAAGTGGAAGGGCTACGATGCCCCGGAATGGGTATCCCAGGGGCGCCTCAATTGCGGGCGCCTGCTGTACGAGTTCGATCAAGGCGAACGAGCTCGTGTGCGTTTCCAGGCTATGCAGTCTGGGGACGAGCTCCCGGACGAGGAAGTCCGGTAGAGCCCCCGGGCGTGGACCCCGAGTTGAGCTTAGAAGCTCCTCGAGTGTGTCCCCCGGAGGTCCCGGGTCACCAGCCGAGAATACTCGCTGATGCACCTGGGAAGACCTACATGTTGCATTGAGAATTGGAAGACGAGAGGCTCTCGGGCAGAAACGCCCGGTCGAGCTGCCCCAGGAGTGGAATGAAGTTGACGGAGGCAAGACCCCCTGGGATGCCCGGGGAATCAGCTGAGAATGCTCGCTGACGAACCCCAGATGTACATATACACGAAAACAATCGGAACGGGAACAAGCAAAGAAAGAAGGCGGTAGCTACGTGGGATTATGCTACGAGAGGCGCAGACGAACGGACCTCGGGACCTAGAGTTGGATTGGAAGTGAATCGACATCCACCGGAGCAGGAAGGGTGCGTCGCTGCGCTGGGTCAGTAATACGGGAACTCCACGTTCCCGGAGACACACTTTCCGGAATGCGACCCTCGGCCCCAGGTAACCCCAGTAAACGCGTGACGGCTCGCGGGCATCCAAGATGCGAACTTGCTCGAGTAGCGAACGACGCGTCGAAGGATCCATGGGGACCCAGACGGCCACCTTCCGGGGGCGGCGCCAGAGGCCAGGCTCAGTCCTGAAGATCTTGCGCTCGGGTTCCGGGAGTTGCTTGATCGCCCTCTTCAACTCGATACGCGCCTTGGCCCAAGCTTTTTGGAGTTCCCGACGCGCTGAGTAAAGCGCTTGGTGAGCGGAGTCATCCCGGTTCATCTCTATCCAATGGAGACGCTCCCAGTGAGCCCGGCGCCAAACGAACATGTGCGTGACGCACGCTTCGAGTACCACCTTGAGCCCCGGGTTGATCGGGCCGACGAAGAACCAAAAGACCTTGACTCTCTCGGCGAACATGACGTCCCAGGGCATCACCTCACCCGGAACCGAGCCGTTCACGAAGTTGTCGTAATCATCAGCCCGGAAACGCGCCTGAGCCCTTTTCGCCTCCTTAGCGACGCACTTGATGTCCGGGAAGCCGCGGCTTTGCCGTTCGACACTGTCGCTGGCGGCACAAACCCGGATCTCGTACACCACCCAGGACATGGTGATGCGAGTCGGTGTGTGAGCGTCCTCAGGCCCCATGTCTGCCGTCTGCACCAGCCGTTCTCGGCGCGCGGGCCGACGCTCCTCATCCGTGGAGACGTCGGATGTGCAATCCACGGGGATTTTCATCCGACGGGACTTCTTACCGCTGGGAGATATCAGCGGGCTCAGGGCGCCTTCTGAAACACTGGAGTCTCGGGATCGCTTGCGCCTGGGAGTCGACCGGGGCTTGGCATCGCCAGGTTTGCACTCGGCTTCTGACGCGTCCTCGTCACCATCGGAATGTTCGGGGCTGTCGGGTCGCTCTGTCGGGATCTGGGGCCAGGGGCGCTCAACTCCAACTTCCCAGCCGCATCTCTCCGCCAGCGCGACACCCCGATCGAAGTACTCTTCCGGAACGTGACGCAGCCAATACACTTCGTCCAGGATCTGGAGGCAGAGCACGCGACGGAGAATCTCGACGAGAACGTCCTCGCGGAGGCAGGAGTGAACCACCATGTCTTCGTCGAGCTCGTTCATTACGGCGTCCTCTGCTTCCTGGAGACTGCACTGACCGTCCATCCGGAGGTACTCCAGGACGTCGAGACGCACGTCGTCGAGACTGGCCTTCACAGGCAGTAACTGCAGGAGTACCTGGTTCGTGCGAGGAGGGTCGGCGTCGGAGTCGATAGCATGGTACCAGAGGGTATGGGGGTCCTCCTGGGGCTCGTAGTCCCGAGGCCGTATCTGGCGCAAGCCGTCTGAAGTCATGCGGGGAAGCAGCTGCTGACCCTTGACCTCTCCGGCTTTCCCAACCTCCTCTTCGTCATCGCCGTCACTCGGAATTCGCGACTTGTACCTTGGAGGACGCAGATCGCCGTCGTCACTCAAGTCCTCAGCACCATCACCCATGTCGAAGTCGAGGGCCGAACCCTCTGGAGGGTTATCGGGTCCCCGGGCCCGGGACTTGTGAGGTCTCCCACTAGCTGACGGTCCTGGAGTTCCTGGGGTCGGGGAGATCGCACGGTCGTGGCGGGCGAAACGCCTGTGTGCGCGGACACCCCTGAGATGGTACCTATGTGGGAACTCTCGGACACGGCTAAAGCCGATGCCCGTACCCCGAGGGCGGTGTGTGTCGGGTGCAGACGCGACTTGAGGTGGAGGTGACCCACGGACCCCGGAAGCCGGTCCTGGCGACCCCCCTGGGGGGCGCTGCGCGTGCAGCTGGAGTGTTTCCAGGCCCCCTTTGAGTGTCTTGGAAAGAGAAAGCCGACGGGTCAGGAGTCGCCGATGAACGACACACCATCAGCTGGATTGCGTACGATACATGCTCCGAGTTGAAGTACCCACGCAAGTGGTCCAGGAAGGCACCATGCTCCCCCATGATGCCCGGGCTGGCCCGAGACTGGAAATAGCGGAACATGCGTCCTGGGTCAGCCACCAACTGCAGCCGATGAAGCTCGGCCTTGAGAGACTCGTTTTCTTCCTCCAAGCGCGCTGCCTCCCGGGCCTCTGTGGCTATTGCCCGCTCATACTGGGTCCGAGGGACGGAGTCCGGAGGAGGCTGTGGTGGTCGCGCTGCCAACTGGGCCCGGGCATCGTCCCGTTGCGCTTCCAGGGTCCGAGTCTTCTGCTTGGCGGCATCCAGCTGCTGCTCGAGATCTGTGACCCGAGCCTGGGCCTCGGTAGCGATGCGCTCCGCCTCGGCCCATCGAGTGCTCGTGCTGTCCAGTTGCCCCTCCAACAGTGTGCAATTCCGGAATTCTCGCGCCAGTATAGCACGAGTGCGTTCCACGAAGCCCCGGTAAGCAGCCAAGGTGGCGGAGTCGAGGTCCCGGAGCGATGCTTCCCACTCTCGATGCGCTTCCGCGCGTGCTGTGTCCGTGCGTGGTAAGGCTTGAAGCAGAAGCGCGTTGGCCACCTTACTGGCCGGATCAGCAGTAGAGGTCAGGTCCCGGACGAGCCCCAAAGTTTCCAGCCTCTCCCAGGCCAATCGAAGCGCGTTCGTGGTGTTCAATACCCGGTAGCCGAAGCGATCGGGCCCGAAGATGTCTATCAAGGGACCAGCTTGGAGTTCGGCCGCCCGAGCCCGGTGCCCAGGGATGACCGGAGATGGGGCCCCGGAGAGGTTTCGCGGGACCAGCACGTCCGCTGGCGTAGGGTCCCCAGGAGGTACCAAGCGAGCTAGCTCGTCCATCTGGGGAACCGACAGAGCGGGCACTCGGACGGCCACGTGGGCTACCCCCTCGATGTCCCGGATCTGCAGCCCGCCGGCATTCCCAGAGGCGATCGCCTGGATATCGGCAGCCGAGGCGGGCAGGTAGACGAAGGGTGGCGGTAGCTCCGCCGGTCCCGCGAGCGCTGACAAGTCCAACGTAGCCGTGTCCCCAGTGGGCAAGTTGGCCGTCACCGGCGAGAAGCCCAAGAGCCCCTTTAGCTCAGGCCCAGTTCGACGTCGAGATACCAACTCAATGAAGCCCCGTAGATGCCGGACGTCAAGTTATACGTGGGGTTCAGCAGCGCAGAACGGAGCTTGGTCCGCGGGGGAGAGCGTAGGCGGAGGCCGGCTGGTGTCGCTCGAAAGGTTCATCAGGGCTTGAGCCTCCTCAAGCTGGTTAGCGACCCTCCGGAGCAGACCCAAGCGGCACGCCACGCAGGATGCGTGTGTGAGGAAGAGGAGCCGAGGCCCCACCCGGAGGCGCCGCAGGCGCACCAGACGACGAGGCGACAGGAGCCATGAGGGAGCGAAGATCAAGCTTGTGTCGCGGTAGGAGAAATCCAAGAATGGGGACCGAAAACAAGTTTTCTCCCGAGACAGGACGCCTAAATTTCCCAGATGGCGCCACCTTGAAGACCAGATGATTGACGGGTACCGACCCGGGGCCGATGGAGACCGACTAAGAAGACAGGTATCGACCAGCCAAGGGACGGGACCGGTTGACACCAGTAAGCCCCGGGGCAGCAGCCAAGATCCAGCGACCCCGATGCCTCGAGGAGTGCTCGGCAGCGGTGATGCAGGATGGGGCGGTTGTGGCATAGTGCCCCGGGCTCCCGGGTGCCGACCGACCCCAGAGACGTGTTGCCCCAGAGTGTAACGGGGTTACACGCACAAGTGGCTACAGTCACTTGTAACTCTAACAGTTACGTTAGCTGTTAGAGAATGGTTACTTCCTCGGCCTTGATGTACGTTACATCAAGTGCCACATTCATTTACGACCACCACGACGAGTGGTCCATAGACATTTAGGATTCCTATTGGTTGAAAGCAGCATCTTTTAACCAATGAGCGACATGCATAGCAAAGGAATTCTGCCAACCAGCCGTTGGCAGACTCCCAACTTAGAATATTACATTTAGAGGAAGGCAGAAACATAAAACAAAAATAACAGTTCTCATTTTAACCCAAAACATTGTTTGGATCGTTTATTTAGATTAATCTATACTCGGAGGCCCAGTATAATTAACTCTAGTTTAAACTAAGCTACGCTTCCTCATACACGAGCGCACACGTGTAAGCTGTTGCAGTGAGCCAAGGTAGGCCCACTACACCTGGTAGCACTTTATAGTCCGTCCAACGACCGACTACCTGAACGTTCGTACGGGACTGTACGGACGGGGAGCTGAGAACCTTTCATGAACACGGAGGTGCTCATGGAAAGCTCCACTACGCCTGCAACTCATGTTGCACGCGCTGACTGCCTCCACCTGTCGGATCCAGAGTGGGAGGCACTCCAACGACTGTCAACAGTCATTGGAGAGGCAGCAGTTGCCGCGATGCTGCGTACGTTATCGCCGACAGAGCAACATGATGTTGCTCTGGGTTTCATCCTGAAGGAGCAGCGCGACGCTGCTGCCTCTACCGCGGTGCCGTCGGGGACGACACCACGCATGCAATCGTTGAAACTCAACGTGAGCAACTATGTAGGAAGAGAGGGCGAGCCTCTCCTCCGTTGGCTTGTCGAACTTGACACTGCCATTGCGGCTCGACATATCGTCGACCCGTTGTCGAAGGTCGCGTTCGCCATGTCCTGTCTTGGCGGACGAGCGAGGAGTTGGGCGTACGGACGCCGACTCTCAGATCCTACGTGCTTCAGCACGTACGAAGCGTTCAAGGAGGAGCTCAGACAAGCGTTTGAGCCCCACAAAATGAGTTCCGGTCGAGGGCGGAGTTCCTCGACCTGCAGCAAGGTAAGCATGATGTCCATGCTTACGCCCAGAGAGCACGGTACTTGGTCTCGAACATCGTGACCAACCCGATTGACGAGGCGACCAAGGTCGTCACGTTCATGAAGGGATTGAGAGATGGGCCTGTGAAGACCTATCTCTTCCGTGAGTATCCGAATACTCTCGAAGCTGCGATCACTCTTGCGATGCAGGAGGAGTTTAGTCTGAGGCAGGCTAAACTGCATGCGAATGCGCTGAGGCTGCAACCACCTCCGGTCGCGATGGCGGGAGGTCCGGAACCAATGGACCTCTCGAATGCAACGGCTGTTGGCTATCAACGCCAACAAGGAAGCAATGTACGATGCTGGGCATCGTCGCGGAGAAACAAAAAACGCTGGAACCCAGTAGGCGCGGGGCGCCCTACTGGTGAAGCGGTCACGCGTGTCCAACTCGAACATGCGACACTGAGGACTGCAGCCCCCAGTGAGGACCCTTCTCACTGTAAAATGCATGATGACAAACCAAGTCTTGTCATCTTCAACGTGTCGTCGAAAAGAGAGAGCAACTCTTTTCGTGCTTTGGTTGATTCGGGCGCGTCGAATAACTTTGTTCGACTGCGAAGTCTATCAAGGCTTGACTTCGAGGATTTAAAGATACCTCGAAGTATGCTGGAGGTACGACTGGCGACGGGTGTCGTCGTCAAGACCGAGAAGCGCATGGTACGCGTGCGCTTCACGTATAAAGGTCAAGAGTTTGTCGAAACCTTTATCGTCCTGGACCTGGACGATAAGTTTGACATTGTGTTGGGCATGCCGTGGCTTGCACGGCATGATCCGGTAATCGATTGGGAGAAGCGCACTCTCGTGCGCTTCGGTCGCGACCGCGGAACAGTGAGCGATGGCCCTGTTACCGCAACGCACGCACCGACAGGTGCGCGCGACTCCCAGTCAAGACAGCGTCTAGCGCCGCTATCCCGAAACGCCCTGAGCGCGCGCAAACGCGCGCGCAAGAGCAGCAAGCGTCGGCGTCGCCGCCGACGGCTGAAGGAGAAAATGTGTCGATTTCGGAAATCGACACAAGCATTTCAGCGAATCAGAATGAGTCTCCGGCCTCAAGAGGGCCGGATGACGAACATGTGTCACACGCCTCAGCCGTGGAGGCTGACGCGAATCTGATTGTGGGCGTGTCTCCGGTCCGAAGGGACGCGGATGACGTAATCATGTCACACGCCTCAGCCGTGGAGGCTGACGCGAATGTGATTGGATCAGTCTTGGCCAATAATAAGGGCCAAGGTGATGGAACGTCGTCGACTCCGGGAGTCGATGACTTTGATGGATTTGATTCGTCGGCTCGGGGAGCCGACGCACCCTCCGTAATGGGGTCTCCGCCAATGGAAGGCGTCGAGGTATTGAAGTCACGTCGGTTCCGGGGACCGACGCTGCGAAAGACATTTCGCGTCGACTCCGGGAGTCGACGCAACCTTTGCAATGAAGGGCTCCGCCAATAACAGGCGTCGAGGTGAAGATGGCGTGTCGGTTCCGGGAACTGACGCTGCAGGCGGTGCGGACGGTTGCAAACGTTCCGCACCGGAAAAACTTGCATGCTGTCGTGCAGCCGGGCTGCACGACGAAGCGCCGGGCGACCAAGCCGGGCTTGAAGTCGCTCGCCCGCGGGATGAACCCGCCGGCGGTATTAAGAAAGAACACCCGTCCACGGCTGGGCCTGGACGAGGTCAAGAACCTTGCGGAGCCTGGCTCCGTACGACAAGAAGCCGGCGCATGCGGAGAAAGCTGCGCAAGTCTCGGCCAGGGGCCGAGACGCTACAAGGAATGTCTGCCGGGCAGACGAAGGCCGAGGAGCCGGACGTCGAGACGTTGAACGTCTTGACGCGTACCTGTGCCGGGTTCCGGTACAGGGAAATGACTCTCGCTAATTGTAACGGGGTTACACGAATGTTACCCGAAGGGTTACGAAGTGTGGCACACACAGGCTTGTGTGGTGCACACTGTCTAACCAATTTCAGTAGGAGAATCAGTACATGGCTTCAGAGCCACAGATTATGCATATGACTAGGGTTCACTATGCTAGATAGTGAACCAGATACATTTACACCGAAGGCGGCTCTGCCGCGATAAGAGAAATACATTCAGTTTGAAGATTCACAGCTAAGAGTTAAGGGTTGACTCTTGGAGTCCGTAGGGAGTACGGACTCGTGCGTTCTGGTATTAGAACGGGCTATCTTTAGCCGCGACTCTGTGAGTCTGTTACGTCTTCCTCTGACGCTAAAGCTACGGCAGCCCCGCTGCACTTGGTAGCACTCGTAGTCAATACGACACCTGAGTCTGGATAGACTGACCCTCTGTGGAGAATGGAGCAGTTCGCTCACTTGCCCCCGAACCAGCAGGATGCGCTTAAAAAGCTTATGTCCTTGCTGGGCCCGGAGGGCGTGACGCAACTGGCGCAACAAGGCCCCGACGCGGTGAATGCGCGCCTCGAGGCGTTCTCCAGCTACGAGAATGCTCTGTTGGAGCACCTCCAGCAGAGGATGGCGACGGCCGTGGCGCCGCAAGCGCCCGCTACGTCATCCGACGCGGGAACAAGACCCAAGCCGCTCATGTTGAGCGTGAAGACCTTCGAAGGCAAGGAAGGGAAAGCTTAATGCTTTGGACCCGTGAAGTCGAGATGGCTATGAGCTCAGCTCTACTCCGGACGGAGTCGCAGCGCGTGGCACTAGCTATCTCGAAGCTTGGTGGGCGAGCGAGAGAGTGGGCACTAACGTCAGGGACGTCGGTCGACACGGCCTTCCCGACGTGGGACCAGCTGAAGCAGCAACTGTCCCGAGTGTTCGCTCCGCCTAACGAGGCGTATCGCGTGCGCTCACGCTTCCCGGCTACCCGGCAAGGCAAGAAGGATTTGGTGGACTATGTCCAGGAGTTGAGAACTCTCATTGCGGGCATGTCTGCCGAGCCTCTGGCTGAGGTAGTCATCGTCACGGTGTTTATGGAAGGACTTCGCACTGGCGTGGCCAGGACGGAAGTCTTCCGCACTCACCCAAGCTCTTTTGAAGAGGCTGTGAGCATCGCGTTGAACGCGGAGCACAACTTTAAGTCGTCAAGACTTGGGTGGAACGCTCCTCACACCAGTTCGTCGAACGGTCCGGAGCCTATGGACCTCAGCTATGCTGAAGACGAAGAAGCCGAGCTTCGGGCTGCTGAGCAGCGGCGCGGCATCCGCCGATGCTTCATCTGCGGTGACACGCGTCACTTGCGCGCCGGATGTCCGCTGCGCTTGTAGCGCCAGGCTTCGTCAAGCCGCTCTTCGGGTTCGAGCCAGGGCTCTGGTTCGTCTCGGGAAACGAGAAACCCAGTAGGCGCGGGGCGGCCTACTGGGGAGGAACTAAGTTCTATTGAACCTCGGCGAGGTGGAGGTCGACAGGACTTAGCCCCGAAGAGAGCTGTACTCTATAACACGGAACGTGTGTGCAAGCCGGGCTTGCTAGTTGTCCAGGCTTGGGTGAAGGGCTTCACAAAGCCATGGACGATTTTGATCGATTCGGGAGCGTCGGGTAATTACGCCCGGCGTTCCACGATGGACGGAAGTCAGCTTTATGCTGAGGCGCTGGTAGCGCGTGGGAGTGACATCGTCACTGTTCGTCTCGCGACGGGCACTCGTGTCACGGTGCCTAAAGTCCCTGTGGACTTGGGCGTGAAGTTTTTGGATTTTGATAGCGTGGAACGCTGTCTGGTCTTAGACCTCGATTCGAGATATGATCTCATCCTTGGTATGGCGTGGCTGGAACGCCATGAGCCTTGGATAGATTGGAGGTCGAAGACCCTTGGTGCTACGCACTTCTCTCCTGGCGGAGCATTGGCGAGTCATGAACCCACCTCTGCTAGGAAGCAGAAGCGCTTCTGGCGCGAGCACTGGACCGAGTCGGTCAATGTGCTGAACATCGGAGTTTCCGAGTTGGTGGACACTGCGTGTGTCGAGAACGAGCGTTCCGAGCGTGGCTCGTGGACGGCAGGTGGAGCGGCACGAATTCCGCTGAGCGGGTGTGCGCCTGAGGGCAACGCCCCGCTGTACACAAGTGAGGACAAGGTCGGCATGGAGCCGAGGAGCCATGGGCGAGGCCCGGCTGATGAAGGATGTAGAGCGGCACTAATTCCGCTGAGCGGGTGTGCGTCTGAGGGCGACGCCCTGCTGCGTGCCAGCGACGGCGCGGTCGGCACGATGCCGAGGGACAAGGGGCTCTGCCCGGATGAAGGTCGTGGAGTGGCACGTAATCCACTGAGTGGAGGCTGCGGGTCGTGCAGCCCTTCGCTGAGTGTCGATCAAGACACTGGTGCTCCTCTGGAGCTGAATGAGGTGGTGACACCTGGCGTCAAGAAGCACGCGAAATCACGGAGCTCTTGTGGGCGGACAGTGTCCATGAAGAGGCGGCAGCGCCGCAAAGCGCTGGCGGCGCGACGCAAGGCGTCTGCGGTCTCACGAGTCGAGAAGGGTGTGCCGAGCGGTGGGGCTCTACACAAGAGCGAGCAGCTCTACACACTCGTGAATGGAGTGACGGGCGACGTCGACGGAGACGTCAGCCTCACCGACTTGCCCTCACTATCTGCTCTCCTGGAGCTGGACGAGATGTCCTTGGCCGAGTTGGGCGACGCCTTGAAGGCTGGAGACTTGGCGGAGGTGGTGGTCATACGACCTGAAGAAGAGTTGAACTCGTCCTCGCTTCTGGATGAAGCTGTCCTGGAGGACACTAAGAAGGCGCTGAATGCGCGAAGCGGATCGGCGATCCTGAAGGATCCGTCGGATCCCTTGTATCACGTGGTGAAGGATTATCAAGACGTGGTCTCGAAGGAACCGCCCTCGGGGCTACCTCCGGATCGAGGTGTCCGGCATGAGATTGATCTCGTTCCGGGAACGAAGTACTGCGTGACGAGGCAGTGGCCTCTGCCGAAGGAGCAGTGTGACGTCATTGACGCGTTCTTCCGTGCGAAGCACGAGGCGGGCATGGTGCGTGAGAGTAAGTCTCCTCACTCCACGCCGACGTTCTGTGTCAGAAAGCCGAATGGTAAGTGGCGTATTGTGCATGCTTTCAACAAGCTGAATGCCGCCACCATTCCGGCGCAGACGCCGATTCCTCGGAAGGACGTTCTTCAGAACAACATGGCAGGATGTACGATGTACAGTGCGCTCGACTTGGTCGATGGCTACTACCAATTGCTCATGAGAACGAGCGACATCCCTCTCACTGCGGTGAGTACTCTGAGCGGCATGCTCTGGGAGTGGTTGGTGATGCCCCAAGGGCTTTCGAACGCGCCAGCGACATTCAATCGTCTTGTGACGCAGCTCTTCCGGCCCCATCGGGCGTACGCGCAGACGTACTTCGATGACATCTTTGTCCACAGTCGTGCGGAGCACGGGAAGACTGATATGGAGAACCATGTCGAGCACCTGCGTGCTGTGCTCGAGTGCATGCGTCAAAACAAGTTGTATGCCAACATTGACAAATGCATCTTCGGAGCAGAAGAGATTCCCTTCTTAGGGTGCTTCATCGGGAAGCGTGGCCTGAGGGCCGACCCGGTCAAGGTCAAGGCCATTGTTGACTGGCCGGTTCCCCAGAACCAGAAGGATCTTCGCAAGTGGCTTGGCTTGGCCAATTACTTGCACAAGTACAGCGAGAATTACGCTGAGATGGCTCGGCCACTCTCCAATCTCCTGAAGAAGGACGCGGAGTGGTGTTGGAACACCGAGCACCAAGATGCGTTTGCGGCAATTAAGGATAGTCTCCTTCATGCGCCTATTCTGGCTTTGCCAGACCCCGCTCGTCCGTTTAGTGTCGTCTGTGACGCCTCGGACTTTGCCATCGGCTGTGCCCTGCTACAAGCAGACGCCGAGGGGCGCGAGCGCGTGGTGGCGTTCGAATCTCGTCAGCTGAAGGCTGCTGAGAAGAACTATCCTGTCCATGACAAAGAGCTACTTGCGATGAAGTATGCGCTCGTCAAGTTCAGGGTTCACCTGTTGGGCTCTCAGCCGTTCGTGATTTACACGGATCACGCGTCGTTACGCACTGCGACTCAGTCGCCTCATCTCTCGCAAAGGATGGCCCGTTGGCTGTCCTTCTTCGCGGAGTACAACTTCGAGGTGAAGTACAAGCCTGGCAGGCAGAATGTCCTCGCGGACGCGCTGTCGCGCAGGCCGGATTATGAGCTGGCTCATGTAACGACCGTGACTTCGTCATTACCGGATCTGATCCGAACGGCTTATGCCAAGGATGACACTTGTGTCGCGTTGCTGAAGGCTCTCGGGAGCAAGGAGTTTCAAGACTCGGACATTGAATTGTCGGCGCGAGTGCGCGCGCGTTTGCATCGCTACACCCTCGATGGTGGCCTGCTGTTCTACAGCACTGGCTCCGAGGACACGCCACGCGTGGTCATCCCTCATGATGAGGACCTGAAGTATCGTATCCTCTATGAGGCCCACGACACGCCGGTGGCTGGCCATCTTGGCCGTGAGAAGACCTACAGCTCGGTGAGCACCCACTACTGGTGGCCGAAGATGTACAAGTGGACGAGCACTTATGTGCGCACGTGCGAGACGTGTCAGCGTGTGAAGTCGTCACCCCATGCTGCAGCCCCGTTGGCAAGCTTGCCTGTCCCTTCGGGCTGTTGGCAATCCATGAGTATGGACTTTGTGTTTGGCCTGCCGGCGGATGCGGCGGGCAACACTGGAGTCGTGGTCTTTGTAGACCGACTGAGCAAGATGGCTCACATTGCGGCTGTGCCGGATACCATCGATGGTAAGGGTACAGCAACGCTGTTCTTGGACCGAGTGTTTCGACAACACGGACTCCCGGAGTCGATTGTCTCGGACCGAGACCCCCGCTTCACGGGCAACTTCTGGAGCGCGGTCTTTGCGGTGCTTGGCACCAAGCTGGACATGTCCACGGCGGATCACCCGCAGACCGATGGTCAGACGGAGCGAGTGAATCGCGTCGTCGAAGACGTGCTCAGCAGCATTTGCGCTGAGACGCCGAAGCGTTGGAGCGCTATGCTGCCACTCGTTGAGTTTGCGTTGAATAACGCCGTGCATGCCTCGACCGGCTACACGCCGTTCTACGTGAACAGCTTGTCTCATCCCCGCGTCCCGCTGACGCCGCCACGTGGTGGCCTCGGGCTTGGTGGGGGAGAGGAAGCCGATTTAGCTGATCGGCTAGCTGATGTCAGCCCGGCTACTGTTCGTAAACAGGTTGGCACTTTCTTGTCGACGCGCTTGAGTGTCTTACGACACGTGCGTGACGCAATGGCTGAGAGCCAAGACAAGCAAAAGGAGCATGCGGATGCTAAAGGCAGAGGCAATGTTGACAGTTATGAGGTCGGGGACCTGGTATTGCTAAATGCTAAGAACCTACCTACACATGCAGTGTCCGCTGTCTTCAAGACGAAGTTGCGCAGATGTACAAGTGGACGAGCACTTATGTGCGCACGTGCGAGACGTGTCAGCGTGTGAAGTCGTCACCCCATGCTGCAGCCCCGTTGGCAAGCTTGCCTGTCCCTTCGGGCTGTTGGCAATCCATGAGTATGGACTTTGTGTTTGGCCTGCCGGCGGATGCGGCGGGCAACACTGGAGTCGTGGTCTTTGTAGACCGACTGAGCAAGATGGCTCACATTGCGGCTGTGCCGGATACCATCGATGGTAAGGGTACAGCAACGCTGTTCTTGGACCGAGTGTTTCGACAACACGGACTCCCGGAGTCGATTGTCTCGGACCGAGACCCCCGCTTCACGGGCAACTTCTGGAGCGCGGTCTTTGCGGTGCTTGGCACCAAGCTGGACATGTCCACGGCGGATCACCCGCAGACCGATGGTCAGACGGAGCAGTGAATCGCGTCGTCGAAGACGTGCTCCGCAGCATTTGCGCTGAGACGCCGAAGCGTTGGAGCGCTATGCTGCCACTCGTTGAGTTTGCGTTGAATAACGCCGTGCATGCCTCGACCGGCTACACGCCGTTCTACGTGAACAGCTTGTCTCATCCCCGCGTCCCGCTGACGCCGCCACGTGGTGGCCTCGGGCTTGGTGGGGAGAGGAAGCCGATTTAGCTGATCGGCTGGCTGATGTCAGCCCGGCTACTGTTCGTAAACAGGTTGGCACTTTCTTGTCGACGCGCTTGAGTGTCTTACGACACGTGCGTGACGCAATGGCTGAGAGCCAAGACAAGCAAAGGAGCATGCGGATGCTAAAGGCAGAGGCAATGTTGACAGTTATGAGGTCGGGGACCTGGTATTGCTAAATGCTAAGAACCTACCTACACATGCAGTGTCCGCTGTCTTCAAGACGAAGTTGCGCAGATGTACAAGTGGACGAGCACTTATGTGCGCACGTGCGAGACGTGTCAGCGTGTGAAGTCGTCACCCCATGCTGCAGCCCCGTTGGCAAGCTTGCCTGTCCCTTCGGGCTGTTGGCAATCCATGAGTATGGACTTTGTGTTTGGCCTGCCGGCGGATGCGGCGGGCAACACTGGAGTCGTGGTCTTTGTAGACCGACTGAGCAAGATGGCTCACATTGCGGCTGTGCCGGATACCATCGATGGTAAGGGTACAGCAACGCTGTTCTTGGACCGAGTGTTTCGACAACACGGACTCCCGGAGTCGATTGTCTCGGACCGAGACCCCCGCTTCACGGGCAACTTCTGGAGCGCGGTCTTTGCGGTGCTTGGCACCAAGCTGGACATGTCCACGGCGGATCACCCGCAGACCGATGGTCAGACGGAGCGAGTGAATCGCGTCGTCGAAGACGTGCTCCGCAGCATTTGCGCTGAGACGCCGAAGCGTTGGAGCGCTATGCTGCCACTCGTTGAGTTTGCGTTGAATAACGCCGTGCATGCCTCGACCGGCTACACGCCGTTCTACGTGAACAGCTTGTCTCATCCCCGCGTCCCGCTGACGCCGCCACGTGGTGGCCTCGGGCTTGGTGGGGAGAGGAAGCCGATTTAGCTGATCGGCTAGCTGATGTCAGCCCGGCTACTGTTCGTAAACAGGTTGGCACTTTCTTGTCGACGCGCTTGAGTGTCTTACGACACGTGCGTGACGCAATGGCTGAGAGCCAAGACAAGCAAAAGGAGCATGCGGATGCTAAAGGCAGAGGCAATGTTGACAGTTATGAGGTCGGGGACCTGGTATTGCTAAATGCTAAGAACCTACCTACACATGCAGTGTCCGCTGTCTTCAAGACGAAGTTGCGCCCGCGCTTCATCGGACCTTTCAAGGTCGTGGCCAGGAAGGGCCTTGCGTACACGCTCAATCTTCCGAAGAAGATGCGGACGCACCCGTCTTCTACGTGGGCTTGCTCAAGCCGTACCATGACCCGACGCAGGTGCAGATGGAGGCACCGAGGGCGACGAGGTCGCGAGCGTCGAGGACGCAGTCGCAGGCGTCACAGACGCGACCATCATCGCAGGCACTGCAGACACAGGCGGAAGGCTCGGCATCGGCGGTGCCGCGAGCCCTGAGGGCAGAGTTGGAGTCGGAAGTGCCGCAGGCACTGGGGCCCCCGGCGCAGGAAGCGCAGCGGGCGGGCCCTGCATGCGGGCCAGAAGGCCAATCTGACCCTGCAATGCAGCCTGCTGACGTCGAAGCTCGGAGAGCTCCTGGCTACGACGGTCGTCGCGATCGCCATAGTACTGCACCCAGCTCTCCAAGTGTCGGAGCCGGTCCCAGACCTCGCGAGGCACTTGAACCCAGCTCAAGTCTCGAGCAAGCTCGTCGAGCTCCGTGGCAGTACGCGCGAGACGCGCATCGACATCCTGGACATGGTCCCGAAGACGAGTCGTCTGTTGCCGAACCTCGTACAACTCATCATACGTCGCGAGGCGGCTTGGCGCGCCCTCCACCGGCGCTGCTCGATGAGCAAGGGAACCTTCACTACCATGTGGGGCGCCTGCTGGCGAAGCGGCGGTGCCGGGGTCAAAACCAGTATCTGGTGAAGTGGCGAGGGTACCCACACTCAGAGAACTCATGGGAGTTTGAGGTGCCCCTTCGCCAAGACTGCCCAGACGTCGTGGACGCTTTTGATCGGCTTGATCACCAGCGCCCCGTGGGCTCGAGGCCGGCATGCCGGCCGTCCCGCGCTTCCCGGCAATAGGCTGGGGAGCTGCTGGGTCAGCCACATTGCTCCGGGGTTGGCCCTGAGCCACAGCGCTCACTCCCTCACGGGTAGGAGCGACTGGAGGGCTCAAAGGGCGAAGCGCGCAGCGCTAGAATGGGTCTGCGGCTGAGCGTTAGCCGAGAGGCTGCGTTTGGCTCGGATCTTCGCAAAGTCGAAGCGGAGCTTGCGTTCGATACGAACATCCACTTCGCTGAAGCTAGCTCGAAGAGCATCCATGGAGCTAAGCTTCTTCTTCTTCTCAGCCCAGAGCTCGAACTGAGCCTCGTGTTCGATCAGGCTTTCGCCCGGGCTGAGCACCACAGGGTACGTCCGCATTGCGGGCACGGACAACCCCTGCCTTGCAGGCGCAACCGCTCGCGGTACTCGGAGACAGTCGTAGACTGTGGAGTCAAGAGTCGCTGTCGTAGAGACGTTCGAAGAGCGATCTCCTCCGGAGTACGGGCCGCAGGCCCAATGACATGCTGAGCCAGCGTCGGCTGGAAAGCCTGGCGGCATGCCTCCGCGGGGTCACGAGGCCGAAAGCCGTACTCGGCGGTGCTGGGGTTCAGCAGGGGCCGCAACTCGGGGCGCTGGGAGCGCATGGAGGCCAGCTGCGCCGCAACCTGCTCGGATTGAGCCTCGTCCAAAGGGTTGGAGATGACGGGGCCCAAGGGCACTTCCCCGCACGAGGCGGAGAGTACCGTGACTCAGTGAGCTCGCGCAGCTCGCGGAGCCCGGAAGAGCGTTCAGGGAACGGATTTGGAGTGCGCAGCGGTGGCCGCGGCTCCTCCCTCGACAGCGCAGTGTGCTCAGTAGAGGGATGGCTCGACGAGCGCGCAGGAGACACTCGCGCGCGGCGCTCTTGGTCGCGGGAGCTCGACGAGCCAACTGTGGCCGACGTGCCACCTCCGCGTTGTGCCGGCGACGTGGGCGAAGCGTCGCGGCGGTTCGGGGAGCGTTGTGGGGACGCTGCTTCACCCTCATGGCTCGGAGAGCCGACATCGGACTCGCTGTAGTCCACCTCGCCCTCCTCCTCATCTCCGAAGAGATCTTTGAGGTCCATGGTCGGATGGGCTAGTGCTCGAGGAGCTGGGGCGTGCTCGCCGCGAGCGTTGCTTGAGGCGTTGCGCCGCGAAGTACTGAGAGACCGAGAGCCTGGGAGGCGCGGTCGGTGTGCGCACCTGCGCTGGGGAGCTTGGGAGTTCGCAGGCACGAGGTGCCGAAGCGCGAGAGGAGCGAGGCTCCGAGGCGGACCTCGCGAGAGGGTTTCTGCGGTCGAAAGACCAAAAGGCGTTATGACTTGAAGTCATGTGAGGGCGCGTTGCGCCGAGAAGTTCTCAGAGACGTCCACACGATGTGGATTGACTCGTTCGAGAAGGAGGCTTGACGGAACAAGACCCGGTCGTTGACCGTTAAGCGTGAACACCCGTGTCCACGGTTTGGTGGGGGAGGGTGTAACGGGGTTACACGAATGTTACCCGAAGGGTTACGAAGTGTGGCACACACAGGCTTGTGTGGTGCACACTGTCTAACCTATTTCAGTAGGAGAATCAGTACATGGCTTCAGAGCCACAGATTATGCATATGACTAGGGTTCACTATGCTAGATAGTGAACCAGATACATTTACACCGAAGGCGGCTCTGCCGCGATAAGAGAAATACATTCAGTTTGAAGATTCACAGCTAAGAGTTAAGGGTTGACTCTTGGAGTCCGTAGGGAGTACGGACTCGTGCGTTCTGGTATTAGAACGGGCTATCTTTAGCCGCGACTCTGTGAGTCTGTTACGTCTTCCTCTGACGCTAAAGCTACGGCAGCCCCGCTGCACTAATCCTCCGACGCAAGCGTCGGAGTTGACTTCGCTTTCAGTCATGAGCTGGAAGCGCTTCGCGCGTGACCTGCACGATGGACGCATCGAGCAGATTTGCATTCTTTCGGACGCCGAGAGAACGAAGAGCGAGAATGAAGAACTGAGGCAGTTCTTCATGGAGAGCACCACTGAGAGTGAGGACACTCTCAGTGCGAAGACCAAGAAGGAGCGCTTTGAAGAGCAAGGCTGGGACTCGCTTAAGGCGAGCCCCTTCTACGAGATTCTACGGGAGCACGCGGACGTGCTTCCGGAAGAGATTCCTGCGGAGCTTCCGCAGGATGGGGCATCCAGCACGAGATTGATCTCGTGCCGGGCACGAAGTACTGTGTCACGCGGCAGTGGCCACTGCCGCGGGAACAAGTCAAGGCGATCGACGACTTCTTTGAGAGTCGTCGCAAGGCAGGACAAGTGCGGGAATCGAAGCCCCCGCCCAGTGCCCCGACGTTCTGTGTCAAGAAGCCACAGGGCGGTTGGCGCGTCGTTCATGCGTACAACAAGCTGAACGATGCGACGATACCGGCGCAGACACCGATACCGCGAAAAGATGTGATCATCGATTCGATGGCCAAGAGCACCATCTACAGTGCTCTTGATCTGCGCGACGGGTTCTATCAGATCCTAATGCGTGAGAGTGATATCCCTCTCACGGCTATGAGCACGCCGAGTGGCATGCTCTGGGAGTGGCTAGTGATGCCGCAGGGTCTGAAGAACGCCCCTGCGACCTTCAACAGGTGCGTGACGCACTTGTTGCGCTCGGTGCGCGATTTCGCACCGAGCTACTTCGATGACGTGTTCGTCCACAGCCGTGCTGCGGACGGGATGAGCGACGTTGAGATGCACAAGGTGCATCTCCGGAAGCTGCTTGCGCTCATGCGCAAGCACAAGCTCTACGCGAACCTGAAGAAGTGCATCTTCGGGGCGAGCGAGATACCCGTGCTCGGGTGTCTCGTTGGGAAGAACGGTGTCCGCCCTAACCCTGAAAGGTCAGAGTGATCAATGAGTGGCCGACGCCGACGAGCGTCAAGGAACTGCGGCAGTTCCTTGGCTTGGCCACGTACTTGTGCAAGTACGTGAAGGACTACGCGGGCGTGATACGCCCGCTGTCACAGCTCCTGAAGAAGGACGCCGAGTGGATTTGGTCTGCTGAATGTCAGCAGGCCTTCGATGCAGTCAAGCAGGGCTTGACTGAGGCTCCGATCTTGGCGGTGGCCGACCAAGATCGCCCATACCACGTTGTGTGTGACGCATCCGATTTCGCGATCGGATGTGCGTTGATGCAGCACGATCACGAGGGCCGTGATCGTGTTGTCTACTATCAGTCGCGTCAGCTGAAGCCAGCTGAGCGCAATTACCCGGTGCATGACAAGGAGCTCCTTGCCGCCATGAAGTATGCACTTGCGAAGTTCCGAGTGTATCTACTCGGAAGTAAACCGTTCGTGGTCTATACAGACCACGCGTCGCTGCGGACGGCTGTCAAGTCGCCACACATCTCGCAACGTATGGCGAGATGGCTTTCGTTCTTTGCGGAATACAACTTCCGGGTTGAGTACAAACCCGGAAGGCTCAATGTGGTGGCCGACGCGTTATCGCGTCGACCTGACTACGCTACGAATGAAGTCGACGTCAATGCCATTGACGCCATGCGATCGAGCACTCCCACGTCGTCGCTCCTCGACGACGGGAAGGCCGCGTACGCGCACGACGCGGACGCGAAGCTCTTGCTGGCCTATGGCTCAGTACCTGCTGACGAAGCTCGTCAGAAGTTGCCAAGACATCTTCGTGCTCGTGCACACCGTTACCGGGTGCACGAGGGGTTGCTACTCTACAGCGCAGTCAACGACAACGCGGACCGCGTTGTCGTTCCCAATGATCATTACCTGCGACTCAGGATCATGTACGAGTATCATGATGTACCGACTGCGGGGCATCCGGGCCGTGAGAAGACGTATCTTCTTCTCACGAGGGACTTCTACTGGGCCCACCAGTACAAGTGGGTGCGCAAGTACGTCCGTGCTTGCGAGGTGTGTCAACGTGTGAAGCCTGCGCCGTTCGCGTAGGCTCCTTTGCAGTCAGTACCGACTCCGTCGGAGTGTTGGCAGTCCATGTCTTTGGACTTTGTGTTTGGTCTTCCCCCGGATAGCCAGGGGAACACGGGCGTTGTGGTCTTTGTTGACCGCTTCAGCAAGATGGTACATCTTGCTGCAGTACCCGCCGAAGTGACTGCGAAACAGACGGCACGTCTGTTCGTTGACATGGTGTTCAGACACCATGGCATGCCGATGGACATCGTGTCCGATCGAGACCCGCGCTTCACCGCGCACCTGTGGCAAGAAGTGTTCACGCTTCTTGGCAGTCAGCTCTCGATGTCGACTGTGGATCATCCGCAGACGGACGGACAGACCGAGCGCGTGAATCTCGTGCTCGTGGATGTGCTCAAGAGCTACGCCCACTCGTTCCAACACTGGAGCGAGTGTCTGCCGATGGCGGAGTTCGCCATCAACAACTCGGTGCATGCCTCGACCGGGCATACACCGTTCTACGTGAATGCCTTGAGGCACCCACGCCTCCCGAGTTTACTCGGGATGCTGGCTCCTTCCTTAAGTGGGGGAGGATCTACGACTGCAACACAGCAGCCGCAACAGCGCGAAAGAAGACGAAGCCCGCGTCTGTGCAGAGTACAGATGCAAACAAAAAGAAGAAGACCGCGTCTGTGCAGGGCACAGATGCAAACAAGAAGACGAAGACCGCGTCTGTGCAGGGCACAGACGCAACCAAGAAGAAGAAGACCGCGTCTGTGCAGGGCACAGACGCACACAAGCAGAAGAAGAACGTGTCTGTGCGAGGCACAGACACCACATCTACGAACGCAGAGGCCGGGCCTACTGCTGGAAGCGAGCTGAACGAGTTCAGCTCGGACGCAATGAACTTCGTGCAGCGCAGACAAGCCGTCATTCGGTTTTTCCAGGACGCTATTGCAGCTTCTATCGATCGACAGAAGCTGAACGCAGACAATGTTGGCAGGGGCAACACAAATGAATTCAAGAAGGGTTCATTGGTTTTGTTAGCTACTCAAAACCTGCCTAAACATGCCGTTTCCACTTCGGAGCGAGTAAGCTCGCTCCGCGCTTCATCGGGCCGTTCACAGTGTTGGCACGGCACGGCAACGCCTACACGCTAGACATTCCATCTAGCATGCGCCTCCATCCGACGTTCTACGTCGGACGGTTGAAGCCATACCTGCAGCACGAGCTACCTAGCTCGGCTGAACCAAAGCAGAAGACTCGGCGGAAGCCATCATCTCCTCCAGCGCAAAGTCGCGCTGGAGCAGCAGGTCGAGCTGGAGATCCAGCCCGGCCGGGACGATCGAGGCGGTCTAGGAGACCGTCGCAAAGTAAGGATACTCAAGAGCACCGAGCGCAGCGCTCTGTAGCTACTCCACGACCGAGTTCCGGTCGTGGGAGAAGCGAGAACAGGGTCAACACCAAGTTGACCCCACACGGGGCGTGCTCCCACCACCGCCGCCACCAATTCGTGACGCACACGGCTCAACTCGATGGATAGTTGAGCGGATTGTTGACCACAGTATCCCGAGAACGAACTTAAAACCAGTTCGTTTTCGTATTCGTTGGAGAGGATTTCCTCCCAACCAAGATACATAGGAACCGCGGAACGTCTTGCTCCAAGACGTTCCGGACATGGTGAAGGCTTACGAAGCCCACCATGCACTACACACTGGACAGTAATGCGAACGCTGTTGTTAACAACAGCGCCCGAAGACACTTCGAGGGCAGGCCGTGATGCCTGCCGCCGCGGCAGCGAAGCGCTTCGCACATTGCCGCGCATGATACTCAGCAGCAGAGAGGTCCTCCGCTGCTGCGCCAAAGGTCTTCAACTTCAACGTGCTCGTTCTATCACGAGCACGCTCTCTTCTAAACGTCATGCATTGACCAAACAGTCAATGGTGGTTGACGTGCCGAGACCGGCACGTCTAACCTTGACGGGGGGATGGTGTAACGGGGTTACACGCACAAGTGGTTACAGTCACTTGTAACTCTAACAGTTACGTTAGCTGTTAGAGAATGGTTACTTCCTCGGCCTTGATGTACGTTACATCAAGTGCCACATTCATTTACGACCACCACGACGAGTGGTCCATAGACATTTAGGATTCCTATTGGTTGAAAGCAGCATCTTTTAACCAATGAGCGACATGCATAGCAAAGGAATTCTGCCAACCAGCCGTTGGCAGACTCCCAACTTAGAATATTACATTTAGAGGAAGGCAGAAACATAAAACAAAAATAGCAGTTCTCATTTTAACCCAAAACATTGTTTGGATCGTTTATTTAGATTAATCTATACTCGGAGGCCCGAGTATAATTAACTCTAGTTTAAACTAAGCTACGCTTCCTCATGCACGAGCGCACACGTGTAAGCTGTTGCAGTGAGCCAAGGTAGGCCCACTACACAGAGGATGTACCCATTTCCCGGGTACCGGGTGTGTCCCACATGAAGAAATCCAAGGAGCCAGCACCTGACGACCTGCGACGTCAGACGAGCCGACCCCGGAGGTATCCGGACCAGCCCATAGTGAACCCAAGTGATTAGCAGATATTAGTGAGAAACCCATAGTTAAGCACCTCCCCGGGGCCAGTGGCCATGGAGAGGTACGCAATTCAGTCTAACTTTTTCCCCAAAGAGCTCAGGTCGCCCCGCGTTCAGGAACTCCGAAGGTAGTAAGGCCGCGGTCACTGGGACCCGCTCTGATAGACTAACCCCAGGTAAAGCGATAACATCTTTGCCAGGGTCTCCCTCTAGGAAGCCCCAGGCATTTCATATTTGTCCCCCCGGAGCGCGGTCTAGCCGGCACGGGTAAGGGCATTCCATATTCTCAGGGTCTCGCCCCGAAAAGTATTGCGGCCGTCGCCGAGGGAGTCTTGCTCCGAAAGACCTGATTGCATATTCTAGTTGCGTGTTAATTCCGCCCCGGGAACCAGGTAGCGTCCCCGGGTGATTGATTGTATTGCTACTAAACCAGCGTACTGATAAGGTCGGGACTCCCAGGAGATCCTCAGTGGTTGACCTTCCCTCTGATCCAAACAACCGATTCGTAGGGGGTACACAAGGTGAGGTTACTGACCGAGTCCTAGGGCGCCTTGCTTCTCTATAGCGAGTACTTGCCCCGGGAACTCACGGCCCCGGATAAATCCCTCGTCCGGGCGGGCCGCCTATCTACTAGGAGATTCGCTCTCCAAGTGCTCTAGATTCTCTGTCTAGGAAACGCAACCCGGGAACTGACGGGGTGTCAAGGGCGAAAGCTCAAGGCGCTACATCACACCTCAGCGAGATCGTCCATCGGCGTATGCATCTACAGATCTCCATCCTCCTCGAGAAAAGAGTCCAACGAGAGATCCCCTTCCGCGTCAAACAGGCTATCGAACAACAGGAAGTCTTCTTCGTCGAGGGCCGCCGCCGCCATGCCGCTGATGAGGTCTGCTATGAGCTGCCTGTGGTGGAGACACGAGACATGGCTTTTGCTTCACTTGAGCGTCAAAGTTGCGGACGTGTACAGAGTGATTGTCAAATAGAAATGACCGGTCAATTCATATCTGACCTGGGTGATATTTCGGAAATGGTTTGGCCATTTTGTGGCTTCTCAAGTGGTGATATTTTTTTACACCATTTGTCAATTCTGACCCCCCCCCCAATAACACTGTGTATATAGACTTTTTGGCATGATGGACAATGGTGGACAGTATGCGAGACACACACTTTAAAGATGTAACCGAGGGCTTTCTTCCCTAGGAGTAAGATAGTGTATCTCTCAAAACTGCGGTCAGGTTAGCTTCAAGTTTTGGTGGTTTATTTGTCCTTGGTTTGGAGGCTGTTGGGGCTAACAGTTTTAATAGTATTTTTCTTGGAAAGTGTAAGTTCTGCATGGTTGTGTTCAAATAGATAGTTTTATTGCGAAATGTTCAGGTGTACACGCGGTCAGATTACTTTTAAAGTCCAAGTTGTGAAACTGCGGCACCACAGTGTGCATCTTTGATCATTTTGACTTAAAAATATGTATCAGCCCTGTGCTCCCAGGAAAAAAAGTACTACCTCACAGAAAGAATGGCTAACAGCATGATTGCGTCTCAAAACCTCAGGTAATTCTTTTGAAAATTGATACGTAGTTTTAGCCAATCAACACGCATATAACTGCTAAATATTGACAGGAAGAAAGCATTTTTGAAAAGTGAATGAGGGCTATTTAACGGTATCTGAGTGCTAAATGAGAAAGCCCAACAGTAAACTTCGTGTGAGGTACGGTAGAAAAGTATGGTCTTCCAGCCAAAGCGCAGAAATCTTGACTCGATCAGCATAAACACCTCAGTCAGTTTTGGCCACCACATTTTGCGGTTGATGCGAGATGCAAGTTGTGGATCTACTATTAATACGTACCGTCGAGGGACATCAAATATGCATGAGAGGGACGAATTAAATGGATATGCGGGACAGAATCTATCCATCCGCGACGGGTTTGATTGGGACAAATTGCATGGATAGCAGTTATAGAAACGCGCAATGAAAGTTGACTTAAACTTTCGTTAAGAGCTCCGCTTCGCTTGTATTTTAATGATCGTCCTAAAACAATTCCCACGCACATGCATTTAAAAATACATGTGGGTGGGAATTGTCATTTTTTTAGGACGATCAAATCTGGGGTTCTATTTTTCGCATCTATTACGATTTTTGAAATCGATTAAATTTGGTACTACAGTATTAGTTTTAGACTTGAGAGCGAAGGGTACTTAGTTTTTGGATACTGTAGGTGCATTACATTAATGTAAGTTAGTCTAGCTAATCTAGCTAACGGCTCAGTCAAACCGTCCGGCGCGAAGGCTGTAGACGCTTGACGGGCGGGGGGGGGGGGGGTAACTAGGGCTCCGCGAAGGCTGGGTTAGAAGGTTTTTGGTATAAACGCTCCAAGTTGTTTTGATACGAACCACGGGCATCTCCTGCGCCTGCTTCGCAGTCGCAGCGTCTGCCCGGTAATTCACCTCAAAACTGTAGATGCGTGATATGTCTTGGCGGTACTTATACACAGTGATAAAACGAACCTTGCTTTGTAGCTTGTAGAAAAATGAAAATGTTTAGTTTTGTATGCTTCAGCAGCAGTTCATCCGCTTCAATCATTCACTTTACTTTACTTCACTCCAACTATCTGTACACGGTTCGATAGATGTTACTGACTCATACCGGTTCAATCTGCCCACGCATATAAACCTTTTGGAGGGACCGGGGTCACACCGGTTTCAGGACAATGTACCAGTTAGGTGTCAAGAGGGGTCATCTTTTGACTTGACGTACCACGGATATAATCCTATTTGGTCTGCGATAGCAGCACTAACGTTGCTTCCTATCCCAGTATAACCATCGGCTAAACCCCTTTGCCATCATTCCTAATGTGTGCGAGTGGACAAAGCGGGCCATCAACCAAAATGAGTTGAGTTTGTACTGTGCAGTTGATGAGTGACTGTTCTCCTACGGGTGCGAAAGTGCCGGTCCCAATACTCAGCTGAGAGATGAGCGAGCCGACGATAGGATCTGCAAGTACAGTACCTCGCGAGGCGACAATCCGATGACCCACAACCCAGCTTCAAGTGCGGCTCGAGTCATCAGCTCGACGTGGACAGCGTTGCTCAATGGCAGCGTATATATATTACACTCGTCTTTCGCTCAGAGACTCTGGCCTTCGGCTGTTGTGGCATGGGAGGCGGCTCGTTCCCGAGTACGTCGATCCGTGGGAGGGGGGAATGCACCAGAACAATACTCCAAGTACATTGTTCACTCGTCAACTCGACTCCATCGGATGAGGGCTCACGACTCGCGGGTGCGTTGAAAGTTTGGTGACGCGGCGATGCGAGGCTGCAGGAGATAGGTTAGATGTTGCTCGAGGTGCTCGTTGATACCAATAGTTCAGGTAGAGTGAAATAATGCAAACAGTTTTTGAACGCTCCAAGAGGATCTGGATTCAATCTGGAGCCACCACCCGTATTTCGTTGTTTCTCCTCAACATATTCCTCATTGTTCGCACGCGGCCCTCTGCCAGGCCGCCGTGCCACTGAAGTCCCGGGTGCTCTCTGCTGAGCAAATCTTAAACTGACTGTTTTAATGAAGCCTCTGGCTATTGTAGCGGCCAGCAGCCTTTGTTTCGTCAACAGTAAAGGATTGGCGTGGTTGAACTACCGATGGGAGGATCCCAGCGGATCACTTCCCCCCGAACGTGGAGGAATGATAACCGCTGGAGTTACTCGGTAGCAACGCGCCGTCGTGGTCGGCGCCGCGCACCACGCTGGCGCGGCAGTCGCGCTGAGGTGGAATCCGTGGTGTTTGGGCGCGTGAGGGTGCGAGCCATAGCTGCACGCAGCGGATCATCCGGCGCCGCAGCCACGAATGCATGGAAGAGCTGCGGAACGTCCTGCTTGATACTGTCCGCAGGCTCCCATGAGCTCTCAACATCGTCGAGGCCGTACCACTTCACAAAGATCTCATACCGGTGCGTGGCTGGGCTCAGCCGACAGTCGCGCAGCGCTTCAACAAGGTGACCGCCTTCACCGTAGATCGCCTGTTCTTGTAATTCTTCGACTTGACCACGCCCAGCGTCGCGATACAGCTGTAGACGAGAGGCGTGACGCACGGACACCTCAAACGGCTGCATCGATGTCTTGGACTTCAAACGTGAAGTCGTTCAGAGCGCGAATAATGCGCTTGGGTCCCCGCCAGACTAGCGCGAGTTTGTTGCCGCTCCGCCCAGTAGCCGTCGCGGCGAGCACGAAATCGCCTTCGCTAAACTTTTGCAGCTTGACGCCTTGGCGGCGGGCGTGTCGTTCTCTCGCGGCGCGTCGGCGCTTCTCACTAGCGTCGGTCATCTCGGCGTGTAGTCCGTCCAGCGCCACCCGAACATGCTGCAGATGGGCCTGCATCTCGTGCTCAACACAGTGAAGGGAAGCGTCTTCGGGATCGCGTGGATGTAGGATGCTTGTCAACTGGTTCCCGCCGGGTAACGCAGTAAACGCCGTTAACGGCGCCGTCCCACCGAGTCGGTCAGCTGGCATACTGTTCAGTGCTGCTTGGACGACCGGAAGCAGAGCGGGCCAATCCTGGATGGCCAGTCTGCGCTCGCTGAGGAGTGCTTTCAGGCACTTCAGGATCTCGCGATTAACCACCTCGACAGTCCCGTTCGCCCACGGTGTATAGGCGGTCACGAAATGATGTTGCGCACCGAGTGCGCGCTGCAGCCTGTCAATGATCTGGTTTCTGAAGTGGGCCCCTTGGTCCGACACCCATTGGTGCACTACTCCAAAACGCTTAAACCAGTCGATCAGCGCCTGGTAGGCGCTATCTGCGGTGGCTTGGAGGCAGGCGACCAGCTCTACGTATCCGCTCATCCCATCCTTTAGCACTAGGACGTATTTCGCGCCGCCTTCACCTTCAACTATGGCCAGGTAGTCAAAGTGAAGGACCTCGTTTGGCTTGGTAGCCCGCAGCGTCTCACCGTACGGACGAGGAATGCGGCCACTTGCTGTCACCATGCAGTGCAGGCATCCACCCACAAACGCGGCGACGTCGACCGCGAGCGTCTTCCAGTAGAATACTGCCTCGAGGGCTCGCTGCGTCGTCAGAACGCCTCGATGTCCACTTGCACCGGCGTGTGCAATCACACACAATCTCTGCTGAAGATCGCCTGCATCCGCAGGAATCCAGACCCTACCAGTCGGCGTGACAAGCAGCTCCCGCACGGGGTCATGTTGAGAGCCCTCAAGGTCGCGGTCGGCTGCGCGTGCTTCCTCCTGACTTGCCTTGATCTCGCTCTCCGACGGCCATACAAACTCAGGGTCCTCGAGGGGTGACACACGTTCTACCACGGCCAACCGTGCCATCCTGTTGGCACGATGCTCGTCCGCTTGCACTGGGCCCGCGCCCCAACGGCTGAGCAGATCTCCCCAGACGTTCACCTCCCCAGGTACATGCTCAATGATGTACCGGAATGACATCAGCGAAAGCGCCCACCGCTGCAGCTTATCAGCTTGGTATCTCGCCATGGTGCCATCAGTAGCATACGGGTTGAAGATGTATACCAGGTTGCGATGATCGGTATACAATCGGAAGCCACGCGGTCGGAGCAATAGATACTCCAGGCGACGTGTCGCTTCAACAATCGCATAGGCCTCCTTTTCGATCGTGGACCAGCGACTTGCAGCACCAACGAAACGTCCACTCAAGAAGGCTAGCGGGCGATGGTTCTGGTCGTCGAGCGGGAGCTGGGCCTCACCAGGTGGAAGCTGCGTCACAGCGGCACCCCAGTAATCCTGACTAGCATCCGTGTACAGACAGACGTCCATTGTTGGGCTCGGATGCGCGAGTGGCACCATCTTCAGCAATGCAGCACGCACCGCTTCAAAACTCGCAATCTCCGCGTCTCCCCACGCCACTTCTTCAAGGCGCACCTTCTCCAACTGATTCTTCTTCCGTGAGCCTGCGACCTGTGCTGCGCGTTCTAGTACTTCATAGAGAGCTGCCGAAAGGCGAGAATACTCCGGAATACTTTGGCGCATCCAGTTTGCAGCACAGACAAATTGCTGCAGATCTCCAGCCGTGCGGGTTTGCTGCATCTCCGCCAGCCCCTGGACTCTCTCCGGGCAGTGCTTAACACCGTCGGCGGAGATTATTCTTCCGCACCACTTGACCTCGGTGGAGAAGAACGTGCACTTCTTGGCATGGAGTTTTAAACCATACTGTTCACAGCGTGCCAATACCTTGTCCAGCACTTCAAGCAGGGCTTCCTCGGACTCTGCATAACCGAGGATGTCATCTAACCAGGCCAGCATGCACTCCCCTAGCAGGTCTCCGAAGATCTCTTCAACAACACCCTGACAGTACGCAACCGCGTCTGTAGCGCCCATCGGCACTCGCGTCGGGGTGTAGATCCCACGATGAGTCACAAAGGAGTAGAACTCCTGGGAGTCCGGGTGCAGGGCAATTGCCAGTAGCCCTGAACCAATCCAGCACGAAAGAACTTGGCCCCTTCCAGCTCGCCGATTACCACATCAAGCACTGGCATGGGCCAAGGCATCGGCTCCGTCCTCTCATTCACACCTCGCGTGTCGATTGTCATCCGAGGGTCAGCGTTCGGGTCGGTATCCTGCTCCTTCTTACGCACAATTCTTGGCGCCGAGGCCCGGCGACTACGGTGATTCTTATAGATAAGGCCGTTCGCAATCAAGGCGCGTGTGTGCCTGTCGCGAAAGTCTCGATCAGTAGGAGAGAGTAGCGACGCGGCTGTGCTCGGACGGGCTGAGCTCCTTCTTTCAGGCGGACCTGCATCGGCGCGACACAGACTGGGGGGTCTTTGCCAAACTCCACGCGAAAATTGTCGGCACGCACGCGAAGTATCGATGTCAATTTTGCAGTTCCATCCAGTGTCAGCCCCATTTTCGACGCAACCTCGACTTTCTTCTCGAGATAGTGGATTACCTCGGTCATATTCGTGGGGTTCATGGCAGGTGTCGCCGTGCGAGTCTCGTGTCGCGCCACCTTTCCTTCTTCATCTTCAGTCGCCTGCGGGGTCCAGCTGCAGCATGCGCATCCTCTGCGTTGTTGATGACGCCTCGCCTTGCTCCTCAACGCTCAAGTGGTCACCGCCGAGCTCCCAGTCAGGGCTTACGCTCCGAGCCTCCACTAATAACTTGTCAGTTGAGTAACCGAGAAGTTGCATTATAGGACGCCCGACGATGATCTCCATGCTCAGGTTTTCTTCTTCAACATAGAACGACAAGTTCCGCAGCATCAGCGGTCCCGCTGATGTAGTCAAGATGATCTCTCGGAAGGTGACCGTACGGGTTACGTCAATACTGCCTTTGCCGACAGGCGAGAGCGTCACGCCTTCCACCGCGCTTATACTCAACACCTTGCCCATTTTCTCCAAAGCGTCGAGAACACCCCGTGCAACGAGCGACGTGTCTGCACCGGTGTCTAGCATTAGGGCAGTGACAGCAACTCCATCAACAGCAGCTACGACCGAACCACGACCGTCAGCCTCCTTGCGCTTAGCGGCGTCTTCGACGCCAAACTTGCGAATACCCGTCTCCCTTCGTGCCTCGCGGCGCTCGCGGAGCTCACGTAGCAGTCGCGCTGCCTCTTACGGCCCACAACGAGGACACACGCGCACTTTATGTTCACTTGAGTTACATTTCAGGCAAGAGCCTCTTGCGGGGCGGGAGGCACTCGTCGCCGCCGGGGTTGCCGCACTTGTACCAGCCACCGATGATGCGGGAGTGGCCTCACCTCCGCGTCCGCCCCGGCTGCCACCCGTGCCCTGGCCTCGTCCGCCTCGTCCTTGCCGACCTGGCGGATGTCCGCGACCGCCATTGCCTCCGCGACCAGTGTTGACGTCCCGGCTGGTGGTAGGCGGTTGCGAACGTTGGATCGTCGTCTCCCGCGGCACGATGTGCTCCCAGGTCATGAACTCCCGCAGCAGCTGGGTCACCCACGCGCAGAAAGGAACTACCTCGTTCTTGTACTTCTTATTCTGCTGCAGTGTCAGCTTCGTCACGACCACAGCCTTAAAGCTCGGAGGCGCCAATGCATCGGTGAGGTACTTCACCAGCCGACGCTGCTCATTGTCGAATGCCGTATCCGTCAAGTTGAACTTGTCCAAAATACCTTCCAAGTCCGCCTGCAAGTTCATCATCCTACTCTCGGGCTCTGGCCAGGTCGTCTTCATCTCCAACTGTTTCATAGCGACATCCACCGCCGCATAGTCAACCAGAGACGGAACCTTAGCCTGTAAGAAGTAGTTTACCCACTGCTGCTCCGTGATCAGGTCCGGTGACGTATTGAACTCGTACCGTGCTATCATCCGCTTCGTTCGGGACTCGACGCATGCGGCCACAGGCATCGCAAACGCTCCGCCGTACGGCGTCTGCAGAGCATTGACGGCCGCCAAGTAGGTCTCGTACTTCTGCATAAAGTCACGCCGATCCTGCATCGTGCGGCCGGCAAACCTCGGCGGTAGCGGTAGCGCGGGAGCTGCGGCGACGCGCTGTTGCGTCGACAGCGGCGCCGGTCCGGGGCTTGCTGTCGGCATCTCCACGTCGTCATCCGCGCCTTCAATAGCGTCGAAAGGGTTGGGGATCCGGATGGTCAGCCCTGGGGATCCGGGCCTTGGCGACGCCGCGCTATCAAGCTGCATCGCAGCCGTCCGGGCCACCAGTTCTTCGTCTACGGTGGCTCCATCATGTTCCTCGACGCCTCTGTCCTCATGCCCATCTCCGGCGTTGTGAGCACCGCGCTCTTCGCCGGTTCTCTCTGCGCCGGCGCGATTCTCTTCGTCATGCTCCATTGTGTCACGCGCTTGAGCTCGCGCGGAGTCGGATTGTCTTGGAACTCTAGTATTTGACTAAAGTTAACTTTGTTCGCACGCGGCCCTCTGCCAGGCCGCCGTGCCACTGAAGTCCCGGGTGCTCTCTGCTGAGCAAATCTTAAACTGACTGTATTTAATGAAGCCTCTGGCTATTGTAGCGGCCAGCAGCCTTTGTTTCGTCAACAGTAAAGGATTGGCGTGGTTGAACTACCGATGGGAGGATCCCAGCGGATCACTCATAACTCCCGCATCTTACAACTTTTTTGTCTCTAGAATTGGCTGTAGTATTTCAAAACTGGCGTAAAAGTACTTTTGTACTGCCATACGCGTACAGTCGTTTTCGGTGGTCGACAGGCAAACGCTCCGATCTCGTCAACAGAAGTGGCCCTCGTCCCAACGCTGCAAAGGCAGCGCGCGCCCGCCGGAATTCGCCTCGATTCGCACACTCGTACATCGATCGGTGAAGTGAGTCAACTGGGAGACGACGATCCGGATACTTACGCCGATGGTCTACCACAGCTTCAAGTGTAGCTTTGAGTCACACCATTTCGACAGCCAGGCTGCGTTTCCACGCGCGCGTTGCTTTTGTGCGGGCCAGATCCATCATCAAGCCTTGTTTATTGTTGTTATTATCAGCCCCGCAATAGTCACCGTACTGGACTGCTAGACAACTCTAAGTGCCACGTCGAGCTGAGTTGGCATACATACTATACATTGTGCCCATGACTCGCTGTTTAGTGCCGAGGGATTTTGATTTCAAGGCCCTTTCCTCCACAACAACAGCCCCGTCGGCTACTGTCGTGCCGTGCGAAGCGGCCCAAGCGGGTCTCCAAGAGCACAAGTGTGTTCCGTCGAGAAAGGAAGAGGAACAACAACAACAACATGGAAATCGGCCGTGGCCGCCCCAGGATGGAGCCGACGATGTGATTCTGCAGCACTTACCAATTCGCCTCCAAGCGACCAGTGGCATCTGTCGACAACCAAACAATGAACTACTCAAGTCGCGCCATGACCAGCCAGCCCACGACTGCGCACGGAGGCAACAGCAAGACAACCACTCGGCTAGATGAACAACGGGTCGGGTCCCGACCGAGTTTTGCCGCTCGCGTGGCCAAGTTCATCTTCCGACGGAGTCGATCCGCTGGAGAGTTGCGGGCCAAGTCCTGGCCTGGACGTGACGATCCTGTTCCGGTCCCAGTCATTGCGTCTGAGGTCGTGCCATTGAGCGCCGATCAGCAACCTAGTGCCAGCATCGTCATCCCCAACAGCATCGGCTCAACGGCACTCGTCTCCGTGCCACGCACCCGATCTATGCGCATACCCAAGCGATCTGAAGGCCACACCGGCGGCAGTCAAGCTGAGTGGCGGCATCGACAGGCTCACTGCGCGAACTGCGAGCGTCTGTTCTTCAAGTCGATGTCGTCTCTCAGTAGCAGCGCCGGTCGATTCTGCTCGCTAGACTGCAAAGCCAACTTCGAGTATGTGAATCTCCTCCAGGAGACGATGGACGTGGAGTTCGGCAGCTTCAGCAGCGAATCGTTCGGTTCGAGCCTGACAGGAGACAGCAGCCAAAGCAGCATCCTTCATTCCTCTAGCATGTATCTGTAGTTCCGTGTGGTAGGATAACGCATTACGTATATATGCTGTTGTTGCGAAGTGTAATGGCAACTTGAAAACTGTGTCGAGCCTAGACTTGCCGTAGGTAAAATGCAAAGAACTGGGGATTTGCATCAACTTCAACGTAATCCGGTCAGTAGAAAGCGACCACACTGGCGCTGATGCAAGCTACAGGTAGAAGGGAGATTTGCACGTCTACGGCCGAGCCCCCCTAGTTTAGGCGGCAGCGGGTGGGTGGATCAAAAACCGTCTAACTCCTTATTACTGTCAAAGGCGACACCAAGCAGCACGGCCCCAGATCACTCACCGGCAGGCCTGTTCGTACCGGTCACCGCAGTTGGAAACGCAGGATTGACAATATTACTACGAAGGTCACCAAATAGATTTACAGGCAATGTTGACCAGGGGTTCTATTCACACCAACTACTAGTAACCCAATCTACACCTCGATAATTTATTGTTAGAATACATCTACCCGAACGACATTTTGCCAGGGTGCGTTCAGATAGAGCTTGCGTACATATCGCGTCGTGTCGATCTTCTTTCTTCTTACAGCACTGTGGCGAACAGACAATGTTGAGCGGCCCTACCGTACTAAAACTGGCGACCTTGGCATTCTATGACAAGCCACTCGACTCAATCGTATCGAGTATATACTATTATACCCTCCTCGACTGCCAGCACTGTAGACTGCACCTATGGTGGGCTGGCTACTCAGACCCAAGGTTGCTTTCGGTGGTCGTTCGGTGATTCCGTTATCAGACGTGTGTGCGCAATACTTGCTGCACGGCAGCGCGCGCCCACCGGAATTCAGCTTCGGTCCTGTACATCGAGCGGCGAACGGGAGACGACAATCCGAACACTTGCGCCGATGGTCTATCAAGCTTCAAGAGTCGGTGCTCGAGCCCCGCCAATTATTCACAACCAGGCTGCGTTTCCACGCGCGCGTTGCCTCCTGCCCATAGTGAAGTCTCGAGTCTTGTAATCAGGCCATAGCCGTCGTGCTGAGCTGGTAGACAACACCAGGACAACTCCAGGTGCCACGTCGAGCTGAGTCGACGTATACCGAGGTCCATTGGTCGGGGCTTTTGATTTCAAGGCCCTTTCCTCCACAGCATTAGCCTCGTCGACTACTGTCGTGCCGTGGGAAGCGGCCCAAAGCGGGTCTTGAAGATCACGAGTGTATTCCCCGGTCGAGTAACTAACAACACCAGGGACGGAAGTCCGTAGGAGCCGCCCCGACATGGAGTCGAGGAAACCATCCGAGCACTTCTGAATTCACCTCCAAGCGATCGGTCAACCATCGAACAATGAACTCCTCAACTAATATGACGACAAGCCGACCCAAGGCTGTCTGCGAAGGCAAGATCAAGCACCAAAATGCAGAGGCAATTGGATCCCGACCGAGTTTCGCGTCTCGAGTGGCCAAGCTCATCTTCCGACGGGGTCGATCCTCCGATGACGTGCGAGCCAAGTCCTGGCCAGGACGCGAAGAGCCTCTTCCGGTCCCGGTTCCTGCTACTGCAGTTGTTCCGACGAATGCTGATCGGCAACTTAGTGCCAGCGTTGCCATCCCCAACAGCATCGGCTCATCCGCACTCGTCTCCGTGCCACGCACCCGATCTATGCGCGTACCCAAGCGATCTGAAGCTCACAGCAGCGGCAGCCAAGCTGAGTGGCGGCATCGACAGGCTCACTGCGCGAACTGCGAGCGTCTGTTCTTCAAGTCGATGTCGTCTCTCAGTAGCAGCGCCGGTCGATTCTGCTCGCTGGACTGCAAAGCCAACTTCGAGTATGTGAATCTCCTCCAGGAGACGATGGACGTGGAGTTCGGCAGCGTCAGCAGCGGGTCGCTAAATTCGAGTCTGGAAGGAGACAACAGCTTCTAGAGCTACTCTTGCTGACCCCTCCCCCAGATTATTGTAGCTTTGTAGTTGCGTGTCGCTTGGACAATAAAGACTTGTATACCTATGCAGCAAGAAGAGAATTGTGACGATGGAATTGTTGCCGTACGCCAAGGTATTGAGGCGAGAAAAATCGTGAGGATTTGCAACCACTTCAACCTCTTACAGCTTGTGATTGGTGATACATGTACTCGAGTTCGAACGCTCCGATTGTTGCTGCACGATGGAGCGGCCATTGTTCGTCTGCGCGGATGACATCGCTATACATGTAGTTTTCTCAGTTCGGTGGCTATGTACGGGTGGTACAGGCGTGTGCCTGACACACGATCTGGTAAAGCGTGCTGCTGCGCGAAGCACCTCGGTGCCCGATCACCGGAAGGAGAAACCAGCTTCGACGCTGCTGTTGCCACCGCGTATTATATTAGCGAGATGATACACCCACGAAAGGCATACGTGTAAGCTTAGTAACTACAAAACTCTCAGGGTCGTTCACGTCAGCTTACTCCCCGACTACAGCGCATCGACACAGCGACTAGATTCAGCGCGCGTACGGAGCGCTCGTTGCATTCGCGTCGACTCAAGAACGCTTGTTGCCTCAACCCCGAGCGGGCAGCCCTGGTCTCCTGTCGACTATTGTACAGTACTTGCAAACGTAAAAGTGGAGGACGACGCTTCTGAGCAAAATTACTACATGTAGCACCGTCGTCGTCACTTATTACGGAGGTGACTGAGAGCCTTGGTGAACTTTGGCCATCCACTTGAAGCCACCACCAATACTGCGCTACATTACGTGCTCGGCTACCAGCGCACCAAGCAAGCAAGATACAGGAAAAAGCGCGCGTATAAGAGCAGAGATCCAAAATCATCTTAGCCAGGGTATAATAAGCTTCACACTGCCTGGATGACTGACAATGTAAGCTCTGACTAGGTACTATTAAAATGCATGTATATGCTTGATGAAGGCGTATAAGTTGTTACCCTGCTCTTATACGCGCTTCCCTGTAGTACATGTAATACGGCCGGCCGCGGATTAGCCTTTGCTATACTGTACTGTACTAGTAATACGCCTGACTTATCGGGCTGTGTTTTTTTTTTGCACTTGCACCACCGGCACAATTAGCTGATTCGATTACACAGGAATAGCAATCTTAACGGTATCTTTATTTGAGATTGTTAGTGCTTCTACGGTATGTGCAGTACATCAATCCGTTCATAGAGGTTTCTGAACCGTATTATTCGCAAGCTTGAAGTCAGGCGTTCCGCCGTCTCACCCACCACGCCTGACCGAGCAGTGATGCCGCATAAATGCCGCGCCGCAGTCCAGTGGTCTCACCGCCTCCGCTCCGCTGCCGGCCACCCTCAGGCCATTCCTGAATCGACCCGCGTCCGTACAAGTCACCTCTGCCCTCCCCCAAACCGGCCAGCCATGCACAAGTCTGCGCACGACTTCAACGAGGCCAAGCGCCAGAAAGACATCATCTCCTGGGACGCCTACACCAGCGGCCTCAAGGCCGGCGCCTGGGCCAGTCTGGCCATGGGCGCGGCCGTCTACAGCGCCAACGCGTACCACAGCGGCTTCCGCACGCGCCTGGGCGTGAGCGGGAAGTGGGCGCTCGTGGTCTCGGCCTACCTGGCCGGGTTCGCCATCGTGGCCGAGAATCGTCTGCTGGCCGGGGCCAGGAACCCGGACCAGTACATGGCTACACTCGACCCCAACTTCGTCGAGGTCCGCATGATGAAGAGCCAACTGCCGCTGCACAAACGAGCGGCCAACTTCGTGTACGACCACCCGTACCGCAGCCTCGTGACGGCCGGCGTCCCGCTGGTCGGCGGCATCTTTGCGCTGCAGGCCACGAACAAGGGCATCAACCGCTCGCAGCAGATCATGCACACGCGCATCTACGGCCAGGCGGCCGTGGTGGCTCTGCTGCTCGGCTCGATGGCCTTCCACGACTACATGGCCAAACGTGGCCGCTTCGAGGAGGACGAGGAGGAAGAGGCCCACGTGTCCAAGATCCAGGAGCTCAAGGCCTAGCGGGCCTCCTCACCGGTACTTCTCTTCACTGGTTTAGTGTTTAGTACTATAGGACGTGGGGCTTGTTATGAGCCACTCAGCAGAAACCATTGCAAACGACATACAGCAGCAAGCATCACACGGAGGCTGGCAGCTCACACGTCACGATGAACAGGGCAGACCGAGGCGAAAGAAATACTACATGTCTACATGAAAACACACAGACGCGCTCTATCGGATCTCGAGTCGAAAGCCATCCACTGACTCAAGTTGTACATCGCATCGTGAGGAGGCAGTGTCCAGCGGACACTCTTATTTTACCTTTTCATTGGTTTTGCAGTAGTGACGCAAGATCACAATTGTCTTGCTTTCGGTGAAAATGACCACCTCGATAAGATTCTTGTCGTGGAGATGACAAAGCTTCTGGCAGCCACCACGCCGCTAGTAAAGTTAGTGATGATCACTGGGAGCAGGTACCATTTGGTTCATGGCATTGGACATTGGAGGCATGCGAGGCATGTGGCGCACTGATCGATGGGGCCGACACTTGAAGTGTGGCTGTGAGGCTGATTGTTACTGTCACACCCAACACCAAAAGGCCCAGCCGCTGTCTTCCTGTCGCGTCGCTCGCCCCCTGCTGTCGCCGCGTTGCGCATGTGCCTGACCTCCATTGGCCTCTTTCGTGCCCCATCCGACAGATGATCGGCAGCTTCATCCGCCGTGCGCGTTGAGCGCTCGCTGCTCGATCTCCTCTACGGTCAATGGAAAGGCGGCTGGGTGGCACCTCCTCCCTCTTCATGGTCATGGTCCACCGCGGTGCCGGCCACCACACGCAAGTCTCACTTTGCAGCTTGCCATGGCGTCGCCAGCAGCGCCCTACGCCGTTATGCCGGAGACGTCGCCGCCGATCCTCGAGAGCGGCTACACGCGCGAGAGCGGGCGGACCGTGCCCAATGGCACGTCGGACTATTCGAGCGACAGTCTCCACCGACGCTGCATTGCGGCCAAGTACGAGGAGTTCATGAACCCGTGTGTGCTGAGCTGGACCGACCTGAGCTACGCGGTGCCCGGCAAGAAGACGGCCAAGAACCCGTACGGCAAGAAGACCATCCTCCACAAGGTGAGCGGCCGCAGCGCTCCGGGTGAGCTCACGGCCATCATGGGCCCGTCCGGCTCGGGCAAGACCACGCTCGTGGACTTGCTGGCCGACCGCCTCAGCTCCGGCCAAATGACGGGGCCATCGAGTTGAACGGTACCGAGCGCGTGACCAAGACGTTCCGGGCCGTGACCAGCTACGTGGCCCAGGAAGACACGTTGCTCGGGTCGTTCACAGTAGTGGAGACCATGAACATGGCGGCCCGCCTCAGTCTGCCCAACAGCGTGGTGATGACGGATATCCACTCGCGAGTGGAGAGCGTCATGGACGCCATGGGTCTCGGAGCCTGCAGGAACACACTGGTGGGCGACATCTTCCGCAAGGGCCTGTCCGGTGGCCAGAAGCGGCGTCTTAGTATTGCGATCGAGCTGCTGTCCAACCCGAGCATCCTCATCCTGGACGAACCTACGAGTGGCCTGGACTCGAGCTCGGCCCACAATGTCATGAAGTACATCCTCAAGCTCTGCGGCGAAGGCAAAAACGTAGTGTGCACGATCCACCAGCCGTCCTCGCTAGTCTACGACATGTTCACGAACGTGGTCCTGCTGTCTGGGGGCGAGACCGTCTACTACGGATCTCGCACCTACATGATCCCGCACTTCTCGGGCGTCGGCTTCAACTGTCCCAAGTACATGAACCCGGCCGAGTACTTTGTGAACCTCGTGAACACGGACTTCGAAGAGCACGTAGACATCACCAAACTCGCCCACGCCTACAAGCAGAGCGAAGTCAAGAAGCTGCTCCTGGACCAACTAGCAGCGGATCGAGCGACGCTGCAGCATTTACCAGATATCGAGCTCCGACCATCGTCCGCAATGCGGCAATTCAGCGTGCTCATGTACCGCAACCTGGTCAACAACATCCGCAACCCGGGCATCTACTGGATCCGACTCTTCATGTACTTCTGCCTGAGCTTCATGGTCGGCACCATGTACCTGAGCAACAATGACGACCTCACCGAGGAGGACCTGATCCCGATGCTGTTCTACGTGCAGGCGTTCCTGGTGTTCATGTCGGTGGCCGTGCTGCCCTTCTTCATCGAGCAGCGCGCCGTGTTCGCCCGCGAGCGCGCCAACAGCTCGCTGAGCGTCGTGAGCTACGTGTGCGCCAACTTTCTGGCCACGCTGCCGGGCATCTTCCTCATCGCGGTCATGTCGACGGCGCTGGTGGTGCTGCTGGCGGGGCTCAACGCGTTCGAGTACTTTTTGCTCAACCTGTTCCTGTCGCTCGTGGTGGCCGAGTCCATGATGCACGTGATCGGCGCCGCGGTGCCGCACTACATCATTGGCATCGCGCTGGGCGCGGGCGTGTTCGGCATGTTCATGCTGTGCGAGGGCTTCATGGTGCCGCGCGACTCGATCCCGGACTACTGGATCTGGGGCTACTACCTGGCCTTCCACTCGTACTCGTTCGAGTCGTTCGTGTTCAAGCAGTTCGAGAACGAGACGTCCGAGGAGGCGAGGGCCATTCTCAAGAAGTACGGCATGGAAGATGTGGACGTCCCGAAGGACATGCTCTACCTCGTGGGCTACATTGCCGCCTTCCAGCTTATCTTTATGTTCATCTTGTGGAAGTTCCACACTGGTCGTCGCTGAGTTTCTAGTGAGTGGATCAATATACATATATATACATATTGTAATAAAACTACACTACCATTGTATCATGATGAACAAGAAGGCCATCTCGTCTTGAGATGTCGAGGGAAGGCCGCACGCGAGCGCCTGTAAGTTTATGTAGAGGCCCCCCGCCACCGCTACCAGCCCGTGATCTGCGTCTGACCGTTGCCGCCTCAATGTTCAGCAGCGGAATGGGAGGTCAACATCCTGGCCGCTGTCAGCGTTGTCAGCTCGCGCGCAACGCTGCACACGACGGCGTGACCCGTGAGCCTCGTCTCGTCGACAGAAAAGGCGAATGACTCCACCTCGTGCGCCGCCTGCTGCCGGGTGAGACGGTGAAGCCACGACCGCGGCCCGCGTGCTGACCCTCGGTCCCTCGTGGTGGATAGCCCAGCAGCAGCAGCAGCAGTACTTTAAAGCCTAAGCCCTCCCTCCGTATGCATCCCATCCGATCCCGACTTCATTCGGGAATTCACCTCGCTGCTGCCAATGGCGTCACCACTGTCTCCGCCGAGTTACGCCATTCTCGAGAGCGACCACAGCCAGGAGAGCGGCCGCGTGGGGGCGGTCGTGGCCACTCCGTCCGAGAAGCCTCGAGGCGGTCGAATGATCAACCAAGAGTTCGAAGTCAAGTACGAGGCCATCAGGAACCCGTGCGTGCTGAGCTGGAGCGACTTGAGCTACACCGTCAAGGGCAAGAAGACGCCCGAGCTACCATGGGGCACCAAGACCATCCTGGACCGAGTCAGCGGCCGTTACGCGCCCGGCGAGCTCACGGCCATCATGGGCCCATCCGGCTCGGGCAAAACGACGCTGGTGGACTTGCTGGCCGACCGTGTTAGCTCTGGCGACGTGGCCGGCGCCATCGAAGTGAACGGCACGCAGAGAAACACGAAAACGTTCCGGGCCGTGACCAGCTACGTCGCTCAAGAGGACACGCTACTGGGGTCCTTCACAGTAGTGGAGACTATGCGGATGGCGGCCAAGCTCAACCTACCCAACACTGTCACGTCGTACGAGATCGAGATCCGCGTCGACCACGTCATGGACGCCATGGGCCTCGAAACGGCCCGGGACACGCTGGTCGGTGACATCTTCCGCAAGGGGCTGTCGGGCGGCCAGAAGCGCCGACTTAGTATTGCTATCGAGTTGCTGTCGAACCCGAGCATCCTCATCCTGGACGAGCCCACGAGCGGCCTGGACTCCAGTGCGGCTCACAATGTCATGAAGTTCATTGTCAAGCTCTGCGCCGAGGGCAAGACCGTCGTGTGCACGATCCACCAGCCGTCGTCGCTGGTCTACGACATGTTTACCAACGTGGTCGTGCTCTCGGCCGGCCAAACGGTGTACTGCGGGCCTCGGGCCAAGATGATCCCGTACTTCGCCTCAACGGGCTACGACTGTCCCCAGTACATGAACCCGGCCGAGTACTTCATCAGCTTGGTCAACACGGACTTTGAGGATCATGCTGAAGTGCCCAAGCTCGTCTACGCCTACTCCAAGAGCGACGTCAACAAGCAGATCCAGGACAGACTCAGCCGCGATCGATCCACACTCAAACACTTGCCCGATATTCGAAAACGGCCTCCATCGGCCCTCCGCCAGTTCGGCGTGCTCATGTACCGCAACACGCTCAACAACATCCGCAACCCGGGCATCTACTGGATCCGACTCTTCATGTACTTCTGCCTGAGCTTCATGGTCGGCACCATGTACCTGAGCAACAATGACGACCTCACCGAGGAGGACCTGATCCCGATGCTGTTCTACGTGCAGGCGTTCCTGGTGTTCATGTCGGTGGCCGTGCTGCCCTTCTTCATCGAGCAGCGCGCCGTGTTCGCCCGCGAGCGCGCCAACAGCTCGCTGAGCGTCGTGAGCTACGTGTGCGCCAACTTTCTGGCCACGCTGCCGGGCATCTTCCTCATCGCGGTCATGTCGACGGCGCTGGTGGTGCTGCTGGCGGGGCTCAACGCGTTCGAGTACTTTTGCTCAACCTGTTCCTGTCGCTCGTGGTGGCCGAGTCCATGATGCACGTGATCGGCGCCGCGGTGCCGCACTACATCATTGGCATCGCGCTGGGCGCGGGCGTGTTCGGCATGTTCATGCTGTGCGAGGGCTTCATGGTGCCGCGCGACTCGATCCCGGACTACTGGATCTGGGGCTACTACCTGGCCTTCCACTCGTACTCGTTCGAGTCGTTCGTGTTCAAGCAGTTCGAGAACGAGACGTCCGAGGAGGCGAGGGCCATTCTCAAGAAGTACGGCATGGAAGATGTGGATGTACCAAGGAACATGTGGCTACTCATCGTGTACATCGTGGGCTTCCAGGCCATCTTCGCCTTCATCCTGTGGAAGTTCCACACGGGCCGTCGTTGAGTTTGCGAAGCTTCATTATTTTTTTTACGGGACATTGAGTTGATATACAACGTTCATTTGTGTCGACCACGCGTATACATAGATGGCAATGTATGTCGAGGCGGTCAGCTTCTGACGGGGAAGAACGCATGAGGGAACCATTTTTTCGTCGGTGTTAGTTACATCTTTCGCCACTAAGCTTATACTATTATAGTAGTACATGTACACACACGGGAATGAGACTTTCCAGAAGCGGTTGCAAGTGCAAATCTCTCGAGTCTGTCCAGGTGACCTTCCAACTTGGAAGGTTCCAAGTGGCCATCGTTGCGCTGCGGCCCGCATCTTATTGACAGAGTCGCATTTAAGTTGCATTGGTCTGGTGGCGTTTACTGTAGCAAGTGCCCGAATACCGGGCCGTCCGCAGCAATCTCTTTCGTGATTAAAAAAATCGACGAGTGTTCATGATGCTTCGCTCGAACCGATGCCCAAACCTGTGTTGGCTTTTCAAATGAATTCATTTTGACGTGAAGGCTTAGCAGAAGTTGGCGGCAAGACAATGGTCTCATAAAGTTTGAGTCAGTCTAAATTTTTTTTTAGTGAAGTTATCTGTGTTACAGATTAATGACTTCTCGATAAGCAACCAAAGTTCAGTCAGTCTAAATCTGAATTGTACAAACACTCGCATAAACATTGTGTTTACGGCACTATATATCTGACCAATCACGAGACGTAAAAGGTTGATACATATACCCTACAGATCTACCTCCCGATAGGCGCCTGTCACTTATAATATCTCTCGAACAATGATAAGTGTTAATTGCCCACAGAACGTACATGTACTATATTGAGTTATATTGTTTTGCTATAGACTCTATCAAACAAATCAACATAGATCATCTTTAGTTATTAAATCAGTAGCTGAACACCTTTGTGATTTGATGTCGAGTACAATGCCAGGCGAAAAGAGGCGCGCTTATCGGGAGGTAGATCTGTACATGTATGTGTCTTGCCAACGACAGGAACTGCCACAGATACCTAGCTTTTTATTAGTCTCCTAGCACGCCACGAAACCACAGTAAACGTCGGTCGAGGGCATCAGCTCGAAAAACTCTAGCTGCCGTTGTCCCCTTCCAGACTCGAATCCAACGACCCGCTGCTGACGCTGTCGAACTTCACGTCCATCGTCTCTTGGAGGAGATTCACATACTCGAAGTTGGCTTTGCAGTCCAGCGAGCAGAATCGACCGACGCTGCTACTGAGAGACGACATCGACTTGAAGAACAGACGCTCGCAGTTCGCGCAGTGAGCCTGTCGATGCCGCCACTCAGCTTGACAGCCGCTGCTGTGAGCTTCAGATCGCTTGGGTACGCGCATAGATCGGGTGCGTGGCACGGAGACGAGTGCGGATGAGCCGATGCTGTTGGGGATGGCAACGTTGGCACTAAGTTGCCGATCAGCATTCGTCGGAACAACTGCAGTAGCAGGAACCGGGACCGGAAGAGGCTCTTCGCGTCCTGGCCAGGACTTGGCTCGCACGTCATCGGAGGATCGACCCCGTCGGAAGATGAGCTTGGCCACTCGAGACGCGAAACTCGGTCGGGATCCAATTGCCTCTGCATTTTGGTGCTTGATCTTGCCTTCGCAGACAGCCTTGGGTCGGCTTGTCGTCATATTAGTTGAGGAGTTCATTGTTCGATGGTTGGCCGATCGCTTGGAGGTGAATTCAGAAGTGCTCGGATGGTTTCCTCGACTCCATGTCGGGGCGGCTCCTACGGACTTCCGTCCCTGGTGTTGTTAGTTACTCTACCGGGGAATACACTCGTGATCTTCAAGACCCGCTTTGGGCCGCTTCCCACGGCACGACAGTAGTCGACGAGGCTAATGCTGTGGAGGAAAGGGCCTTGAAATCAAAAGCCCCGACCAATGGACCTCGGTATACGTCGACTCAGCTCGACGTGGCACCTGGAGTTGTCCTGGTGTTGTCTACCAGCTCAGCACGACGGCTATGGCCTGATTACAAGACTCGAGACTTCACTATGGGCAGGAGGCAACGCGCGCGTGGAAACGCAGCCTGGTTGTGAATAATTGGCGGGGCTCGAGCACCGACTCTTGAAGCTTGATAGACCATCGGCGCAAGTGTTCGGATTGTCGTCTCCCGTTCGCCGCTCGATGTACAGGACCGAAGCTGAATTCCGGTGGGCGCGCGCTGCCGTGCAGCAAGTATTGCGCACACACGTCTGATAACGGAATCACCGAACGACCACCGAAAGCAACCTTGGGTCTGAGTAGCCAGCCCACCATAGGTGCAGTCTACAGTGCTGGCAGTCGAGGAGGGTATAATAGTATATACTCGATGCGATGGAGTCGAGTGGCTTGTCATAGAATGCCAAGGTCGCCAGTTTTAGTACGGTAGGGCCGCTCAACATTGTCTGTTCGCCACAGTGCTGTAAGAAGAAAGAAGATCGACACGACGCGATATGTACGCAAAATCTGTCTGGACGCGCATGATAATATGCCGTTCGCTACATGTATTTTAACGAAAACATAGTCGATGTGTAGATTCGGTTTGTGTAGATTTAGTTGGCATGAACAGCACCCGTGACAAACATTGCATGTAAACCTATTGCTGTCCCTCGTATTAGTAGAAACATGATCAATCCTGCTCCGCTCGTCTCGGCGTGTGTTACCAGCTGCGGTGACCGCTACGAACAGGCCTGCCGGCGAGTGATCTGGCGCCGTGCCGTTTGGTGTTGCCTTTGTCACTAATAAGGAGTTAGACGGTTTTTGATCCACCCACCCGCTGCCGCCTAAACTAGGGAGGCTCGGCCGTAGACGTGCAAATCTCCCTTCTACCTGTCAGCGCCAGTGTGGTCGCTTTCTACTGACCGGATTACGTTGAAGTTGATGCAAATCCCCAGTTCTTTGCATTTTACCTACGGCAAGTCTAGGCTCGACACAGTTTTCAAGTTGCCATTACACTTCGCAACAACAGCATATATACGTAATACGTTATCCTACCACACGGAACTACAGATACAAGCTAGAGGAATGAAGGATGCTGCTTTGGCTGCTGTCTCCTGTCAGGCTCGAACCGAACGATTCGCTGCTGAAGCTGTCGAACTCCACGTCCATCGTCTCCTGGAGGAGATTCACATACTCGAAGTTGGCTTTGCAGTCCAGCGAGCAGAATCGACCGCCGCTGCTACTGAGAGACGACATCGACTTGAAGAACAGACGCTCGCAGTTCGCGCAGTGAGCCTGTCGATGCCGCCACTCAGCTTGGCCGCCGCCGGTGTGGCCTTCAGATCGCTTGGGTATGCGCATAGATCGGGTGCGTGGCACGGAGACGAGTGCCGTTGAGCCGATGCTGTTGGGGATGACGATGCTGGCACTAGGCTGCTGATCGGCGCTCAATGACACGACCTCAGACGCAATGACTGGGACCGGAACAGGATCGCCACGTCCTGGCCAGGACTTGGCCCGCAACTCTCCAGCGGGTCGACTCCGTCGGAAGACGAACTTGGCCACGCGAGCGGCAAAACTCGGTCGGGACCCGACCCGTTGTTCATCTAACCGAGTGGTTGTCTTGCTGTTGCCTCCGTGCGCAGTCGTGGGCTGGCTGGTCATGGCGCGAGTTGAGTAGTTCATTGTTTGGTTGTCGACAGATGCCACTGATCGCTTGGAGGCGAATTGGTAAGTGCTGCAGAATCACATCGTCGGCTCCATCCTGGGGCGGCCACGGCCGATTTCCATGTTGTTGTTGTTGTTCCTCTTCCTTTCTCGACGGAACACACTTGTGCTCTTGGAGACCCGCTTGGGCCGCTTCGCACGGCACGACAGTAGCCGACGGGGCTGTTGTTGTGGAGGAAAGGGCCTTGAAATCAAAATCCCTCGGCACTAAACAGCGAGTCATGGGCACAATGTATAGTATGTATGCCAACTCAGCTCGACGTGGCACTTAGAGTTGTCTAGCAGTCCAGTACGGTGACTATTGCGGGGCTGATAATAACAACAATAAACAAGGCTTGATGATGGATCTGGCCCGCACAAAAGCAACGCGCGCGTGGAAACGCAGCCTGGCTGTCGAAATGGTGTGACTCAAAGCTACACTTGAAGCTGTGGTAGACCATCGGCGTAAGTATCCGGATCGTCGTCTCCCAGTTGACTCACTTCACCGATCGATGTACGAGTGTGCGACTCGAGGCGAATTTCGGCGGGCGCGCGCTGCCTTTGCAGCGTTGGGACGAGGGCCACTTTTGTTGACGAGATCGGAGCGTTTGCCTGTCGACCACCGAAAACGACTGTACGCGTATGGCAGTACAAAAGTACTTTTACGCCAGTTTTGAAATACTACAGCCAATGCTAGAGACACAAAAGTTGTCAGATGCGGGAGTTATGAGGAATATGTTGAGGAGAAACAACGAAATACGGGTGGTGGCTCCAGATTGAATCCAGATCCTCTTGGAGCGTTCAAAAACTGTTTGCATTATTTCACTCTACCTGAACTATGGGTATCAACGAGCAGCTCGAGCAACATCTACTTCCTGCAGCCTTGTATCGTCGCATCATCCAGCTTTTCTGTCAACTCTACACTAAAGAGGGTCCACGAGCTAAGCAGTGATCGTGTAGCCTATCGATTTCAGCACCCATTCGCACCGAATCGCCAGTGCCGTGAAGAATTGGAGATGGAGCCCGTCGTGGATCAGGTGCGAGCGATGACTTCGCGGTGGCGGCTGAAAGATTGCTACAACAGAGGAGTGGGTCGGTCCCATGCGGTAATGAGCTGAAACACAGCGTGACGCGAAGGTGAACAGTTAGCAGCCCTCATCTCAGCTCAGTACGGCGTGGTCAGTGCCCAGGAGGCTTGCCAACAGCAATCGAACAGGGATCAATAGAACGTGCTTTGAGTAAGGAAATGCGGATTGAAAAGTGAACAACGATGCGGGTGATCGTGCGTCTTACTCAGACTTCGCAGCTTCCCATAGCACGGCAGCGAAGGTGCAATTGTGCAACCCAGCATGTTTTGAGCTCCATATACTGCAACGCTGTCCACGCGGGCCTGATGACTCGAGCTCCACTTCAAGCACTCCAAATTGGGACCAGGCCTTCTCGCGCGTAGCAGAGAACAGTCACTCATCTCATCATTAATCCTGTCATGATGCAGCATGTCTGCTGCTGGCACCCACGCAAGCGGGTACGCCAGCAACAGACATGCACGAAGAACACGTACCTGGTGGCCAGGAAGGCAGGCGTTGCAGCGCCGCCGCCTCCGCCGCCACAAGAAGTCCGCGCGCAACGTCGCGTGAAGGCTGGCGCCAGGCTTGCGCAAGACTGCCTGGCGCCCGGAATCCAGAACGCTACCTGCACAAGTATACAAACATGCATATATGGGATTACGAAAACAGAAAACACTTGCATTTAGTATAGGTTAGCTCAGCTTCTAGAACGACACTAAGGAGAACCTAGAGGAAGGCCTAGAGCACGTAGTTAGCCCGAAGACTTAACGGAATCAATCTCACTTTGCATTTTACCCAACAACAAGCAAGCAACACAACCACTCCACGCACCTTCGCTACGACAGGCTCCAGAGCACCCGGAGCCTGTCATTTGGTAGCACTTGTTGGTCCCCTCGCAACCGCGCTTCGCTCAACCTCAAGGAGGTCTTCGGGCACCGGCTGGGGATTCGCTTTTGACCGCGCTTCGCTCAACCTCGGAGAGGGCTACGGGCACCGGTCATTGGCTGTAATTCGGACCCGCCTGACATCTGTCGAGGGAACGTCGGCATAAGTACGAGGCACCAGCTGTAGCGGCGCACCCGATCCAGTCCGGCTTTCGAGTTCGGCGGTTAGGGTAGTGCAGTCCGCTCTGAGTTGCCCGGGCCGCTTCTTTGATTGGATGGCTGGACGTAGGGGTCGTCGCGTTGACAACGCTGTTCCCGACGGGTCTTTTGAGAGGCTGGGTGTAATCGACGCCACCGACATCGACAAGTTGCGCACCGATTGCTACCGTCAAATCCGGCACGCAGTGCGAACGACTGAGCGACTGCTAAGAGAACTTGCTGAGGTCAAGCCACTCACTTCGGAAGAGCGAGACCAGAAGGGCGGTCATCCATCAGCTCTGTCGCGCTCAGCGTAAACTCGGCAAGGCAACCGGTCTCGTCAACCTCGGTGTAGCCAGAGTCCTCGACCCGCGTACTACCCGTCAACAACTCGAGCACGACAACCGTCTCCGTGATCGCGAGGAAGCCCGCCGCCAGCGTAGCCTAGCAACTGTAAGGGAGCTGATTAACTCGTCTAACGAGCAGTAAACACGTTTTAGCCGCTTTGTTTACGGCAATTCATCGTTGAGTGTGATAACGAATACCTTCGCGGGTATAACGTTTTAGAGGGAATCAGCTTTATTACTAGTTAGGCGCTTGGGTTAAGGCTTCCGCGTGTGCAAGGAGGGCGAACAAGATGGCGGACGTCTCTGAGCTCATGCAAGGAGTGCTGCAACTGATGCAGCAGCAACAAGAGATGATGAGAGTAATGAATGAGCAACGAGGAATGAACGACTTCAAGCTGGATGGGATTGGACTACCCAAGTACACGGGGCATGAGTCTGAGTCGTTCCGCCTGTATCAAGAAGAGTTGTCGCAGTACTTTGAGGCCCGCAACATTGACTGGAAGAACGAGCGTTGGGCGACGAGGGTACTGGCTATTATCGGGAGCACGTTGAAAGGGCAGGCTGGTCAGTGGTACCTGGCGCGGAAGCATGAGATTTACTCTGCGGAGCAGTTACTCCGTGAGTTGTCACGCGCATTTGTTCCGGCGGATCTTCAGTTGCGGCTGCGTGAGCAGTTGCGACACCTAAGCCAGAAATCTTGCAAGTCGTTGGGTGATTACGTTTCACGGTTTCGCAACATTGTACTTCAAGTGGAAAACATGACGGAGATCGACAAGGTAGTGTACTTCTCGCAAGGGTTGATGCCAAATACACGTCAGGAAGTACTGTACAAGCGCTGTGAAACCCTTACGGATGCCATTACGGTAGCGATGGACTATGAGCGCTCGCACTTCGGTGCTCCAGCGCGCACGGGACGTCGCGACCGTGATTACCCACGATTCCGCAGAAACGAGTCGGCTTCAAGATCAAATGGTCCTGAGCCAATGGAGATCGACAGTGCGCAAGAACTCAGTCTAGAAGAGTGCCGTCGGCAGAGGAAATGCTACAACTGCTTCCGTGGTGGTCATATTGCAGCCCACTGTAAGGCCCTCGTCGGAAACAACGTCCCTACAGAGGTCCGAATCAGCGTCAACGAGACTCGCAGCACGTCAATGCTGTGGAGCAACAAGTCAGCGATGGTGAAGAGAGAATCGTGTACGACCAGTACACTGTGGATGCGTTTGAGGAAGTCAGCATGCATGACGTGGCTGCTAGACCGGATAATGAGCTCATCCGTAAACCCGGGAGAATTGAAGGGCGCCCAGTAACGATACTGCTTGACTGTGGTGCTACGGCAAATCTGGTACGACCAAGAATGGTGTCGAAGGTGACAGGAACTAAGGATGTACAAGTGAAGGGCTTCGATGGAGAGATCAAGGAGTATCGCGATGTCAAGGTAGTGGAAGCGGACATCGGCATGGAAGACAAGACGTTCGAGAAGATGCGCCTCACAGAGAGTCCACTGGCGATTGAACATGACGTTATCTTGGGTAAACCGTGGTTTGCTAAATATCAACCAACGATCAACTGGCGAACGCATGAAGTAGTATTTCCGAGCAGGGAAGAGAGACCAAGGCCCAAGACGGACAAGAACGAAGACAAGATAGAAGATCAGGGAGAATGTGAGAAGGACGACACCACAATGGCCCCAAGCGAAGTTGAAGAGTCGGCGACAGCAGAAGAGCAACGAAAGAAAACGGAAAAGGAAGCAATTCGCGCACGCCATCGGTCACATCTCGCCTTGACTGAGGCGTGGCGTAATGGTGTCTTTGGGTCCACGAAGAAGTTCCGTCGTCGTATGCAGGACAGGAAGTTTGCGGAGCTGTTCTTCGTCAAGGTCTGTGTAGCAGTGGAATCCGACAACGTACCAGACTACATTAAGCCTTTGCTTGACAAGTTTGGTGATGTCTTCCCAGAAAAGCTGCCAGATGGTCTACCTCCCGAGCGCATCGTCGAGTTCGACATGGAGATGAAACCTGACGCCGCTCCTAGCACCCGAGCACCGTTTCGACTGTCTAAAACGGAGCAGGAAGCATTGGAAAAGTTCGTCGCGGAAAACATGAAGAAAGGGTGGATAGAAGTCTCCAATTCACCCTGGGTCTCCAATATCTTCGGTGTTCCTAAGAAAGATCCGGCGACTGGTCAAATCCCGAAGAGAGCTGAATGGTTGCGATGTGGGAATAGTTCCATTCCGATTCGTTGGGTCATCGACTTCCTCAATGTGAACAGTCAGACGAAGATCCCGGCGGATGATTCCGACGACGAAGTTACTGGCGAGCCCGAGCCTTGGAAGTTACCAGCAGTCCATGATTGCTCTTCATCCTGTACGCATCAGACTTCGAAGCTTCGACGTCACAGTGTCCACGCCGCAATGCTTCGCATGCTTCCGTCGGATGAACGATGTCTTCTTGTCGACGATCTGGACTTGCGGGGGGAGAGTTACCCCATTGGAGTTCAGCAAGAAGTCAATGTACACGTGGAACAAGTCCAGAACGTCGAGTACTTAACATCCAGCGTCCATTTGAGCGAAGACCAGAAGAAGAAGTTCCAGGCTGGATACAAGAAAGACCCCGCGTTCAAGGAAGTATGGAACCGACCGGACAAATCTGCAGACTTCGTCAAATCGAATGGGCTTTTGTACAAGCGTTCGGGTCATTCGGTCATCAGGCTGTGTGTTCCCAATAACGCCCGGCTAATCACGAACATCTTGGAAGAATTCCATGATGCACCCACGGCAGCTCATCCTGGAATCCGTCGAACGCAATTGAGGGTTGCTCAGTGGTACTTCTGGCCCACGTTGGAGAAGGACACGAAGGAGTACGTGGCAAGCTGTGGGACGTGTGCTAGATGGAAAGTTAGTACCGCGCGCAAGAAAGGAACTATGATGCCAATTCCAGTCCCGAGCGAGTGTTGGGAAGTAGTGACTATGGACTTCGTGACAGGGCTACCGGTTTCTAATGGCTTCGATGCAATCATGACTGTGGTGGACAAACTGTCCAAGCGGCCCAAGTACATTCCGACACATACGACGGCGGATACTCCAGAAGTTGCCCGCATCTTCTTTGAAGGAGTAGTTCGTCATCACGGTCTGCCAAAGGTGATCATCAGCGACCGAGACCCCAAGTTCACATCAAAGTTTTGGAAGTCGCTCATGGATATCATGGGGTCAAGTTGTCGCTCACCACGGCATATCGTGCCCAAGCGGATGGACAGACTGAGCGTCAGAACCTTGTCTTGGAAGATGCATTACGGTGCATGGTGTCCTACCATGGTCGAGACTGGGCTACGCATTTGGGAACAATCGAGTACGCACATGCGACGCTGGAGAGTTCCTCGACAACGTTTACGCCGTTCGAAGTGGACACAGGACGCAAGGTCAGGAACTTAGTATCCCAGATCACCCCTGGTGAAGTTCGTGATGAAGATGTTCCACTAGTTGACTTCGCGCAAAAGTTTGCTGAAGAACGCAAGAAGATCGTTGAATTGGCCCGCAAGAATCTCCTGGCAGCACAAGAACGTCAAAAGAAGTATTACGACAGGAAGCGCCGAGACGTGGAGTTCAAGGAAGGAGATCTCGTATTGCTGGATACGCGTAACTTGCCTCTCAAGCGCATCACGGCCAACACGGAACTCAACCGCGAGAAGTTGGCGATGAGGTACATCGGCCCGTTCAAGATCGAGAAGATGATAAATTCCAACGTAGCACGGCTCAAGCTACCGCGGCACATGAGTCGTCTTCACCCGAGTTTCAACGTGGAGTTCCTCAAGCATGACGTTCCGAACCCTCAACGCTTCGCGTCGCGACCTTTGCCCAAGTCTGCACCAGTACTCCTCGACGATGCCACCGACGAAGAACTGCATTTCCCAGAAGCTCTGCTCCAGCAGAAACAGCGCAACAACAAACGTCTCTGGTTGGTCAAGTGGCATGGACTCCCGATTCAGAAAACACATGGGAATACGAGGTCAAGCTAAAACGGGTATCGCATTGGCGTGAACTTCTCCACAAGTTCCGTCAACAGCGCCAACGCGATTAAAAGTCCGGGGGGATGTCATGATGCAGCATGTCTGCTGCTGGCACCCACGCAAGCGGGTACGCCAGCAACAGACATGCACGAAGAACACGTACCTGGTGGCCAGGAAGGCAGGCGTTGCAGCGCCGCCGCCTCCGCCGCCACAAGAAGTCCGCGCGCAACGTCGCGTGAAGGCTGGCGCCAGGCTTGCGCAAGACTGCCTGGCGCCCGGAATCCAGAACGCTACCTGCACAAGTATACAAACATGCATATATAGGATTACGAAAACAGAAAAACACTTGCATTTAGTATAGGTTAGCTCAGCTTCTAGAACGACACTAAGGAGAACCTAGAGGAAGGCCTAGAGCACGTAGTTAGCCCGAAGACTTAACGGAATCAATCTCACTTTGCATTTTACCCAACAACAAGCAAGCAACACAACCACTCCACGCACCTTCGCTACGACAGGCTCCAGAGCACCCGGAGCCTGTCAAATCCCTAGTACTGTAGTTGCCAAGCCAACTCATCAAATTCTTGACAGGGTTTGGGCGGCAATCCAAGGGGCTTCCTGTGTGTGAAGCACATCGAGGAGACTGACATGTTTTCGATCCGCTTCACATGTATGGTAAACACAGGCTGCCACGGTATGAACCATTATACATTTTGGAATTGCTAAATTAGATGAAAAAATCTACCGGTGCTTGAATCAGCTCAGTCGTTATCGCGACTAGTTTTGCAGCATTGCCTTCCGTGTATGCCATAATGTTTGGTCTGGCAGCACTAACAGCAGTCAGCTTGCGAGCTCTCGAAGCCCATTATATACATGATCAGCAGTATGTCGTGTACCTCCGCCGTCAGGGGTGGGCACGCTGAGACTGTTCGGAGAGAAGGAGGCTCGCAAGGGGTCGAGGGTGGTAGAGTTGACGAGCTTTAACCCCTTGAACGCGAGAGCCTGTATTAGACACGATAACAGAAAATGCTTATCTTGTATTAGACACGTTAAGGATTTTATGTTGATTCTAGTATGTACCATACAAAATTTAAGTCAAAAAGGGTTCGGGGTGCCGGATAGGCGCACCCACCCCCGTGCATTGGAAGGTACGATTGAAGTGTCTCAATATGTAGAGAAAGTCCATAGTGTGGACCACACACGCACCGACGCCACTCATTCATCCGCATTCTAGAATTCGCCGGCTTCAGAGAAGAATGGCGCGATTTACTGCGCGCTGGGCGGAGCTAACCAAGCAAGGATGGAAATCCAAGAGGCCCACCGGTCTCTCGAACGACCACACCTACCTGCGCCCCGGAAAGACGAAGCAGGACGTGAGAGGCGTGGACTACTTCGTCGGTGCAGAAGAGCTCATGAAGTACCTCGACAAGATCGACCTGGGTAAGTGTTTCAGATCGTTGAGAGACTGGGACGAAACTAACCTGTGTGAGTGGTGTAGATGCGGCGCGACAAGCTGCTGCAGCCCCACCACGCTCCGATGCAGTCGCCGGTGCGCCTGAAAAAGTCGAGAAAGACGACAACGGTGCGCTTCATTGCTATCGTGTATTATTCGGGTTATGCTTCTCGCTAATCCTGTACGTACGGGTTTCTTCTGCAGCTTCAAGTGCTTCGATGAATGCGACGTCTACCTCGCCCAGCAATCCACCTGCTGCAGCGCCACCACGCTCCGATGTAGCCGCCAGTGCGCCTGAGGCAGCCGAGCATGACGACAACGGTGCGCTTCAATGCTATCGAGTATTATTCTGGTTACGCCTTTTGCTAATCTTGTACGTACGGGTTTATTCTGCAGCTGCGAGCGCTTCGATTGATGCATTGGCTAGCCCAAAGACTCCACTGAGGCGCAAAGCAGCTCCCTCGTCAACACCTTCCCTTCGAACGCAGCCTCCTCGCATTCGTGAGAATCGCCCGTCTGGTAGTGGCGTGTCTTCACCCGGTGACTCGGCATCTGCAGCATGTGAGAGCGATTCGAGCTCAGGCGAGTCTGCGGCACCTCACCGCAACCTGGACGATGAGTTCAATGAAGCCGACGGAGGTGAATCGAGCCCACAGCCACGGCGATCGGCACGTATAGCTGCAATTTCTTCAGGTCGGTCAATCCTGTATGTTCAAGTTATCGGATGAATCTAATCTGTATGTTCAACTTTATCTTATAGCCGACCTCAATGCTGTACTTGAGACAGACAACCCAGATGACTTTGGTGCAATGGAGTCGGACGCAGAGAACGACGATGGTGCTTCTGATTGGACCGGGAGAAACTTCGGAGAAGACGAAACATGCAATGACAACATGAGCGTGGACGAAGATGCTGAGGAGATTGATGAACCAATGTTTGACGAAGCATGGCTCGATGCTGTCGGTGGAATCGAGAACGTCGCCAGCGGCGCGGTCAACCTCGACATCTTGAATGATATGGGCACCAATGGGTGGTCGGATCCTGTATCATGCAGTCCGTACCCCTATCTCGACGAGCCGTATGAGCAGCGCCCAATCGAAGCACTGCGTGAAGATTACCCGAATCTCTACGACGGCCGGTACGGCCCTACAGCTCGCGCTTTAAAATCGGCGACAAGTCCCGCCGGGGCTTTCTTCTTCTTCGCGCGGCCACGCCTGTGGGAGAACATAGCTGAGGCTAGCAACGTGTACTTCGAAGAGAAACTAGACGAGCGGGTGGAAGGGCAATATGCAAAACAAGTTGCACGTGAACAGAAAAAAACCATCCTTCAAACCAAGTACGCGCGAGGTGATCCGAGCTGGGCTGCTGCAAACCCCGGATATTACTGCGAGAGAACTATGCAACTTCGTGGGGCTTCTGATTGCTAGGGCGATTGCACCGAACAAGGAAAAGCTGGAGCATCATTGGAAAACAACTGCAGAAGGAGCCATTCCTCGTGGGCTGTTTGGATTGTTCATGAAGCGAGACCGCTTCATGCACATTTCACGGAATCTTCACTTCAGCTCCAATGCAGACCCTCGGGCAAAATTGGACCGAGCATGGAAGCTCCGGCCTGTGGTTGACTCTCTACAAGCTACATTCCTAGATGGCTACACACCGCCGCCAGTCATGGCGTTTGACGAGGCAATGCTGCCTTCGCGCTCGTCTTTCAACCGAATGCGCGTGTACATGAAGGACAAGCCCGATAAATGGGGGACCAAGCTGTTCATGCTCTGCTGTTCTCAGTCCGCTTATTGCATGAGGTGGGTATCGAGTGTGCTTTCGAGCACACTCAATTTTTTTTGGTTGCAAAGTATTCTTATCGTGTCTGATTCCTTTTATCAACACTATTATCATGTATGTACAGGTTTGAGGTGTACTGCGGCAAACGACAGACGGACGGCGCAGCCGCCACTTCGGACGCCAAGTCGGGACCTGCCGCGGTCGTTCGCAATTTGCGGGAGGTGTTTGGTGCTGGTGGATCGAGCGAAAAGCGTCTCGCTGTCACCGACCGCTTCTACTCGTCCCCAATGCTTGCCATGCAACTACTCACGATGGGTTTGTACAGTATTGGCACCGTGATGACAAACCGGCGAGGTTTCTGCAAAGACATTATCGACAAAAAGAAGAAGCGGTTTGCTGATATCCATCGGGGCACCTTTACGGTTGCAGACAACAAGCTCGTTCCATGCATCAAGGCGGTGTGTTGGTGGGATAACAGACCGGTGCATATCCTCGCCGCTGGAGGTAGCGTCGAGCAAGATCGCGTAGTCCGTCGAGAAAAGTCCGGTGAACAGGTTGAAGTGGCATGTCCTCGCGTCTTGAAGGACTACCAGACCTTCATGGGAGGGGTCGACGTACACGACCAGCTCCGCCTCCAACGGTAAGCTCACTATCGTGTATGTTCATGATAAAGACTGTTCTAATCCTGTATGTTCACGTTATCTACAGATACTCGCTTCAACGAGCCCTCAAGTACAAGAAATATTGCAAGTCGTTGTTCTTGGGATTCCTGGACTTGGCTATTGTCAATGCGTTTATCGTGTTCAATGCTCGTTGCGAGGCCGACGGGAAAAAGAAGCTTTCGCACGTGAAGTTCCTCAAGCTGTTGCACCTCGAGCTGGCTCAGATGCAGGAGGAAGACTGGCGTGCGTTGCGAATGGATCAAGCCACGCCGACGAAGAACTCCGAAGTGCCACGGCGCCGCTCCCATGTTCCTGTTCAAGTGGATGAGTGGCGCGAGGGCAAGCAAGGGAGGAAAAGGCGCCAGCGCGCGTGCAAAGTGTGCTCCGTGTTGAAGGAGACGGCCTCGTCGAAGGGCGGCGAAACCACGTTCTACTGCAGCACATGCAAGCTGCAGAGCGGCTCGACGAACGCAACGGCGGCCCGCGTTTACCTATGCAACAAGGTAAAACACACGAGCAACGGGAATCAATTTCCCGGCACTGGCGCAATGGTACGATGTTGCCACCTTCGCAGCGGAAGAAGAAGATTCGTGCGCGCTCCACGGCTGCCGCCGGAGACAAAGAGACGAAATCGGGAAGTGAGGGCGATGATGGCGAGGACGAGGACAGCCATCCGTCTAAGCGGCAACGCCGCGACGATTGAGCAGCTGACAGATGCGAGACAAAAGGTGCAGGACAAATATCTTAGTTTGAGTATGGTATCAACAAGTTCTTTTCCTGAAAACTGAGCTGCATTTCTCGATCAAAAACTGGCTACGTTTTTGTACCTCGGTATACAGGTTAGACCTTCATCCTGTATTTGAAACGCGTTCTTATAATGCCTCATACAGGATTAAGTTTTTTCACCATCATAGGAGTAGGGGTATGGCGCGGCTTTCCATATACAGGATAAAAATTCGTACTAACTTCAGTATGGTAACCCTTCCCGCATTATACAGGCTAACCCACCTAGGGCTTAGGGAAATGGGCGCGCTGGAAATCGCTCGCGTTCAAGGGGTTAAAGGGGTTAACAAGTAGACTTAAGTAAACTATACAAAAGCTTTCTTGTTGTTGTTGTTGTCTTTAAGACAGGGAAGATTCACGACTGATTCTACAAGTCGAGGGTCGGCACGGCCGCCCTCGCTCCTACGGGTGACACCTCTCCTTCTGTACCTCGGAGGTCGTTCTGCATGTCCTCCATCCTCGAGTGACAACCCGTCCACGATCACGATCAATACCATAGTTCCACTTGCACGACACCCGTCCTGGGCGGGAACGAGGACCTCCTAGGACCCCAGCCAGTCCCACTCGAACGCTCATCATGCCTTCACAAATCCAGTAGCAGCTCAGGGTACCCTACGAGGGGTACCCAGTGTAGGTTGTAGCCATATCTCCACTTGAGCTCGGCGCACGGACCCCTGGCACGGGCTCAGTATGCCCGGTCACGGGACATCCTCCCCGACTGCGCGTTCGACGTCCTCGTCGGACGTCCGGGTGGCGAGCGAGCTCCATGCGCAACAAGGCCGAACGCTCTTCGGCGGCCCGCAATTCGGCTGAGATGGCAGCAGGCGCACGAGTCTGCACGCCATCATCGATCACCACACTGACGTCGCCTTCGACGTCTACGAATGGGGTAGCCATGGCCGCGCCAACTCCGCCACCGTGCAGGCGACGCAGGCTCTCCTTCTCGGCGCGCTCTCGATCGGCTGCACGCGCGCGTAGATCCTTTAGTCCACGCACAATCATAGTCACAGGAGAGAACTCGTCCATCTCGTCCTTGTTTTCGGCGTTCCTCCAAATGTGGGTCACGACGCCCACAGTCACAGTCATCACGGTTGCCGGCGGTCCGTAGGGCGTCCAGCCCACCACGCAGTTTACCGCGTTCAACAGTATCAGTGCGATTGCCACGCCGACTTCGCCAAACAGTGCGAATTCCAGTAGATCGTAGGCGGCCATCGGGCCGAAGAACAGCAACGCCACCGCTAACTTCACCACAAGGAACACAATCCGCAGGCCCTCGCACACGCGCTGCCGACTCTGAGCAGCAGCTTCGCGTGTCGCCCTAGCGTGGTTAGCTATCGAGGACGCCGTACTCAGGCCGAGATCAGGCAAGTAGGAGTAGAAGGTAGTGTACGCAGCGACCCACCACTTGTGGAGCATGCGGCCGTACTCTCCGTACCTCTCCTCCTGTTCTTCCAGCACGCGGACGGGCACCGCGAACACCGCTCCCCACACTGCATACGCGTACGAAGCTCCACGCAGTTGCCGTACCTCGCTGTTCAACAGCACGGCGTTGTACTGGCAGAGGCAGGAGTTCCACAGGGAACCGTTGAGGCAAGCGACTCGCCAAGCCTGCTCGGCAAACGCCCACCAGACGTTCCGCAGAGGAGTTGACACGACCCAGGCCAGCACACAGCAAGCACCAGCACAGCAGTAGGCGGGTAGGAGTTCGGCGGGCGCGTAGCGCTCCTGCCAGCGAAGGAGCGTAGCCAGCAGGTCTCCCATCCTAGTCCAATGTGAGAATAAGACGTACTTTCTCAATCCTCACCTCCGTTAGAACGGATCTTGCCGTGGAACGCTCAGTTCTCGTCCCAAGGTCAATTCGGCAGCGCGAATCCATCTTTCAGCCGTACATCAAGTCAATCAGGCAAACTGCCCTCAATCTTGTCTTGCCTTTCTCGGCAAGTCGTCATTCGCAGATTTCCTTCGGAGCACGCAGACCAAGGTCAGCCAACTCAAGCATCGCCCGGAGTCCTCTTCACCATGAGTGACTCCCACGAGGACATCGCCCGCAAGTTTAAGGCGTTCCTCGACCAGCAGGACCCACCCAGCGCGCCCGGAGGTTCGGCAACGCGTGAGCGTCTCGCTCAGGAGGTGTTCTGGGCGACGATGCGAGACGTCCTCGCCATCAACAAGGGATCCAGCGGCCTCGACATCCTCGACAACATCGCCGAGGCAGTGCTCAACGGCGCGGACGACGCAGCGCAGGCCCTGAACGGCACGGTCTCGATCTTGCCAGACCCGTCGAGGCAGGAGACGGCGACCGAGGCGGCTCCGCACCCCATCTTCAGCAGCAAGGCCAAGAAGCGCGTCTCCACCGGGCTCGTGGCATCGACCGGCAAGGCGAAGAAGAAACCGCGCCCGTCCATCGAAGAACTCCACAGCCTCGACTTCGAGCTTCGCGCGGACACGCCGAAGGACGTCGTCTACGACGTCAAGGGCCTCTATCGTCATGCTCGAGCCGTCGGGTTCGAGCCCTATCAGCGCGCGTTCCCTGGGAGAATCGTCACCTCTTCTACGACCCGGAGGCGTATCCCGACGTCTACGTCGCGCACTGGCGCTTCTGGCAGTGGTTCCGGAAAGCGTTCTTCGATTGGGCGCTGCACGTGCCGCTCATCGACAAGAACGCGCTCGGGCCTCGGCGCAAGAAGAAGATGAATGCAGTTCGCGAGCGTCTCCGGTTCATCAGTCTCTGCATCGAGACATGGGGCTACTACTGCTTCCTGCGGCGGCTGGAAGCGCCCGGGAACAGCGAGTTGATGTGGCGGGGCGGACCTTCGAGCAAGCCGCCTCCGACGGGCGAGGCGCGCACCTGTCCCCAGTGCTGAGCCTCAAGTACTTGTTCAAGAAGAACAAGCCGGCGTATCACCAGCGTATCCGCGACGCGATCAAGCCGTTCAGAATCGACTCGCCGCGCTTCAAATCGTTGACCGAGATGCTCGTGCAGACGGGAGCTTTGGTCCCGACGGCCAAGCGTTCCCAGCGTCTGAGTGACAAGGCTCTGGCCCGCGTGGTGATCGACATCACGTCCCCAAGTACGTGCCGGACCATTGGGCGCCGACGCTCACCGACGGCGTCTGGCGCGTTCTCCTGGCCGACCAGCGGATCGGAGACTTGCGCGTGAAGTACGAGACGCAGATCTCGAACGGCAAGTTCGAGCCGAAGAAGGTGCCGAAGTACAATCCGAAGGAGGCCAAGCACGAGGGTTTCAGCCCGCTGTTCCGCGCGGACGGCAAACCCACTGCGCTCGGGCCGGCCACCATTGTGGACGACAGCGACCCGAAGTTTCGAGAGGGACCGGACGAGGCGCTCGCCAGGATGGTCGCCGAAGCCGAATCCAAGTCCGACACGCACAAGGACGACGAGCTCGAGTACATCACCCGTGGTGACGAAGAGAGAGACGCCCGAGAGGAGGGAGAAGTTGAAGCCTCCGACGACGATGAAGAAGACGAGGAGGAGGACGACGAGTCGGACGACGACGAAGAGGACGGCGACACCGACGAGGTCGAAGATTAGGCCGCCCCACAGAGATAGTGCGAAGAGAGAGATTGCCAGTGGAGGTAGTTGCAGTAGTTCGTAGTCAGTTGTAGTTCGTTCGTCATCGAAGCAATACACCTCTCATCCCCAGGTCGTTCATTTCACCGTTCCCGTCTTGTCCTCGACTTAGTAGAAAGCGTGCCTCCCGCGCACAGGGCACGGCCACTTGTCGTACCAGTTCAGAATCCAAAGTTCAAAGTAAAATCCAAAAGTAAAGTAAAAAGAGAGCAGAAGAAGAGGACACCCGAGCAAACCACAGTCTCGAGTCCTCATTGCCACTGTAGACTCCGCGTCCACAGTCATCACCGGGCCGCAAGCACCTTGCTCACGACCGTCACCAGGCAGCAGGCACCCTGCCCACTACCTTCACCAGGCTCTTATCAAAAGAGCAGTTCATCTTCATCGACAGTGGCGTTGGCATCAGCAAGCCGAACGCTCCGTCGCAGTTCCGGCCACCCTTTGGCCTTACGTTGTTCATCTTCATACGCCTTGATCAGCGGCGCGTAGTCAGGCAGTAGCGCAGTAGTAGAACGCCAACAAGTCTCGTAGGACGCAGTGAGAGCCAGGTATTGCTCCTGATGATTCTTTACACGCTTGTCCAGGATGTCCACGATCGGAGTAGTCACACCCGAGAACGCCGTCTCCTCATGGCCGAGAGATATGCGTTCCACAAAGCTAGTCGTAGGCAGGTCATCCTCCGTGAGAGGTCCAGCGTCATCCGTCCCGGGTTGCTGCTCGATTCCAGCGGGCACCTCACTCGGAAAGGGGCGGCTCCAGCGCCCAGCGAACTTCTTGAGTCGGTTCACGTTCACGGACACGACACGGTCTGGGTGATTCGGGATAGCGATCTTGTAGGTGTTCTCACCTAGCTGCCCCACGACACGGTACGGACCGTGCCAGGCGAACGCCAATTTCTTTGTCTTCTTCTCACCTCTCCGTGCCCTGAAGTATTGATACACCCACACTGCGTCACCCTCTCTGAATTCAACGGAGACCTGATCCTCGCGACGTCGAGCGTGGCGGTCCTGCGCTTTGAGCAGTTGGCGCTCCACGAGTCGTCGCGTGTCACGTAGCGAAAGGTAGAGTCTCCGGCGGTATTCGGCCACTTCATTACTCTTCCACTCGTTCGGAGTGTTCAGGAACGCCAGGTCCAGGGGCAACACGGGGTCTCGACCGTACAAACTGAAAAAGGGCGAGTCGCCCAGCGCTTCATGATACGAAGTGCGGTACGCAAAGAGTACCCGCGGTAGATAGAGGTCCCAGTCGCTCTGGGCTTCACTCACGAACATCCGGAGCATGCCGATCAAAGTGCCATTGAAGCGTTCCACCAGACCCTGGGTCTGCGGATGGTACGCGGCGCCGAACAGCTTCTTGATCCCCAAAGTTTCGTAGAACGACTTCGCCAGCTCAGAGATGAAGTTCGACCCACGGTCGCTGAGCAAGCGTTCCGGCACCCCGTGCCTCGACAGCACCTCGTCGATCATAGTGTTCACAAAAGTAATAGTGTCCAGCGTCTCGACAGGGAACGCTTCCACCCACCGAGTGAAGTAATCCGCGAAGACCAAAATGTACTTGTTCCCACGCGCGGTCGTGACGAGTGGGCCGATCGCATCGACCACGAGTAATGAAAAGGGTCCAGAGAGTTCTTGAACAGGCATTCGCTGCATGAGTCCGTTCTTCCACGGTCGATAGCCCTTGCCGCTACCACACACAGTGCAAGCACGCACATACTCCGCGACATCTCGCTTCCATCCGTGCCAGTACGCGTGTTTGCGTACCTTGTCCATCGTCTTCGACTGCCCCACGTGAGCAGAGAAGACGTCGGCATGGCAGTAATGGAGAACGGTCTCGACGAAGGATAGTGGAATCACCGGCACTGCAATAGAACGAGCATGGCTGGCGCGAGCCTTCAGATGCACGCGGCGCATCAGCATCCCGTTCCGAACAACGTAGTGAGGGGCCATCAGAAGCACCTTAGCACGTAACTGCGGGTCCACGGCGAGCGCACCGTACTCTAGGAACGCGATCATGGCCTGAATCCACGGAGTGCGTTTCTGCTCGTCCACGAAGCGTCCCGATCCAATCCAAAGACGTCCACGGGTGACGTAGCGGGCCACTCAGCGCCGAGAGGTCCCTCGTAGTCAGGTTCAGCGTCATCGGGTTCGACCGCACCATCCGGTTCGAACTCGTCGGCGACGGGCTCGCTCTCAACTTCTTCAGCCAGATCCAGGTGCTCTTCGCCGCCGGCGGCGGGAGCAGCGGGAGGTGTTCGAGGCGCGCGGGCAGCGGAGGCTCCCCGACTGCGTCGAGAGCTTCTCGGGCAACTCGCAGAGCGTCGTCAAGGGCACGCGACGGCTTAGAGGAACGTGTCGGGCGGGCGCGTGGCTGCGAGGCGGAGGCGGGCTCCTCCCCGACTGCGCCGAGACCGTCACCGCGCGGCTCCGAGTCGTCGTTCAACAGGTCCGCCATCGAGATGGCGCAGATTGTCTGAGCGTGCAGTCGCGAGAGCCCATCCACGCGGCCCATGGCCGTTCCAGGCTTGTGATAGACCTTAAATCGTAACTGAGATAGTTCCATCGCCCAGCGAGCAAGCTTTGCGTTACTCGTGCGGTTTCCTTCACTAAACACCCATGTGAGAGCCTTGTGATCGGTGTACAGGTCGAACTCGTTCCGGTCCAAGTAGCATCGGAACTTGCGCGTAGCCCATACGATCCCCCAGCACTCGATCTCGGACGTGCCGTTCAGCTTGTTAATCCAATTGCGTTCATAGCCGACGAGCAGTTTGCTCGCGTACGCCACGACACGCTCGCGGCCGTCCACAGTCTGCATTAAGCACGCTCCCACCGCAAGGTGAGAGGAGTCCACGTAGAGCTTGAAGCGCTTGGTAAAGTCGGGGTAAACGAGGATGGGCGGTTCGACGAGGCGCCTCTTCAACTGCAGGAAGGCGGCCTCGCAGTCGCCGTTCCACACGAACTCTACGCCCTTTGACTTCAGACGCTCGATAGGAGCTGAGATGGCAGCGTAGCCAGGAATATAGCGTCGGAAGTAGCTAGTGAGTCCTAAGAAAGCACGGACCGTGTGCAGGTCGTGGGGTCGGGCTACGTTCATCACCGCCTTGACCTTCTCCGGGTTGGGCAAGATGCCCGACGGCGTGATGATGTGGCCGAGGAACGCCACTTGGTCTCTCCCCCATTTGCACTTCTTCATTTTTAGCTTGAACCCCGCCGCCCTGAAGCGTTCCAGCACCTGCTTCAAACGGATCAGATGCGTCGGGAAGTCCGCGCTGAAAACCACACAGTCGTCGAGGTAGACCAAACACGTGCGCCACTTCAAGTCCACGAGAACGTTCTCCATCAGACGTTCGAACGCGGGCACCGCGTTGCAGAGCCCAAAAGGCATGACCAGCCATTCGAACAAACCATACTTACAGGTGAACGCCGTCTTCTCCACGCTGTCCGCAGCCATAGGAACGTTCCAATAGCCTGAAGCGATATCCATAGTGGAGAAAAGCTTGGCGCCCTTCAGTACGTCGAGGATGTCGTCGATGAGGGGCATAGGGTAGCAGTCCTTGGTAGTCACAGCGTTCAGTCGTCTGTAGTCGATACAGAAGCGTATGCCTCCATCAGGCTTGCGGATCATGAGTACCGGGCTAGCCCACGGACTCGTGGACGGGCGTATCAGTCCGAGTTCCAGATACTGTTGTATCTCGGACTCCATAACCTCGCCTTCAGCATGCGAGACGCGGTACGGAGGCTGCTTAATCGGCGGGTTCGTACCCGTGTCGATTGAGAACTCTAAGAGATGCGTCCGGCCAGGCTTGAGCGAAGTCTCAACAAACATGTCGCGGAACGAGCCCAGCAGCTCCTTCCATCAGGCTCCGCTGTTCCACATCCAACTTGGAGTCGGCGAAGTCGGGCTCCAGTTCCACCTCCTTGGCCTCCTTCAGTCCGGGCATCGGGTCGCGCTGGGGCGACGCGTCGGTCGTGGCCGCACTGATCACCGAGTCGATCCACCGCTTGTTGCCACTCGGAGACACAGGCAGTGAGGACTTTGGCTCCTCAGCGGAGGGGTTCCGCGCGTCCAGCGCTGCGAACGCCGACTTGGGCACGACCGTTGCGGCGGCTAAAGCCGTTCCCTTCTTGATGACCAGCTCTTCCGTAGAAGCGTTGCAGATCTCCACGTAGGTCTTGCCCTTCTTAATCGAGCACAGCGTTCTCGCGATTTTCACGTTCGAGTCCAGCTCGGGCAGACCTTCGATCAACACGGTTGCGTCCTCGGGTGCTTCGCCAATGAGATCCGAAGCCACGAGGGCCTGGCCCCCAGGGCGGAGTCGCACTGTCGACGCGATGCGCGACACGTACATTTCTTCGACGCGGGAGAGCCCAGCGGGATCACCTCGCCCGTGTCCTTGAGCGTCATAGTGCTCTCGTCCAGGTCGATCACGGCGCGGAACGCCTTAAGCGTGTCCGTGCCAAGGATCGCATCGACATGCAGGCGATCGACCACAACGAACGGTCTCACCTTCTCGATCGTTCCCACGCGTAGCGGCAAGTCGATCTCGCCCTTGATACGCAGCTTGTGACCCGACACTCCGTTCAGGCTTCCATTATAAGGTCGGAGCGGGGCGTTCGAGTGACCGAGGCGGGTCAGGACCTTAGATTCGACAAGACTAGCGATGGCACCCGAGTCAATGAGTAGTTCAGTCGGCAGATCTTCGATATGTCCAGCGGAGACGGCCTTGACACCTCCCACCGAGCAGATGACACGCTTGCCCTCGGGCACGGGGTTGTCTCCGTCGTTCGCGTCCTCCTCACGTTCACCCTCGTCTTCTACTTCGACCAGGCCGGGCTTCCGGAGTCGAACGCCGTGCTCGGGGTCACGAACGGAACACACGTAGTGACTGATGTCGTCCGCGTTCTCCACGAACGACGGGTTCTCGCCGAACGCTTCCGAGGCCCTGCAAAACAGCGAAGTACAGTCGTAGTGGACGCCACGGCGAGAGCGGAGCCGCCGTGAGAGGACCTCGTGGGCGGCACGGTGACACGCGCACACTCGCTGCCTCTCCGATCTCTTGGCACGCATCATAGGAGACTCCTCACTGTACAGTTCGAGCACTCGGCTCATTACGGCGGCCATTACACGGTCACCGAGCACACCAGCAGCAGCGATTACGAGTTCTCGGGCACGGGACCCTCGTTCGGCATCAGTCAGAGGTACTGGTTCGACGGGTCGGCATTCGCCGGAAGGCAGGTAGATAGCCGAACGTCGACAGGAGCTGCAGCGGGGTTCACCGCGAGCCTCTTCCTCAAGCACCAACTGATACACGACGGAGCGTACCAGGGCACGCCAACGAGACGGCAACTCGGCTTCAACGTCGGGTTCGGACGCCTCGCCCTCCTCGGAGGTGGCAAACGTTACACAGATGTTCCCCTTCACGACCTTCTCGTCGGGTTCCTTGCACTCGAGGTGTTCGGGCTCCTCGGACAGCGCCAGGATCTCATCCCCTACAGGGTCGTCTCCACCGCCGACGTCTCGGCCGTCAGAGCTGCGGGGCACGACCGCATTGACGGTCGCCGGGCTCTCCGGGTCACGCGCGTCCTCGCGGAAGTTGCGATTGGCACGCTTCGCCTCTTCGGACGCAGCGAGCGTCTTGCGATACCAGGCGATCCAGTACTCGGGAGTGGAGAGCACTCCGGGGGACGACTCGCGCGTCCGCTCCAGAGTCTCCATGGGTAGCTTCAGCAGGACACTCAGCTCCTCCAGCGAGAGCTCCCTCTGCTTCGTAGCGTTCTGCGCTCGTTTCTTCAGTAGTTCCACTTCATCAAGGGGAATCAAACGCTCCTCTAGTTCCTTGTCATACTCTTCTTTCTCCTCGTTTGCGTTCAGAGTCTGGCCGCTGGCCAGTGCATCCAACTCTTCAGGCGTGAACAGTCGTTTGTGGGGAGGTGTATCCTTGTCCTCCTTTCCTTGCCCATCTTGGGCGACGGCCTTAAGCACGATACCGTCGTTCTCGTTGTTCTCGTTCACCACAGTCGGAGTCCCTTCCGACACGGACCCTACCCGTTCCAAGTGAGCCAGTTTTGCGTCTTCGTCCAGCGTACTGAGAGCGTTTCCTGTTAGCTCTTGCTGCGTATCCATTTGCGGTTTCTGGGGCTCCCTTGAGCGGTTCGAGTCAGCCGTTCCGGCCGGTCCTCCTTCAGTGTCTGGTTCGTTGTCAGCACCCCCAACGACGTCGTCCTTCGGCGTCGAGGTCTCCATTGTCACAGCCGCGTTCCCCGGCTCCTTCGTGACATCCTCCCTCCGTTCTCCATCGGAGGGCATAAAGTCCACCCGCACCACTCCCGGGACGGGTTCATCATCGTGTTCAGCGTTCACAAAGCGCATCACACTCTCATACAGCACGTTCCTCGCTGTCTTCGCGACGCCTCCTTTGGCGTCCGGCTCGTAGTCGTTAGTTGTAGATCTGGCAGGGTCACTCGAGCGTAACAGGTCCTGGTCCCCTGACTCAGGCAGCTCGTAAAAGACAGGTGCACCCTCCAGTTGCTTCTCGCAGTATCGTTCTTCCTCGGGCTCCATTCTCGGAGCTGGTTCAACTTTCAGTTCTTGCACACACTCCAGCAGCAGAGGTGGCTCCAGTAGTTGTTCACACGCACGCTCCATCTTCGGAGGTGCCACAATCGGTTTCTCGTCACGCTCACAGCGTTCCAGACTCACAGGTCTCGGCTCGTTCACAGTTCCAGTCAGGTTCACATTCAGATTCAGTTTGTCGTCGTAATTCGGCACGGCATCCACCGCACCCACAGTTCCGGGCCTTCTGCAAGCCTCTCCAGTCCGTTGGGCAGTCGCGCTCGGAGCACGCCACCCAGTGTCGATCCATGGGCGAGAGGAAGGAGCGACACTCTCCTCTCCTCCCTCATGCCCCCTTCATTTGCTGGGCAGGCTGCATTCCGGTGGCAGGCGCGTTCGCTTGCGCACTCTGAGCCATCATCTGCCGGAACGACTTCACCGCGGGACAGTCGGCCGTGTAGTGGTCGGTCTTGCCGCAACCGAAGCACGCTCGCATCCCGCCACCGTTCCCTTGGCGGCGGAACTGCCCTTGACCTCCTCCATTGTTGCCTTGGTTCCGGGGAGGGGTCTCGCACTCAGCTGCGATGTGGCCCTGCTTCTTGCAGTTCGAGCAGGTGTACCTTTGTCGACGGCAGTTGATTTGGCTACAACCCAGCGTGTGGCATCGTCCACACACGGTACGCCCATCTTGCGTATACATGTCGGGGCCCTGACGGACGCCTTGGACCGGCGTGTATGGCACGGTAGGGATCGTAGGTTGGTGAGCGTTCTGCATCGGAGCCTGTTGGGGCGGGCTCTCGTAAGCAGCCGCCGCGTAGGACGGTGGAGCAGGGTTCTCGTAAGCGGCCGCGGCGTAGTTGGGACGCCTTGGAGACCGCGGAGGACGCACTAGCTCGGCCTGCTGCTGTAGGATCAGGTTCTGGTTCTGCTGGAGCAGTCTCATCATGTCCTTCAGAGTGGAGTCCTCCGACTTCGGGTCGGACGCCTTCTCGTCCGTGAAGTCAGCGTTGTCCTCTACCGGGATGTGCATGCCTCTCTGCAACAGGACCAGCACTGCATGGTGGATGTTGTCCACCATTGAGGACGACAGCGCCGCTTTCCACTCCCGGTTCCGCAATCCGGATAGGAAGTACTGATACCGCATCTGCGGGTCGAAGCATTGAGCTTCATCACAGAGACTCTGCACGAGATCACCCCACACTTCGGCAGACATGCCGCGGGAACGCTTCGTCGACTTGAGGCGTTCTATCAGCTGCAGCGGGCTCAGGCAGATGAACTCGTTGTGGAAACGGATGCGCAGTGTCTCGAAGCTGTCAATCCTCGAATACATCCGCCACTCTTCGGCCTTCTTGCCCTTCAGACACTCACGGAACGCGCTGATGCGCAGCTGCTCGTTCAGGCCGGCCGTGGCCCTCACGAACGAGTCCCAGAAGATCTTGGCCTTGTCCACCGTAGCGTTGTCCGAGTGGAACGGCTGGATCATCCTCACAGCGTTCTTGATGTGCGAAGGCATGCCACCATAGTACGTACTTGACACGCCTGCCACCTGCGGCACTTGAGCCCCCTGGCCCGCCAGATTCGTTCCGCCATATACAGGTTGAGCAGCAGCCACGCCCGGAGCAGGCACGCTGCTCGCCATCACACCCGAGGATTGCGTTCCCACCGGTGAGAAGCCGTATCCTCCTTGGGAGGGGGTTCCTTGGAGCAGGACGCCTCCGTAAGACGCGATAGCAGAGCGTAGGCGCGAAGTCGACGCGGGAGTCGACGCGGATATCGAGCCCACCGTCGTACGAGGAGTCGGTGCGGAGTACACGACTCCCCACTCACTTCCACCAGTAGCAGATCCAGTAGTCGTCGAAGGGACTCCCGTTCCCGCCGACGTAGTCGGGGCAGTGCTCGCCGGCACGCCACTGGCCAGAGGGAAGAATCCTCCTCCAGCTACGGGAGGCACAGTCGAACTTGCCGCGCCGGTCGTTCCCAGGCTTGAACTAGACGGGTTGGCTGGGCCTGGTCCCACGCTGGCCCAGGTCGGTCCGGCGGGTTGGGCACCCGGTTGACCCGAGACGGCCACCACCCGATTCAGGAAGTCTCGAGCGGCCCTCATCCCCTCAGGGGTCGTGATGTCCAGTAGAGTCGGGCGAGCGGGGTTGGTCGTCGCCGCGCTTGGCGGGGTCCGGCACCGCCCTGCGGAGCTGGCGCAGTCACCGCAGGCTGGCCCCCTTGAGCAGCGTTCACTAGGGCCGGGGTCGGCGTTCCTTGGTCGCCGGCATCAGACCCGGACGAGTGAAAGCCCTCACTCGCCGAGTCCTGATGTTCTTGTGTGTCGCCTTGAGTCATGACGAGGCCGTTCCAGAGGCCTCAGGCGACGTTCACACGGAAGCTCGTCGATCCAGACGAGTACGTTCTACCACTTGCACCGTGCAAGCTCTTCTCCAGTTGTCAGCGTACCCTGCTTCTCCACCAAATGTCGTGTACCTCCGCCGTCAGGGGTGGGCACGCTGAGACTGTTCGGAGAGAAGGAGGCTCGCAAGGGGTCGAGGGTGGTAGAGTTGACGAGCTTTAAAGGGGTTAACAAGTAGACTTAAGTAAACTATACAAAAGCTTTCTTGTTGTTGTTGTTGTCTTTAAGACAGGGAAGATTCACGACTGATTCTACAAGTCGAGGGTCGGCACGGCCGCCCTCGCTCCTACGGGTGACACCTCTCCTTCTGTACCTCGGAGGTCGTTCTGCATGTCCTCCATCCTCGAGTGACAACCCGTCCACGATCACGATCAATACCATAGTTCCACTTGCACGACACCCGTCCTGGGCGGGAACGAGGACCTCCTAGGACCCCAGCCAGTCCCACTCGAACGCTCATCATGCCTTCACAAATCCAGTAGCAGCTCAGGGTACCCTACGAGGGGTACCCAGTGTAGGTTGTAGCCATATCTCCACTTGAGCTCGGCGCACGGACCCCTGGCACGGGCTCAGTATGCCCGGTCACGGGACAAGTAGCATGCTGCCGTGGGTCCACTATCGATGGACAGGATGCACTTCGCCACCTCCGACGGGTCATTTAGTACTTCACTCTACTAAGTGTAACACGCCATCTACATTTATTCCATGGCGTCTACAGTAGAGCCCAAGTCAGCTAGCACTCAACTCAAGTAAAGCCTGCCAAAGGGCAATCGCGCTGGTCGGTCAAAGCAAAACAAAAGCGTCTTTGCCAAAAAAAATTGTGGGAATCCTCTTGTATCCTCAGTTTGATTGAAGTCGCAGTTTATCTTCGGAACGTCCTCCACGCAGTCTTCTATTCGCCTACTTTTTAGCAGGCGCTCTGACCTGCTCGGCTTAAACCTCTACAAAGAGACCAGCTTGTGGGGATCCGCTCAGCTTGTAGTAAATGTACGTTATCCTAGCACACGGAACTACAGATACAAGCTAGAGGAATGAGCTGATACTGTCAAACTCCACGTCCATCGTCTCCTGGAGGAGGTTCACGTACTCGAAGTTGGCTTTGCAGTCCAGCGAGCAGAATCGACCGCCGCTGCTACTGAGAGACGACATCGACTTGAAGAACAGACGCTCGCAGTTCGCGCAGTGAGCCTGCCAATGCCGCCACTCGGCTTGACTGCCGCCGGTGTGGTCTTTAGATCGCTTGGGTATGCGCATAGATCGAGTGCGTGGCACGGAGGCTGGTGCCGTTGAGCCGATGCTGTTGGGGATCCTGGGGCGGCCACGGCTGAATTCCATGTTCGCTGTTGTTTCTTTCTTGATCGAACACACTTCTGACCTTGGAGACCCGCTTGGCCGCTTCCCACGGCACGACAGTAGCCGACGAGGCTAATGTTGTGGAGGAAAGGGCCTTGACATGAAAATTCCCGGGCACTAAACAGCGAGTCATGGGCACAATGTATACATGTAGTATGCCGACTCATCTCAACTTGGGCGTCGAGCTGGCTGCTAGGTTTTACTGTGGAGCAAAGGGCAACGCGCGTGTGCGAACGCAGTGTGGCCGTAACATGTGTACACCGATATCGTGGCGCACTACCTCGTACTCAGCGCAATCGAACAGACGCTCGTTTTCAAAGACTTTTGGTTATTTGTTAGTTTACTCTTCAACTTGGTAATTGATGTGCACCGATAAAAAAATGTACAGGCAAATATGGGGGAGCGAGGCGTCACGTACTTGTTGCATGCCATCAGATCGCTGCAGCTGTGGCGGAATGGCGATAAGTGAGCTGGTGCTGCTGTCGAGGCGGGTGTTGCATGCGTCGGATATGGCTGGCGCTCGCGTCCGCGTTCTCTTCGTCCTCGAGCAAAACACGAACATTCTTCAAGCGCTGTTCGAGTGCGCGCAGAAGATTGTTCACGTTCTTCTGGTCATCTACAGCCAACGCGCCGACGCCTGACCCATTCGCGCCCGGTGTCTCCATGAGTACGCTCTCTAGCAGTAGCAGCGCTTGCAGGTAGTGGTCGTGCGCTGCGCGTGCTTGGCCCAATACTTCACGAATGGCACCTTGACGTCCGATTCGAAGCGCGTGTGCATACAGCAACTCTTCTTGTGATGCGATTGGGCGGGAGGAACTTCGGAGGCGTGCAGTTCGGGCCATTCGCGCCTTGCATTGCTCCGCGCGGTCCAAAAAGTGTGTTAGTTGTTCCGAAAGAAACGCCATGGACACCTTTCGACTGGTTTCGCTCCGACCGACAGGGATCCCAGACGACGACCCAGATGATCCCATCGAGCCTCGAGACTGAGCAAAGGCTGGGTCCTGTCGTAAATACAGCACAACGTGCTGTACGAGACGAAGGCACTTCACGTACAGTGCCAATGCCTCGGCAGCGCACACATACTGGCGCTCAGCGGTGCGCTTGTCATCATCATCGTCATCATCGTCGCATTCGTCATCATCACCAAGCGCGTTGCTCACTCCGATTGACGAAGCCAACGACGAGCTCATCGAAAAGACGGTCGAGAAGTTTACGCCACTACCACGCTTCCCGCCTGAGGTCGACAATGAGGAGTTCTCAGCAACTGCCTGTTGTGGTGACCAGCCTTCCCCTGTTGGATCACACGTATGCTCGGTCTCCGAAATAGTACTACCGCCAGCAGCACTTAAAGTCCAGAGCTGATCTGCGATTGGCGCGATCGCTTGAGTACGCAGCACCACAATGTCGATGAGCTGTTGACCATACTCGCGAGAGAAGGTTCCTCCAGCACTCGTATTCCCACAGCTGAAGGTTGACGGCGTATCGGCTGGGGCAGTGGCATTGGGCTCGGTGCTTCTAGCCTCCCCTGGACCGGAATGTTGACTAGCAGGTCCGGCAGTGGCGGACTTTTCTGATAAGCCATCAACCAGCACGTACTCCCCACTGCTGTCCAAAGCGTGACCCCCACCAGCATTCTTCACTCTCGTTGGCGCACTAGGCTCGGAGTTGCTTGATTGAGTGATGGTAACAGGAATCTTGATACGAGACGATCCCGAGATCGAATGCTGCTGATGCTGCTGAAGCGCTGTAGCTCCAGGAGGCGACTCAGAGAGCTGCTTGAATGGGTTAATTCTTGGACTTGGACTGGGACTGGGCAGTACATGCGGGCTCATCTGCGGGCTGAGCTTCGGACTCGCACCTGAACCTGCAGCAGCAGCTCCGCTGCCACTCGAAGTGGCTCGTCGACTACGCGCCAGCCGTGATGACGACGACCGACGCAGAGCCCCGGATCCGGAACTCGCGCTAGCAAAGGCAGTCTCCATCACCTCCAGGTTACCACTGCGAGATTGCCGCATCACTCCGGACGGAGCTGTACTCGCAAACCGAGAGCTTGAGGTGGACGAATCATGAGAAACCGAGAACGCGCGAGACCGACGGTCACTTCCCGAGCCTCGACGAGGCGTAGTCGAAGGGGTTGAACTGCCAGTCTCCAGCTCATGATCAGCTCCTGTTCTGCTGCTCCCCGCAGTTGAAACGCCCCATCTCCCCGAAAGTCCCTGGTCGTCTTCTTCCTCCTCTTCTCGGATGCTAGCAGTCGTCGACAGGTTCGACGAGCGGCGGACAGCTTCGGCCTCTTCAACCTGCTCCGGTAACGGCTGCAGATCCACAAACGGATCGGAGAAAAATTCGGCAAATCCGAGTCGCAACGCCGGCTTCCGCTGCAGCAAAGCGACCAACAGGTGTCGGCATTCTCTGGAAAGCTGCAGCGTCGACGGGAACCGCAGCGGCTGGCGCTCGATATTGGCTAGAAGCTGCACGTGGTTCGCCCCTCCGTACGGCGGACGGCCCGCCACCATCTCGAAGAGGATGGTGCCTACGGACCAAAGGTCGGCCTTGGCGTCATACTTCTGGAACTTTAAGATCTCGGGCGCCATGTACAGCGGCGACCCGCACAGCGTCTCCGCCATTGACGTCGTGGCCAGGTGTCTCGCAAACCCAAAGTCGGCTGCATCAGCAATGAATAATAAAAAGTGTTAGTTTACACTAAACAATATTAATAATAAATAAGTAAATATTCTATACGCACCGATTTTGAGCGCCGAGGTGGGCGAGTCCTCGACGAGCAGTAGGTTCTGCGGCTTGAGGTCTCGGTGGATGAGGTTGTGCTGCCAGAGGCACTGCATGCCCTTGGCCAGCTCGCGCAGGAAGTGTCTGGCCACGTCCTCGCTCAGTAGCTTGGCGCGGTCGCCGCTCTCCTGCGCGCGGCGCCGCACGTACTGCTGCAGGTCGCCGCCGGCGCAGTACTCGAGCATGAGGTACATGTGCTTGTCCGTCTTCTTAATGTCGTAGAGCTTGACGACGTTCGGGTGGTCGATCTGGCGCATGATGGCGATCTCCATCTCGAGGTTGGCCAGCAGCTTGCCGTTGAGCTTGTGCAGCGACAGCGCCTTGATGGCCACGGGCGTCTTGCTCGTCTTGTGGTAGCCCTTGTACACCACGGCGAACGAGCCGCTGCCGAGCTTGCTCGTCACCACGTACTCGCCGATGGACGCGCGCGCCGCCATGGCCCCCTGCTACGACAGCTCAGTAGGCTCTACAGTAGAAGAGAGTGCGCACTCGAGAGTGATGGTCGCTCTCAACCCAAAGCTTAGTGAGTGCGGAATCGGTAATGCGCGCTGCTGTTTTTCTCTTCTCGCCGCCATGTTGAATGTGGTGTGGAGCACGTAAGAGCGGGTAGGGCAGAAAGGTCGACGCGTGCGGGCGCCGACCAATCACAAAGCGCGGGGTGACGTCGCAGGCTGACGGAGAGTTCCTGTGGCTGCTGAGACCGACGTTGAAGCCGAGCCATCACGGCTCAGGCGTTTCCGGCAGGTTTGAGGGAGCGGTCTTGCAGCAACTTGGCCATGCACTAGGCAGACAGGAGGCAACGATATAGCGCGAGATGGTGTGCCGGCATTTTGTTCTCTTCCTGCTCTGCTCTGTGTGTGAATGAAATCTAGAACCGCCCAAAGCGGCATTTCGCTGCTCAACATACAAAGACCAAGTGCGGCGCGGATAGAAACGGCGCGCAGTCGAGCACATGTTCAAGTGCCGGTTTAACGGAGACTCTTGCCTCGAGCAGCTACAGTACCCACGGGGCAATTGCCCCCATGTTCTCCGCAGATGCAATGGTTGGCTGCCAGAGGCTTGCGGTGGATGATGGTGTGCCCAGGAGGCAGCGAGTGTAGCGGCTCCATGTTGGACGAAAGCGGCGCGGAAGGCGCGAGAACCGTGTGAACGCAGCCGTGGAGCCAACGCAACGCGGGCGTGAAACTGGCGCCAGATTCACTGCATTCCGCGGTTATTCGGGTGGATTGCTGCCCAGGCGAGGCATGTACGAATTTAAATGTTCCCCGCAGTTGGAATGTTGGTACTCGCCTGGGTACAACAACTTACTCTAAAAAAAACTTTACTGTGCGCAATACACACGATCCCGTTTAGTGCACTATCCATCAGAATGTTGAGATACGACTCGTACTACCTAGAAATGACGGCCCGGCTGTTTGAGAGACCCCTCGTATTACGAGGGGTCTCTCAAACAGCCGGTCCGTCACCCCTCGTATTACGAGGGGTCTCTCAAACAGCCGGTCCGTCATTTCTAGGATCTAACATTGGCGCCAAGCCCCCCCCCTAGTCGTGATGCTTGGCACAAAATAGACGCTATCGGACTCAGTCCTCATGTCTCTAGCCAACAAGTTGATGCGTTGGTTTAGAAACTTGGGCGATAAAGGGACATCTCCTCACTGGGAATACATTCCGCAACGTTCGTTCTGGAATAGTGAAGCAGGTTGTGGAGGTGGCAAGTTAAGCGCCTTCCGCGGTTATTCGAGGTCGACGGCACTGTCTGCCACAATTACAATGGCGCAATAGGTAGATAGATATCTACGCATTGGTTGGCTTGCTGTAGTAGTCGACTGGACCCAACTCCGACGTGACACTTGATACGTTACAATGTGTCGTCACAGGGTATTTTTTCCGCGAAGTTTAAGCCTGCCCACAGTTCTACTATTTTAGTTCATGGATTTGTTTCGTTAAAATTACTAATTTTCAGGAGTTATACCGTGCAGGAAGAACTCAATTAGTCTTGAACTGCCCGCTAAGTCCTCAGAGGATCCAAGCTGAACAATGACAGTAGTATGGGTCCACCCATACTCGTATTTGAGTGTTGTGTATCGTCAAAGATCCCATTTCATTGTCACAAAGTTGAATCATTGAAGTTTAATACTGTAATGCCGAGATGCCGCGACCCAGCGCCACCACGTCACGAGCAGCTCCGGCCATTTTTCGTGTCATCAATGGACTAATGGGGCTGGGATTAGTCCATGAAGTTGGACTTTACTCGTGCAACTAACATTTTAAGATCGCAAGGTCTATGCTGTGAACTGCACTTTACATCTACAGCGGAGAGCGATACAAGACATTGGTGGCGAATGACACGAAGAAAAGATGAGGCTTCAACACCGAGTACTTCAAGCCACAGCTCAAACGCCACAGTTCAAAAGGCAAGGCGTTTTGCTCATGAAGCAAGCCAAATGTAACTAGGTTCGAAGATTTCGAGAAAATGAATTACTACTCAATCTGCTCAACTCGAATCATTTTCGTGGTTCTAAACGTTTCAAACAAGAAATCCTCAATCTACTGATGTGGCTCTTGGTAATCACTTTGGTACCTAAGTTCTTTTTGCTGACGTGTGCGCCTTCAATCATTAGATGTGCAGCCCGTCTCCTATTCGGACTACTTAACTAGGGAGCACGCTAAGACGCATTGTGAGTTCGGAGGGAGGGAGAGGTGAGTGTGGTATTGCGACTGCGCTGCGAATCGCCATCATGAGGTGAACTAAGCAGCTGTACAAAGTATTGGAGCTCACGGCTCGAGTGCGTTTTTGTGTTGAGTCAACAACACTGTTTAGTAGTATAATACACGAAGTCCTCCGGACGTGCAACAGGAATCTGTATCAGTAAAGACAAGGGACCGCTTGCACGCAAACAGCGAGAGGTCATTCCGCGCTGTACTGCGTCCGCCGATCTTGGAAGTTCGCCCGGCATCGGGTCCCGAAAAGCTGTAGGCTCGGGCCCATACCTCTCGTCCCAAGTCAAAGCCTCTATCAGGCAATCTATCGGTCAACTTGACCTGCTCTCACACTCAGCGAACTGATTCGGCGCGGTCAGGCTTTCCTACCTACTCTTGGGAGACGGCACCTCGAGGGTTGCGGCGGTCAATCCTGCTTCAAGTGAACAATGAGTCACCAGAACGACAAAACGCTGGCCGCGTTTCCACGCGCGCCTTTCATAGTGAAGCCGAGTGTCGTGACGAAGTATCTGACGCGAAGCGGGGATTGCTAGACAACGCGGTCGCTGCAAGGGTTGTCAAATATTAAATCTGTGAACAATATTCGAGCTGCATACTTGCAAGCTTTTATTCCACGTCTCGCTGCGGGACACAAAGCATTTTCATCCCCCTTTGAGAGGCGGCGAAACTTGTAGACAGCGCGTTTTGCCGCGACAAGGGGGGAAGAAGATGGCGGGTTTCTCCAGCGAAAGTCTCCATGAGATAAGCAGCAGTCGGCGATCATTCCTCCATTTACCTTGAAGCGGTCATGACCCACTCACTACGCTCAGAGAACAACCTCCAAGAGCTCGGCCACGACCGGCCCCAGCTCCACCCAAGCCACACGAAGAGCGCGCTCCCACTCCCACGTCGCCCAAGCTTCGCCAAGCGCATGATCCAGCTCGTGTTCACTCGGAAACGCTCTGCAGAAGAAAACCGGCCCAAGTCGTGGTCCGAGTCGGCAGCACCCACGGCCACTTCCCCAAGCTTCGTTCGCCACGCCAGCGCCAACATTATCATCCCGGGTGGGACCTTCTCCTCGACACTCGGACGCGCGAGCGCTCGGCTGTCTCGAGAAGAAGAAACGGTTGAGGGCGATTACTGCGACGCGTCTTGGCGGCAACGGCAAGCGCACTGTACGAACTGCGAGCGCCTGTTCTTCGCTTCTGGGTCTGGAAGTGATACATGTAGCAGCCCCGGTCGGTTCTGCTCCCTGGACTGCAAGACAAGCTTCGAGTACGTGAACCACCTGCAAGAGGTGCTGGCCGAGCAACTCTCGGCCGCTAGTTCCGTCAGCAGCGGCTCGTTCGAAGACGGCGACTCGAGCTCGGACGAAGCCGACTACGAACTGGAAGACTTCGATGCTGACCAGCTTTGATCTCGCCTTCTCTCCATTGTACACGCACGTAGTGCTTGTGTTTGCCTGTAAACTTGAAATACCAGTGCCAATAAAGCCAAAAGGGGATGAAAATACAAGGATGTTGGATTCAATGGAATGCTGCAAAACTAGATCTTGCCGGTACTTTACCTTCTCCTCACTGGTGGATAACCTGCACTCAACTTGATCACGACGCAACACGTAAAGAGCTTGACATTTACTTGGACAGTGTGGGATCAAGCCACTGCATCCATGGTCTGAAGATGCCCACCAAATCAGCTGTCGACCCGAAGAACTTGAACTGCGTTGGGGAAGAGCTTGTTTCACCTTCGATGAGTGGCGTTGAGGAAGCTGTCAAGCCGTCGTAAATGATGTTATACATCTCTGAGCCCCAATCAGCAGAAACCTTTACCCTCACACCCGAGTTGTCGTATCCACCAAGAATTTGGCTCTCCATGAAGTCGGCCAGCTCTGCGGCATTGCCATTGTCGGTATAGTACATGGGGTAGCCCGTGGTGTACAGTGGGTTGACTGCGGACGTGTAAATGGTTCTTCCCTGGCCTTGGGTGATGGGGAACACGCTGAACGCCGGGATGATGTCGAGGGACACGTTGCCGTCGGGATATTGTGTATGAGCCTGCAGCTGGACACAGGAGTCTCCTTCTTGGCTTGTTGTCGAGGTCCACTCTGTCGCGCTACAGGTGAGCAACGCGAACAACTTCCTCTTGGGCTCCGACGACTGCATTTGACCGAAAACGTTGCTCAGAATCTGGCTAGTCATATCGTACCAAAACCCGTCAGGGGTGTCCCAGGAACTCATAGTCTCTAGAGTTGGCAGCAGATAATCGCCGATAGCTGACTGACACTCCATATCATCAAAGCAAGCCTGTCGGAGGTCGGCGCACCGAGCACACGCGTCTCCGGAAAACGATCCTGAAGCGTCGGAGCCGCTCGTCGACCATGCCCAGTTGCCATTCGAGGACGATCCCCATGACCCACTCGAACTCGAGGGCATTTCGTCGGATACAGCTCCGTATTCGAGCAAGTCCAGGAGTCTGTCGAATACGGGATAGCGGTCCACAGACTGGAGGTAGATTTTCCACGGTGAGACCGTCACTTCAGCGGGTGGCACAACAGACACATCGTCCGACGTAACGACAAAGTTAGGAATCCAGTTGGGGTTCACGAGAGGCTGACTTTCGCTGTCCACATCGTAAACCTGGTACAGCTTCATGGTGACCGTGGCCGACTGCGACATATCGTCAACAATTGTGTCGACATGGTCCACGACCAGATAAAATGGCTCTGAGTTCGCCGTCGTTGTGAACCAGTTCAGGAAATTGTTGGCGGCGTCATTGGGCGAACTTGCCCCATCAGAAGAGTACGAGAAGATGTTGCCATCGAACCAGACATCCAGTTGAGTGTTCGGGTAAAGCCGCACGCTTACGTCGACGGAGTCGGACTCGATACGAACTCGAGTGGGCTCAACGTAGCCCGATGACCCCCAATAGCCGAATCCCACCTCACAGCCGCACGAGGATATGGCGCGAAGCAAGTGCGCGAACGCCAGCCAGCCCTCTCGAGACTGGAACGCGTCGTTTTCCAACGACAAGAGTGCCAAACTGAGATCGAGTCTCACTTGGGTCTGTCCATTGCTCTGCGTGCTCGTTAAGACAGGAAGCGTCGCGTTGCGCAACAGCGGAACCAATACATCTCTTGCCGATACGTCGCAATCCATGTCGTTTTGGCATCGCGTCAACGCCTCCCAGCACTCTGGGCAGCCGTGGCAAACTTGAGTCCCCCGGAAAATGTCGACGCTGCTGTAGAACATTTTCCCAGTGTCCAGGTAAGCCGAGAACCAGGATTCGAGCAGCGAGATCGACATGCTTTGCCCATATTGAACGCGATTGGAGCTGAGCTGTAGCGACGCAAACGTCATGGGGCCCTCCAGTGTCAACGATGTTGCGTCGTCCGTAAAGTAGAAGGTTGGGGTTGCCGCTACTGCCGGGTAGTAAGTGACCTCGAAGCGGATCGAGGTGTCATTCGTCAACGTGGACTGCACCTTCACATCGGACATATAGTTTGCTGCTGCCTCAAGCCAATTTTCCATGTCACTTGTTGGTGTAGTGCCAGGCACGAACTCAAGGGAATACCCCTTGGTGTACGCACTTATCGCTCGGTCCAGGGGCACATTCACCGCGAAATGACTCACAAGCTCGGTGGTGACTGGCACAAGAGATTCCGAAGGATCCGACGGGAATGCGTACCCAACAGGACAAGCTTCCTTGCTGAGGCATGATAGGAACTCAAGTACGCTGGCGTACACTTCGGACTCAGTATTTTCTCGCCATAAAGCGAGACGTGCCGAAAAGTCCATCGACGATCGCTGATCTGGCTCATTGGAATACACCATGGGGTACAACATCGAATAGATCACGTTCTGGCGCATGGCGTCGGCGCAGGACGGGTTTGAAATGCACTGCGTCCAGGCATCCATGCACTGGTGGCAAATGTTGATGTCTTCCTCGGCAACGTCACCGTAAACGAGACGTCTGCTGAAGTCGGAAGAGTTGTAGCCCAGATCTGAAAGCCAATTCGTGAGCTTCCGCCAAGTAACTAATGGATACCCATCCCAAATGCCCTCGTCGTACAAGTTGCGGTACGCATACGCGTTCACTTTCCAATTACTCGAGTTCAGCTCGTCATAGGTATCGGAAGACACGGGTCTAAATCGAGGCTGCTCGGCATCAATGAAGAAGTTGTCTTCGAACCTGAGTCTGAACAGTTGACCAAGATATTCTCCATCTCTGCCGTAGTCAGATTCGTAGTCCACATTCACCCAAGCGTTCTGCGACGGGTTCCGCGCCCAAATACTGTCTTCATTGTACTCACGCATTGAGTTGGCAACAAATGCACTGACGGTGCTCGCATGGTCATCGTAAGTCCAGCTCGCCCACTCGAGGACATACTCCTTGCCTCGAAACTTCATGACAAGGTTTTCCAAGTCTCCTGTTGTAGTAGTCGGCACCACAAACACGCTCTCTGCGGGAATGACCTCCAGTTGTGTCGGCTCCACCGTAACATATTCACCCTGGGAATAGTTGTACGCCTGCCGAGGTAAATCGAGGGTGCAATCGGGTTTCTTGAGACAGACCATGAAATTCATGAATAAGTCATAGCCTTCAGCCGTGAAAAACGATGCCGACTGGCGTAGTTTGGGTCCAAAGTCGACACCCCACGGTCGACGATTGTAACTGTCCGTCTCAGTCGAGAGTTCGTACGCGTCAAAACGGCTTGGAGACAGCGCCCCTTCCAAGAAACCCCGCACTCCAAGGCTGCAGGAGGTGCTGTTGTCACATGCAGCGTATGCATCTTCACACTCGCTGCAGATACTCCAAATATCAGTGCCGTTCCAGATTGAGCTTCCGTTCCAGTACAGATCGGGGTAGTCGGGAATATCTTCGTCCCAGGTCAGGTTCACGTACGGCGGGGGAGGCACATACTCAAACTTGGTCAAGTTGAGCGGAGAAAGCTGGAACCGAAGCTCACTTCCACGATAGTCAAAGGACATCTTGGACTTGCCATCACCATCCATAGACTCGTCGCTAAGCCCAATAACTTCGATAATACTCGGCACGACGCTGACATTGCGGAACGAGATCTGCACGGTGAATTTCGGCTCAGGTACTGGCAATGGCTCTCCAAACCACCAGCGGGCTGGTCCACCATCTTGTCCTGCATCAGGAGACGAACCATCCACGCTATCAGTGTGACTCTGCTGCCCAACATTAAAGTAGTAGCCACTTCCCGAAGCTTCACCCACAGGTGGGAATTGAAAAGAGCTGCCGCCGTCCGCTGACGACGAATACGCTGCCCAGGCGGCGGATGCCTCAGACTCGGATCCTCCCGACTTGTAGTAGTTGGCCATCCACTCGTTGAGCATATTGATCCAGGCAATCAGCTCCGAGTTGTCGAATTTGTGAACGTCCACCGCCAGGTTATACTCGGTAGCATTGGGCACAGCTCCAGCTACCAACTCAGCGATCTCCTCAGGGGTGTTATCACTCGACAGGTCCGGCGTCCTAAACTCCGTTTCGGGGCCAAGGCCCTCCAACTCCATCCACACGTAGAACGTGTAGCTCGGTTCAGAGAAATTCACGCGTACAAAAGCGCTTTCATGCTCCAACACAACCATCCGGCCAGCTGCCTCAGCGAAGCTGCGGGTACCTACAGGGCACCTCGACTCAACAAAGCACTGGATGCCGGCGTCTGTCTCGCGCGCAATCGCCAACGCAGTTCGTAAGTCTCTGACGGAAGGCCAGTCCCCAACGTCTGGACCGCCTGATGATCCGGACGAAGACCAGCGAGATCCGACATCACCGAATCGTGAAGCCGACCCATCGTCGCGATATCCCCAGGAGGACCAACGCGAGCCAGACTCATCGTATCGGTAGACTGGCTCAGAAGACTGGCGAGATCCGGCGTCGTTGTATCTGAAGTCCCCGTCTGACCCCGATCCAGGGCTGCTCCATCCGAATCCTGCGTCCCCATAGCCAGACCCCGATGAAGACCTTCGATCACCTGCATCCGGGAACCCTGAGCCCGAGGACCACGAGCCGTCGTTAGCCTGCCCACTCAGCAGCCAGCGCAGACCAAAACAGGCATCCACCATGTCGTTCAGATTGTAGCTCAGGTTTGTCGGAGCGCCATTATCGCCAATAGCCCATTCACCTCCATCCCACTCCATCTGCTCGCTTGCAGACTGCTCGTAGATATCTTGAAAGATACGCTCGGGCACGTTGCCATGCAGACAGCGAGCCACGACCGGGTGGTTCATGACTCTCTGGTTGCAGGCATCGCACGCATCGCTGGGACGGGCCGGATTCCAGGAGACCGCTGCCGTAGCGACGTCGGTTGAAAACGACGTCAAGCGTCATCGCGTTGGCTGAAGCATTAAGGTTGCCATCGTCGTCTTGTGGATACTCGAGCGACGAGAAGTACTCGACTTGGAAGAGCTGCGAGCCCGTGAAGTTGAGTACGCGCGGCATGATAGATGATGTGGCGCCGCTCCCCTGACGTTTAGCTGTCACGCGAAGCAGCACCTGATCGGCAGGTCCCCATTCAGTGATGATCTCGCTGTTGAGAGAGCTCCGGGTCACGTTGCCATCCGGATAGCCGGGCAGTAGCGTGTAGAGCTGCTTGAAGCTCAGGACCACATCCATTTCGTCCGAGTCGGGATACAGCGTCCAGGTCGTGGTGCGAGTCTCGTTGAACCGCCTTGCCATCTCTTCCACCCTCCAGCTGGAAATGTTTCCGAGTACAGCACGCTCTTCAGGTGAGAAACCACCAAGCACCAGCGGCGCGAACGCTCGAGGAGCCCCTTCCTCATCCTCTCGAGCATACCAAAGCCCATCGCCGTAGATCCGATCAGCGCTGTCGTACCGATCCAGCACGAAGGCGTCGAAATCCGACAGCACGCCATACGACGAGTGGAACGCCAGATGAACACACCAGTCGCGCCAACCGCAATCCGCACGGCCACCCTCCACTGTAGCCCCCGCAAGCGACACGCCATTCTCGGCCCCAAGGTAGAATGACCGACGAGAAGGAACGTCACGCGTCGGTGGGTTCCCCAGTTCTCGATATACATCGTGCCAACAGGCGGGTAGGGCGAGTCCCAGTTCCATGACGGACGAAAGTGCCAGAGCTCGCTATTGGGGTCCCAGTTTGAGTCGCCGCCACCCCATGACCAGTCCCAACCGCTGCCACTTCCTCCAACACTGCCCCAGTTGACATTCCCCCAGCCGGAACCACTCGAGTAGCCGGCGTTGGCGTAGCTTCCGGTTCCCGAAGAGCCCGAGGTCCAACCGGCGGTCGCCCACGTAGCTTCGCCAGAAGATCCCGAAGAGCTAGCCGCCGAGTCGTCCTTGGAGCCTGAAGGCTGCTGGGTCAGATCCGGGTTTTCCGGACCCTCCGGTGGTGGCTGTGCTACGACGCCTCCCAGCGCGAGTAGACACAGCGCAATTCTCATTGCGCCAACGACTTCGAGGCTTGGCTCTCGTGCACTTGACTTCTTGCTCAGCGTCTGCAGCCCTGCGGCGAACTCGGCGATTTGAAGACTGGTATCCTGGTCAAGACGTGGAAGCATGGAAAGATCGCGCCTGCTCGGTCGGAATCTATGGTTGAGGAGTCGCGAAATGGGAATCGCCTCGCGGTGAACAGACACCAAAGATCTTTTCCTGCACACTCGTACACAGCTTACCGAAACAGCGCGAACTGATGGACATCGCATGACAAACGCAATAAGTTCCTTGGGGCTGGTAAAATCACGAAGCGTTAGCGTGGATTTATTCGTTGTGGGGCTTGGAGGATGACCCCGTTGCTGGTGCGCCGTCCGCAGCATCTCCAGGGCGCTGGGAATCCACCGGGTAAATCCATCGTTGGTACAGATAGACGATGAACACGATGTCGTCACGGAAGCACGAGATGCGATGCAGCGTTGGCATCTTGATGACGAACGCGAACAAGTCGTCGATGAACGTGTTGAGCGCACGGTAGACCAGCAGTCGCCACTGCAAATGCGCAACGGATTTGAGGCGGTAGTTGATAACCAGTTGCGGGAGCATGAACACGAAGCCCAGAGCGTAGACTGTCGTTGTGAGTGACTCCAGTAACCAGGCGTACCATCCAGCATGCGGCACGTAGAGAAGCGAATAGGCAGCGTATCCTGCAGCCAGCGGCGCGAGTACGAAGAGCATATGTGACGTGGCCAGGGAGTCGGCTCGTTGCGTCTCCTCCAACAACCGCAGACTGTAGTCGTCCATCTTTTTCGTCTTGCCCGATGTTCCATCAGCATCAATATTAGATTTGGTGGCCAGCTGACGACGTTGAGCGCGCCAAACCTTGGTCACTTTCCACACCAGCAGCACGACACTGATAAACTGTGGAGCCGTCACGAGCAGGGTCGAATCCTGGTCAACAAGATATAGCAGCACAACCGTCTGCGAGCCCAGTTCAGCTGCCATTGCGCGTAGGGAAACGCCAACAACGTTATCACCTTTAGCGCGCCAGTAAGACACGTCGTGGCGGAAAGCCAGCCAGTCGAACAGCAAGTGCAGCAGAGATACACTCATCGTCACAGCCAGGAGCACAGGATGCGTGTCGGTCACCATCGAGCGGAGAGCGTCTAAATCGCTCGAAGGCACACCCATTTGCTCTTGCGAAACAAAGACGGTTGCGAACGTAAGCTGCATCTGCCAGCGCGCAAATGACAGCGGAGACCACGACAATTGCAGAGGAAGGACGACGTCTCCACCCTTGCCATCGTCCATCGTCGCGTTCAGCGGAACAAGCTTGTCTTGTGTCTGTGATAGATCATCCACGTACAGAGCTGGCAAGTAGCGCCAACGTTGATCCATTGGGTGCTGCACGTAGCGTAAGTTCTGGTACACCATGACCGGCAGCTCCTCCACTGGGTACCTCGTGAAATCCGTCACCATTCTCACACTAGCAGCGGGTTTCCAATACGAAATCGTCTCTGTTTCTTCTTCCTTCACACCTGCCTTCAGTCCCACCTGCGACTCAGCAGGGGCCAGCAGCAGACTCGTGTTCTTTGCGTTGGGCCTCGGTGCATATTTCACCATGCTCAAGGCCTGGTGGATGGTTCTGTACTTGTCGTAGTTCTCCGTGTCCCTCGGGTCCGGGGAGAACCCAGCGTGCGTCACGTGCACGTGCAGGAAGACGGAGGTGTTGCCCTTCAGCGCGCCCCACAGCTGATTGGCCGTCCGCTTGTCGCCCGCCAGCTCTGCCAGCGTCTGGCGAGAGATGTTGAGCTCAAGGTGCCTAAAGTTGGAACTATCCCAGTCGAACGTGAGCGACTTGAAGGCCCCCACGTGCACGGCTCCAGCGCTAAAGTCCCTGTCCGCGTCCCACTTCGATCGAGGCGACAGGTAGCAGAGCACATCCAGCGGCTGGCCTTCCCCCCATAGCGGGTCTAGCGTGTTCGGGTTGTCCGAGAACGTCGGGTACATGATCCTGTGCACCTGTTGCAGTAGTATACATCGTACATAAGTATACTTGTGTATACCAACTTCAAGGGGCGAGATCTATGGACCAGGCTCTCCAACGCACCTGGCGACCCACGTACGCCATGTACACGGACTACACGATAGATACAAGAGAGCAGAACCACGCCAGCGTCCGCATACAGCAGCAAACAACGGGATAACACAACGATAAGCCCGCGTTAGTCGGTCTGCCAGCGTTTTACTCATATCGGAGGCTACAGCGCGCTCCAGAGACTCGATAACACCGCAATCCACTTACAAATACAGCGCAGGAGATGGTGGTGAAGGTGGTCCATGCCCACAGCGTGCTGAAGAGCCCCATCCTGCCTTCGTCCGCGTCGTCGAGCGCTCGCCCGAGGCAACGTGTCGTCGAGTTCGGAATAGCGAATAGGGCTCATTGGAAACCAAACGACAATCACTCCTACTTGCCTTGAATTTCAACCAATTAGAAGTCACCGAGGTTGTGCGCCAGTCAAAGCGCCACACATTTGGACATTGGCTGGAAGGTGACCATGTTGCTCGGACGAAGGCTGCTGCAGGCGGCCGTGCAGGACGCGCAGGTGGAGGATGAGGCGCTTCGCTCGCTGCAGGCGCACGACCGGTTCTTCTGCGACACGATGGAGAACATCCCGGCGGCCTTCTACTTCCCCACGGACGCCGAGGCGAACTGGAAGAAGTCGGCGCCCAAGAAGTACCACAAGGTGCGGCATCACACAAGACAGGATCTCTCAGCGCTGCTATAGCGTTACAGAACTACTGGGGAAGAGGACCGAGAACGGCTCAAACTGGACGAGGTGGTGCAGCGTGTTCTGACGCCCAGTGTTGTATTGGTATCCACAGAACGTGCAGGCTCTGAAGCAGCAGGAGTCGTCCAAGAAGAACCTGCTGAAGCGCGCCAAGTTTTCACCGGCGGCGCAGCAGAGCAACGAGGAGCGGCAGAAGGCCACGGCGGCCGCCGAACAGCAGGAGAAGCAGCAGGCGCAGGTGAAGCCCGTGAAGCCCAGCGTGGCAACGGAGGAGGGCGGCCTGGAGGGTCTTCGTGCTCGTCTGGCCGTCAAGATCCAGGCCATGCGCGAGCAGCGTAAGGCCGAGGAAAAGACGGGCAAGAAGCGACCGTCCCGTGCCGAGGCGGTTGCCGAGCAGCGCGCGCTGAAGAAGCGCAAGACGGCGGCCAACAAGAGCAAGGCCAAGGCTGAGAAGCGCGAGAAGGAGGCGGCGGCGAAGGCCGAGGGAGAGGCACAGGCGAAGGAGAAGGCAGAGACCACGGTGGACGCGGCGTCCATCTCGTACGGTAGTCTGCTGCTGGACGACGGCACGGAGAAGGACAACAAGCCGAAGACGCGTCACGGCCAGAGTGTCCGTGGTATCCAGAACCTGCTGAAAAAGGCTTAGCGCAACGCTCAGCGTCTGGAGGAGCTGAAGAAGACGGAGGAGGGCAAGGAGAAGGCAAAGGCCAAGGGCTGGGACACGGCTCTTCAGCAGGCTGCGGGTAAGGTCGTGATGGACGACCCGAAGCTGCTGCGTGCCAAGCTGAAGAAGAAGGAGAAGGCCAAGGCGAAGAGCTCCAAGGAGTGGAAGGAGCGTACTGCTAAGCTGGAGGTCTCCAAGAAAGAGCGACAGAAGAAGAAGCTGGCTAACTCACTTGGCCGTGGCAAGAAGGACGCCGCCAAGCCCACCGAGAAGAAGGGCCGAAAAGGACCGGTAAGTCAACTACAGACAGAACTTGCTGGCGGTATGAGCTGAGGAGCAAAGTGAACTGACGTTGCTGTTTCTGTGTATTCTAGCGCGCTGGTTTCGAAGGCAAGAAGGGCGATGCGTTCCTGAACGCCGACAAGAAGGGAGGCAAGCCGTCCGGCAAGAAGTCGGCAGCACCCAGTAAGTAGTCGTGCAGCGGAGAGGCGTTCAGGTATATAATATAGACTGCCAGTTTGCATCGTGAGGAGCAGAAATCAAGGCTGTATTTGCTCGAATGCGGTCATATAGATAGATGGAGAAGCTGGAAAAGAGGCTGCAAGACCTGATGCTGTTGAGCACTATAGGATGGTACAGCTACCGCCGCCCTGGCCGCTCTGCTGCCACGGGTTCGGGCCGCCGTCGTTCTCTCCGAGGAACGGGTCCGCCGTGCTCTGGCAGTATTAGGCGATTCTGGGCAAGAAGGCACACAAAAGTAAGTGGATGTATCGAGAAGGTATAGAGCAAGGGACGGTCGCTGAACTCACTTCTTGGCCGCTTCGGACGTGGTGCAGGAGGCTTCGAGCGTCTTGAGGTCCATCTCGAGTCGCGCGATCTCCTCCGAGAGCTTCTTGGTGGCGGCGTCGGACATGCTGGGCGGTCTGGCTGGGCGCTGAAGCTGAGCGGCGAGTGCTGGAAGTGAGCAAGTGCCCGACTGTCCGCTATTTTCGATCTTTTTTAGCGTGGCTGCTCAAAGCGTCGTAACGGCTGCGCGAGGTGATTGGCTGAAATATCGTGGTAAAGTTGCTGCAAAACACGTTACGGCGCGCAACTCAACAACTTCAAGCTCGAGAACGCCTGCCGAGTCTTGCACGGTCCAAGTTGAGCCCAATGGAAATTCGAGGTGACACGCAAGTGCGCGAGGCGTGTCTTCGAGCCCCCCGAGCAAGCGTAGCATTGGAGTCAGCATGTTGGACTGCGCCCTTGACCTTGTCTCCGGCTGTACGCGCTATAAAGCGTGTTGATCCGCGCATTGGCCCACGAATTTTACTCCGCCAGCAATGACAGACCGTCTCGGCCATTTGCGGGAACATCTTTTGTCGGCATGTTAGGCGAAACCGAGTTGTCTCCACTTCGACAGTACCCACCTAGTGACGTCTGGTGCCATGGCAAGTAGGCCGCATCAAAGTCATATGATTGATGTATTGGGAGGCTTTGTCTTCAGCCATCAATCTCTACTTGTTTAGCCTTGCCATTCCAAAACCTTCCTCTTCGGAGAAAGATGACGGGCGATGTGAGCTTCGCGGTCATCAGTTCAAAGCTCTGTTCATCCATCTTGATTGACCTAAGTCTGCGGGTGGCGCACTTGAGAAGAGAGGTCAGGATAGAGGATGAAACTATAACATGCGGCACCATGGACTTGCAGCTCTTCCTGGCGAAGAAAAGCAACAACGAGTGGCTTAGTGCTGATACCGAACTCTCAACAGCGGCGTTCGACCGGTACGGGCGCCTGACACTTGATGTGGATGGACAGCTAGAAGCTTTCGAGCAAATGCACCCCTTGCAGTCGCTCAACGATTACTTCGGGGCGGACTTCGAGTCGCGTTCGGGCCAAGTTCACGTACTAGTGGTGATCCCGAAGAAACTGTGGCTCGTGACGAAAACGCGCTCGAGATGATAGGGATTCGCGCCAGACTTTACGCTGCGGCGGCGCAGAGCGTCGGTTTCTATGACCATGCACTTCGGAGTGACGGACAGGACAGAGCGTTCTGGTACGAACGAGACGCAACGCTGCACATCCGCGTAGTGTTCGACACAAGTGAGATCCTTCCGATGTTGTTGCTGCATACTAGATCACTTTCCTAGTTAGTTGTTACCACGGCAAATATCCCATCTTCTCCGAATTACATGAAATAACGGCAAAGAGACCGATAACACATGGAATATCTGGTATTTAGCAAATGAAAAGGCAATTCGGGAGTATATGCACTTTTTCACGAAGGAGTAACTTATCCGAGAAAGACAGCATCACACGGGAAATACTGTGTGTTTCGGGATTAAGTGAGATGTTACCAAACCTATCTCCTCGATGCAGGTCTCCTAAGCTTCTGGACGCCCGTCAGGTCGATCGCGCTCCATGCAAAGCCTGGCAGAATGTTGTAGGGCTCCGCGCGGACGTATCCCACGCTCTTAGATGCGTCGATGCCCTCGCGGTCTGGTGGCACCATGGCTAGGTACAGCTTTTCCACGACCACGAGCTCGACCTGCTTGGGCGGGCAGGTGGCAAGCCACTCATCGATCCACCAAAACCAGACTAGGTATCAAACGCGTGATTTAGTTGCGTTCAAAGTCGCTTTGTTGCATTGCCCCCCCCCCCCCCGCGCGCCCAGATTGAGCTAGCGTCAGCAAAATGAGGCGTGTCGGTGTTTTCCTCTATAAGATGTTTATAAAGACCTCATCCTTTTCGTCACCTGAAGAGCACCGAGACATCCTATCCACGGATTGCTTGTTTGACTTGGTCTTGTATGTGAGACCGGAAAAGATTAAGTTACTCGGGAGATGAGGGGCCGATAGTCTTAGTCTTTCACGGGTTAAGCTGTTATTCGCGTGAAGATAGATCTATCTTCTATCTATAGATATTCCGTGAAAGCCCAGGTGTTTCCCGTGCAAACAGGTTTTTCGCGATGTTGTTCGTTTCTAGCTATCTAACTAATCTCCCGCCGGGACCACCTGGTGACCCGGCAAATCATCCGATATTTAGGTTATTAATAGTGCACACCAACTCGGGAAGCGTTCTACTATTATCCGTGGTGGATTACTTGCATAAACTAACTACTTATCTGTGAGTTGTTTGTAGGAGACAACGCGTTAGGATTCGAAACCGTCCTTCACGAGGGTTGGATGTGGTCCCGTTCTGCACTGCATGGCCGTAATGTGACGAGCGCCGTGAAGGTGGTGTCTGCGAAGTTGCAGTCTTTTCAGCGCATATTTGCCGACCAGTACACGCCGCAAGATACTACAGTTCCCCGCAACAGTCGGTGGCTTTGGACTTGGATACCCGGTTGCTGGATTGCTTGACGGCCGAGTTTCGCTGTCAGCGGATCGAAGATGAGCGGTTTTTCACCCCTTTTGGCAAGGCGGAGTGGTGCTACTTGGTGCCGGGATATGCCGAATACAATCAAGATCCGAACAATCGGCTTGCGCTCTCTCGCGAGATGCGTGGCTACTACGATGGAAGCTCCTGCGCCTTCCCTCTCTTTGGCTTGTACCCTGTAACCGAATACAAAATGCAAGCGATCGATGGAAGATTCGAGGTGCGAGCGGTACTATTGATGTAAGTCTTGTGGCGAAACAACCTGCTTGACTGTTTTTGGCGTGTCTAGGTCGAGATCTTCGTGGAAGTTTTCGACGAATACTGCAAAGATCGAGTGCTCAGTCGGTTGAAAGCAGGAGCTACCGAGACGGGCGACCCGCTCGTGATGAAGACGTTCGTCCGCGTGGAGAACCCACAACAGTTTTGTAAGTTTCTGGAACGTAAGCACAAGAAGACTGTGGAGGCATGGGACAGCTTCCTGTCTATGACTCCAGCAGTTAAGTGAGCCGTATTGACGTATCCTGAGTCTGGTCGCAAACCAGACTTGATCGCGCCAAGGAGCATCCGAGTGCAGCTCGAGTGGTGGGTCTTCGAGACGCGTGCGACCGGAGGCGAATCTAGAAATGATCGTGCAGATCGAACACGGCCAGCTCGGCTCGATGATCGCGTTCTCACGGCTTCGTCTTACATGTTAGCAGTGCTAACTTAGCACCACGTTAAGTTGACCCTATGATGTGTGTATTAACCTTCAGTCGATGAGTAAGAGTCGGGCCAATCAACTAAACCTATGCGGTGAATAAGCTCAAATAGAAGGCCACTTTGCACCACCATCAACTACATGTAGCCCAATGCAGATTGTGAGGACGAGCATAAGACTTGAGGACGACGCTTGTAAATCCTTGCATGGGCTGCAACCTCATTTGAAGATTCGCATAAAAATTGGAACGACCTCAAGCAAGAAGAAACAAGGCGGGATACGCGGATGAGTCTCACGGACGACAAGTATGTGGTGGTGCAGGGAGACGGAAGAGATTCATCATCGACATCGGACACAGTCGACTCCCAAGATCGTCCTCCCACTCCTGATGAAACAGACCCAGACAGTTCAACTCCTTCGCTTCCGTCGGGTATCAGTGCCGCTGTGCTGAGTGGCCACGTCGGCAACTTCTATCGCGTAGTTGAAGGTGTGACCAACGTCCTGGAAGACGTGGAGCTCGCACTGCCGCAGATTGTTGTCATTGGCCAAGAGAGCAGCGGGAAGTCGAGTGTCCTCGAAAGCCTGGCCATGATGCCGCTGTTCCCCCGAGACCGAGATATCTGCACCAGGATGCCCATTCATCTCAAAATGCGCCATGTACCGAAGTCAGAGGACAGTGATCTCATGCCGCACCACCAGGCAGAGGGCAAGCACCAGATCAAGATGAAGCTCATCTACTCGGACGGGCGCGATCCCGTCGTCTCGAATCGAGACTTTACTCCTGAGGAGGCCGCTGAGCTCATGAGCAAGTGGATGCAGCAGATCGTGAAAGAAGAAAGCCAAGAGAACAAGCTCCAGGGTGTCGTGGATCACGTGCTGGAGATTGAGGTGCGCTCGTCCAAGGTGCCGAACCTTAATCTGATCGATCTACCGGGCATTGTCGCTGGCCGTCTTCTTGACGAGCCTGACGACATGATGCAGCGGACCCGCGCATTGGTTGAGAAGTATCTGCAGATGCCCCACACCCTGGTACTGGCGGTGGTGCCCGCCTCGGAGCGCGTGCGGAACTCCCAGGCCTTCCAGTTGGTGCAGCAGTACAATCTCATGGACAGCACGGTCGGCGTGTTGACGATGGTGGATCGCGCCGCGGACGCGTTAGATCCAAATGGACCGCTGGCTGAGGTTATCGGTCGCTTGGAAGGCACGTCGAGAGATATCGTGTACCTGAAGGAGGGCTACGTGGCAGTCAAGAACCGAGATACTCGATTATCACCCGAGTGCTCGTTGGACGAGTTCAAGGCGGAAGAAAACGCGTGGCTGGAGGAGAATCTTCCTGGCTTCATTGAGCGCGGGCTCGCCTCCAGCTCGGTTCTGGCGACGAAACTCGAAAAGATGCTGGCGGATCATGTTCGCGTATCGTGGGTGCCGCAAACCATCGAGCGGATTCGGGCCGAGCGAGAGAAGGCGGTGAAAAAGCTCGAATACCTGGGACCTGGAGCGGAGAAGATGGTCAAGGGCTTCCTTGCGAGTCCGACCGCAGCCCAGCAACAAATGCTGCAGCTGATGGAGCCGATCATCCCTGGCCTGTTACGCCAAATTGACGACGAAATGCTGCGTCTGGCCGTGTTGATTCACGCGGATTTCGTGCAGTCTCGGAAGGAGCATAGACTCTTGCTCGCTGCATTCGAAGAAAAGCTGCAAAACTTTGGGCGTGGTCCCTCGTCAGTCATGGCACCGTCGCTGCTGATCTTGGAGTCTCACCGCACGTACATGACGGAACACCTCGATCGGATCCTGAAGAACGTGGCGCTAGTTATCGTGACTCGCATTAAGGACTTGATCGCGACATCTGTTGAGATGAAGCGCAAGGGAGAAAAGTCCCCCCGACTCGAGAACTTTGTCAATCTCTTCTGCTTCTTCGCTGGAATACTATGGGGGCAGTTGAATGAGCTGCTGCTCGATGAAGACGACCTGCTCCAGCGCATGGAGAAGTCGTTCCTGGAGTTTGACCCGGAGGCCAAAAGTAGCATCCTCAAGATTCCGAAGCTGGCGAGAAAAGTCAGCTCGACGGAAGCGACCCGATTGAAGAATGCAGCCGATCACGTAAAGGAGTATCTCGAGTCGAGTGGGTTCCACAACTCGGCTCTGAGTGAGCTCTACCTCCCACTGCCAGAGTCGTCGGTGGACAAGTATCTGAGCAGGTAAGTTACGCTGATTTGTGACGACTGAATGGTTACTAACATCATGTATACATGTACTTCGATTTCATAGTGATGTCGCTCGGTTGGTTATCAGCGCCAGAGTACCGACGCTCAAAAGGGGAATCCCACGCGTCTCGCACGGTGGCTGGTCCTTTCCCGCACCGACGAATCCGTTCATGAGTCCGGATTCTCAGCGGCCGAGCCCGAGACGCCGGAGCCCGGACGGTCCTGATGCACAAGCAGCGAATCCGTCTAAGCCAGCGGCGCCTCAACCTGTAGGGTTTACGTTCAAGGCCCCAACATTTTCCCTTGGGTTAGATCCGGAGAAGAACAAGCAGCCCCGGCGTCTTCTAAGGGCAAACCCACGGAAGAATGACCGGCACTCTCCATTTGGTAAAGCGAGCGAAGGCAACACCAGCCCTCCAGTCTGGAGTCCAGTGGCCAACACCGGACTGTATGGTGGTGGAATCTCCAGCGAGTTCAAAACCGTCGGCGGAATCTCCAGCGAGTTCAAAACCGTCGGCGAATTCGAGGCGCGGTTCTTCTTCGCGCTTACAACGCACGTGGTCACCCCGCTACTGAAGTCGATCACGGACGTGACGGAGCTGTCTCGGAAGATGCAGAAGTATGTGGCACGCCACCCGAGCGTAGCTGCTAGCCAGATGTATCTGTTCAAGGAGAGGACGTCGGAGGAGCGGCGCAAGTTGGAGCAGTTGGTGACGCGTCTTGACGAAGCAAGCGTTGGGCTGCAGTCAACATCCAGACTGGGGTAAGAAGCAACCCCTTCGCGACCAGTACTGGAACAAATACCGTAGATTTTTATACATGTACAGTAGGCGGTACATGTAGGTAGACTGTTAATACTTAGTCACTGCATCTAATTGCTCAACTACTCGCAACGCTGCTTGCAGCTATGGGTACTGACTGTACTATAATAGCTCCCAACCGTCAGGTAATCACTGATCACAGTTCGTTTGGGAGGTGTCATCTCCTAGTTTACTGCGTATCCCAACCGACGAGAGTGCAGTAAGCAGACCGCAACAGGTGACGAGCGTCACGCATTTTTTGATAAGCCCAACAGACGGTGTCCAGAGTCTTCGCGCGCCTGACGCTTCATACATGTACTGCAGGGACGTCTCAGTATTCACTCGTCATTCCTCGATTCGTCGCACCAGCTTCACAGCCACCCAGCCGCACAATGCAGACCTCCGTTACCCGTCCGCCCAATCGCCAGTATCTGAGCGACGAAGTGATAGGCGGCGTGATTCCACGCGCAAGAAGCGTATACAGCAATGCCGAGCTCGGTCCCCATTTGTACCAGCCAGACCCACCTTTTGGCGACCACTGCATGCCAGCACACGAAGAACCGCGTATAGCATCTGACGATGCAGTGGCGACGGCGAAGAAGAGGACGAGGCATTCATCGACGCTGTCGCGGTCGAAGCGCTTCAAGACAGCTGAGACTCAACGTCGACCCGCGGAAACCCCCACCCACGCAGACGCCGAGTGGGTGAAGCTCGTGATCGAGGAAAGGGACAACCAACGCAGACTCCGTCGCGAGCGTCAGCGCAGGTACCGCCAGAAACAAACGGAACTGATGGAGCAGCTCGAGCGCCATAACCCCAAGCTCCAGTTGGAGGTGAACAAACTCGAGGAACAGCTTCGCACTTTGGTGGCTGCTGTCCGCCCAAAGCAGACGCTGTGGACGGTAGCGTCCGAGTATTTCCGGGTGTTCCGCCACAGTGCGGTCTATTCTGCATCGAGAGAGGCTCAGCTGGAGTTCGTTCGCTCTAGCATGTCGCCCGATGTGCTGAGTAACTCGGGGTATGGCGCGGAAGCTCTGGTATCGAGCTGGGCGCATTTCTCGGACGGCTTTGAGGACGTTGATGTGGAGCTTCAAGGCCTCACTAGGGACGCCGGGGACTCGGTGGTCGCCACTACAACAACGAGCTTCACCATCACTCAACGGGCGCTGCACAGACTGTTTCCTCGCCTGGACGAAGAACGGCCCCAGATCGCGGAGAGAATCGTGAACCAGCGAGTGTCGATGGATACGTCGGTGCGCTTCGTGTGGGATGCTGTGGCCAGCCGCGTGACGAGCGTCGTCAGTCGCTCGGATCTGTTGACGCCGATGCTGGGCCTGGTTGGGAGTGTTGGAAACTTGGCCTCCGCGTTCGAAGACTCGCGCGTTTATGGCTAAAGACTCTCTAGCAACGACCTATCGATTTTTAGCAGTAGATTGTCGCGACTGCACACTCGGTTCTTGAGTAAGCTTACTATAAATAATGAAGTGTCCAACTGAAAAGTTTAGTAGATCTTGCCACAGGATGGGACGTTTACGGAGGAATTTGGCGTTGTGCATCTTGGATAATAAAAATAAGCGCTGCACTGGTTTCCCCAGCAAACAACTGTATGCTCTCAGCAGCTTTATTTTCACGGAGGAGTGTACTGTACAACTCGTACGCGATGTAACGCTGCTGGAGCTGGGAGCATAAAGTTGGTTGATGGGTATGAAGGTGCACGTAGGGAGCGTAGGGAACGTAGGGAAGAGGATACAAGTGTGTTGGAGGCGTCAAAAGACGAAGTGAGTGTATTAGCGAGGAGAGCACCAGCCAGAGCCCAGTAGATGGCTGGTGCAGAGCATATTACTGTGAATAACTGTATACCATACTAAACACGAGAATAACAGTTATAAGAGGGTCTGAAATCACTGGCTATCAGCTTTGAGGCACACTGTACCAGAGGTTAAAGAGTACTTCAACAGCCTCCCTGCCTCTTTTGATCTCTTTTCTTTGGCCAATACTATTGAACTTCACAGGTCACCAAGTCCAGACGGAGTTGACTCTTCAGTCACAAATACAATACCAAGGACGCCCGCGTCTGCTGACGTGACTTAGTGCTTGCAGTTCTGCTGCCTGTGAAGAAACGTCACGCTGGGCACGCCATGGTGAGGGTGTGGGTGACTGGTATTAACAAGTCTACTGTGCTACAGGGCGGGCCGAAGACTCAAGCGCTCAAGAAGATCAAGAAGAAGCGCAGAAATCGACCTGCCGCCAAGTCGCGCAGCATGAAGAAGGCCAGGGCGGCGCGCCGTGCTACGGCTGATGCGCCGGGTGTCCAGTCACTACAAGGAACGTCTAAGGGTAAAGCCGCGGGGGCCAGGACGAGTAGGGCCGCGGGGGCCGTCGCGGTGGAGAAGCCGCTGTACCCGTCATGTGATGTCACTGAAGTGAGTGTCATCGTTAGTGACACTGATCAGACTGCTGCCACCTGCCACAGTGGTGCCACCAACCAGACCGATCCTGGCACAAACCAGTCAGTACCGGAACAGAATGAGGACTGGCTGTGCATGATCTGCACGTTTATGAACTGCGAACGTTTGGCATACTGCGCAAACTGCAAGTGTGACAGACCAGCTGCTGTAGTCGACGTTGACGACCCGGAGATCGTTTGTAGCGCGATGTCAGATGGCACCAACCAATTGACTGCTGCCACAGTCGACGGGACTACTGACACCAACCAATTCACTACTGCCACAGTCCAAAAGACTACTCGCACAGTCCGCAAGTCTACTCGCACCGACCAGACGTACTGTCTCATCTATGACGAGTACTACAAGGAGAGTGATCTCATTGTGCGTGCGGACTATGCGACCACCACTGAGAAGTGGAAAGTTGCTTACATCAATGATCGGCGGCAGACGCCTCTAGGACTGCAGTACCATGTACTCTGGGTGCATCCTGATCGCAGCTGCAGAAAGCTCTATCTTCGCACGTGGGAGCCGCGCGCTAAGCTGGCTGAGGATGACTTCGTAGATGAGATGGCGATCGTCGATCGCTGGAAAGCATCTGATGTCGAGGACTTCGAAGCGTTCTGGAAGAAGGATGATGTCGGCAAGTATTTGCTCGGTGCGGACACAGAAGGTCTCTGCATCTTCAACGCGCTAAAGCGAGCGGCGGAGCTCGGAGGCCGTCCAGATGTCGTCACGCAACAAGACATTGACCAGTTTGTCCACGACGAACTAGTGCTCTACCAGCGTGATCTGACCAAGGGCACCAAGTGAAAGGTCGTCCTCCGTTTTCTCCGTCGGCTTCGAGATTCAGGCCGTGACTTCATCTACAACGCAATCGCAAAATACAACTACGTGGTTCCTGGACGTCGCGGGTCACGCGTGTTGGCGGAGATCGAGCTCACCAACGGGATCTACATCGTCGCGGCCTACAATCACAGTTTCGTCGGCCACGCGTTCGTGCTGACTGTTCAAGGCAAGACGCGACTGATCTACGATCTACAACAAGGTAAGCCAATCGCGTCCGCTGTAGATTGGATCAACTTCTACGCTTTCGTCCGTCCGTTCGTCATCATCAACTAGAAGATGACGATCGGAGTCGGTAGGATTTCCGCGGGTTTGCCTTACTGACAATGGACCTTCCCAGCTAAAAATAAAAATGTTTCTGTGCATGGACTCATATGTTTTAAACCGTGCGCCTAGATAATTCGGTACTTGACCAGGAAAACCTCAACGAGGGAAAACCTTGTGCGAACAAAAGATAAATCCCAGTGGAAAAAAAACTAAAGGAACGCAATAGATAGGCACGCTTCATGCAATTATTGTCTTACTATACTGACTAGCCGGATTGAGCTTCCAGGGATTGTAACCTGAGCTTGGCTCTTAGTTCTCTGAACTGGTGCTTGTCTAAAGCTTTTGTAAAGATGTCAGCCACCATCTTTTTCGTATTGCAATAAGTGACGGTGAATTCGTGTCGCTCAACTTTCTCTTGCACAAAACAGTATCGTACGTGTATGTGCTTTGATCTTCCGTGAAGTTCGGGGTTGTTACAGATTTTAATACAGCTCTGATTGTCCTCATGGATGACGTTGGCTTTTGTTGTAGCAAATCCAAGTTCGTGAAGGAGGAGTTTGAGGAATATCATCTCTTGCATGCAGTGGCATAAGGCAATGTACTCGGCCTCGGTTGTTGACAATACGACTGTGTGGTGTTTACGCGAGAGCCATGAGATCGGACTACTGGCTAGCATAGTAACATAACCGCCCACGGAACGTCTCGTGTCAGGGCAGTTTGCATAGTCAGAGTCACTGAATGCCGTTAAGTTGTCGGCTAGGTTCTCTGGTGTCACATCGAGTGACCCGCCAAGAAGAAGACCATAGTCTTTTGTACCGGATAGGTACTTGAGACCTCTGACGACAGCTTTCCAGTGCTCCATTCCCGGATTAGCTAGGAACTGGCTGACTTCGCGCATGTAGAATGCCATATCAGATCGAGTGCCTACCATGAGATACATGATACTACCAACGGCTTCGCGATACGGAATATCTTTCATCGCATCTTTTTCACCTTCACTGCTAGGCTGGCTGCTAACGGAGAGTTTAGCGTTCCGTTCTGCTGGAGTTGCAATAGGATACGGAATGTAGTCGCTGAATCGGTCAAGGACCTTCGTAGCGTACTTATGCTGGTGGATGAAAAGCGTTCGGTTCTTACGGTCACGTTGGATAGACCAGCCGAGTAGGTACTTCACTTCCCCTAAATCTGTCATGGAGAACCGCTTTTTCAGGGCGGATTTGAGTTCGTCCACGAGGGCTGGAGTAGGTGCAATAATCAAAAGGTCATCCACATAGACTGCGATGTAGCAAGTCACACCATTAATTGTGCGTTTAAATACACAGCTGTCCTTAATGAGTTTGTGGAACCCCAGGCTTTCTAGGAAGGCAGTTAACGTTTTGTACCAGACACGGGGAGCTTGTTTCAACCGGTACAGACTCTTCAGGAGTTTACACACAAGGTGCTCCTTACCCGGGATCTGAAAACCTTCCGGTTGAGCCATGTAGATTTCCTACTCGAGAAAGCCATTGAAGAATGCTGTTTTTACGTCCATCTGATGGATTTCAAGATCTAGCAGGGCTGCAATGGTGAGGAGGAGTCTGAGTACTTCCATTCTGATAACTGGAGAGAATATCTCGTTATAGTCAATGCCATGTTCCTGAAGGAAACCTTTGATAACAAGACGCGCTTTGAAGCGGTCAATTTCACCTGTGCCGGTATACTTTACAACAAATACCCATCGGCTTGTGAGAATCTTCCGTCCTTTCGGGCGGGGTACTAGCACCCAAGTGTTGTTCTCCATTAGGGATTTATATTCTGATTTGGCTGCTTTGGGCCACCGCTTAGCATGAGCGGTCTTCATCGCCACTCGATACGTAGGCGGCTCTGTCACATACCGAATAGCTAGTAATGTGTACAGTAGTTGTCGACGCTGCTCCTGCTCCTGCTGATCTTCCTCAGAGTTAAGGTTGACTTCCTCGTCGTCATTTGTGAGACGGGGCCGCTTACTAGCAGGGGGTGAGGAGGAATCCGACTTGGTTTCTGTTCGAAAGGAGTAATGTATTTCATCCTGATCACGAGCCTCCCTGAGCGATTGCAGGGTGTGTGGAACAGTAGCACCAGATGTAGTAGGGGCTGCAGAAGGAGTCATTGCGGGCACTGGACTTGTAGCAGGAGTCGTTGCTGGGACAGATTCTGCAGGAGTAGGCATTGCAGATGCGGGATCCGGTATGTTGGCAAGCTGGTCCTTTTGCGAGGCTGGGCTTGGCTCAGGGTTGAACGTCAAGTCCGCCAGAGGGGGGAACTCATCCTCTTTAAACACGACATCACGACTGTAGACAATAGCGTGTGTGTTGATATCCATCAGGCGATACCCTTTCTTATGGTCCGGTATGCCAAGGTACATACACAGACGTGCTCGAGCATCAAGCTTGTCACGATACTGCTCCGTGATGTGCACGTATGCACTACACCCGAATACCTTCATGTAGGTCATGGATGGGATACGACGGTACCAAAGCTCATACGGGGTTCGGCCATCCGTTTTGGAGCTCGGCGTCATATTAATCAGCGTGGTAACATGACACACACATTCAGCCCATAGCTGCTTTGGAAGCTTTCCATCAAGCAACAGTGCACGCACACGCTCCATGATTGTGCGCATACGGCGCTCCGCAACACCATTCTGCTGAGGTGTGTATGCGTTGGTAAACTGTGCGTGAGTACCGTACTTCTTGAAGATCAGACGACCAAGCTTTTCATACTCTTTCGCATTGTCTGCTTGGAGCCGTTGAATATCCTGACCTTCGATCAGAGTCCGAGTGTATTGTAGGACATGGACGTCCCGCCTGAAAATATTTAGGGCTTTTCTCCTAAAGTCCTCGTAGCAGTCATACAGCTCACTACGGTTCGTAATAGGGTAAGTGAACATGAATCGAGAGAAGTCATCGATAAAGATCAAGAAATAGCGACAGCCAGTAAGACTGGGCACAGGTAATGGACCTCAGATATCTGAGTGCACCTTTTCCAAAGGAGATGTAGCACGTTCAGCAACTCTATTAGAATAGAATGGTGCGCGGTGTGACTTCGCTAACGTGCAGGCTACACAGAAAAACTGAGCCGTAGGATCTACAGCCACAGAATCGTCGAGTCCATCCCTAGATAGGTCATGCAAGATGCGAACGTTAGGATGTCCAAGGCGCTTGTGCAAAAGCAGTAGAGATCTTTGCTTACCTTTAGCCACGAGTGCCGTAGCATTGGTCTTTGGCTGGGCCTGGAACTGGTACAGGTCCGTGTTGGTCGCCATGGGCGCCTTGAGCTTAAAGCGCTGGTCAGTCTGCACAGCACAGTGCTTGCGGTCAAAGTTGAAGCGGTAGTCGTGCTTCACTGCAGCTGGGACCGATAGCAGGTTGAAGTGCAACTGGGGTGCGTACAGGACACCATGCAGGGTGAGCGTCTTCGAGTTGCCTTTGGAGTCTACGACTTCCAGCTCAACTCGCCCAATACCTTCGATTGGAATCTGGTTATTGCCGCCAACTGTGATGAAGCCACCACTAGTTGCGATGTCGGCAAACCACTGGGATTCGTGCGTCACGTGGCGCGTACATCCAGAGTCAATAGTCCAGGTAGGGTCAAGTTGGAGGTTGGCTTGGGCGGCCAGACTGATGGGAGGGTTGACCGTCGTAGCAACAGCAATCAGACCCGTATCGCGGCGCTGTTGGTGAAACACCTTGCGCTTGGCACTGTCATCGTCATCGCCATCCGAGTCGGAGTCGAGAGGGCGGTTCTTGCCTGGATCGGTATTGCGATTCTTGCCACCGTTGCCATCATGCTTGTGCTTGCGGGTACTGTGGTGCTCGTCTCTGCGACCGTTGCCGTTGTTGTTCCTCCTTTGGTTCTGGTTCCAGCTCTTGCGATACGGATGGTCGCGCTTCGAGTTGCCCTTGAACGTGAAGTTCGCAGGAAGTACCGTGCCAGCCTTCACTCGCCCATCTCGCAGGTCCTTTTGCAGTCCGCGACATTGACGAATGTTATGGCGTGGACGGTCACAGTAAGAGCAATTGCCGTTCCCGTTGCGATCTTGGCCTTCGTGAGTAGGCGGTCCAGTAGTCACTAGGGCGTGCTCGTTCTTGGTGTCGCTGGTTTCAGGTGTTCCCTTAGACAGCGTGTACCGCTCTTGAGCCTGCATGTCACGGACCTTGCCCTCGATGCTCTGCTTCAAGTCTTCGTACGGGATATACTTCCGTTGACCCTTCCAGATGCGGAGGTTGTTCTTCCACGTCTGGGGCATGGAGTGAAACAGGTAGATCGACTTCTGCGACTCTGCCATCACCGTGTCGGTGGCTTCTTGCGCGGCTTTCATCGCGCTCTCAAGCTTCAGGAAGAATTGAGTCAGGTCGGAGCCCTCCTCGTACCTGATATCCATCAAGTAGTGCTGGATGAAGTAGGGGTCGCCGTGGAATGCAGCACCCTCATACTTCTGGCAAATGGACTGGAAGATCTCATAGGATGTCGTGAGATTCTTCACCAGTCGGACATGGGTGTTGTCCATGGTTTTCATCAAGAACGCTTTGGTCTTGGCTTCTTGCCGACGTCGCTCGCGCGGGTTCAGAGGCTGAGGCTTCACTTTGGCATCGCACTTGCGATCCTTGTGCGCTTGGCTGCGGCTGAATGGTTGAATTACCGGTAGCTTCTTGCGCTTGGAGGAGGTGTCCGAGTTGTCTTCAGAGTCTTCATCAGAGTCGGACCGTTGCTTGCCATCTTCGCTCTCCTCCTCGTAGTCCACCGCGTCCGAGTCGACCTCGACTCTCTCCGACGGCTTGGTCTTTGGTGCATCGTCGGAGTCGGACATGTCGCTCTCGCTCTCATCGCTTTCTTCCTCGGAGACACCATCGTAGTCGGGTTTCTGCACGTAACCGAGTAGATGCTTGCCGTCGAGGGCCGCGCACACGCGGGTCTTCCACACGTCGAAGTTCTCGGCGCCGATGAGGCGCGGGAAGTCGTCGCTTGAGACTTGGCTTGGGCTCATAACCTATGAAGGTGCACGTAGGGAGCGTAGGGAACGTAGGGAAGAGGATACAAGTGTGTTGGAGGCGTCAAAAGACGAAGTGAGTGTATTAGCGAGGAGAGCACCAGCCAGAGCCCAGTAGATGGCTGGTGCAGAGCATATTACTGTGAATAACTGTATACCATACTAAACACGAGAATAACAGTTATAAGAGGGTCTGAAATCACTGGCTATCAGCTTTGAGGCACACTGTACCAGAGGTTAAAGAGGCTACTTCAACAATGGGGAAACCAGTGCCGCTTGTAATCAATTCACGCGTCTGAAGTCTTGCGTGAAGGTTTGACAAAGGTATGTATTAGCTTCACGACTCGTGCCACCAGTTTTCATTCTCCAATTTGCACGGAAGAACAGTATAGCTCTCAAATGGGGCTCTTTCTCGAGATGGTTGCCACCACCTTCGTCGCTCTCCTCGGCGCGGCCACTTCATCGCTGTTGGACGCTCCTTCACTTCGACTTCGTATCATCCTTGTCGGCCAGAACATGGTCGTACACGGACAGCAAGCTTTTGACGTGTACGCTAACCCTGTCGTGTACGACGACGGCCAAAGCGTTCGCTACGACGGCTTCGCCGCCTTCACCGAGGGAAACATCGAGACTACGTACGTCGTAACGAATGGGTCTGCGTATGTCGTGGAACGTGACATCAGTGGGTCGCCTCAGACGGTCAAGTGTTGCTCCTCCATAACCCCGTTCGACCTCATCGTCTTGGCGCTTAACACCGTTGAAGTCGTTCCAAGTACGTTGGTGAATGAGGAAGAGATGGGCTGCTCCGACGGTACTCTACTGCAGACAACTGAGCCGTTTGGTGGGGTGGATTTCAAGTTGTGCTCTTTAGGCCAAGCTGGGTTCACGGCATTCGGCGGTGATATGATGGTGCAGGTGGAGTATTTCGAGAATCCACTCCACCATATCAAGACGCCAACTTTGAGTAATGAAGCTGGAGCGTGCGCTATTGTTTCAAAGCCAGCGACAGTGCCCCGATAACGTTTGCACTGCTGACAGGCGATGTAATTGCGTAGGTAACAACGGTAGATTGCAAAACTGATGCAAATGCAACGTTGTTTGTCAAAAATAATTGAGTTTCGCCTGAGCAAATGAATCACATGTAAATACGCGAGTCTTCGAACACGGAGACCAAGTTTCCAACACTCCCAACCAGGCCCAGCATCGGCGTCAACAGGTCCGAGCGACTAACGACGCTCGTCACGCGGCTGGCCACAGCATCCCACACGAAGCGCACCGACGTATCCATCGACACTCGCTGGTTCACGATTCTCTCCACGATCTGGGGCCGTTCTTCGTCCAGGCGAGGAAACAGTCTGTGCAGCGCCCGTTGAGTGATGGTGAAGCTCGTTGTTGTAGTGGCGACCACCGAGTCCCCGGTGTCCCTAGTGAGGCCTTGAAGCTCCACATCAACGTCCTCAAAGCCGTCCGAGAAATGCGCCCAGCTCGATACCAGAGCTTCCGCGCCATACCCCGAGTTACTCAGCACATCGGGCGACATGCTAGAGCGAACGAACTCCAGCTGAGCCTCTCTCGATGCAGAATAGACCGCACTGTGGCGGAACACCCGGAAATACTCGGACGCTACCGTCCACAGCGTCTGCTTTGGGCGGAAAGCAGCCACCAAAGTGCGAAGCTGCTCCTCGAGTTTGTTCACCTCCAACTGGAGCTTGGGGTTATTGCGCTCGAGTCGCTCCATCAATTCGATTTGTGCTCTGTTGGGCGGACCTGTAATGAGGGTCTGCATGCTGTGGTGCGACGAATTGAGAAATGACGAGTGATAATCGCGAGTGGGAACCCAGATCATTTGAGGTCACTCAGCGTATTAGTTCGCTGATAAGTGTATGTGTGATGCTTATCACTCTACTCAGATGCTCAGATTCAGCTTCGCGCGTGGCGTACAGACGACAGCGTCACAACATCTACACCATTGCACGGCGTTATTCTCATAACGCGCAACGAGACTTCTAGCTTCCAAATCACCGCCGCCCGCGGTCCTAAGAAGGCGTGGGTTTGGACTACTACTCAGTTCATCGATTCAATGCGGCCCGCGACGATCCCCGGACGACTGGCTCGAAGGCAGCGTCGCAGTATGCAGCAACAGAAGCAATTGCCACGAAAACGACGTATGTTAGTCGCATTGCTGCTCTGCAGGTAGTAGTGCGCACGGGTGAGAAAGGGCCTAGCTTGGCGCTTGAGTACTTGAGCGGCAAGTGGAAAGTGAAAGTCGAATAGCGCTTAATACCGCATCTATTAAACGAGAGTGGTTGCATCGGGACATGCTCTAAAACTTATCATTTTCAAGATTCAAAAGCCAAACATAATTTGAAGAACGTATAGTTGCTATAGTTCACGAACGACAGTTGGTCACAAGCAAAGGACCGCCGCTCCAGTGCTCTTGAGTTTTGCTCGGACCTGCTCCACCGCCGTCCACTGAGCCAGACTGCCGCGCGAGGTATAGTTTTTCTAGACACCGCGAAATAGTGCGGTCACCCACGCAACACTCTCCTTGTCGTACTTGGTACAGAACTTGTTGCAAGTGCCTGAGGCTATTGACTGTCAGGTACGCTGCACACTTGCTGATGCCAGACTGAAAGAAGACCCTCGTGGCTGCAATTGCTGCATCGCTGGCTTTGGGGCGTTCTGACCGCTTGTAGGCCAATCTACCGTGTTACCATAACTCGGCCAATCTACCGCGTTACTGGAACTCGGTCAATCTACCATGTTACCATAACTCGGTAAGTGCCGTGTACTCATGATTAGAATGCAACCTGGTTGCAGTACATGTACGTTGTCGTAACCGCGGAACGGACCAAAGGCGGCATCTTACAGGTTGAATGCCCACCAATCAGATCGTTTGGGGGCACTTTTGATAAATGCTGCCCGACCAGCGTTGATCACCACGTTAGCCTTCATAACTTGTCCATCGAAGACCGTGGCTGAAGAGCCTAAAGTACTCCACAGCCACGCTCCAGACACTCGCTTTCTTTGACATACTCAAGCAACGAGTGTGGCGCTCTTGCTCTCGATGTTTGATCTCTATCCGATGGTGTAGCGTACTTCGCTTGAGTCCTTCTTCGTAGTCGTCTGGTAGCGCTGCTGATTGTTTCTTCGTCGCCTTCGCTCCATCTCCTGGCCCAGTGTGACGGGGCACACAGCACTTCTAACAGAGGAAGCTGGAGTATACAAACCCCAAGTGAACAGCCGTTCACGTGTCCCTGGTCTGAAGGGGACGACTTGCACTTTAAAAGCGGTAGATCTAAGACTGAATGTATTTATAGGTTGGTACAGATTTGGCCTGCATACAAATCCTAAGTTGCCTATAGTTTGTTCCATACAAAAATGTATCTGTTGGCTCTCAGGCCACTTGGTCACTACCCAGGGGAGTGACCGATGGCTACATGACTGATGTAGCCATCCCTGGATAGTGACAGGGTCACTATTCCATGTAACCCCCCCCACTTAGATTCGATCTTATCGACCAATCAGAGCGAGGTTACGCCGGCGACTCACATTTCACTCGCAAAGTCGAAATCCATCGACAACGGCGCGAGCTCTGGCGCCTCGGCTCGCGGGCCTCAAAGAGCAACTGGCGCATCGCCGAGCAAGCCGGGTCTCCACGCCGACCGGAAGCATGCCTCCAAAGCGCAGCGCGCGTGGTGCGAAAGCACCTTCGAAATCACGGGCCGCAGGGCCGAAGACCAGGTCGGCCAAGGCCAGGGGCGCATCGTCCGCGCTGAGGGAGGCCACGGAGACGGCCGAGGAGGCCGTGCGCTCTCGTAGCAGCACGCCGGAGGGTGGGCGCCGGTCTCAGAGTCGGAGCAAGACACCCGAGGCCGCGCCAAGTGATGAGGGAGCTCCCGGCCCCAGTCGGGGCGGGCCAAGCCTGCCTTCGACTGGTCGGCCAGCATCGAGAACTGCACGACGCTTGTGCATTCCGGTGAGAGCTCACCCGAGGGCAGCGAGAACGCTGCCAAAGACGAAGGGCTGGCGGCAAGCAGCGCGCCCAGCTCTCCGATCATCCCGAAGGCGTCCGTCCGAGAAGGGGGCCAAGGACGTCGAGTCCAGCGCCGGCGCCAGCGACGGCAAGCAGGCGGAGGAAGACGACGACGTCATGGCCGACACGGAAGACGTGGCCGAGAAGTCGCCGAGCGACGCGGGCTCCGAGCCCAAGGCGGAGTCGCCACCCAAGCGTCTGACGCTGACACAGGGTCGTGAACGTGTCCGAGCATCAAAGGCGACTGCCGCCGCGAAGGCCAAAGGCGCCAGGGCGAAGAAGCGCTCCGCTTCCAGGTCGCCCAGCCCCGGACCAAGCACCCGCTTGTTCAGCGACTCGGAGGACGAGGAGGGTGACGTCCATGAGCCCATAGAGCTCTCCAATGACCTCGACGAGCAGCAGGAGCGATACCGTACTGCTCGCTCGGGCGCGCATGCCAGGCAGTCGTCTGCCGCGACTGCTGTTGAGTCTTCTTCTGGCGGGGGTACCGCGTATCCGCCGGGCTACTTCCCGCCCGAGCCTGGCACCGGAGAGCTTGCGCTGTTGGAGAAGCTCTCGGCTCCTCGTGGCCTTGTCGGTGGGTACACCTCACGGGGTTCCTATGAGCGTGCACTCGTTGAGAAGGAGCCACTCTTCCTTGGCGATGTTGAAGTTGCCCGGTGTGTGCTACTAGCACCACACAAGCTCACACTGAAGGCGTTCACCACGCTTCGCAAGAAGCCGGAGGACAAGGGTGGACTCCATCCTGTGTGGGGTTTCCACTGGGTCAAGCCAAATGACAACATGACCTGGAGTGAGGTGGAACACCTCTTCTGGCGCTACGTCCAGCGCAAGGGGTATTCCGACCAAGAGTTCAAGGAACTCCGTGAGGACCGCACTCTGTCCGCAATCCTGGACTTGCGCGAGCTCCGCATCGAGTTCGCTCAACTCGTGAGCAAGCGCAAGCTCCGCTCGAGGATGGACAAGCTCAAGAGAGAAGCGAAAGCCAAAACGCGTGACGGGAGTGGGCACGGTGCGACTACGTCTGCTACCATGTCCCGAGCACCGGCTAAGAAGCCCAGGACTACTTACGAAGCTGCCGCTGCTTCTCGTCCCAGATCGCAACAGCCTTCGGGCAGTCTGTCTGGAGCTGTTCCACAGGCTCCCACGAGTTATTCGACTCCGGGTAACCTCGCCACTTCACGAGCAGCTGGCGCTTGCCATGGAGACGCCGCTCCTGGACACGTGGAAGTGGATCTGCCCATTACGGTCAAGGAGGGCCAGCGGAGGTCTCGCACGACCATGGCTACGAGCCTGAGGCAACGCAGCCGCACGCTGGAGCCCCGAGTCAGGTGGTGGCCCTGCAGCAAGAGGAGATTCGTCTTCTCCGGGAGCGCGTGTACGCCCTTCAGATTGCGCTTGGCGCCGGCCTTGGTGGCGAGGCTGCCTCTCGTGCTGGCCAGCCTGGTGCCGTGGAGCGGCTCTGTGCGGATGTTCGTTCGCTGTTCCGGGAGACTCGCGAGCTCCATGGTCGAGTGGACCGTCGGGCCGACGTGACGTCCTCGGAGTCACTGCGGAGCGAGATCGCTGGCCTTCGGGCCGAGCTCCGTGGGCCCATCTCGTATCCGGAGCCGGCGCATCATTATCAGGCCCCATATGGCCATGGCTACGCAAGCCCTGCGTACGCCGCTCCGACGTACGCCTCGTCTTCGTCGGCTTACGACCAGCGCGCGTATCCGGCGCCGTACCGCGACCCGACGCCCCGCTTCGAGGAGGTGCGGTCGTCTCCGCCGGGGTATCCACCGCTTGCTGCGGGGTACTCTGAGCCTGAGGGTCATGGTACCTCTTCAGACGACCCACGTAGAACGTCGGGTGAGTCGTCATCGACTTAGGCAAGTCTATTGTGTACGCCGCGCCATGCCGGCTGAGGACCGTGAAGGGTCCAATGAAGCGGTGCTTCAGCTTGTTGCTCTCGACCGAGCTAACAGTGTTTAGCGGTAGGTTTCTAGTATCTAGGAGAACTAAATCCCCAACCTTAAACACGTTCATGTTTCCTCTTCCATGTCGGTCAGAGTACTCCTTCTGTTTGTCTTGGGCTTGCGCCATGGCGTCTCGCACCCTGCTGATTATATTCAGCCTGTCTTCGACAAACGAGGACAGTTGCTTCCGCAAAGCGGCAGGACTCACGTCCGATACCTGGGAGGAAAGGGTTTTCCGAGCCTCTCCCCCACTTAAGACCGAAGCCTCACCGCTTCCGCGCAAGGTGTACGGCACCTGAGGGTGGCGTAACCCATTAAGGTAAAAGGGCGTAAAGCCCGTCGATGCATGCACCGCATTGTTGAGGGCAAACTCAACCATGGGCAAGCGATCAGCCCAAGAGCGGGGCATCTCCGCGCAGATACTGCGGAGCGTGTCCTCGAGCACGCGATTGACGCGCTCCGTTTGGCCGTCCGTCTGCGGGTGGTCCGCCGTCGACATCGACAACCGAGTGCCGAGAAGGCTAAACAGCGTCTGCCAGAACGCAGCGGTGAACCGCGGGTCTCGGTCAGAGACAATGGTCTCGGGCAGACCGTGGTGTCGAAAGACACAGTCCATGAACAGGCGCGCAACTTCGGCGCCAGTGACGGTGTCACGAACTGGAGCAAAGTGAACCATCTTGCTCAGACGGCACACAAAGGCAACAACGCCGGTGTTGCCACGGTCATCGGCCGGAAGCCCGAAGACAAATTCGAGACTCATCGACTTCCAGCAGGCCACGGGGACAGGCAGGCTCAGCAAAGGAGCCGAGGCGTGACCAGCAGGCTTCACGCGCTGGCACCTCTCGCACGACCGGACGTAAGTGGCGACCCACTTGTACATGTGCGGCCACCAGAACGTCTGAGAGATGGACGCGTACGTCTTCTCACGGCCGAGATGGCCACTGGATGGCGTATCGTGCGCCTCCATCAGGATGTCGTACTTGAGATCCTCGTCGTTTGGCACGACAATTCGGGGAGGATCCTCGGGCTCCACTCGATAGTGGAGCAAGCCATCAGCCCACTCATAGCGATGCAGCCGTGCACGCTGGCGGGGCGTGGGCCACTCTGCCTTGGCGTCCGTGCCAGCGGCCAAGAACCGCACAAGGGGTCCAAGGGTGGCATCGTCTCGATACGCCAACCGGATGCGATCATACCGGGCCGTCGTGACCCGACTACTGTGAGCGAGCTCGTAGTCAGGTCGGCGCGACAGCGCATCGGCAAGCACGTTAAGCTTGCCCGGCTTGTATTCAACGCGGAAATTTTATTCCGCGAAGAATGACAGCCAGCGCCGCCATCCGCTGTGAGAGGTGCGGAGAGTTGACGGCAGTCCGCAAGGACGCGTGGTCTGTATATACTACAAAGGGCGTCGAGCCCAGGAGGTGCACTCGGAACTTGACAAGAGCGTACTTCATGGCAAGTAGCTCCTTGTCGTGAACTGGGTAGTTCCGTTCGGCTGCCTTGAGCTGCCTGGACTGGAACGAGATGACTCGCTCGCGGCCTTCATCATCGGCCTGCAATAGCGCACAGCCAATTGCGTAGTCAGACGCATCACAGACAACGCTGAAAGGCTTCGTCTCGTCCGGCAGGGCCAGGACTGGCGCGCGCTGTAAGCTCGCCTTGATGTCATCAAAGGCAGCTTGGTGACGCTGTTCCCAGCACCAGTCGACATCCTTCTTCAGGAGATCCGACAGCGGCCGTGCCAATCCGGCGTAGCCAGCACTGTACTTGTGCAAGTAGTTGGCAAGGCCCAACCACTGTCGTAGGTCCTTCTGCGACCGAGGTGGCGGCCAAGCCGCGATGGCTTTCACCTTCTCCGGGTCCGCCCGGACCCCGGCGCTGCTGACGAAGCAGCCCAGGACCTTGATCTCCTCAGCTGCGAACACGCACTTGTCGATGTTGGCGTACAGTTTGTTCGCCCGCATGACTTCGAACATGCGTCGAAGGTGCTGGAGATGCACCTCCATGGCCGTCTGGCCTGCCTCGGCACGGCTATGGACGAAGATGTCGTCAAAGTAAGTCTGTGCGAACGCACGCAAAGGTCGGAACAGTTGTGTGACCAAGCGATTGAACGTTGCCGGGGCGTTTGAAAGCCCCTGGGGCATGACCAGCCACTCCCAGAGCATACCGCTCGGCGTACTCACAGCCGTGAGAGGGATGTCGCTCTCGCGCATCAGGATCTGGTAGTATCCGTCCACCAGGTCCGGTGCGCTGTACAGCGTGCAGCCGGCCATGTTGTTGAGCAACACGTCCTTGCGCAGGATCGGTGTCTGCGCAGGCACTGTAGCGCTGTTCAGCGTGTTGTAAGCATGAACCAGACGCCACTTTCCGTTCGGTTTACGAACACAGAAGGTAGGTGTCGAGTGCGGAGACTTCGACTCCCGCACCATGCCTGCCTTTGCCTTGGCGGCAAAGAAGGCATCAATGACTTCACACTGCTCCCGGGGAAGAGGCCTCGTGACACAGTACTTCGTGCCCGGCACGAGGTCGATCTCGTGCCTGATTCCCCTGTCTGGTGGGAGTTGGGACGGCGGGTCCTTGGACACTACGTCCTCGAACTCCTTTACCAAGGGATACACAGGATCCTTCGGGTTCTTGAGGATCTCAGAGCCCATGCGCGACGCGCGCTGTCTCCGGAATTCTTCCAGGACGTCCTTGCCCATGACCAAGGATGAGTTCAACTCGGCCGATGTCGACTCCGGTCGGAGGAGAACCAACTCTGCGATCTCCCCGGCCTGTAGCTCGGCCAGGAAGTCCTCCATGGCGAGCTCTTCAAGGTTCAGCAACTATGAAACCTCGGGCAGTGCTGTAAGCTGGACAGCGCCTGCCTTGACCCGACGACCGGTCACGCCGTCGAAGATGTGATAGCATTCTTCGGCGGCTGGAGCCCTCGCTGGGGACTCAGAGTCGCTGGCGACTGGCGTCGTCGGCCACGCGACCAGGCCCGGCTTACGACGTGACCCTCGGGTGTCTTCGTCTCGTAGGGCTGCCTCGACGACACAACTGATCTTCTTGATCTTGTGCGGAACTATGTTACCCGCCTTGTTCTTGAGCGGAACTTGGTTATCCGCCTTGTGTTCTTGAGCGGAACTTGGTTATTCGCCTTGCGTTCTTGAGCGGAACTTGGTTATCCGCCTTGCTGGGCGGAACTATGTTACCCACCTCGCTGTGTGGAACTTGGTTGGTTACCCACACCATAGTGTTCGCTTGCACACGGAACAGTTGCGTGCGGGCAGGGCCGACACGCAGACCGTCCATGAACACGGCCAACTTGATGTGTTCAGGCAGGGGGTTCCCCACCAGAGAGGCCGTGAGCACTCGCATCTCCTGGATGTACTCATGCAGCTCGCGCCTTCCTTGTTTGCAGGCGAGGAAGCGCGAGCGCTGGCGGTACTCGTAGTTCGCCGGGAGGAACGCGGCCCGCAGCTGTTCGCACAGCTGGGACCATGATGCGAAGCATCCAGGCGTCGTCGCTTCGCGCGTGTACGCCCAACTCTTAGCGCGACCACTAAGGTTGGAGAGCGCAAAGGCGACACGGAGTCGCTCGTCCGAGACAAGAGCCGCGTCCATCGCGAGCTCAACTTCTCGAACCCAGAAGTGGAGGTTCTCTCCTTCCTTCCCTTCGAAGGGGTGAACCTTCAGCCGCAGAGGCTTCGGTTGCACCGGCTTCGGCACGGCCGCAGTGGCCTGCAGCCCCTGAACGTGGGCAATGAGCCCTCGCTCGTAGGTGTCGAACGCGTTGATACGCTCAACCTGCTCAGCCGGCGTCGCCGCCGCTAAGCTGCGCAAGGCATCTGTCCCGAAAATGCCTGCCATCTTCCGAACGGACTCGTACTGCGAGTCGTTCAGATGAGGGAACTCTGTCCGATCCATCTTGGCTCACTCGATGAGGCCACAGAGGATTCAGGTAGTCCAATCTACCCGCGTAGGCGTAAGATTGACTACAAGTGCTACCAAGTGTGACGGGGCACACAGCACTTCTAACAGAGGAAGCTGGAGTATACAAACTCCAAGTGAACAGCCGTTCACGTGTCCCTGGTCTGAAGGGGACGACTTGACTTTAAAAGCGGTAGATCTAAGACTGAATGTATTTATAGGTTGGTACAGATTTGGCCTGCATACAAATCCTAAGTTGCCTATAGTTTGTTCCATACAAAAATGTATCTGTTGGCTCTCAGGCCACTTGGTCACTACCCAGGGGAGTGACCGATGGCTACATGACTGATGTAGCCATCCCTGGATAGTGACAGGGTCACTATTCCATGTAACCCCGTTACACCCAGCATCTAGTGTAGGGCGTTTTGCTGTTGGTGAAATTTACTAGACACTAACTCACTGTTAGCTGTACGTTTGCTGACTGTTAGTTGACGAGTTAGTAGCAAGAGAATAATCATGATATATAATAACCTTACCAGTGCATCGAAAATAATCAGGGAAAGCGGAGGGAACAGGTGCCATCAATATCTTTCGGATAGGGACCATACACCTATGGTCATTTCCCTAAACAACTTATAATAATGCCTGACCGTCTTGAAAAAGTGCTAGTTGGCGCTTTCGCTTGCGCGACTGCTCCTGGCGGCGAAGCACTTGGGCGACTGAGACGAGAGCGGTTGAAGCGCAGAAAAAGGATAAGCTCCAACGTGTCCGGCAGCATGGACATCCGCTGGTCACTGTACACCATCCCCGCCTGCGAGAAGAATCTCTCGACGTCATCGGACGTCGGTGGGATCCACGCGAAGTCCCCATATTGGAGCTCGGCACTTACACGTCGTTCGTGAAGCGCAGCGTCGGCGAACCCGAGGGCACCACCGGCTTCATCTTCCCCCACGTCTGTCTCCGTTCGGGCAAAGCACACCAGCGCCCTCTTCTCTGCCTTGGTAAGCTAGCTTTCTGGGGCGGCCATCTTGCACTTTGACAATTCCGTTTTCAAAATCAGGAACGACAACGACATTGGCGCCTATTGATAGGTGCTTGGTGCATGAGACGGCACTCTCGAACTCGTCCAGCAGTTTGTCGAAAAGTACTCGGACGTCGCGCAACGTCACCCCATCAGCATTTTTGTGACGAGGTCGGTGAAACCTTTTACGCCCAGGTGTATAGCGGTAGCCCAGAAGGGTTTTTTTGGGTCAGGCAAGACTGAAACGGCCTTTTCTGGGAAGGTAAACCTTGAACGCAGATTTCCTAAGAAACTGCGGCCAGGGTGGCGTGGCACCTTGTGAATCCCTATCGGTGTCGTTTGTCTTTGGGGAGCCTGGATAGGTCACCAGGTGAGTTGTCTGTGGGGTTGGAAGCCTTGAGTTCGTTGAGCGCAACGTCCACTTGTCTGAACGCACTTCTCTGAACGGCTTGAACGCAGAAGCGGGTGAAGGACCAGGGTTACTACCACAAGTTAGAACCCCAGAAATACACACCACTTTCAGATAACCAATACAAATGCAGAGTTATACACAAACACACAGCCGCCACTTATTCTTTAAGACCCTCGGGCGGTGGGTCGTACACCAGTCAACTAATCGGCGATCAAGGCACTGGTCAACCTTGAACGCACTCTCACACGCGCACCACCCTCAGATGAGGGAAATATACAAACCAAATACAATCCGGTTCTAAACGCAGTCGATCAAACTATTCCCGGGGGTGACTGCTGCTAAACCACCCGAGATGTCCTTCTTAACATGAAATGGGACACCACCCTTACCTCAACGCAATGGGCCCAACTGGGAAATGGAATACGTGGATCACTTCAGCAGCCGGAGCAGACTGATCCCCACGTAATTGGACTTGAATGTGTGTGGGGAGCTCCGCACTGCCCTTGTCCTTAAAGACAGCGGACCCGATTCCTCGGCGACTTGCGCAGTAGGGGGTAAAACGAACTCTCTGATTGTTATCTGCTAGACTATCGCTAGGCTTTGTGTAAAGGTATCTCTTCTCGTAGCGTTCTTCTGTGTTCTTCTGTGTTCTTCGCCACGCGTCTGGCGAATATCTTGACTTGAGTATACTGGAACTGTTGACGTAGACTCGCTCCACTGGATTCTTGCCCAGCTTCAACGTGCCCGTGTCTATGTGCATAACTGGCTCTTGGGAAACCTTGAACCCGCATTCCTTGAAACCGGGTTTCAGAGTCGGCAGGCCTGAACGCAGTGCGTTCAAGGTCTGCAGCCAAAGACAACTTGCGGCCAAGGCTGAAACCATGCTCCAAGCCTTGCGGCCAAGGGCAATTCGACTCTTCACTTGGTTGTGGGGCACTTGGTGGGACTTCTTCCGGGTGGCCAGCGGTCTGGACACCATGTACGCGACTTCACTGGGGTGGCTGAGCTCCGGGTACACGAAATTCATGTGCGTTCAGGGCCTAGGCGAGGCGGGACACGGTACACGATACGTTCGTGCAGGCGTTTTCGACGGCCTCAATGTGTCAACCCGCTTAAGGACGGGGGCGGCCTGGACGGATCGAGTGCGTTCAGGGTTTCTCATCTGAACGCAGTCTTCGACGGCCTCAATGTGTCAACCCGCTTAAGGACGGGGGCGGCCTGGACGGATCGAGTGCGTTCAGGGTTTCTCATCTGAACGCAGTCTTCCAGGCCTGAAGGGCCCATCCTAGGCTTGAGTGCACTTCGCTCCGCGGAACACAGCCGAATTCCAGCTCAGGTCTTGTCGCACGGCGTACAGCCGGGTCCGGGTTCGGTCTCGACCAATCAAAATGGCGGATTCGGGCAGGTCAGTATACAGGTGATGACCGGTTGAGGCAAAACCTCGTTCAGTCTCGTCACATTTTGGAGTTTGAGGCATACGGACTGGAACTTTGAGAGGTCGTTGAGCAGCGAGATAATGCGGACATGCTCCTCCGGCGTGGGAGCAACGGCGCTAGCTCGGGACTTGACGAGTCAATGAATTCTGCGATGCTCTTGTATCTCTTCAGCATGAGATAGGTACTGGACCAGCGAGTCGTGTTGTTTAGCAGGGGGGTTGGGCCATTCAGCTTGCGCAAAACGGAGCGCACCTTCGACGTACGCAGGTACCGCATTAGCTTCTCCACTTTCGTGATCTCTACGTCATAAAGACCAAGGTGCTGTTCCACAGCGAGATTTAGCCTGTGGCTAGCACAGCCAATCAGTGGGAGGTCAATCTTGCGGCCAATACTTCCATTCACCCTGGCGTTGTCCCCGACGAGAAAGCAGAGCTGGTTCGCATCAATACGGTAGCGGTCGAGGGTGCAGCGGGGCTGCCGTAGCTTTCGCGTCAGAGGAAGACGTAACAGACTCACAGAGTCGCGGCTAAAGATAGCCCGATCTAATACCAGAACGCACGAGTCCGTACTCCCTACGGACTCCAAGAGTCAACCCTTAACTCTTAGCTGTGAATCACCAAACTGAATGTATTTCTCCTTATCGCGGCAAAGCCGCCTTTGGTGTAAATGTATCTGGTTCACTATCTAGCATAGTGAACCCTAGTCATATGCATAATCTGTGGCTCTGAAGCCATGTACTGATTCTTCTACTGAAATAGGTTAGACAGTGTGCACCACACAGGCCTGTGTGTCCCACACTTCGTAACCCTTCGGGTAACATTCGTGTAACCCCGTTACAGAGGGCCACATCAAAAAGCTCGATGATCGCGTCTGCGTGAAATAGCTTCTTCTTGACATCATAGTGTTTGGGGTCGATGGGCTCAAAGAGCAGTAAAAACTGCTCACGGGACTTGCCGTCCAGGCCAGCCTTCTCGACACCGCTATGATCACGACGAAGTGGTACCCGTTGCACGTCCATGCGTCGAACGCAAAGCCCACGCGCTTCCCGCGAAGCTTTTCGACGATGTTGTCTCGAACCAGCTCTTCCAAGCTCTCCATGCACAAGATCATCGTAGGCTTGGAGAGCTTGCTGTTCTTGCGCACGTACTTGTGCTCACAGAAGGACAGCTCCCGGTTCTCCATGACAGTCCACTCGATCCAGCAGAACGTGTTCTTCGCGATCGGACTGACGTCGACGAAGGCTAAGGAGAGCACTCCAGCGCGTTGGACTTCGTCAAAGGCGTTCTCTATAGCGACACGAGCTTGAGACCGAGCGAGGTGGTCGACCAGATTGGTGTAACCTTTGCGAGGAGCTTGAGTGCGAATTGTGTTGCAAAGCTTGCACTTGAATTGAGTGTCGCTGACCTGGTCGAACAGGGCGTCGACCAGATCCCGGTTCACGACGGCGAAGCTCATCTCGGGCGAGGGCTTGGGCTTGGGCAGGAGGCTCAGCAGAGTGCAAAACAGGAAATGGTAGTGTAGGCGCGATGAACGAGCCGCAGCAAGCTTGCTAGGCGTAGCTCAGCATTCAAGGTCTCAGCGGGTCATTATACTTAGTTTTTGTATAGCATTAGGGTAGGCCCCTTGAGACACGATTCCTCCATTATGGTTATGGGTAATGGATATTGATGGACCATCACCATTCACATTTTCGATGCACTGAACCTTACAGTTAATGAATGCATTGTTACCTACTGAAGGTATCTAAACACTCTGCGTTCTTGAGACCCGTCTTCTCAAGCGAAATATTTTCGGGCCAGGCCGAATTCAGCTCTGCCTCTTCAAATTCATTGATCATCTCGATCGAAATGTGACGGACCAGGTTCCAGTTCCGTCTTTCCCACCCTACCAATTTTATTATCTGCATATCAACAGTCAATATGAGACCGCGTCAAACGAAAGGTTCTTACGAACCTAAGTACGAATCGCGATTTAACCACATAAATCGAAAGAGGCGTGTCTTGTGCTTCTTTTAAGCTATCGAACACTCCAAAGTATTGAGAACTCGTGGAGTAACATAGGTCTGAAAAATTATCTCCATTTTTGGACCCCCGACATCCCTGATGCTATTTGGGGCGTGTGACCTCAATATTTTTCAATTTCGACTTATTGTATATGATCGGAAAGCTCATGATAAAAGCAATCGAATAATAGTTTTTTACGCATTTTACGAGTAGTTTTCACTTTCAAAATTTTGATGTCCGGCTATGTCCGAAATTTGATTGGTCAACTTCAAACGCGATTATCTCGAAAACTCCAAATGGTGGCTTAGCATCTTTTTGTTTGACGCGGTCTCATTTATTCACGACCCTGTAGAATGTATCATTTTGGCCGCATGATACATTTATTTAGGGCGCGATATGGAAATTCATGCACCCTCGACGGTTCTACTTAGTATTGCATGCACACTCCCGGTCAAAATTATACGAACACCGCTCTAAGCCCTCATAACTCATTCAATTTTTCTCATTTTGAGGTGCGGTTTGGACAGAGGTTACAAAACGTGCTGAGAAAGACATAACATGCACTAACACTCACGTTTTTGCACTCCGTGAGGTAGCTTGCATACAGCAAACTGATTTTGCATGGGTGGTCACAAAATAGGAACATCCAATCTACATACAAAATCCTATACTAATCAGATACCTGTCCAACGAGATTTGACTAGAAGTTTGCATTAGATTTTTTAAACTGAATGTATTTATCCTTATCGCGGCAAAGCCGCCTTTGGTGTAAATGTATCTGGTTCACTATCTAGCATAGTGAACCCTAGTCATATGCATAATCTGTGGCTCTGAAGCCATGTACTGATTCTCCTACTGAAATAGGTTAGACAGTGTGCACCACACAGGCCTGTGTGTCCCACACTTCGTAACCCTTCGGGTAACATTCGTGTAACCCCGTTACAGAGGGCCACATCAAAAAGCTCGATGATCGCGTCTGCGTGAAATAGCTTCTTCTTGGCATCATAGTGTTTGGGGTCGATGGGCTCAAAGAGCAGTAAAAACTGCTCACGGGACTTGCCGTCCAGGCCAGCCTTCTCGACACCGCTATGATCACGACGAAGTGGTACCCGTTGCACGTCCATGCGTCGAACGCAAAGCCCACGCGCTTCCCGCGAAGCTTTTCGACGATGTTGTCTCGAACCAGCTCTTCCAAGCTCTCCATGCACAAGATCATCGTAGGCTTGGAGAGCTTGCTGTTCTTGCGCACGTACTTGTGCTCACAGAAGGACAGCTCCCGGTTCTCCATGACAGTCCACTCGATCCAGCAGAACGTGTTCTTCGCGATCGGACTGACGTCGACGAAGGCTAAGGAGAGCACTCCAGCGCGTTGGACTTCGTCAAAGGCGTTCTCTATAGCGACACGAGCTTGAGACCGAGCGAGGTGGTCGACCAGATTGGTGTAACCTTTGCGAGGAGCTTGAGTGCGAATTGTGTTGCAAAGCTTGCACTTGAATTGAGTGTCGCTGACCTGGTCGAACAGGGCGTCGACCAGATCCCGGTTCACGACGGCGAAGCTCATCTCGGGCGAGGGCTTGGGCTTGGGCAGGAGGCTCAGCAGAGTGCAAAACAGGAAATGGTAGTGTAGGCGCGATGAACGAGCCGCAGCAAGCTTGCTAGGCGTAGCTCAGCATTCAAGGTCTCAGCGGGTCATTATACTTAGTTTTTGTATAGCATTAGGGTAGGCCCCTTGAGACACGATTCCCTCCATTATGGTTATGGGTAATGGATATTGATGGACCATCACCATTCACATTTTCGATGCACTGAACCTTACAGTTAATGAGTGCATTGTTACCTACTGAAGGTATCTAAACACTCTGCGTTCTTGAGACCCGTCTTCTCAAGCGAAATATTTTCGGGCCAGGCCGAATTCAGCTCTGCCTCTTCAAATTCATTGATCCTCTCGATCGAAATGTGACGGACCAGGTTCCAGTTCCGTCTTTCCCACCCTACCAATTTTATTATCTGCATATCAACAGTCAATATGAGACCGCGTCAAACGAAAGGTTCTTACGAACCTAAGTACGAATCGCGATTTAACCACATAAATCGAAAGAGGCGTGTCTTGTGCTTCTTTTAAGCTATCGAACACTCCAAAGTATTGAGAACTCGTGGAGTAACATAGGTCTGAAAAATTATCTCCATTTTTGGACCCCCGACATCCCTGATGCTATTTGGGGCGTGTGACCTCAATATTTTTTCAATTTCGACTTATTGTATATGATCGGAAAGCTCATGATAAAAGCAATCGAATAATAGTTTTTTACGCATTTTACGAGTAGTTTTCACTTTCAAAATTTTGATGTCTGGCTATGTCCGAAATTTGATTGGTCAACTTCAAACGCGATTATCTCGAAAACTCCAAATGGTGGCTTAGCATCTTTTTGTTTGACGCGGTCTCATTTATTCACGACCCTGTAGAATGTATCATTTTGGCCGCATGATACATTTATTTAGGGCGCGATATGGAAATTCATGCACCCTCGACGGTTCTACTTAGTATTGCATGCACACTCCCGGTCAAAATTATACGAACACCGCTCTAAGCCCTCATAACTCATTCAATTTTTCTCATTTTGAGGTGCGGTTTGGACAGAGGTTACAAAACGTGCTGAGAAAGACATAACATGCACTAACACTCGCGTTTTTGCACTCCGTGAGGTAGCTTGCATACAGCAAACTGATTTTGCATGGTGGTCACAAAATAGGAACATCCAATCTACATACAAAATCCTATACTAATCAGATACCTGTCCAACGAGATTTGACTAGAAGTTTGTATTAGATTTTTTTAAACTGAATGTATTTCTCCTTATCGCGGCAAAGCCGCCTTTGGTGTAAATGTATCTGGTTCACTATCTAGCATAGTGAACCCTAGTCATATGCATAATCTGTGGCTCTGAAGCCATGTACTGATTCTCCTACTGAAATAGGTTAGACAGTGTGCACCACACAGGCTTGTGTGTCCCACACTTCGTAACCCTTCGGGTAACATTCGTGTAACCCCGTTACAGAGGGCCACATCAAAAAGCTCGATGATCGCGTCTGCGTGAAATAGCTTCTCCTTGGCATCATAGTGTTTGGGGTCGATGGGCTCAAAGAGCAGTAAAAACTGCTCACGGGACTTGCCGTCCAGGCCAGCCTTCTCGACACCGCTATGATCACGACGAAGTGGTACCCGTTGCACGTCCATGCGTCGAACGCAAAGCCCACGCGCTTCCCGCGAAGCTTTTCGACGATGTTGTCTCGAACCAGCTCTTCCAAGCTCTCCATGCACAAGATCATCGTAGGCTTGGAGAGCTTGCTGTTCTTGCGCACGTACTTGTGCTCACAGAAGGACAGCTCCCGGTTCTCCATGACAGTCCACTCGATCCAGCAGAACGTGTTCTTCGCGATCGGACTGACGTCGACGAAGGCTAAGGAGAGCACTCCAGCGCGTTGGACTTCGTCAAAGGCGTTCTCTATAGCGACACGAGCTTGAGACCGAGCGAGGTGGTCGACCAGATTGGTGTAACCTTTGCGAGGAGCTTGAGTGCGAATTGTGTTGCAAAGCTTGCACTTGAATTGAGTGTCGCTGACCTGGTCGAACAGGGCGTCGACCAGATCCCGGTTCACGACGGCGAAGCTCATCTCGGGCGAGGGCTTGGGCTTGGGCAGGAGGCTCAGCAGAGTGCAAAACAGGAAATGGTAGTGTAGGCGCGATGAACGAGCCGCAGCAAGCTTGCTAGGCGTAGCTCAGCATTCAAGGTCTCAGCGGGTCATTATACTTAGTTTTTGTATAGCATTAGGGTAGGCCCCTTGAGACACGATTCCCTCCATTATGGTTATGGGTAATGGATATTGATGGACCATCACCATTCACATTTTCGATGCACTGAACCTTACAGTTAATGAATGCATTGTTACCTACTGAAGGTATCTAAACACTCTGCGTTCTTGAGACCCGTCTTCTCAAGCGAAATATTTTCGGGCCAGGCCGAATTCAGCTCTGCCTCTTCAAATTCATTGATCCTCTCGATCGAAATGTGACGGACCAGGTTCCAGTTCCGTCTTTCCCACCCTACCAATTTTATTATCTGCATATCAACAGTCAATATGAGACCGCGTCAAACGAAAGGTTCTTACGAACCTAAGTACGAATCGCGATTTAACCACATAAATCGAAAGAGGCGTGTCTTGTGCTTCTTTTAAGCTATCGAACACTCCAAAGTATTGAGAACTCGTGGAGTAACATAGGTCTGAAAAATTATCTCCATTTTTGGACCCCCCGACATCCCTGATGCTATTTGGGGCGTGTGACCTCAATATTTTTCAATTTCGACTTATTGTATATGATCGGAAAGCTCATGATAAAAGCAATCGAATAATAGTTTTTTACGCATTTTACGAGTAGTTTTCACTTTCAAAATTTTGATGTCCGGCTATGTCCGAAATTTGATTGGTCAACTTCAAACGCGATTATCTCGAAAACTCCAAATGGTGGCTTAGCATCTTTTTGTTTGACGCGGTCTCATTTATTCACGACCCTGTAGAATGTATCATTTTGGCCGCATGATACATTTATTTAGGGCGCGATATGGAAATTCATGCACCCTCGACGGTTCTACTTAGTATTGCATGCACACTCCCGGTCAAAATTATACGAACACCGCTCTAAGCCCTCATAACTCATTCAATTTTTCTCATTTTGAGGTGCGGTTTGGACAGAGGTTACAAAACGTGCTGAGAAAGACATAACATGCACTAACACTCGCGTTTTTGCACTCCGTGAGGTAGCTTGCATACAGCAAACTGATTTTGCATGGTGGTCACAAAATAGGAACATCCAATCTACATACAAAATCCTATACTAATCAGATACCTGTCCAACGAGATTTGACTAGAAGTTTGTATTAGATTTTTTTAAACTGAATGTATTTCTCCTTATCGCGGCAAAGCCGCCTTTGGTGTAAATGTATCTGGTTCACTATCTAGCATAGTGAACCCTAGTCATATGCATAATCTGTGGCTCTGAAGCCATGTACTGATTCTCCTACTGAAATAGGTTAGACAGTGTGCACCACACAGGCTTGTGTGTCCCACACTTCGTAACCCTTCGGGTAACATTCGTGTAACCCCGTTACAGAGGGCCACATCAAAAAGCTCGATGATCGCGTCTGCGTGAAATAGCTTCTCCTTGGCATCATAGTGTTTGGGGTCGATGGGCTCAAAGAGCAGTAAAAACTGCTCACGGGACTTGCCGTCCAGGCCAGCCTTCTCGACACCGCTATGATCACGACGAAGTGGTACCCGTTGCACGTCCATGCGTCGAACGCAAAGCCCACGCGCTTCCCGCGAAGCTTTTCGACGATGTTGTCTCGAACCAGCTCTTCCAAGCTCTCCATGCACAAGATCATCGTAGGCTTGGAGAGCTTGCTGTTCTTGCGCACGTACTTGTGCTCACAGAAGGACAGCTCCCGGTTCTCCATGACAGTCCACTCGATCCAGCAGAACGTGTTCTTCGCGATCGGACTGACGTCGACGAAGGCTAAGGAGAGCACTCCAGCGCGTTGGACTTCGTCAAAGGCGTTCTCTATAGCGACACGAGCTTGAGACCGAGCGAGGTGGTCGACCAGATTGGTGTAACCTTTGCGAGGAGCTTGAGTGCGAATTGTGTTGCAAAGCTTGCACTTGAATTGAGTGTCGCTGACCTGGTCGAACAGGGCGTCGACCAGATCCCGGTTCACGACGGCGAAGCTCATCTCGGGCGAGGGCTTGGGCTTGGGCAGGAGGCTCAGCAGAGTGCAAAACAGGAAATGGTAGTGTAGGCGCGATGAACGAGCCGCAGCAAGCTTGCTAGGCGTAGCTCAGCATTCAAGGTCTCAGCGGGTCATTATACTTAGTTTTTGTATAGCATTAGGGTAGGCCCCTTGAGACACGATTCCCTCCATTATGGTTATGGGTAATGGATATTGATGGACCATCACCATTCACATTTTCGATGCACTGAACCTTACAGTTAATGAATGCATTGTTACCTACTGAAGGTATCTAAACACTCTGCGTTCTTGAGACCCGTCTTCTCAAGCGAAATGTTTTCGGTCCAGGCCGAATTCAGCTCTGCCTCTTCAAATTCATTGATCATCTCGATCGAAATGTGACGGACCAGGTTCCAGTTCCGTCTTTCCCACCCTACCAATTTTATTATCTGCATATCAACAGTCAATATGAGACCGCGTCAAACGAAAGGTTCTTACGAACCTAAGTACGAATCGCGATTTAACCACATAAATCGAAAGAGGCGTGTCTTGTGCTTCTTTTTTTTAAGCTATCGAACACTCCAAAGTATTGAGAACTCGTGGAGTAACATAGGTCTGAAAAATTATCTCCATTTTTGGACCCCCGACATCCCTGATGCTATTTGGGGCGTGTGACCTCAATATTTTTCAATTTCGACTTATTGTATATGATCGGAAAGCTCATGATAAAAGCAATCGAATAATAGTTTTTACGCATTTTACGAGTAGTTTTCACTTTCAAAATTTTGATGTCCGGCTATGTCCGAAATTTGATTGGTCAACTTCAAACGCGATTATCTCGAAAACTCCAAATGGTGGCTTAGCATCTTTTTGTTTGACGCGGTCTCATTTATTCACGACCCTGTGGAATGTATCATTTTGGCCGCATGATACATTTATTTAGGGCGCGATATGGAAATTCATGCGCCCTCGACGGTTCTACTTAGTATTGCATGCACAGTACGAGAAACTGTACGAGAAATCATTTTGTGTTGAACGATTGGTTGAATATGGAGACGAAATGACGACGATTTTTTACGGAAAATATAGCGCCCATGTTTTCGGCCAGAGAGGGTGAAATTGACTCAAATCTATCAGGAACGTCTGAGCAAAATCGACGCCAGCAGCATTTAAAAGGCACGAGGAGCCTGTAAACTTCACCCCAGTGCCGTGGCTGGCCATGGTATTCCCTGCTCAACGCGGGGTCGGTCTTCAGAGGGTTTGAAGCCCGCGCAAAGCAACGTTTGGCAGCTTAAGCAGTGATGGCACATGCCGCCTTTTCAAAATTATCATCTTTTTTATACGCCGAAATACGAGTTGAAACTTTGTCAAAACGCTGCGCTTTGCTCAAGGAATTCAAAACAGTCGTTTTCACTTGAAAAGACGTTCTAGAAGCTGAGATATAACACAACGAACACCCGCCTAAACCCCCAAAAGGCGGCCTAAACTCCGTTTTTGCCATCACTGGCTTAAGGTCACCTTATCCCATGGGCTTTGCGAAAATTCACTTGTTATCCGCGCAGAACTGCTACAAAACTGGGCATGACCATCGACAATTTTCGAGATGTACCAGGCATCATCAGGAACGTGTGAGAACTTAGACTTAGGCTTCTTACGCTTCGTTTTGCTCGTGCCCGCACTTATTTTCGATTCACGCTTGCGGTTTAGCGCGATGAGCCAGGGACACCCGCCTTCATGGTCAGAGCACCGCCACTTCGTATGAAGCGAGCCGCACTTCTCACGCTTGACAGCCTTGTTCATGTTGAAAGCATATCGCCTGATGAACGAGCCTGCGTCTTCCAAATTCGTGAAGAATGTTCCAACTGCAGGCTCTTCAGAACCGCATGCCAAGTCGACCTTGCTGAGGGCTACCTGTGGTGCTTGCGTGACGAGTTGGTAGCTAAGCGGTAAGATGGTGTTTCGTTTGCCTTCGACCTAAGTATACGTTCTACTTATATTTTATCCAATCAAACTGTTTGTGCCCCCTCCTGATAAATGTGCGCTTCGTTGTGGTACCCTTGGGATTAGAGAATGTAAACGGATCAGCAAATCCGTTTTGAATAGACTTGAATCCGGTCCACGGCAACCGGATTTAAGTCGGATCCAATCCGGATCATATCCGTTTTGCATGGAAGTTCATTGGGCAAAAATGGATCAATCGTGGTGTAATCTTACTCTGTGTATTTTAGTTACGCCTCATCGACTTGATACGAGCATATCGGCTAGGAGAGAGAAATGGACTTGACCACTACGCGGGAGCCAAGGACCTCGAGGAGGTAGCTGCCTGCCCGGCCGCACAACGCCATCTCTGTCTCTCCATTCCTCCATTTCCTCCCAAGACCTGAAACCACGCTTGCGATCACGCGCCCAGATCAACTACACAAGTCCCGACACGCACGCATCTAGGATGGACGCCGACACCGACAGCATCTCGGTTGTGTCTTCCATAGGGCCATCTATCTCTTCGGTTGGTGTCACCAGCTCCGTGGGTCAGAAACGCAAGCGGAAGAACGCGTCTGATGTCTTCCAGTACGTTGACGAGATCTGCACAGGTGTCTACAAATGCATGTTGTGCACCGGTGACGAGCAGATCTGGAGCTCTCGGAACACAGGTAACTTCCGGAAGCACCTCATCGATCATCATGCCGAAATCTACGGTAGCCTCAGCACCGTCCCATCCAAGTCTCGAGGCAACACCCGCATAGCCGCCGCTGTGATGACTCCTGATGCTGTAAAGAGTTGCGACGAGAAGCTAATTAAATGGATCGTCGTGAATTCCCATTCTTTTGCGGTCGTTGATCAAGAGGAGTTCGTGGCGTTTTGCAAGGAGTTGCGTCCAGAGTACAGTGTCCCCTGCCAACAGACTATCCGGAAAAAAGTGCTCGATCAGTGGAATGTGGAGAAGAGTGTTGCTCGGGTAGAGATTTGTCGCGAAGTTGCTGGGCGCCGTGTCAGCTTCACGACGGATATGTGGACGTCCCCGTCGAAGCGAGGTTACATGGTGGTAACACTGCACTTTATTGACAGGAACTGGACGATGCGATCTGTTATTATTGCTTTTACGCGTGTGATGTACCCGCACACCGGTAAACGACTCGCCGACCACTTCATTCGCGCCGTGAAAGACATGGACGCCTCGCTTCTCAGCTGCATTTGGACGATTACAGCGGACAATGCCACCAACAACACTACAATGGTAGCTGAGATCAACGAACGATTGCAGCGCGACATTGATAGGCTTTCGCGAACGGTCCTCGCTGGATTGACTGACCCTGAATCGCCCCGCGAAACCCCACTAGCTCGAGTGCAAGGCCCGTTGTCCAGCTACGCTGCACCGCGCATGTTCTACAGTTGGCCGTAAAAGAGGGTCTTGATGAGTGCCCATTTGTTGACTCAGCGATTGGCCATTTGCGAGACATCGTGAAAAAAATTTCTGAGTCAACGAAGCTGTCTGAAGCGCTTGAAGGGGTGTGCAGTGACCTGGACGAGAACTATATAACGCCTAAGCTTGATGTGCCAACGCGATGGAATAGCACGTGGACTATGATGGAGAGTCTTCTTACGCTTAAGCTCCCCCTGAGTGAGTTGCTTCGTCGTATTCGAGGTAAAGTCCGTGGGTATACGGATTTTAGCATTCGTCCAAGTGATCCATTGGCCAAGGAGATTTCTGAGGAGGAGTGGACGGCTGTGGACGCCCTTTACAAGTTTCTCAGACCCATCAAAGAAGCCACAGATATGCTATCTGCCTCGACGTACCCTACGTTCGGGATCCTGCTCTACACGTACTGTTTGATCCAGTTTCACGCAACAGAAACCATAGCGAATGAACAAGACGAGCAGACACTAAAATTTGCTGGAGCAGTTAAGGCCAAGATGGATGAGTACACGGTGAAGGTTAACACAAGAGAAGCCCCGATTGGGCTAGCGCTGGATCCCCGTGCTAAGCGGCATCTTCACCTCTTGGTGGACGATGTCGCCCAAGTCAAGGACGAAGTTGAAGCTGAGTTCAACAAGTACTACCGCGAAGCATTTCTGGCTCAACAGCATCCAGCCTCTGGTCCACCGTCAGCAAAAAAGAAGCGAGGCATCGAGCTTAAAGGCCTCATGACCCGATTTAACCAGCAGAATGGTGAAAGTGTATCCAATGGCACCCCTGTGGATGATATAGGCGGCGACAGACAGCTCGAGATCAGCATCCAGGAAATGCAGCGTGAGGATTCCTCGTTCGCGAAGGAGCTTGACCGGTGGCTGGCAGCTGATGAAGGTATGAGTGAGATGAGAGAAAGTAAGCATGTTTGTGCCTGGTTCCAAGCGACGGGGGACGTTTATCCACGCATTAAGCAAATGGCTCAAGATTTTCTGGCGGTCACGGCAACGTCGGTTCCAAGTGAAGTTGCGTTTTCAGCAGCAGGCATAGCACTTAACGCCCGCCGTGCTCGCCTGGGTGATGATACGGTGAAGGCAATCTGCGAGCTGAAGTCGTTCTTCAACTTTAATCGCCGTCTGACTGATCGAGATTTCTCGGAATCAAATAATGCAGCTGCTTGTTCTCGCGAGTAAGTTCATTGGCAATACAATTCCTGTGATTATACAATTATTCTTACTCCTGCCCCACGCTAGAACACACTTCCGCCTTCTCTTCCCCAATGCGCCAACCGTCGCACTAACAGCAGTAGCGCCGCTCCCAGCAGCACCACTACCACCCCAAGCAGCATAACGGAGATTCACTCGACATGCTCACCACCGCAGCAGTCCCTGAGCCAGACGCCAACGCCACAAACTCGCATCAAACACTGACTAGCAGTACTCGCCACTCATCGCGCTCTGGATGCGCATGCACAGCTTCTAGTTGAACAGTCGGATATACACGATGTGAATAAGCACGAGCAGTCGGTAGGACCACACTACCCACGTACTCAAGCCGTAAGCGTTCTTGCTAGCGTCATCTCGAACAGCTCCGCAAGCAGCCCCACCAGCTCCAGCACCAACCGCACCAGGAACAGCAGAGTGCGTTAGCGGAGGCTGCTAAGACGCGTGACGCGCGGTGTGACCGTCATGATCTCGTTCTTGACGTCACTGCTGAGTTCGAGGCTCAACTTCAACCAGGCCTCCACTGGGGCGGCTACTTCCACAACCCCCACGTCAAGTGAGCCAGCACGACCAGGTAGAGCCACGTTTCGGCTGTACCTGGTTCCGTCATTCACGCAGCTTTTTGCCATCCATGCGTTTTAGAGAGCTAGCGAGCATCTTCACCAGTGCGCCGTATTGCTCACGCTCGTCACCCGCTCCAACCATACAGGATACGGTAGCGGCATCACCACGTAATGCTGCTTGGATGTCCTGCGCAACCGCACCGACGCCAGCTGAAAACGTCACCAACGTAACGCTGCTGGTCTCGCAGGTGAAGTGCGCGTACAGGAGGATTATCGCCGCAGTGGTGGTCTCCGTCAGCGCAACATGGCTCTCCTCCTTGTCGACAGCATCCCAGTTGAAACTAGCTCGCGTACGACGCCGGCAGCCCCTTCGGCTGCGCACAGGTCGGGAGCGCCTTCCGTAACGAGTGAACGTGTAATTAGCTGAATGCGGAAGCTCAGGTTCGCTCCCATGCCGGGCGCCGTGATGACATACTGCCAGAGTTATCATGGATTTCCTGGGTCGAGTACGACTCGTCCGTGGCGGCGTGCATCTCCTGCTTCTCGCACACCTCCGGGTACTTGTCCAGAAAGTTCTCGACTTGGTTCTCCTGCAGCTGTCAGCGCGATAGCACACGCCCGACTTGGCTCACTCGGGCTGCCCTGAGTCGGGCATGAGGTCCGTGAAGTGGCCCACAAGGCCCGGCGTCTTGAGCACCACCTCGGGCATGAGGTTGATGTGCTCAATCTGCAGCAGCTTATAGACGAGCACGAATCACCGGCTCCAGAACTGCAGCTGATTGCTCTTGAGCACGCAGGTCGGCAGACCGAAGTCGTTGAAGCTACCCACGTAGAAGATCTCGAAGCTCGGCACCGCGAACATCTTGCGCAGCAAGTCGTCCAGCGCTTTCTTGTCGCTCATGCTGAGTTCGTCTTCGGCGGGACGCTGTAGCGCTGTTTACATCCCCACTTACATCCCTACTGGAGACTGTCCAGCCCCAGGTTGAGCTTCTTGAGCTTGTCCACGACGGCCTTGGCGGCCTCAGCCGGCGCGCTCTTCTGGTCGCTGCTTTCTCTTTTTTCCATAACAAGACACAACGGGTAGAACCTTGATATCGAATCTAAACGCTTTTGATCTCAACTATTAAAAATCACCATTGCATTATTAGGAGTCTAATTGGGCATAATGTCTAGTATTTCATCCAATTATCTACGCTTTGATAACCTTAGAACTCGATAACCTATGATTATATTAGATCGTTCTACATTAACTTGTAAGGTATAACTCGTAGAAACGGATATTGTCATAATCCGATTCAATCCGGATTATCCGGATTCAAGTCGGTTGCATCCGGTTCTTCAATCCGGATTCCGGATGCAACCGGTTTACATTCTCTACTTGGGATAAATATCCGGCGGCCATGACACCCGTCCCACAAGCCGAACATGTTTAGCCATGTTTCAACATGTTTGTCCATGTTTGAGATTTCTTACTTGTTTTCAATATGCTTACAACCCTAGCCCTTTTAAAAAACATGGGCTGTATCAACGGCCTTTTTTTTAAGGTTTCCTGTGCATGTGTCCTACCTACCCACTGTTCACTTCAGATAACATATTATGTTGGTCTGTAAGTCCTTCTGCTTCTCACTCCTACCTGTGAGCTGCAATGCGTATTCGTCTTCGTCGGTAAAGCGAAAAGTACAAGCCAGGAAAAGGAGAGACTGCGCGTGAGTTAAGAAAGTTATTAGTCATTTAGTCTTCCAACGTTTCATGCATTTGCCCTCCACTGGAAGTCAGGCGAGATCAGGGCCTTCTCGAACACTTTCGAGACGTCATCCAAACCCCCTAGCAGACGCAGCATCGGCGCTAGCATGTTGGACTGAGCCACCACGCAGCACACGCGACCGAAAGCGGGATCCCACTCGAACCGCATCGAGCCGCGCATCACAAGGCGCTGGTCGAGCAGCTTCGCTCTGAGTGCGCTATCGCTGGATAGATGGGGAACACGTTGCGAAGTGTGCGGTCCGTAACAGTGACACTGGTTCTCGTTGTGGCCTCGAGCGAGCCGTCTGCCCCCTTCTCCAAGCCCTCGAGCTCAAACTCGACGTCCTGGAACCACAGTGAGAGGCACTTCCAGCTCTTGGCCATCGCCTCGGGGCCGCGACCGGCGTTGAAGACGATGTCCGCCGTCATACTATTCCTCAGGAAGTCCTGCTGCATCGATGGCTGCGTCGAGGTCGATGACGTCGTCGTGGGTTGGAATCCGTAGCGGAAGAGGCGGAAGTACTCGGTGGCCACACTCCAGACGCTCTCTTTAGCGGGGACGGCGGCCGTAAAGCTTCGACGACGTTGCTCGAGCGAGTCAATCTCTTCTTGGAGCTGCCTGTTCTCCACGTCAAGCGTGTTGGCGTAGTCCTCTTTCTTCCTCCTGTAGCGGATCTGCCGCTGTCGACGCAGCTCTCGCAGTCGGTCCTGCTCCGATAGTACGCTCTTAATCACGTCTTCGTGCTGCGAGTAGTGTCTTCGCTTCAGCTGCGTCTCCGCAGGCAGCGCGGCTTCGGGTCTCACCCTCTTTCTATACGTCGGTGGCACGAGCCCAGCCGTCGACTGTAGAAGAGTTTGAGGGGTGAGCGGACGCTGGCGTGGGCCCCCAATTGGAGCGCTATCGTTGCCATCGGCGACGGAGTAGCGATCGGCGTGACGAGCGCGTGACACGACGCCACCGATGACATTGTCGCTCAGTCGCTGACTGTTGGGCGGTCGGAGGACGCAGGTGTTCATGTCGGCGGTCAGTACAGTGTGGAGGTCACGCTGAGTCACTTGGACTGAGTCGATTGGGTTGTAAAGAGAGAGAAGAGGTGCTCTAACCTCGTAGTCTGCGCAGACTCTGCGCACGACGCGCACGGCCCCACGGACGCAATCAAACGCGATAGACGACGCCAGCTGCTGCTCTGCAAGCATTGATGAGGAAGCGAATCGGGGTCTGTAATGCTTGCATAGAAGGCGAGCGCGCCCCGTATACGCACCCGCCAAGCTGTGCCCATCCGAGTCCTGAGCATGCTCATCAGCCACGCGACAGCAGAGATGGCGCTTTGACTGTATCGCCAAGTGTGTTTTGCGGTATCACGTACTGTGTGAATTGTATGGAAATCGATGTGTCTCATGGATGGTTAGGGTTAGTAGTTGGAGGAAGGGGGGAGGTGAAAGCGATTCCCAGGATTTCACAAATTCGCCCCTACCAAACCTGGAGCCCCCTTAACTATAGACAAGCCTGGGCTCATCGGAGAGCTAGTCTTGCCCTTTAGCTTTCCAACGAACCCAACTTCATTTTATGATATTTTGTGTAGCCTTCAGGCCGTTGCGTTTCCTAGAGCACTTGTGGAACTGGAGATCTGGCGTGGGTGACCTCCGTCCCCGGCCAGCTGCCAGACTGGGTCAAAGTATGGCCATGATAAAAAACACGAATTGCACTGGAGTGTTTTTTTGCGGTATCAGCAGCAGGAGCCTTGCTACCGCAAAACACACTTGGCGATACAGTCTTGCGGTACCGGTATCAGCAGAACTTCTCCTTTGAGGATGGTCAGCGTGTCCAGCCGCTCGCTCGCTGTAAAGCCAGGGGTGGTTTGATGTTCTGGTTGAGTGACTCACAGATGCCCGAGAACAGAGAGAGTCTTGTCCTATTTCGTGCAAGAGTAAAAAATGCCACTCTACACTTCCGTACTGACGCCCTGAGAAGCCTACATACATGTAACAACCAGTAAGCCTACAGTTGTAAGTATCATAGACTTTCTACTGATACATACTGTACTCGTTCTTCATCTCTTAGACTTAAAGTAAAGTACTTCTATCAGACAGTCGTTTCTATATACTTGTACAGGATACACAGCACCAGCTCGTCTGCGTCCTACGTAGCCTGTATCCGCTTGTGGTGCGGAGACGCGGGTGCAAGATCTGTATATTATCGCTCCCGACTGGGCAGTCTCGGATGGGCAGCGCTGGGCCCGAGATCGCCGAGCGAGATCGACTGCTTTGGTACATGTACGATTTTGTCCTTGGAAAGTGTATTACATAATACATGTATGATCCCAGAGCAATTCCGTCGAAAGAGTCTTCACGTTCCCAATCGCTCAGGAAACCCGTCAGGTCATCTGCTGCGCCGCCTTCCGGATGGGTCTCTTCAAGAGACTCTCTTGTGTGTGTGTGTGATTCAGCCTGAATTTCAGGCGATTACCCAGCACCAGCCAGTCGTCTGCAGTGCCGTCGCACCCGACTGCTCTCTCATTCCGCGAATAGCAGCACCCACAATACAGGTCGAGTCACTCACTTGTGTGCAACTGATACGAAGGGAAGGAAGAGAATGCAAGTGAACTCGTCGTGCGTCTTCCGCCCGCCTACCACCCGCGTCCTGCGGGACGATGTCATTGGCGGCGTCGTGCAGCGCACCGAGCGCAACAACGCCGCGTACACGACGACGACCGCGGCCTGGGATAGACGCTGCGTGTCGCCCGAGGGCACCACTCCCAACGGTGGACGGCCAGTTCTCCCCAACCGACAGGAAGAGGAAGCGCCAGGAGCCCACGTCGCTCCCGGCGTCCAACAAGCTCATGCTACTCGCAGTCTCCAGCAGCGGGGCCGCCCAGTACACCAAGCCGGAGCCTCAGTTCAAGGGAGGCGAGCAGCAGAAGGCGGCCATGATCGAGTGGGCCAACTCGCAGAGGGATCACCAGCGCGAGATCCGCCGGCTCCGACAGATCCGATACAGGAAGAAGAAGGACGACTACGCCAACACGCTCGAGGAGGAGGTGCGCCAGCTCCAGCAGCAGATCGAGAAGCTCGAACAACGCCGTCGCTCCATCGCAGAGGCCGTGCCCACGGAGAAGACGCTTTGGAACGTGGCGGTCGAGTACTTCCGTCTATTCCGCTACGGGCTGCGTGAGCCCATGGCGGCTCGACAGACTCAGGAGCTCCAGCCATGTGCTCAGCTGGACTTCTTGCGCGCGTCGATGGCGCCCGACGTGCTGTTCAACGCGGGGCGAGGCGTCGAGTCCATCATGAGGAACTGGAAATACTTTACGCTGTGGTTCCACAACGTAGAGGTCGAGCTCGACGGCTTGAAGAAGGGAGGCGCGGACTCGCTCGTCGCCTCTATCACTACGAGCTTCACGATTACCGAGCGCTCGCTTATGACGGTGTTTCCGTATTTGTGCACGCCCGAAGCTAGCAGTCAGCGAGGACAAGACGGACCCCCACTGGCCAAGAAGCTACTGGGGCAGCGTATTACTATGCGCGGCTTGACGCGCTTCGACTGGGACGCTGGTTACGGCCGCGTAACGAGTGTGATTAGCGAGTCGGACATGCTGACGCCCATGCTCCGCATCCTCGGCAGCTTGGAGGACGTCTCCCGCGTGTTTGAGAAGTCTCTGATCTCTCTCACACCGTACCGAGGACAAATGCGAGCAAGCGAGTGAAACGATGATAGGTAGTAGCATTTATAGTAATGGCACGGCACTGTGTACATTGTCATCTATTGCATTATTATTCTAAGCCTAACTTGCGATTGAAAAGCTTCATTACCGTGCGATAAGCTGTATCGGATCTCTCTCTTTCTCTTTTCCTAGGAGCGCGCACACAGAACAAAGTTTTACGCTCTGCACATGAATCTTACTGCTCAATTGCGGGCGCTATCGTGGTATCGTACGTAAAACAGCAGGATGCATTTTGGGCTTTGCCGTTGCCGCAGCGTGATTCACGGCTCTCAGATTTGAAGCCCCTACAGTACGTACAGTATGCAGTTTACTCAGTGCAGCCACCAACGCAATCCAATGCACCAGGCACAAACAGTACCACGCAATCAGCGTTTGCGATCGGATGTTGTCGCTCTGTCAGGTTTGACATGCAACACCACTGAAGTGAAGACCCGTGCGCTCTGTAAAAACAAGTCAAAAGTGTCGGACTCGTTCCATCTCCAACTCTGTTATCTTCAGTGGACGGGCATGAGTGCCCACTTTACCACCGATGAGTGGAAGTTGCAGTGTACATATCGAAAGAATCAACACGACGGCAGTGAGCATGTGCCTAACGTTAGCATCTCTTTATGCAAATAGTCAAGACTATCCGTTGGAATCATCACCACAAGACGACCGCTGATTCTGGCAGTGTACAAGCAGAGAGAAGCAAAAATACATACATGTACTGTAGTCGTTGCCGCAAGAGTACACGTACCGTATAATACTTCTTCCATCCGACATCCAATCTTCAGTGGTTACACGGGGTTACTCTTGGTTGTAGCCAATCAAATCACTCCATATCGATATTTTCAAAAATATGTCGCTAAATGATTGGTCAATAATGCTCGTCAGATATAAGACCTTGTCGGATGGAAGAAGTATTATACGGTACAGCATTTCCTGTGTACAAGTACCGTGTACTACTTCTTCCATCCGACACCCTTTCTTGAGTGGTTACGCAGGGGTTAATCTCGTTTATAGCCAATAAAACCTCCCCAAATCGATATTTTGATTAAATATGTAGCTATTCGATTGGCTAATAATGTTCGTCGGATATACAGGATTTTGCATGACTAAGAAAGTCCTGATATACAATAAAATTCCAAGTATATAAGATAATGCGGCCTAATTAGCTGATCGTGACATAGAAAAAACTAGGCGAATACTTACCGGTTATTATTTTATATAGCTTCCTTAGTCAGGCAAAATACTGTAGGACCTTGTCGGATGAAAGAGGTACATGTATTGGACTTGATTTATTACCGAATTAATAGAGTGCAGCCAAGTTTGGACGCTGTGGTGCTGCCTCTCACGCGATAGAGAGATTGCTACACTGAATCGAAACATACAGATGACCCCTAGGCGACCACCACAATCGACACAGATGTTAGTCTCCCCACGCGGTTAAATACAAATGTATTTAACGTACAGTACAGTACAGACCCTTTGGACGAATCTGGGTAATTACTTTGATGTGTATGTAGGTATGGGTACATATCTCCAGCGCAGTGTATCCGAACATGTACCGTCCATTATACCGAAGTACATGTACTAGTAGCAACATATACTACATGTACCAAACTAGACTTTTCAACTCAGGGCAGCCGACAGCCTTCTTCTCATGGGGCTATTATAATACCTGTACAGCACAGCACATCACATGTACATGTATGTAGAGTGCAGCGATGTGGGCGGCAGCTGATAAGTTCTGACAACGCCCGTTCATTGTGACGCAGTACTGTAGGCTATCCAGGTTGCGGGACTTGCGCTCGTGAACATGTCGTAAACATGGGCGCAGGGGCAGGCCACAGTTGGACAGGGAGCGCTGCGCTGTCTGTCTGCATCTCACCTCAGAGATTTGCTCTCGAAGTTACAGACAAGCCTCCAGTCGCAATCGATGACGCAGACTTCACACAGAACACACCCACAAATCCTGCCACCACCAACAGGGAGAGATGCACAGACTAATACCTACGTAGACGATCAGACCGCCAAGGAAGGTGCTCAGTGATGCACCATTCTCTAATTAGCAGCTCCCCAACGTCCGCTCGCGCGCGCCCGACAGGAATGATGAAAGGTTGCGTGCTTCGCCCACCTAACAGCCAGCTCTTCAGCGACAATGTCATCGGCGGAGTCGTCCAGCGCTCCACCGCCGCATCGAGGTATCGCAGCAGCTCTCCCGTTATGAATAATGCAGACGATGGCCTCTATGGCCTCTACGCGTCTGGAACACGTCACCAAGGGGAGAAGACGGGAGCATATTCTTCACACGAACCCGCGAGACAGAGGAGGACGGACTCGATATTATCGCCTGGCAGCCCACCGACCCTGAAACTGCAGCTAACGAAAGGTCTCCCTACTCCACACACAGTCTTCCCAGGCGACAGCAGAGCTCAGCAGGTCGAGCCTTCGACGCGTCAAGACCAACTCGTGGCCATGGCGGAGCTGGCGGCAGCTGAGAAGCTGCGGCTGCGCGAGCTCCGACGCGTGAGGCAGATCCGGTACCGCAAGAAGAAGGAGAACTACATGCACACTCTGGAGGACGAGACGCGGCAACTACAGGACGAGATCAAGCAGCTCGAGCAACGCCAACGGTCGGTGTCAGCAGCCGTCCCCGCCAAAGAGAGCGCCTGGAGCGTGGCCGCAGAATACTTCCGACTCTTCCGCTACGGTGTGAGTCAGCCAGCGTCATCGTCTAGAGAGCTACAGCCTAGCGCTCAGTTGGATTTCCTTCGAGCTTCTATGACGCCGGACGTGGCGTTCAATAGTGAACAAGGTATTCAGGCCATGATGAGGACTTGGAGCTGCGTCTCCCGATGGTTCACGGGCGTTGAGATGGATCTGGAGCGCTTGGACAAGGACGCAACGGGGTCTCTAGTTGCCACGACGACCACCACCGTCACGATCACGGAACAAACGATACGCGCTGTGTTTCCTCGCCTGAGCACGCGCGACGTTCGTATTGGTAGTACCGAGTCGTTTTTGGCGGAGCGGCTGGTGGGCCAGACGATCTCGATGCGAGGCTGCACTCGGTTCGAGTGGGACGACGCGTATTGCCGCGTGACGAGCGTAATGAGTGAGGCCGACATGCTGACGCCGATGCTGCGTCTAGTTGGGAGCTTGGAAGATGTATCAAGAGTGTTTGAGGGCGCTCTTGTCACTCCAGACTTCCGGGTGGAGTCGTCCAAAAAGAAGCACGGCTGTAGTTGAGTCGACACCAGGTTGTTGATAATACAATAACCATACTTATTACACTACGTAGCACTTAACATTACTCTTCTTGGGTGTGTGTTGATGTTAGATTACTCTGAATGCTACAGGAAAAGCGGAGAGAATGACTTATGGGAGGAGTATTGCGTATTCTGGTGTTGACAGTTCGCTCTGCGGGCTCATACAACAAAGCCCACGAGCTGGTTCCGTTCTCAATAGCTCGCACGATGCGGCCTACATGGATGTCAACATCATGAGACCCTCGCTCCCTGTTAGTCATCCGAATAGGGTGCACGATTGTGTCTAGCAATGGACGACATGCGGGGTATATCACCATTAAAAATGATTTTTTTCTTAAGTAGCTGAGAAAAATTCTTTTCTGTCTTGCAGAGCTGGAGCATGCCACCGTTGTTTGAGCTGTTTGATTCTTTCTTGGAGTGTTGACACCGGCATACTCACGCGCTTCATGAAGACTTTCCTTCTTAATGCGATAAGACTGCTTTCACCTGCAATCTACCCTGCGATGCAGTATTGCGAGATAATGTTGACTGTTGCTCCTACAGTGTAAGTAGTCCGACGATATACGGTCGTGTTCAACCAGGGAAGACAGCGAACAGTGCACCATACAAACTACGGTTCAAGGTTGGGCATGGACTTAACACGAAACCGCCTTGTTAGTTGCGCTTCGATACAGTACTGTAGACATTTCACTACGCACCATTAAATGAGTTCCCGCTTCAACAATTTCCATGAGCTCCGGCAAACCCAAGCTCTCAACTCTAACCGAAAATCGGTAGTGACACGAACACCGTCAAGCACTCTTGAAACAGTTTCCAAGCTCCCAGCCAGAAGTAAGCTTAGCCATGGGGTTAGTGGCTCCGACTAGCTCATGACATCGTAACACGACAGTATGCGCCATCCCACTCGAGCCACGCATCAAGATCGTCGTCTCAAAGGGCTCCAGACTTTCCAAAGCTACGAGCCAACGCGAGACGCAGTTCCAAGTCCTCATCATGGCCTCAATACCTCGTTCATCGTTAAACGCCACGTTCGGCGGAATGGGTGCTCGAAGGAAATCCAAATGGGCGCTAGGCTGTAGCTCTCTAGACGGCGACGGCGTCCGCGATAATGCTGTTGTTGCTGGCTCACTCACACCGAGCCGGGAATATTCTGCAGCCACACCCCAGCCGCTCTCTGTGGCGGGAACGTACGGATTGAAGACGTTGCTTGAGCTGCTGGATCTCGTCTCGAAGCTGCCGCGTCTCGTTCTCCAGAGTGTGCTTGTACTGTAGATATTCGTCGTGGTCCTGACGCAAGCGATTGGGTTCCAGCCCTCGTTGATGGCGCTCCTGTGCGCTTGACGACCAATGGCCTGCATATGGATGATGAGTAACGTCTACCGGTACGTACATGCTGTTGGTGGTTCTGCAGCTCCTCGATGCGGGTCGGGAGCGTGGACAGCACCGCTGAAGTGCTGGCTGTTGTCTCCCAGCGTTCTCGGGTGGCCAGGCGGCGGTGTCGAGGGTCGGGAGCTCTTGAGCAGTAGGTGGGTGGTCGCAGGATTTCTGGCTGGAATACACACTGCGTAACACCGGTGTATCAGCTGGCCCGCCTCGATAACGCGCAATGGATTGCAAACAGCAACCCAGAGCGCTGCCCTATTCCTGCGACTGCGGCTTTGTCCAGTGGTAAATGAAAAAGACTGTACGGGTACAGTACACTTGCAACCACTTCCGTCGCCATCGCTGTGCCGTAGGCGCCTTCCGATAGCCCCCGAAGAGTTGAAGGACTATTGTACTCGTCATTAATGATTGGACCAAAAATTTTTAGCATGCCAGATATAGCGGCATAGCTCCCCAAGTTCTTGCCCGATCAGAGCGGGGAGACCCGGAATAGCTTCGTGTTGATCTCGACCATTTAGTCAACAATTCGCTACCTGCTAGAATGTCGGAGTCGGGCGATGAACGGGAAGAGTTGTCGCCCGGTCAGAAGTATCGTTTTCTATTGCGAGAGGACGATTCATTGTACTTTTTCGTGTTCAAACATGTGTTTGCGCTGATAATCCAATGAAATTCACGTATTTCTGCAGAAAAGTGCCAACCCTTTATCCGCATCATAGGAGCCAAAAGCAATGGTTTTTTGTAGCGCTTGTAGCGCTAAAACGGCTGCGAATTGGTCGATTTCGACTCGATTTTCGGAATCCTCGGGCGAAACAACCCCTTATATCTAAACATCGCCATAGGGTTTTTGTGATTATAACGTTCAAACGACAGCCTACATTCTGGTCCAATGACTAATGACGAGTACAATACCTGCTCGTTTCTCATTCTTGGTGCCGATGTAACGCGAAGCTGCCTCTTTCGAGTAGGCTCGTATGTTTCTTTCAGGTGATACATGTACAGTATGGGGTCTCGGGTGCTTACGGTTGTGGTACTGTAATCAAGAACCTCGTGCATGCATCTCGCTGTCGCATGAGAGACAGCACATGTACTGAGGGTACAGCACTCACGGTTGCAATAGTACGTACTGTACCGTACGTTGCATTACATGTACCTAGGTAAACAAGGAAGTTGCTTCACGCGATGAGGTCTGAATGCGGCACTTCAGGCGGTTGTGCTGCAAATTGTAAGCGTGCTGAGCGCTGCAGAGTCAAATGGCCAAGCGTTCTGGGAAGCTCGATTGTAGGAGGAGGTTCAGACTAGTCTATTTAACTTATGTTATGAGAGTGTCTGGAATGTCCTAAGCCAGGTGATCAGCGTCGGAGTCTGTTGTGACCCCGGTGGCTGTACGTGGCTCGCCTCTGGTCGAGGTGCCTCTCTTGGTGTCCGCTGGAAGAGATCCAAACAGATGAGTAATCTGGTGCCTTGGACTATAGTTCGTGGGTTTCTGCGTTCACGTTGTCCTAGCGCTCGGAGATGCCGAAGTCCAGCTTGTTGGAATGCCATGACGCTGCTTGCAATGGTGACCTGACCCCCCTTGTGAATCACTTGGTTTCGTTGAGTCCATAAAGGGAAGCTCGATTGTGCGGTCTACGGGCTATGCGTGATTACGCAGGGCTGTCGGTACGGTTTCCTTGTGTGTACTTCCCAACAGAGGGATGCGGTTCCCATTTACAGAAATCTGCCTACAAACCCGAACATGGGTATACAATACATAACCTCATATAACTAATACTTCAAGGTCCAACGACAGGTCGAACGGAGATGGGCAAAGGTACTGATGTAAAAAGCCAGGTTGGCCAAATGTACTAAGCTGTGCAGTTCGAAAATTGGCGCGCTTAGGATTGCCTGTGCGGTCTTCTATGCATTTACCATTTCACTTTCACATTTTCAGTCAATGGACCATGGGATAATCTACTGCATCAAAGGTATGTGCTTCTTGAAAGTATGACCCATGCACTAGATCAACTAGGAGAGGGAGCAAATAGTCCTTACAATTGTATTGTGAACGTTAGTGCTTCCACCTAAAAACGGGGGCGGCATCTATGTAAGAGACAGGCGCCTTGACTGCGTAGCGGACGTGCCCTGTACCGTATACACATAATACTTCTAGCATCCAACACCCCTCAATCGTCAATTCAGTGCAACTCCTACAAAACTACCCAATTAATGAATTTAGCTGATGAAATTTACATCACTGATTGGCTGATTTTTGTCTGTCGGATGCTAGAAGTTGTCGGATGCTACACCTTTTCAACTTCAAAATGGCAAAAAGAAAATTCAATACGTCAAAATGTAAAATCAAAACAACAAACACTTTTTAAACCGATACTTAAACCTGTTTGTAATAGTGGAATATATAAAAATACAGAGTGTCGAATATCTATTGGTTGACAGTGAGCTGTATCAGCCAATCGTGCTCGTATAAGATTGTGAGACGGTACTGTCTCTATTCGTGACAGTTTGAACTTACGTTTTGTCATATTGAACTAGCAATTTGCCATGTTGAAGTTGAAAAGGTGTAGAAGTACAGAGGTGCACCGCGTTTTCAGCAGGGCGGACCATATAAGTACCTCGAATACACCATATCGCACAGGATCGATTGTCTATCCCCCATACAAATTTAATGATGTGGTGTCTCTTTTGCACACAAATCTGAAGTATTTATCCGCGGTTATACGTTTATACTGGTGCCGAAAACGCGGTGCACCACTGTATAATACGGTACTGTACACCATTTCCCAGGCAGACTGGTTGGTTTCCCACCAAAGTGGTTCAAATCATTTTTCGGGAAAAACTCATATCGCTTTTATAAGGTATTTTCAAGTGAAGTGGTTCTGTCGTAAATCGTTCCCAAGCAAAGTGGTTTACAATCATCGAGGATTTAGAGTCGTTTTGAAGAGGTCAAAATATAGCTTAGAACAGCCTTGTAAATGTATATGAGGGGTCTATCGTAATCTACGTGACGTGGGCATTCTAACTAAGTTTGTTTGCGTCGAAAACTAGCAACTTTTGATGCTTACAGACCAAGCTCAAGACGTGGACTGGTCCTTTTTAGCACCATATGGTTGGGCAAACCATTTTGCTTGGGAAACAAACAGCTGTAAACCACTTTGGTTGAAAAATTCCCCTTTTCGGGGCAGTATTATGTTGCGCGAGACATTCCCGCACCACTTTGGTTGAGAAGACAACCATTTTGGCTGAGAAATTGTGTATATCCATGAATAAAGAACTTTCGCAAATCGATTTTAGTTGAGTTTCAGCCTTGGCTGGGAGTCTTTTTTTGTACGTGATAAACTTAAATGATATGCAATCGGGAACTTTCGCAAAAGTACCGTATTGCTCCTGTCCTAAGCGAACTCGTTTCCTAAGCGAACTTTTGTTTTGGCCAATAGCGACGCATTTTTTTAGCATATGTTTGGGATAGACACTAACCTAAATCTGAGCCCCGATCGACTAAATATAGTGTTGCTGTAGCGGGATGCTAGCGCATCTCACTCTTCAATAGTGTCGACGATGACTCGACCTCGTACGAGTGGCAATGACCGGAGGCGGAGGACGTACACTCTCATTCCAGTCGATTACAAGCACAAGCTAACAGTTCCCGACAAACTGGCGAAAGGAGCGGAAGTAGGCGCCGTAATTGACGAACTCTACCCTTCAATATCAAAGGCGAAACGAAACAAGAAGCAGAAGCAAATTTCCAAGTGGAAGAAACAAGCCGGCTTCATTAAAAAGGTTTGTGACGATGGTAAGGGGCACCTACAAAACTTCCGCAGGAGTGGTGATGCAACGATTCTCTCAGCGGATGCTGAGAGAGAGATAGTCTTGTGGTTGAATTCCATGCGAAAAGAAGGCTCCCCTGTATCGGCGAAGATGCTCGAGCTGAAGGCGTTAGAGGTAGCTGCAGACGTCGGAATTTCCCGCGACGTGTTCAGCGAGTCCTACTCGTGGAGGCGTCGCTTTTTGCGCAGGCACAAGCTCTCTATACGCGCACGAACCCGACAAGGCCAAACCACGCCCGCCGACGCCGAAGCAGCCCGAGTGAAGTTCCTCGAAGAAGTCCGACAAGCGATCTGCCAGCACAACATCTCAAAAGTCTTCAACGCGGGCCAGACAGGTACGCAACGTCGAGTGTCTGCAAATGAGCACGTATGCTAATATTATGATTGGGTACTGTAGCTGTTTTCTTTGAATATATGCTCCGCAAGACGATCACCACTCGAGGAGAGAAGACTGTCTGGATCAAGTGTAGCGGTAAAGATAAAGCCAGAGCTACGGCAATGCTCGTAGCAGACTGGCATGGAATCCAGCGAGAGCCTTTCATTGTGTTCAAGCCTGGTACGTCGTGCCATGATCATATCCAGGATGTCAACTATGAGAGGCGTCATGGATTCAGTACGCGTTTGTGAAAGGAGATCTCGCGCCTTCAAAAAACACATGCCTGCCAGATCTACGGGAACCCCTCGGCCTGGTGGAATGCCCAGATCTCACTTCGGTTTTTAGACTATTCTTTTGGGCAACGGAGCAATATGGAAGAGAAGTTACTGCCGCTCTGGGACGATTTCTCTGGGCACTGGACTGACGAGGTCAAGGACTACGCTGCTTCGATTAATGTCCTGCTTTTCAAGGTACCACCTCGCTATACCTACATTTGCCAGCCAGCTGATGTGGCTTGGAATCGGCCGTTCAAGACACAGTTACGTGGCTGTTGGCTGGACTACCTTCGCGCGCAGATAGCTGACCACCATGCGCAGGAGCGGCTTCCCATCTATGAGAACCGTAAGATTGCTGAGCAAGTTGACGAGGTGGCGAGTACTGAGATCCAGGAAGTAGCTCGTGAAAAGATCCGAGCCCTAAGGCATAGCCTAGTTACTATCCCGTTTGAGATGGCGGCACCAAAGCGGCCCGACGTCACGGCGTGGATAGCAGAAGCCTAGTCCGAGCTCACCCAAGAGACGACTGTCAGCGGATTTTCAAAGGTTGGACTACTCGGGGACACACGTAGCGTCGGGGCGAGTGTGGTGGATGGAGTTGTGGGCGAGATAACAGAGGTACTCGACAGCCTTGCTTTGCTCGGTGCTACAGACGACGCATTTGATACTGGCGACGAGTTTGTCTGCAGTGACAGTTCTGACGAGGAGTAATTCATACATACTATACTTTTGCATTAGACTTACAAGTATCGAATTCAAAGGTAACCAAGCGAGCTTGGACACGTAGCTCAAGTGGAAAGAGCACCGCCAGTTTAGCGGATGGCCACGGGTTCGATTCCCGTCGTGTCCATTGTTTTTTATTGGTTAAAATACATATTTTTATTGTAAAAACTAGTTATTACAAATTAAATATATGGTTTGACCATACGGACAGTATTAACCCTAACGCAAATCGTGCACATTGCAGCTCGCTTAGGACAGGAGTGATGCGGTACTTCAGTTTCAGATTCAGATACACATGTGCTCCTGCGAGCGACGCTGGCGACTCGCTAGTGGCGGCGAGAGGTTCCGCTCGTGCCGGCCGAGTTGAGGCCAATAATGATAGACGAGTGATAGAGCGCTTCTACATGATCGTCGTATGTCAGTACCTCACAGGATATGTACGCCTGCGAGTCACAGCAGCAGCAACTGCCATCAAGGACAGACTGGCGCATGCTTTCTTGTTTCAGATTCGACGTCTCGGTTGAATTTAGCGATGAGCATTATAGTTTTAAAGGTATCATTCACGCATGAGTACATGTTGCTAGCAGCCCGTACGCCGCGGCTGCGGGGCGAGCGGTGGCAGCACAGCCGCTGGCTGCCGCATGCAACATGGCTGGCCACGGTTGTAGCTCACGGCCCCTGTAACGGGGTTACACGAATGTTACCCGAAGGGTTACGAAGTGTGGCACACACAGGCTTGTGTGGTGCACACTGTCTAACCTATTTCAGTAGGAGAATCAGTACATGGCTTCAGAGCCACAGATTATGCATATGACTAGGGTTCACTATGCTAGATAGTGAACCAGATACATTTACACAGAAGGCGGCTCTGCCGCGATAAGAGAAATACATTCAGTTTGAAGATTCACAGCTAAGAGTTAAGGGTTGACTCTTGGAGTCCGTAGGGAGTACGGACTCGTGCGTTCTGGTATTAGAACGGGCTATCTTTAGCCGCGACTCTGTGAGTCTATTACGTCTTCCTCTGACGCTAAAGCTACGGCAGCCCCGCTGCACTTGGTAGCACTCGTAGTCAATCCGACACCTGAGTCTGGATAGACTGACCCTCTGTGGAGAATGGAGCAGTTCGCTCACTTGCCCCCGAACCAGCAGGATGCGCTTAAAAAGCTTATGTCCTTGCTGGGCCCGGAGGGCGTGACGCAACTGGCGCAACAAGTCCCCGACGCGGTGAATGCGCGCCTCGAGGCGTTCTCCAGCTACGAGAATGCTCTGTTGGAGCACCTCCAGCAGAGGATGGCGACGGCCGTGGCGCCGCAAGCGCCCGCTACGTCATCCGACGCGGGAACAAGACCCAAGCCGCTCATGTTGAGCGTGAAGACCTTCGAAGGCAAGGAAGGGAAAGCTTAATGCTTTGGACCCGCGAAGTCGAGATGGCTATGAGCTCAGCTCTACTCCGGACGGAGTCGCAGCGCGTGGCGCTAGCTATCTCGAAGCTTGGTGGGCGAGCGAGAGAGTGGGCACTAACGTCAGGGACGTCGGTCGACACGGCCTTCCCGACGTGGGACCAGCTGAAGCAGCAACTGTCCCGAGTGTTCGCTCCGCCTAACGAGGCGTATCGCGTGCGCTCACGCTTCCTGGCTACCCGACAAGGCAAGAAGGATTTGGTGGACTATGTCCAGGAGTTGAGAACTCTCATTGCGGGCATGTCTGCCGAGCCTCTGGCTGAGGTAGTCATCGTCACGGTGTTTATGGAAGGACTTCGCACTGGCGTGGCCAGGACGGAAGTCTTCCGCACTCACCCAAGCTCTTTTGAAGAGGCTGTGAGCATCGCGTTGAACGCGGAGCACAACTTTAAGTCGTCAAGACTTGGGTGGAACGCTCCTCACACCAGTTCGTCGAATGGTCCGGAGCCTATGGACCTCAGCTATGCTGAAGACGAAGAAGCCGAGCTTCGGGCTGCTGAGCAGCGGCGCGGCATCCGCCGATGCTTCATCTGCGGTGACACGCGTCACTTGCGCGCCGGATGTCCGCTGCGCTTGCAGCGCCAGGCTTCGTCAAGCCGCTCTTCGGGTTCGAGCCAGGGCTCTGGTTCGTCTCGGGAAATGAGAAAACCCAGTAGGCGCGGGCGGCCTACTGGGGAGGAACTAAGTTCTATTGAACCTCGGCGAGGTGGAGGTCGACAGGACTTAGCCCCGAAGAGAGCTGTACTCTATAACACGGAACGTGTGTGCAAGCCAGGCTTGCTAGTTGTCCAGGCTTGGGTGAAGGGCTTCACAAAGCCATGGACGATTTTGATCGATTCGGGAGCGTCGGGTAATTACGCCCGGCGTTCCACGATGGACGGAAGTCAGCTTTATGCTGAGGCGCTGGTAGCGCGTGGGAGTGACATCGTCACTGTTCGTCTCGCGACGGGCACTCGTGTCACGGTGCCTAAAGTCCCTGTGGACTTGGGCGTGAAGTTTTTAGATTTTGATAGCGTGGAACGCTGTCTGGTCTTAGACCTCGATTCGAGATATGATCTCATCCTTGGTATGGCGTGGCTGGAACGCCATGAGCCTTGATAGATTGGAGGTCGAAGACCCTTGGTGCTACGCACTTCTCTCCTGGCGGAGCATTGGCGAGTCATGAACCCACCTCTGCTAGGAAGCAGAAGCGCTTCTGGCGCGAGCACTGGACCGAGTCGGTCAATGTGCTGAACATCGGAGTTTCCGAGTTGGTGGACACTGCGTGTGTCGAGAACGAGCGTTCCGAGCGTGGCTCGTGGACGGCAGGTGGAGCGGCACGAATTCCGCTGAGCGGGTGTGCGCCTGAGGGCGACGCCCTGCTGCGTGCCAGTGAAGGCGCGGTCGACGAGAGGTCGAGTGAAGGTGGGCGTTGCCCGGATCAAGGATGTGGAGCGGCACTAATTCCGCTGAGCGGGTGCGCGTCTGAGGGCGACGCCCTGCTGCGTGCCAGTGAAGGCGCGGTCGACGAGAGGTCGAGTGAAGGTGGGCGTTGCCCGGATCAAGGATGTGGAGCGGCACTAATTCCGCTGAGCGGGTGTGCGTCTGAGGGCGACGCCCTGCTGCGTGCCAGCGACGGCGCGGTCGGCACGATGCCGAGGGACAAGGGGCTCTGCCCGGATGAAGATCGTGGAGTGGCACGTAATCCACTGAGTGGAGGCTGCGGGTCGTGCAGCCCTTCGCTGAGTGTCGATCAAGACACTGGTGCTCCTCTGGAGCTGAATGAGGTGGTGATACCTGGCGTCAAGAAGCACGCGAAATCACGGAGCTCTTCTGGGCGGACAGTGTCCATGAAGAGGCGGCAGCGCCGCAAAGCGCTGGCGGCGCGACGCAAGGCGTCTGCGGTCTCACGAGTCGAGAAGGGTGTGCCGAGCGGTGAGGCTCCACACAAGAGCGAGCAGCTCTACACACTCGTGAATGGAGTGACGGGCGACGTCGACGGAGATGTCAGTCTCACCGACTTGCCCTCACTATCTGCTCTCCTGGAGCTGGACGAGATGTCCTTGGCCGAGTTGGGCGAAGCCTTGAAGGCTGGAGACTTGGCGGAGGTGGTGGTCATACGACCTGGAAGAAGAGTTGAACTCGTCCTCGCTTCTGGATGAAGCTGTCCTGGAGGACACTAAGAAGGCGCTGAATGCGCGAAGCGGATCGGCGATCCTGAAGGATCCGTCGGACCCCTTGTACCACGTGGTGAAGGATTATCAAGACGTGGTCTCGAAGGAACCGCCCTCGGGGCTACCTCCGGATCGAGGTGTTCGACATGAGATTGATCTCGTTCCGGGAACGAAGTACTGCGTGACGAGGCAGTGGCCTCTGCCGAAGGAGCAGTGTGACGTCATTGACGCGTTCTTCCGTGCGAAGCACGAGGCGGGCATGGTGCGTGAGAGTAAGTCTCCTCACCCACGCCGACGTTCTGTGTCAGAAAGCCGAATGGCAAGTGGCGTATTGTGCATGCTTTTAACAAGCTGAATGCCGCCACCATTCCGGCGCAGACGCCGATTCCTCGGAAGGACGTTCTTCAGAACAACATGGCAGGATGTACGATGTACAGTGCGCTCGACTTGGTCGATGGCTACTACCAATTGCTCATGAGAACGAGCGACATTCCTCTCACTGCGGTGAGTACTCCGAGCGGCATGCTCTGGGAGTGGTTGGTGATGCCCCAAAGGGCTCTCGAACGCGCCAGCGACGTTCAATCGTCTTGTGACGCAGCTCTTCCGGCCCCATCGGGCGTACGCGCAGACGTACTTCGATGACATCTTTGTCCACAGTCGTGCGGAGCACGGGAAGACTGATATGGAGAATCATGTCGAGCACCTGCGTGCTGTGCTCGAGTGCATGCGTCAAAACAAGTTGTATGCCAACATTGACAAATGCATCTTCGGAGCAGAGGAGATTCCCTTCTTAGGGTGCTTCATCGGGAAGCGTGGCCTGAGGGCCGACCCGGTCAAGGTCAAGGCCATTGTTGACTGGCCGGTTCCCCAGAACCAGAAGGATCTTCGCAAGTGGCTTGGCTTGGCCAATTACTTGCACAAGTACAGCGAGAATTACGCTGAGATGGCTCGGCCACTCCAATCTCCTGAAGAAGGACGCGGAGTGGTGTTGGAACACCGAGCATCAAGATGCGTTTGCGGCAATTAAGGATAGTCTCCTTCATGCGCCTATTCTGGCTTTGCCAGACCCCGCTCGTCCGTTTAGTGTCGTCTGTGACGCCTCGGACTTTGCCATCGGCTGTGCCCTGCTACAAGCAGACGCCGAGGGGCGCGAGCGCGTGGTGGCGTTCGAATCTCGTCAGCTGAAGGCTGCTGAGAAGAACTATCCTGTCCATGACAAAGAGCTACTTGCGATGAAGTATGCGCTCGTCAAGTTCAGGGTTCACCTGTTGGGCTCTCAGCCGTTCGTGATTTACACGGATCACGCGTCGTTACGCACTGCGACTCAGTCGCCTCATCTCTCGCAAAGGATGGCCCGTTGGCTGTCCTTCTTCGCGGAGTACAACTTCGAGGTGAAGTACAAGCCTGGCAGGCAGAATGTCCTCGCGGACGCGCTGTCGCGCAGGCCGGATTATGAGCTGGCTCATGTAACGACCGTGACTTCGTCATTACCGGATCTGATCCGAACGGCTTATGCCAAGGATGACACTTGTGTCGCGTTGCTGAAGGCTCTCGGGAGCAAGGAGTTTCAAGACTCGGACATTGAATTGTCGGCGCGAGTGCGCGCGCGTTTGCATCGCTACACCCTCGATGGTGGCCTGCTGTTCTACAACACTGGCTCCGAGGACACGCCACGCGTGGTCATCCCTCATGATGAGGACCTGAAGTATCGTATCCTCTATGAGGCCCACGACACGCCGGTGGCTGGCCATCTTGGCCGTGAGAAGACCTACAGCTCGGTGAGCACCCACTACTGGTGGCCGAAGATGTACAAGTGGACGAGCACTTATGTGCGCACGTGCGAGACGTGTCAGCGAGTGAAGTCGTCACCCCATGCTGCAGCCCTGTTGGCAAGCTTGCCTGTCCCTTCGGGCTGTTGGCAATCCATGAGTATGGACTTTGTGTTTGGCCTGCCGGCGGATGCGGCGGGCAACACTGGAGTCGTGGTCTTTGTAGACCGACTGAGCAAGATGGCTCACATTGCGGCTGTGCCGGATACCATCGATGGTAAGGGTACAGCAACGCTGTTCTTGGACCGAGTGTTTCGACAACACGGACTCCCTGAGTCGATTGTCTCGGACCGAGACCCCGCTTCACGGGCAACTTCTGGAGCGCGGTTTTTGCGGTGCTTGGCACCAAGCTGGACATGTCCACGGCGGATCACCCGCAGACCGATGGTCAGACGGAGCGAGTGAATCGCGTCGTCGAAGACGTGCTCCGCAGCATTTGCGCTGAGACGCCGAAGCGTTGGAGCGCTATGCTGCCACTCGTTGAGTTTGCGTTGAATAACGCCGTGCATGCCTCGACCGGCTACACGCCGTTCTACGTGAACAGCTTGTCTCATCCCCGCGTCCCGCTGACGCCGCCACGTGGTGGCCTCGGGCTTGGTGGGGAGAGGAAGCCGATTTAGCTGATCGGCTAGCTGATGTCAGCCCGGCTACTGTTCGTAAACAGGTTGACACTTTCTTGTCGACGCGCTTGAGTGTCTTACGACACGTGCGTGACGCAATGGCTGAGAGCCAAGACAAGCAAAAGGAACATGCGGATGCTAAAGGCAGAGGCAATGTTGACAGTTATGAGGTCGGGGACCTGGTATTGCTAAATGCTAAGAACCTACCTACATGCAGTGTCCGCTGTCTTCAAGACGAAGTTGCGCCCGCGCTTCATTGGACCTTTCAAGGTCGTGGCCAGGAAGGGCCTTGCGTACACGCTCAATCTTCCGAAGAAGATGCGGACGCACCCCGTCTTCTACGTGGGCTTGCTCAAGCCGTACCATGACCCGGACGCAGGTGCAAATGGAGGCACCGAGGGCGACGAGGTCGCAGGCGCGGAGGTCGCGAGCGTCGAGGACGCAGTCGCGGGCGTCACAGACGCGACCATCATCGCAGGCACTGCAGGCACAGGCGGAAGGCTCGGCATCGGCGGTGCCGCGAGCCCTGAGGGCAGGGTCGGAGTCGGAGGTGCCGCAGGCACGGGGGCCACCGGCGCAGGAGGCGCAGCGGGCGGGCCCTGCATGCGGGCCAGAAGGTCAATCTGACCCTGCAATGCAGCCTGCTGACGCCGAAGCTCGGAGAGCTCCTGGCTACGACGATCGTCGCGATCGCCATAATACTGCACCCAGCTCTCCAAGTGTCGGAGCCGGTCCCAGACCTCGCGAGGCACTTGAACCCAGCTCAAGTCCCGAGCAAGCTCGTCGAGCTCCGTGGCAGTACGCGCGAGACGCGCATCGACATCCTGGACATGGTCCCGAAGGCGAGTCGTCTGTTGCTGAACCTCGAACAGCTCATCAAACGACGCGAGGCGGCTTGGTGCGTCCTCCACCGGCGCTGCTCGATGAGCAAGGGAACCTTCACTACCATGTGGAGCGCCTGCTGGCGAAGCGGCGGTGCCGGGGTCAAAACCAGTATCTGGTGAAGTGGCGAGGGTACCCACACTCAGAGAACCTCATGGGAGTTTGAGGTGCCCCTTCGCCAAGACTGCCCAGACGTCGTGGACGCTTTGATCGGCTTGATCACCAGCGCCCGGTGGGCGCAAGGCCGGCTTGCCGGCCGTCCCGTGCTTCCCGGCAATAGGCTGGGGAGCTGCTGGGTCAGCCACATTGCTCCGGGGTTGGCCCTGAGCCACAGCGCTCACTCCCTCACGGGTAGGAGCGACTGGAGGGCTCAAAGGAGCGAAGCGCGCAGCGCTAGAATGGGTCTGCGGCTGAGCGTTAGCCGAGAGGCTGCGTTTGGCTCGGATCTTCGCAAAGTCGAAGCGGAGCTTGCGTTCGATACGAACATCCACTTCGCTGAAGCTAGCTCGAAGAGCATCCATGGAGCTAAGCTTCTTCTTCTTCTCAGCCCAGAGCTCGAACTGAGCCTCGTGTTCGATCAGGTTTTCGCCCGGGCTGAGCACCACAGGGTACGTCCGCATTGCGGGCACGGACAACCCCTTGCCTTGCAGGCGCAACCGCTCGCGGTACTCGGAGACAGTCGTAGACTGTGGAGTCAAGAGTCGCTGTCGTAGAGACGTTCGAAGAGCGATCTCCTCCGGAGTACGGGCCGCAGGCCCAATGACATGCTGAGCCAGCGTCGGCTGGAAAGCCTGGCGGCATGCCTCCGCGGGGTCACGAGGCCGAAAGCCGTACTCGGCGGTGCTGGGGTTCAGCAGGGGCCGCAACTCGGGGCGCTGGGAGCGCATGGAGGCCAGCTGCGCCGCAACCTGCTCGGATTGAGCCTCGTCCAAAGGGTTGGAGATGACGGGGCCCAAGGGCACTTCCCCGCACGAGGCGGAGAGTACCGTGACTCAGTGAGCTCGCGCAGCTCGCGGAGCCCGGAAGAGCGTTCAGGGAACGGATTTGGAGTGCGCAGCGGTGGCCGCGGCTCCTCCCTCGACAGCGCAGTGCGCTCAGTAGAGGGATGGCTCGACGAGCGCGCAGGAGACACTCGCGCGCGGCGCTCTTGGTCGCGGGAGCTCGACGAGCCAACTGTGGCCGACGTGCCACCTCCACGTTGTGCCGGCGACGTGGGCGAAGCGTCGCGGCGGTTCGGGGAGCGTTGTGGGGACGCTGCTTCACCCTCATGGCTCGGAGAGCCGACATCGGACTCGCTGTAGTCCACCTCGCCCTCCTCCTCATCTCCGAAGAGATCTTTGAGGTCCATGGTCGGATGGGCTAGTGCTCGAGGGGAGCTGGGGCGTGCTCGCCGCGAGCGTTGCTTGAGGCGTTGCGCCGCGAAGTACTGAGAGACCGAGAGCCTGGGAGGCGCGGTCGGTGTGCGCACCTGCGCCGGGGAGCTTGGGAGTTCGCAGGCACGAGGTGCCGAAGCGCGAGAGGAGCGAGGCTCCGAGGCGGACCTCGCGAGAGGGTTTCTGCGGTCGAAAGACCAAAAGGCGTTATGACTTGAAGTCATGTGAGGGCGCGTTGCGCCGAGAAGTTCTCAGAGACGTCCACACGATGTGGATTGACCCGTTCGAGAAGGAGGCTTGACGGAACAAAACCCGGTCGTTGACCGTTAAGCGTGAACACCCGTGTCCACGGTTTGGTGGGAGAGGGTTTAACAATGTTACCCGAAGGGTTACGAAGTGTGGCACACACAGGCTTGTGTGGTGCACACTGTCTAACCTATTTCAGTAGGAGAATCAGTACATAGCTTCAGAGCTACAGATTATGCATATGACTAGGGTTCACTATGCTAGATAGTGAACCAGATACATTTACACAGAAGGCGGCTCTGCCGCGATAAGAGAAATACATTCAGTTTGAAGATTCACAGCTAAGAGTTAAGGGTTGACTCTTGGAGTCCGTAGGGAGTACGGACTCGTGCGTTCTGGTATTAGAACGGGCTATCTTTAGCCGCGACTCTGTGAGTCTATTACGTCTTCCTCTGACGCTAAAGCTACGGCAGCCCCGCTGCAGCCCCAGAGGGGGGCAGCGATTTGATTGGGTGAAAATATACATCCCTGAGATATAGTGTTGCTGAAAACCGAGTTGCGTTTGAGTATCAGATTTGAGAGACCCCAATCACGGTACTCCTCCAAACTGAAAATGAAAACTGAAACTCAACTACAGATTGCGCCCCCACTTCCGATCAGTGGGTACCGCGATAATGTTTGAAAGGCAAATTATGTATTAAGTCTTAAAGACTAGAACTGCATCTGCGAATCCATGCCCAAAGACGCGTTTCCAGGCGCTTTGACGTGACGCGCAGTGGCTTACGACGCTGGCCGTCCCCGTAGTTCTCGTCCATGATAGCCGCGACGTTTTTCAGGATGTCTGAGATTGTTGCCTGGCCAGCAGCGCGTTGTAGTTTGAACGCCGTCTCCGCCCATACTGCTAGCTTACGCTGGGACATCTTGGGGTGCTTGGCTGCATGCTGGATGAGCTTCCGCTTCTCGTCTATCTTCATCCAGACCCCCATTGTGTGCGGGGTCTGTGTGTTTTGCAAGAGGACCGAGCATTTGACAAACTAAAAGGTCCGAGTAAATGGTGTGCGTCCGAGCCGCGAGCTCCGAGGGGATCTCATTTCGCGCCTAAATTCAAAAATGAAACCGGATCTACCTTTCTAAAATAATAATATAATTACATTAGAGATTATGTGATAGGCATGGTATTGGAAGTGGGAGCGCAATCTGTAAAATCGATTTTTTGCGAAAGTTCTCTATCGAAATCTCTCTAAATCTCTCTATTAGCGATTGGTTCTCGGTCGGGTGTGGGTAGGGGTAGGTGAACTACTAAGTCGGCCTCGAGTTTTCACTTCTGTATGATTTTTGCTCATATTGTACATAACCATTGCAATTCGCAGCGAACCCGGGAACCAGCAAGGGGATCGAGTTCCCGGGTTCTCGGAGAATCGTCATGGTTATGTCCAAAGTGCGCAAAAATAATACGATGTCATTTCGCATATCCCGACCGAGAACCAGCACCAGCCAGCGCGATCTGCCCCTTAACCCTTTCGCGGTAAAAGGCTACAGAAAGCGCCCTTTAAAGGATTTACCAAAACACGGTAGAGTGTACCCCCTCTTAAAGGGCGCTTCCTGTGCCTTTTACACAAGGAGAGTTGTTGCTGCTCCAGACTGAGAACACCTGGTTTCATCACACATATGTACGAAGCTAGCCCTAGCATTCGCCCTTCCTTCCGGCCAACGTATAGCGTATATGTAAGTATAGACGCCTATCGGCGATAATAATAGTGCGAAACGGAGCGCAGGCGGGAATAGTGGCCAGTGAAGGCACATTCCTCGACGTCGGCGATCGGACGTCGGCGACCGAGATGGAGACAGCGGCAGGAAGAAAGCGGCCGGCACCTGACGAAGATTGGTCCAGCACCAGTGCTCATGACGACAGCGACGATGAACGCGCCTGGGCGGATGATGTTGCTCCATCGGCTCATACTCCTCAAGAGTGTGACATCGATGGCAGTTTGGGGCAAGCTTCGTTGCAAACAACTCGAAATGATCAACAGCAAACCACCAACGACACACACGGAGGCACACAAGTAGCTGATAGGGTGGCACACGCCTTCGTAGGTGGTTCTACGAGTTTCTCCCCCGCAGATTTTGGTGCTACAGAATTCGGCTCGTGGTCGGAATTCTTCTTGCATGTGGATGCCTATCAGTCCAGGACGTTCCAGGTATGCACTGTTTACTTCGTATTTGTATTAAGCGGATGCTAACCCAGTGTCGTAAATGCAGCGCTTCCGCTTTAGGACTTCAAAAACCGTGAAGGCTCGTAACAGTAAGGTGCATGTCCTAGCGGATAAAATCCCGGAATCGTTCGAGCACTATGCAAGAGGTCTCGAATGTATCCATGCAGGGAAGTATAAGTCGAGAGGGACAGGCAAACGGCTTCGCCAGCAAAGTTGCCAGATAGAGTGTCCGGCTCAGGTACTTGTGCTAATTACCCTGAATGTTTTACGCTCAGAAGTGAAAATGTGCTTACAGGGATTGTTAATGGCACATTCTCGTAGATAAATGCATGCGTCCGTCGGGTTGGTGCAGACCCATCACAGTGGGTGGTGTGCGTTACGAAGATTGCACTAGAGCACAACCACCCCGTCAGTGAAAGCTTGTTCAAGCACCACCCACGGACAAGGCTTTCGATCCCGGATGAGGTTGTGCACACGGTCTCTATTTTACAGAAAGCGGGTGCTAAGAAGTAAACCATACACCAGTACATCCTACTTCATCGGGGCTCCCGCCTTTGGCGAAGTGGACAAGAAGAAGCTCCAGTGTCTACGATACAGGTACTTGAATATGTGCTACCAGTGAGATAATTTGACAATATACACTTCATACATAGCTCCACTTCGGATGGCATACCGCACGCTTAGTGCTGGAACGATTAAGTGTTTGCGTTCAACGCAATTCGTTCGAGCCAGAAATCTCTTCTCTCCCATAATTCTTAACCGGAATGTATACCCTAGCCAAGACACGTGGGCTAACCCGCTCTACCAGTCTGGAGCTTGTCTGGAGGTTGTCTGGATATTCTGGATATTCTGGACGCTGTCTGGAGCCCAGTCTGGAGATGTCTGGAGCTCCAGGCTCGTCACATGTTTCCCAGTCTGGAGCAGCAACACGTGCCTTACACAAGTTCAAGCTAGTAATCTACGATCTCTTAGAACAAATCATAATCGGTACGCAGCGTAATCATCATGTAATCATTGTCTTTACAAATTATAAGTAATATGCATCCAAACTATGTAACCTGCCAATCACCGTATCTTGCATGTCCCATGAGACATACAGAAAATGCTCCGTAACTTTGTAAAAGGACGCCTAGATTGCCCTTTTAGAAGGAAATATCAATGAGTTGTATACTATAGTTTATCTTGGATACTCGCGAAAGGGTTAAGAGCATCTCCACCGGTGCTGAGTAAAACTAAAAGCAAATTACCCTCAGATCAGTGCTTACAACGGCACAACCGTGCTAAAGACAGTGCGCAGGTACTCAAAGCCTCCTCCGTTGGTGCAAAAAATTGATCTGCGTAAAAAAATGGAGCAATTTGCTCAGCATTTACTCAAACCGGTGGAGCTGGACAAAACTACTGTAAAACTATAACTAAATATTGACAGAAAAGGGGTATTTAGTTTTACTCAGCACCGGTAGAGATGCTCTAAGGGGCCTCGATAAGCACGATGGATCGCTAAGAAGGTGGCATATGTTTCTGCCGTTAGCTGACCAATCAGCAATCCATCTTTTTTGGCGATAGTAAATTGCCCCAACCAAATGCCAACGTCATCCCAGGGGGCGTTATCTCTCTGGTAAGCCGTCTGGCGACAGAGCCGAGCTGCGGCCACACAAGTCGCTGTAGATTGCAAGGGAGGGCAGATGCTACCGCGCGAGGCCGCCGACCCATTGTCGCCGCCGAGCTCTTCTCCTTCTACGAGACATTACTCGACTCACTGGGGGATACTACCTCAGCCTGCAGCTCGGCGTTCTCCTTCGATGGACACCACGTGCCTTCTCCAGCCGCCCAACAGCCGCCTACTCAGCGACGCCGGTGTTCGAAGCGTTCTACACCGCGGTGACGGCCACTCCACGCCCCATGGGACTGGGAACATGGACACTATTGACCATCAGTGGACTCTTCAACATGACCAACACGGGTCTTCAGGACAACCTCTCGGGTATGTAGAGCTGGGCGCTACTTCAACCACTCGAGGGGTTGTAGGTTGGAGTCCAACACCTAACTATTACCGATCCTTGTGACCACCAGCGGACCCGGAATCAAAACGCCAGCGGCCCAAAGGTGTCCCCAGCGCGTTTCAGGGCGACAGCGAGACCCAGCAGCACCATACACGAACAGCCGAGCCCACTGCACGAGAAGACCGAGTCGTGGCCATGGCGGAGCTGGCGGCAGCTGAGAAGCTGCGGCTGCGCGAGCTCCGACGCGTGAGGCAGATCCGGTACCGCAAGAAGAAGGAGAACTACATGCACACTCTGGAGGACGAGACGCGGCAGCTGCGAGACGAGATCAAGCAGCTCGAGCAACGCCAACGGTCGGTGTCAGCAGCCGTCCCCGCCAAAGAGAGCGCCTGGAGCGTGGCCGCAGAATACTTCCGACTCTTCCGCTACGGTGTGAGTCAGCGAGCGTCATCGTCTAGAGAGCTACAGCCTAGCGCTCAGTTGGATTTCCTTCGAGCTTCTATGACGCCGGACGTGGCGTTCAATAGTGAACAAGGTATTCAGGCCATGATGAGGACTTGGAGCTGCGTCTCCCGATGGTTCACGGGCGTTGAGATGGATCTGGAGCGCTTGGACAAGGACGCAACGGGGTCTCTAGTTGCCACGACGACCACCACCGTTACGATCACGGAACAAACGATACGCGCTGTGTTTCCTCGCCTGAGCACGCGCGACGTTCGTATTGGTAGTACCGAGTCGTTTTTGGCGGAGCGGCTGGTGGGCCAGACGATCTCGATGCGAGGCTGCACTCGGTTCGAGTGGGACGACGCGTATTGCCGCGTGACGAGCGTAATGAGTGAGGCCGACATGCTGACGCCGATGCTGCGTCTAGTTGGGAGCTTGGAGGATGTATCAAGAGTGTTTGAGGGCGCTCTTGTCACTCCAGACTTTCGGTTGAAGTCGGTGGATTGAAGGGATGCAGCTGGATCGTGGTGCAGCTTATTCATGCAAATCGGTAACTTAGCCATAACTTACGAATCTTTATCTTTGTTTTTTCTTGTTGTTTGTCTTACGTTCTGAAATTTGAGGCGCTTCTACTCTTCACTTGTGTCTTAGACGACCACCGGTGCATGCTTAGCACGCGACCTGAAACCATAAGCCTGCCATCGTGATTTAGTTCAGCTCCACCAGAGGTTTTTTAAAGGAAGGAGAGGATGTCGTCCACCGGTAAGACCGTGTTAACAGCTCTGCTTGCTATCGTAGAAGCCGATCCATCACACAACCAAGGCTCTCTCGATGCAGTACGTCAGTATCCATTTAGCATTTCGCGTAAAAGAGAACTCTGCGTGTCGTGTTTGCAGCCCCATGACACGAAGGTACCAGTGGCCATACTGCATTGGTTCAACGACTAACATAAGCCATAACACCCACTCTCCTCGCCTTCGTGTCAATGATTGACGATACCCCGGTGGCCGCCAAGAAAATACTTATCATGTGAAAGGTGAAGTCGTGGGCGCCCTTCCTGGCTAGACCCCACCACCTCGGTGGTCGAGGTTTGTGAGCTGTTAACGGTGTAAGACCTCTGGTGGAGCTGAACTAAATCACGATGGCAGGCTTATGGTTTCAGGTCGCGTGCTAAGCATGCACCGGTGGTCGTCTAAGACACAAGTGAAGAGTAGAAGCGCCTCAAATTTCAGAACGTAAGACAAACAACAAGAAAAAACAAAGATAAAGATTCGTAAGTTATGGCTAAGTTACCGATTTGCATGAATAAGCTGCACCACGATCCAGCTGCATCCCTTCAATCCACCGACTTCAACCGAAAGTCTGGAGTGACAAGAGCGCCCTCAAACACTCTTGATACATCCTCCAAGCTCCCAACTAGACGCAGCATCGGCGTCAGCATGTCGGCCTCACTCATTACGCTCGTCACGCGGCAATACGCGTCGTCCCACTCGAACCGAGTGCAGCCTCGCATCGAGATCGTCTGGCCCACCAGCCGCTCCGCCAAAAACGACTCGGTACTACCAATACGAACGTCGCGCGTGCTCAGGCGAGGAAACACAGCGCGTATCGTTTGTTCCGTGATCGTAACGGTGGTGGTCGTCGTGGCAACTAGAGACCCCGTTGCGTCCTTGTCCAAGCGCTCCAGATCCATCTCAACGCCCGTGAACCATCGGGAGACGCAGCTCCAAGTCCTCATCATGGCCTGAATACCTTGTTCACTATTGAACGCCACGTCCGGCGTCATAGACGCTCGAAGGAAATCCAACTGAGCGCTAGGCTGTAGCTCTCTAGACGATGACGCTCGCTGACTCACACCGTAGCGGAAGAGTCGGAAGTATTCTGCGGCCACGCTCCAGGCGCTCTCTTTGGCGGGGACGGCTGCTGACACCGACCGTTGGCGTTGCTCGAGCTGCTTGATCTCGTCTCGCAGCTGCCGCGTCTCGTCCTCCAGAGTGTGCATGTAGTTCTCCTTCTTCTTGCGGTACCGGATCTGCCTCACGCGTCGGAGCTCGCGCAGCCGCAGCTTCTCAGCTGCCGCCAGCTCCGCCATGGCCACGACTCGGTCTTCTCGTGCAGTGGGCTCGGCTGTTCGTGTATGGTGCTGCTGGGTCTCGCTGTCGCCCTGAAACGCGCTGGGGACACCTTTGGGCCGCTGGCGTTTTGATTCCGGGTCCGCTGGTGGTCTCATGGATCGGTAATCTTGAGGTGTTGGCCTCCAACCTCCAACCGCTCGAGTTGTTGAAGTCGCGCCCAGCTCTACATACCCGAGAGGTTGTCCTGAAGACCCGTGTTGGTCATGTTGAAGAGTCCACTGATGGTCAATAGTGTCCATGTTCCCAGTCCCATGGGGCGTGGAGTGGCCGTCACCGCGGTGTAGAACGCTACGAACAACGGCGTCGCTGAGTAGGCGGCTGTTGGGCGGCTGGAGAAGGCACGTGGTGTCCATCGAAGGAGAACGCCGAGCTGCAGGCTGAGGTAGTATCCCCCAGTGAGTCGAGTAATGTCTCGTAGAAGGAGAAGAGCTCGGCGGCGACAATGGGTCGGCGGCCTCGCGCGGTAGCATCTGCCCTCCCTTGCAATCTACAGCGACTTGACTGGCCGCGGCTCGACTCTGTCGCCAGACGGCTTACCAGAGAGATAACGCCCCTGGGATGACGTTGGCACTTGGTTGGAGCTAAGAGTATTCATAGTTTTCAGTGAATGGAGCACTCGTGATGTTTCTACAGCGACAGCGTGTAGGCTACATGTTGTTGAGCTTCGCCGTCTTGTTACATGAGCAAAAAGACTGTTGCATGAACCTCGGTAAGGAGGGCAATCCGGCTATAAAGTACGCAGGAGCAGAAGTTATCCATGCTTTGATGAAGACATCAGGACTCCAGACATCAGGGTCTCCTGATTCAGGAGAGACGTCCACACGATTGTGTGCTACAGGCGGCCCCGCCTGATTCGGCAGAGTGGTACTCATAAAGAGTGCAAGGTTGTAAAATTCGTACAGGCTGCACATAGATGCAGCTGTACTGAGTTACTGAATTCGCCGAAAAGTGGACGAATGGACATGAGCCAACCATTGCTGAGGCGTCACGTCGTGTTCCCTTTAAATCTAATCTATCTCAGTATATCTGTATGACTGGAGGAGCAAATCTCAGGCACAAAAGTACTATCTGTGCAAGGTTTATTACTGATCGCTGGGCCGAATCTGACGGGGCCGCCTGTACAGCTGAAAAGTCCAAAGCCCTGTGCTCGGCACTGCCAGCCCACGTATCATTCGTATTGCGGTATGTGGACAACAAGGCGGAATGTAAGACTGGATGGTATTGTACACCATTTCAAGGTCAAATTGAGAGAAGTCGTGCTTCAAATTGAGAACCGCCAAAATCAAAATGAGAAAACCTCCAAGCTTAAATATGCATATCATCTAATCACCTTCAAGACCGAATATATGGTACAGAGCAACTGACTTGCCCACTCTATGTCGATCAGAAAATTCCCTCCGGAAAATTTTGGCCGTGACAGTGCCCTTTTTCTTGATCTCTCTTGTTTTGATTTTGGTCGTTTTTGTTTTGATTTTGACTTCTCTCAATTTGACCTTGAAATGGTGACTTCTCTCAATTTGACCTTGAAATGGTGACTTCTCTCAATTTGACCTTGAAATGGTGACATCTCTCAATTTGACCTTGAAATGGTGACTTCTCTCAATTTGACCTTGAAATGGTGGCTTCTCTCAATTTGACCTTGAAATGGTGACATCTCTCAATTTGACCTTGAAATGGTGACTTCTCTCAATTTGACCTTGAAATGGTGACTTCTCTCAATTTGACCTTGAAATGGTGTACAGTAACAAATAACTATTATAAAGAAAGTGTTGAGGCGACAATTGCGCCGCGACGGTCGCGCCAACAATGGTTCCGGGGCTTCACGGCGACACCAGCAGCCGACACAAGAACGACTGTACATGTAGCAGCATAATCCTGTGTGCCGCATAAACGGAGGGTACCGGTATCCATGTATCAAGCGTTGGTGCATGGGCACTACTCGTGGCCCACCTCATGTTGTCAAGCTGAACTAGCTATCAGACTTGCTTCGTAGCCCGCAGTACATCAAGGCATGACACTGAAAAATAGTAATAAAAAAGATAAGAGCAGGCGGGCAGCAACTCTACACTATTATTTCCTATTCCATTTTACAGCACTAAGATATGTTATTTTCCGACCTCTGTGTGGTAGATCTTTATCTGTTGACCCTGATACCAGGTACAGTTGCTGTATCCGCGCCGGACATATAAATGGTCACATGTTGTCCCATTACTTTCTTCAAGTATTCACACGTCGCAGACGAGATTTAGTGGACAGATTGGTGGTCACCTAGACACACACTTGGTTTAACTATGGACTTTGGTACAATGCCCCGCTTACATGACTATGGTCAGGACATATAAGTGGTCAGTGCCTGGTATACAAGTGAAAGTCAGTAAGGAAAATGGGTACCCGGCCGTAGATCCCATAATATTGCTCGCTACAAAGCCTAGCGCACATGGTTCAAAAGAGGGACTTCTCCCCAGCAGTTTGAGCCCATTCACAATCGCGAGCGACTCATTCTGCCCAAGCGCCGACCGTTTGAAGGCAAGCCGATACAAAGCCTATTTGAGCGCTGGGAGCACAAAAGTCCGTCTCGGATAGAGCATACGGTGCACAAGCACGATGTTTACGTACAAACAAGTGGGTACAGTGCTCGACACAACTTTGCGTCTAATATCGCGATCACGCACGTTAGGACACTGTCTGCCTCTCTAACATGTGCGTGGCTGCGTGGCAGCTGCAGCACAAAGTATGGCAAACAACTGCATCTCCCTGTTGTTCTCGTCGTGCACCTTGATTGCGTGGTCATCTTTAGTGCGGCATCCGGTGTTGTAGGCAAAGGCGGTTACCAGTACAATAATAATAGTAATACAGTACCGTACCTAATACTAATACAGGCGGCCCCGCCTGATTCGGCAGAGTGGTACTCATAAAGAGTGCAAGGTTGTAAAATTCGTACAGGCTGCACATAGATGCAGCTGTACTGAGTTACTGAATTCGCCGAAAAGTGGACAAATGGACATGAGCCAACCATTGCTGAGGTGCCATTCAAATCTAATCTATCTCAGTATATCTGTATGACTCCAGGAGCAAATCGCAGGCACAAAAGTACTATCTGTGCGAGGTATATTACTGATCGCTGGGCCGAATCTGACGGGGCCGCCTGTAGTACAGTACTGTATTGCCCATCCAAGTGTAGCAATCTAACAAAAACTAGAAGTACTTTGGTAGTTGGAAGTGGCGGCAGGCACTGTTGGAATCGTTGCTCGAGGGAGACTTGAGGCTTTGCTTTGCTGAAAGGAAGCATGGGGAGCAGCTGTACCTACTCTGCCAGACTTACTCATGGTTCATCTTGATCTGCATTTGGAGGGCTGCTCTGTCTGGTACATAGTGGATGTAACCTCAGGTTCTATTGTATGTATCTACTGCACGAGGACCGTGTGCATGGAAACTTACATGACATGTCCACGGTCATGGCTTGCGCTTCGCGCAGTTAGCACTGAGGCTGGTGAAGCGAGCTTCGGGTGATCGTGTTGGAAGAATAATGGTGGTTACACTGAGGCTGTTGGTGATCGATCACTTTGGCGAGAAGCTCATTCCAATTCTGAATTACATACTGTGGATCCGGCCATCAGTCACATTCCCTGTGTGATACTAGTACCAATAGAGGCTCGGGGAGCATCGCAGAGATCAGACTTGTATTCCTACCCTATACTCCAGATAGGCATATCCAATGGTGGTTATCATTATATAAATATCACTATGGTTAAGAAGAAAAACACTTTATTTTTGTTCGTGGCTTTCTCTTTGTACTCAATAGGTAATCTTTCATCGAAAAGCGTTTTAATATCAACTTTAGAAAATTGACGCATTGCCTTGATTCGTTTTGCCAGCGTATAGTCGCCGTTCTCTGTTGTCGTTCCTGAACTTGTATTAGTAGCTCTTCACCGCAGGGACTGCAGCTGAGGCCGTTGCCATCTTCGGCAAACGGTCTCTTGCCACGAGCAACCCTCAATGCCTCGGCGAATTACCATTAGAGAGGTTTCAGGATTGTCACCACCCTCGCATTACCCTCAAAACCATTTTTCAGTTATAAGTGCGCCCTCACATTTCATTGAATGAATTTTGATTTGCATATGTTTACAGAGGTGTAGTACTAGGAAGTTTGTATGGTATGATTAGATTCGGTTGAACTTAATAAAAGGTACGAGGGAAATGTAGGGAATGAAATCCCTGGATTTGGTGAAATCTGGGGACAATCACGGCGAGGTCGGCGCAAAAGGGCCACACCAGGTGCGAACTTAGCTTAATGTAAGGGTAATGAATTGCTCCGAAACCTCTCTATTGATCGGCCCGTATTGTCATCAATGATGGCTACTTTCTCTCAAAGAAATGGTGCCTCTTAAAATAAAGTACAAGTTACATTTGTATCACTACCGAGGGGATTCTCAAAGGAGGCCCCCATCCCCTTCATCACGCTGCGCCACTACTTTGCCGGCTGACAAATCCGTGCCTCACGTCTCCCAGCTGTGGAGGGTGATGACTGTTACCGGTGGATTCGTCAAATCGGTAATCGTGACACAGCGGCAGCCTTCGTACTGGGCTTCCTCATTCTTGGAATTCCTTCACCCACGAGAGAGGCAATCAGCACGAGAATCGGCATAATGAACGCCTCGGTCCTCCACCCCCCGAACAACTGGCGCCTAAGCGACGACGTCATCGGGGACGTGGTGCAGCGTACGAGAGCAACTCCCGATCTCTCCAGGTTTAGAATCGCCCCCTTGGGGCCGCGCACGGACGAGTCCGAGGATTTCCAAATTCCTGCATGGAAGAAGCCTCACCTGGGGGAGGGCGTCCAGTCACAGAGACCGATGACCGACCTCAACCTCCCGGATGAGCCGGGCAAGCTTCGCGAGACGGCGTTCTGTGAGCCGGTGGCTTCCAACACAGCGGCAACTACTGCCCAAGACTCAGTCAAACCAAGCGTAAACGTCGCGAGACTTATCGCAATGGGGCAGGAAAGTCTGCGGGAAGCGCGTCGTCAGAACCAGCGTCGATACCGCCAGAAGCAGCAGGACCACATGGTCGCCCTCGAACAGGAGACCAGCAAGCTGCAGCTACAGATCAAACTCCTCGAACAGCGGCGACGTGCCGTAACCCCCACAGTCGAAGGGGGAGTCGACTGTGCCTGGAGCGTGGCAGTCGAGTACTTTCGACTCTTCCCGCTCGGTCTCCGAGAGCAGACCGCGTCGTCTGGTGCCGCCTTCCAAGCAAGAGATCTCTCTTCCACTCAACTGTCGTTCTTACGCTCAAGGCTGGCTCAAGACGTCATTCTTTACGAGGGGCGAGGAGTTGACGTGGCGATCTACAGTTGGAGACGCCTATCGTTTTGGTTCAAAGACTTCCGCCTGGAGCTTGAAGACCTGCACAAGGGAGGTGCGGACTCGCTGGTAGCCATCACGACGACCAGCGTCACGATTACCGAGCGCACGCTGCGCAACGTGTTCCCAGGCGTTTGGAATGAGCGAGAGAGTGAGACTGGTTCCGTGCTGGTGAACAAGCTCCTGGGGTACCGGATTGTTATGCGCGGTAGCATCCGCTTCGAGTGGGACCCAGCTCACAGCCTCTTGTCCAGTATGATAGCGCAGTCAGACCTGCTGACGCCGATGCTGCATTTGCTGGACAGTCTGGAAGACGTGGAACGCGTGTTTGCCCAGGCCATCATCTCTCCGGACTTCCACTGGACAGCACCGTCGTCAACAGCAGCTTAGTTTTTGAGGCAGAGGAACCGCAAATAATTATTCCGTTCTAATACTGGGAGATAGGTAGCGTAAGCTAGCTACATGTATTGGGGAGCCTCAACAGGGATTCATGCTCTTTCGTAAGACGATACTTAGCCCCAGAATGCCTATCATAAGACAAAGCGTCTTACGTTTCCGATCAACGCGTTTTGACTACATCTTGGTTTTTGTATACCAGTGGCTACAGTATGTACATTGCATATTGTCTGTCAAAACATAAGAGAGTTTGTCGGACACTAGTTTGCGCCATACAATTGGCCAAAAGTGTTCAGGTCTGCTCGCCATGACAGCGGCATCGTTGCAGCGGATGCGGTGGCAACGTTGAGCGCCGGAACGATGCAGTTGCATGGTGCAGTAGGGTAAGTAGCCTTTTGTTCACACGAAGCGATGTGCCTGTAGTTGGTCGCTGGCAGCAAGCTTAAATATCGGTATAATGACTGCACGAACGCGTGCATGCAGTCCATGGAGCTGTTCCACTCAGAGATGCAGCCGTTGTAGGGCACGGAGTTACGATGAAGTTGGCAGACGTAAACTAAGAGGGACAAATAGTTCGTAACGGTACTGCACGTGCATTTTAAAATGTAAGTAAATGTTATGCTTGAGCGTACATCATAGTAGTTGTGAAGGCCAGGGAACGGTGTTCCAGTGGACTTCTGGAGATCCTCCAACTCCCTCTCACCTAATCATTACAGTTGAGCAACAAAATGCAAACACGTGCTCTGAAACGCGATAGTACCTAGATCTTATACCTACGACGCTGAGGTGCGGAGGAGCTCTACACTGCTACGCGGGCGCTCGGCGCGCGCCACAGCGCTACTGGGCTCGGCCTTCGGCATCGGCGAGTTACTCGGTAGCTCTGCAACTAAGCCACTGCCTGCAGCTATGCTATTTGTTGATGCTACAGCGTAGACTGGTTTGCGTATGCGCACTCTATCCGAATCTCCATCTTCTATGTAGTGTTATAATAGTACTTTACTGTAGACATGATAGTTAGTGTGGTGGGGTGAACGACAACAATCGTTCGCCCCAGTAAAGCAAAGATTCATCTGCTCCACTATGGGAACAAACGGCCGCGTGATAGTTGTGCTGATGTCCTTACATTCCAATCTTCTAGGAGGTTAGTGCAGACTGTCAGGATCAAAAGCCCTGGCATTTCAAGTGCGCTACCTCCAGTAAAGGGCACAAAATGCGCACACAGATAAAGCAGTCCAATTTACGAGCTGAGAAGCAGGCTGCTTCAAGCAGCACACTCAAGATTACACAATACAATATCAACAATGAAATTGCTAAAAATTATTTGCTCGAATGCTCGACACAAGTGATTTATTTGAGGGCAACTGGGTCAACGTTCGTGCAACATCATGTTCAACATGTTGCCAACATGATTTAGTGTTGTCCACATGATGAGAATGACACCAAACTTGAGTGAAAATGAATGTAATACATGTACTTGTATTAACCCTTAGGCCCGTTCTCAACCGGAATTCCTCGCCGCATGCGGCCGCATGAGCCGAAATAAGGACTTGTGATTGGTTAGTGGGGTGGTCGCATGCGGCCGCATGCAAAAATAGGCGCTCATGCGGCGAGTTGGCCGCATGCGGCGAAGTCGCCGCACGAGAGTGAGTAGGGGTTGCACGCCGCAGCACCAATCAGAGCGTTCTTAGTGACTCGACAGCTGGAATCCGACGACAGCCGTCATGGCGCTGCTTACATGTAAGGCAAAGTGCCAATTTAGTAAATTGAGCCAATTTAGTAGCTCCGCTCCTTTTGGCCAATAGAAAAAATGTAGCCATTAAATACGCGCTTTCATTTGACAAAAAGGAACCAGCTGCTTTTGAGTGAAAACCTGAAGGACTTGATATCGGGCATTTCCAAGTCACCAAGTCACCACCTCCCCACTCCACGGAAGTCGCGGAAGCCAACGAGGGTGTGGCTGCACCACGGGGACGAGATGACGGAGGCAAGATGGCAGCGACGATCTTGAAGGTCTCGACTACAGCGTGAAAGTGCACAGAAACCCCAAGCGACGCAGCCCAAAGCCCGCGCTACTCCAGGTAGCGCGCGGCATCGTAAGAGGGCGTTGTGCATCCGACAGCGCATAACGAGCCGTACTGTATTGCTACTGGGGAGCTGGTTGTGCGCAGGCTGAATCATGGCTCGGTATCCGTGCTGCAACACGTTCATAGTACATGTAGGGCATGTCCCCGAGTCATTACATGTGCAGTTTAGTATGCATACAATACAAGTGCTGTTTCAGTCGTCACCAAGCTACGTACGATAACAAACTGACATCTACAGCTTCACTTAGCTACGTATGATAGCCGCACAGCAAACTAACATCTACAGCTTCATCGAGCTATGGCGCGCCGTACAGACTGCGGCTGAAAGCATCGCAGCCACCGTTGAGCACTCGTTGAACTCTTCACCGCCGACTCGCCAAACCTACCATTGTGGTGCCGACGATACACGTCCACCGTGCTCCTTCTAGCGACCGCGCTGGTCTGCTACAGTATGAATCGCCTCCGGTTGCAGTGTGCCCGCATCGCCGGCGCTCACGCGTACGAGGTCGCCATGTCAACCATCCAAGGGGTTCCTACATTATTTAATAAACTAGACTTTATCATGAGATGCGCTGAACATGACGTTTGAAAGGATTGCATCCACCTAACCCTAAAGTGATTTGGAGCTGCGCTGTCTGGTAGCCCTTCATACTAAAGTCAAGTGTAATAGGGCCACTAAACTGGCACCGCCGCGAAATCGATGCTTCGCGTTGCCGGTTAGCTAGAAGTCGCGTACGCACCTGGTTGAAGCCACAAAAAATCACAAAAATCCGCTGGTGTCTCCTCTTTACGATGGTACCAGGAACATGTCCATCTGAGCATTCCTTCCCGAGTTATCGCCACTTTTGTGCCGGTACTCCGCCGGGGCCACTAAATTGGCACTCTGCCTTAGACCATGAAGGAGTCAACTTGTCTTCGGTAGCTTTCTGATGGGGCCAATTTAGCTTCTACTCGAAGTGATCGGGCCGCTGGCACTAGCGAACGCCTGAAGGAGGCCGCTACTTCGTCAGGGCCTACATGTATATGAGCTTGTGTAAGTATATTATTAAGTGCATCAGACAAAAGAAGGTACGAAGTACGTAAATGATGTACGTCGAAGTATGTATTGTACATGTTCCTGGTACATGTAGTGCAAAATGTAGCAAACTACCCTTGATGTAGGTCCCCTACGTTCTGGACAGCGTGCACGTCGTCTGCCTGTCCCTTTGCGGGCGTAGATCAGCATGCAGTAGAATATAATGGCTCAAATATACATGTCATAACATACACTAGAGTTGACGGAGACCCGCGTGCGTGAGAGCTTAGAGCTAATGGCTCCTACTACTGATGACGGTTACCAGCACGTTCAAACAGAGCTACTGGCGAGCGAAACATTGGGGCGCATTGGCTGCAGAGATGACTGTTGCTATACATTTGAGATCTTGCTACTTGCTAGTGCGTACGTTTTGGCCAGCACGAGATCGTGCGAAGGCGAGCTGAGGTGAACGACACAGCTAGACGCATCGGTTGAGATTTTTATTTGAGTCAATAGAGGTCAAGCTGTAAACGAAAATGTGAGTATGCGTATAGTATTTCTGCATATTGTATGATACTTCAACAGAAATCCGATGCATTTATCTGCAAGGAAGGCGATACTGAAAACCTATGCGTATGATTCGGCTGCCGAAGGTATGAGGAAAACCCGTTTGAAGTCATGTAGTGTATATATTCATGGAGTAGACCATCAAACTATGCAACTTAAGTTTCTTGATTAATTAACCCCACCACTATAATGAAGACGTACAAGTGCTTAGCATAATAAAGCAAACACAAATCCCGTTGTAGCATAACGCCTATGCTTCAGATCGGAGCCGCCTTTAGAAATGTTTAAACTTACTTTCAATTTTCATTTCTGCTTTTGTAAGTTCGTCTACGTCTGCATGATTGCTGTTTGTGTTACTGGTGCCCATTAACCCGAGATCCACTACTGGCGTTCAACTACTATTTATCTATTGTTCTCAGTTGGTGTATGAGCTAGCGTCAAAGAATACGACCATTCAAGGGCAGTACCCTCAATACTTCGCGCTGCTGACTTGGTACAGATACTACTAAGCTTTTTGAACACCTGACCAACGCATACCCTTTATTCGTGTTAAGTACGATTATCATTTTAGCAAGGATACCTCTATCGGAGGACTGCACAGCTCGGAATCTAAACCGGCAAAATGACAGGAAGTTTGGTGTTGTGCGAAGTAACTAGCTCGGATAGTCTCCTGGACGCCGTACATGCATTCGCCTAAGCGAAAGCCTTCATCCAGTCTCGACCCGCAGCATCACATTTCTTATACAGATCTTGTAACCTCTATGAACCAAAAGAGTGGTACTGTTCAAAAAGCTTCGTGGTATCTGTACGTGCATTGGTCTGAGTTGAAGTGGCCGATGCCATCCGGTAGCTAAATGCGGGTAGGGCGCAAATGCGGCCGCATAGTACAAAACTGTGCGATGCGGTGCGGCCGCATGCGGCCGGTTGAGAACGGGCCTTAGGGGCTGGTCACGCTGGCTGGTGCTGGTTCTCGGTCGGGATACAGTATTCTGCGTCAATACCGGACGGGGGTACAAATAATAGCCTATTATAATTAATATTTCTGGTCCAACGACTTCGTGTATAATATACAAAAAGGGGATGTGCTGAAAAATCCAGTTGTGGAGGCCAGGCAAGAATTTGAATTATGGCGCGCTTTTTAGCAAGTATCCTCTCAAGCTTTACTTCGAGAGCTCAATCATTTCCAGATTCGCAAGCACACAAGCAAGTTACCCAAGTCCCCCTCCCCCCTCTCTCCGCCATCTCCTTCACTCCGAGCAAGCGCCTCCGCCTGACGTGGTCGGAGAAGGTCCTGATCGCCGAGAAGTCAGCCAGCAAGCCGTCCATGTCGTACATGCAGCTCGCGCAGTGGGCCGTACAGGCGTTGAGCCTCTCCTCTATGCCCGGCAAGAGCACGATCGGAGACATCGTGTTGCTAGCGTTAGACAGACTAGGAGATGGTGTAGATAACCCATATAAGGTCAACCTCCTCACTGCGCTCATGTGGTGCGAGACGGCATGGGCTCATGTGAGCCCCACGACTATCCAGCATTGCTGGAATCATTCTGGAGTTGTCAGTAAAACAAACATGAAATTCATTTTAAATTAATGCAATAACAGTTTATATCCTATTAGCATTTATATATATCAGGCGTCCGGTATTGACGCAGATTACTGTATGCGAAATGATATCGTATTATTTTTGCGCACTTTGGACATAACCATGACGATTCTCCGAGAACCCGGGAACTCGATCCCCTTGCTGGTTCCCGGGTTCTCTGCGAATTGCAATGGTTATGTACAATATGAGCAAAAATAATACAGAAGTGAAAACTCGAGGCCGACTTAGTAGTTCACCTACCCCTACCCACACCCACACCCCTTAGGGGCTGGTCGCGCTGGCTGGTGCTGGTTCTCGGTCGGGATATGCGAAATGATATCGTATTATTTTTGCGCACTTTGGACATAACCATGACGATTCTCCGAGAACCCGGGAACTCGATCCCCTTGCTGGTTCCCGGGTTCTCTGCGAATTGCAATGGTTATGTACAATATGAGCAAAAATAATACAGAAGTGAAAACTCGAGGCCGACTTAGCAGTTCACCTACCCCTACCCACACCCGACCGAGAACCAGCACCAGCCAGCGCGACCAGCCCCTTAGGGGATGTTTCATTCGGGGGCAGGTTAGATAGGGCAACCTTGCACTGCACAAACAAATATGCGCATCTAGCGATAAGGTTTCCGCAGTAATAAGTTTGAGGAGCACGGGTCATCAGTCCCCAAAAACACACAACACCAACACAACGCTAGGCAGAGCCCAGGCAGAGCTCGCTGTGCCATGGGGCTCCGCTCCTTCCGCGAGCAGCTCTGCGCCGCGCCCCTCGCTATCCCCACCAGGACCAGGCGCAATGTGAGGAGTGTGTAGGGACTTCGTGCTTTGTTAGCAACGCTAGCAGTTCGCTGCGGTCCCTGGCGAGCGGTGCACCGAAGGAGAAGGGCGAATGTCGTGGCTAGTGCGGGTGTAGTTAATGCGAGAGCTGGGTACTGGCTCGTGCTCAAGCGCATGCTGCCCCTGCTGCATCTCCTATTAATGTAGCTACTGCTGCTACCGGCGCCACCACTCGGAGCGACAACGACCCATGGACGTCGCGGCGCGCGGTCTCCATGCCATGCCATGCAGCCCGGGGCCATTCATCTCGCCGATTGATGATGCAAACCAGTGGGTCCATTGATCGGCTTAAACAGGTATAAATCTGTCCTAGTTGCCCCAGCTGCCCTGAGCTTTTTGGTCAGGGCAGATTGGGCAGAAATAAAGGTCTCTGATTGGCCCAGAGAGTTGCCCTACTTAACCTGCCCCCGAATGAAACATCCCCTTAGGGGGAGTATAACCTCAAAAGTGGCGACAAAAATATCATCATAGAAGGGACTGAATAATCACCAACTCTCGGCACTAGAAGATCAACAGAAGTGCAAAGTGGGGTACTGTACCCACACAAAGCTTTTGATGATGATGATGATTTCTCAAATCAACCACCTCCGGAGGTGGTTGATTTTGAAAATCATCCGCTGGAAATCACATTACAAATCATCACGTTTTTGCTAGGTTCGACTCCCCCTAAAAGACTGCACGATTGAAAATGTGATGCTAAAATGGAAGAATGATAATATCAACAACAACAAGCAATCCGTATATTATATGGATTGCGTATTGTCGTTAATTGGGTTATGCTAATGTAATCCCGTTTCTAAAAATGCGGAGTGTATGTACTGTACTGAATGCAAGCCGAAAATTACGATATGTGTTTGTTCGTTAGCCACGAGTACACTCAGAATAACAAATAGTGCGCTGAATTGGCTCTTTTGTGGGTAGTACAGTGGTGCACCGCGTTTTCGGCACCAGTATAAACGTATAACCGCGGATAAATACTTCAGATTTGTGTGCAAAAGAGACACCACATCATTAAATTTGTATGGGGAATAGACAATCCATCCTGTGCGATATGGTGTATTCGAGGTACTTATATGGTCCGCCCTGCTGAAAACGCGGTGCACCACTGTATGAAGAGATTTTGGAGCGGTAATTCAATGAAGGCAGAGCACAGAATGATATCGAGGTTCGATATAGGTAATGTTAAGAAAATGATATTTCGACCAAGTTCTCCTCAACCACTCTCGCTTTTAATTTGTAAGGCCAATATATCATGTGATACGTTGAAATATATCTGGGTATAATGAACTATCACAGCAAGTATCACAATTAATAAGTTTGCCGTTAAAGCCGATACCATTGTTTTCCAAAACTGTACGTAAGCTCACGAATTCAATGTATGCTTTGGTGAAATTGTATGTGACGAGCGTCCCCTTGATCTATCTCCCAGACTCCACAACGTACCTAGTAAATCGGTATGCTGCTTTTGCATTGCGAGATTCGTATTTGGCGCTTTCAAGCGCGTCTTAGCGCACTGCTGCTTACATGTACCTGTTCCCTCTTTCTGGTCTTTTAGACTTCGCCGACGTTTAAACCACTGCCCTCAAATTCAAGGGACGATTGGTGGCATCTATTATCGCGACACACAATAAATATACATGTAGTACTCTATTGAATTTCTGTTGAGTGGGTGGCTTGCAGGACATTTCGCAATGTTCTTTTTAAAAGAAAAAAATCTTCATTTGTAGTTTAATACTATTTAAAAATACTAAGTACAAATTAAGAGTTTTATTTTCATGAAAGTGCCCTGTTTTTGTCATTGTATGTAGTTGTGTCATCTACTTGCATGGTACATTGTACATGTGGTATCCGATATGTCGAACAAACAAGTGTGTTAGTCGAGACATGAACAACTTCGAGCTTTGCTGCTGCGCTGTTTTTGCCATGAAGCCATGCAGCGTGAAGTCTTGGATCCAAGTTGGAAGGGCGTTCCTCCGTCTGGATGGATGGGCACTACGTACAGGGCTCCTCCAATTCAGTATTATATGGGATTGCCTCGAATGTGTTGCAGTAGTAATAAGGGCAATAGGACAAGTGACAATAATAAATACGGCCGCAAATACTGCAATGTTGTATTGAATTTCTCAATCACTACCAACCTCAGCAAGTGTCGTCACATCCCACATGTTCCTGTTGGCACGAAGAAACATGATCAGTTCGAAGTTTGCAGGCAGCATGCTTGTACGCTGCGGAGTCAGTACAAGCTTGCATTGCGAGAAAAGTCTCTCGCACGCGTTCGACGTCGGGGGGAGCTGCTTCAACAGCGGGCTGTAGGTAGTGCGGTCAGAGCGCCCGCGCTTGCTTGGTCCAGCACGCAGAATTTGGGTCGCATAGTCCTCTTCGCGCTCTTTCCTCTTGGTGCCACGCTTTGGTTCTTCGAACCTCTTGACCGCAACCTTCTCTGCACTTGACAGAGCGCCTCCGTTGATGGCCTTAACGACAGCAGCCTCGAACACAGGAGAGTGCACGATCTTGGCGGTGGGCTTGAGCTGCTCACGCATGCAGGGGTAATCGGCAATCACGGAGTCGAACAAGAGGCGGACGTCTGCCAGGTCCACGCCGTCGCACTGCAACTTCTTCGTCACGCTGTCAAACTTCCTCATGTGCTGCAGTAGCTCGAGTAGCTTGCGGTGCGACGCTCCTGTCGGTATCAGCTCTTCCACTGCTTCCACGGTCTTGATCTGGGGGCGAATGCGCTCGTAGCGCTGAAGCATCTCGAAGCTGGAACTCCACCTTGTCATATTCCGTTTGATGGGGTGCAGGTTGGTTGCCTTGGCGAGCTGGGCGAAGTTATTAGCTTGAGATAACTTCGACATCAGAGTATTGACTTGAGTTAAAAGCGGTTCCGGAGTCGGCGAGAAATCGGTTTACCGCCAAGTTGAAGCGGTGGCTAGCACAACCAACCAGCGGGACGCCCAGCTTCGTGGCGACCGACTGGTTAGTGGCACAGTTGTCACCAACGATGAAAGCCACCATCTCCAGGTTCTTGTTGTACACGTCCAGCACCCCATCCACGAGCTTGATGTGCGCATCCGCATCCTGCGAGCCTTCCTCCAGCGGTGAAACCGCCAGCAGTTGAACGCGGACTTCTCCGTTTTCCACGAACACGCCATAAACGGCCACGTAGTGCATGCACCCGCGCGACCACCCGTCGTACATGACTCCGAAACACACACCCAGTTTCTCCTCGAGATTCTTGCCAATCTTCTTGGCTACATGGTGCATGCTGTTGAGCAGCACCCGCGACGATACCGCCTTCCACTTCGACATCTCGCGGGTGAGCTCGTTGTCGACCTCAGAGAGCGGCATGTTGCGCTCGACGACCCATCGCATCCGCTGGAAACGATGCGACGTCTCCTCCGAGACGAAGCCAAACGCTTGAAGGCGAGCGTTGGTTGAGGAAATGGTCGCGGCGAATTGGTCCTTGAAGCCATCGTGCTTGTGGGCGAGGTGGGCGACGAGGTTTGAGTAGCCTGTGCCAACGAGCTGCTTGCGCTCACTGCCGCACTGCTTGCAGCGGTACATCCCTTCGCCGAGAGACTCGTAGAAGTAGGCGCAGATGTCTTTGTTGTTGGACGGCATCGTGTTGAATGGGAAGAGTACTTTGGAAAGTAAGGCAACAAGACGGGGGAGGCTGTTCACGCTCTTGAAGGCGTACAAACCAGTGAAAAGGTTATCTAGGATCGACTATGCGGTATAGTACTCGTAAGTAGTGGTGGTAAATGGAGCTCTGATGTCCAGCGGTTTGCCAGACTACTTCGGGTTTGTAAGGGGCTACTTTTGTAAATTTTATTGCGGAAATTGGTAAAATTTTGTATTGAAATCTGTTTAGAAGTTACAATAATCCGTTTTTTATTGAGAAATACTGATTGTAGTGATACTGAAATTTTTTATTCAGACCCCTGACTACGTATTACTGTAGGATTCGAACAACGCAATCAGGTTTACTATCTTGTGAGTGATCTGCAAAAGCTTCCTCAAGTTGGATACATGTACCACAATATAACACGGTGCAGCTAGATACATTGAAGTCCCAACTACTGTATGTAGCGCTTTCCCGCAGCCCCTCTCCTTTTGGCAGCAATTTTAACATCTAGGAGATCACACTCGTGTTCTTCTCCGCTGCATCTTGTGCCTAGGAGTGCTGTTATCATACCGTCTTGAAGCAGCGCGTAGCACCGACAAAGGAGCGGTTTTGGCGCGGGGCGGTGTGTGTGGTGTGCGGATTTGACGAAACCGCACCGTAAATACCGGTATATTTCTAGCCAGAGGAGCTACAAGTCAACACCAAGTTTGCAAACATTGCGGATCGGTGGATGCCCATCAATAACGAAGGCAAACCAAAGCGGTTGAGCAAGATGTACGTTTTAAATACGCTAATGGGTCAAAAGTGTCGATGTGGTAGTGTAAAAGCAGCACTAGCTAATGACCAACATTTACTACTTAATTATATCCTATTGGGCATGCCATGTCGGACCACTACAGTATAAGGTGGAGATCATGGCAAAGTTTCGTTGACCAACCTATCAATCAAATGTACCAAGGGCGGTGTAGGGTCCATATATATCGATAAATACTGTTATCCCTGTAAAACTTGAAGTCCATTCGTGAGAGCCTATACTAGAGGATTGGGCTGGTAGCGCTTATTACAAACTCAATTGTACTGCTGAGCCAATTAGTTGAAGAGGTAGCACAAATACAAACGACAAACGCGACCCGCGCGCGCGACTTAGGCACGCCGCATTTGCGGCGCACCAGTCGCCTGCGCATTGCGTTTTGAACAACAAAACTAACAGTCTGCAACAAGAGGGATGCAAAGTATATGATAACTAAAAAATCCGGTGCCTACCACAGGCTCGTATCCTAGAGATCTAGCGAGATGACCGGAGGTGCAGCAGTGCGCGTCTCTGGGGTAGATATCCAACTAAACCGCAAAAAATCAAAATCAAATTCAAATTAAAAAAGTATGCTCATATTCAACTGTCACCGTGAAAGTATTAAAATGGATTATTCCCAGAAAAAGGTTGAGAAGAGTTCTGAAACAACTTGACTTGGCGCCGCGTCTCGAGCCATGCTACGATTCTTCTCACTTTTCAGTTCGTGCTCGACTGCTGCAGTGGCCCCCACCCTCTGCGGGCTCATACTCGCTGCTGTAGCACCGAGCGCGCTGCTGTCAAGAACACTACATGTATCTACCAATCTACCGATCTATCAATTTTACCACGCAACCTATCAACGCGGCTTGCTCGGTCGCTGCGGTGACCCCCACCCTCCGCGGGCTCATACTAGCTGCCGTGGCACCGAGCGCGCTGCTACGAAGAACTCATCAACTCTACTGTATAATATGCCAAACATTTTTGTGCGTGTAGCCCCTCAAGCTGTCCACTGGGACTACAGCAGCATCTGATACTGCTGTGGACGTCTGATTGGGCAACCGCAGCGAGCGGCATGAAGATCACGGGGGACGACGATGACGGCGTCACCGAAGGAAGTCTGCTCCATTCAGCTCAAGCGCTGAAGGCTGTGCAAACTACTGGGCTGAGAGACTCTACTAGGCCGGCGTTGAAGATTAAATAGGCGGGGCACCGCGATCCCAGAGCTATGCTCAATTGATTAGAGGTTTTAACCCTTTTGCGATGATTTTTATACTTGGAATTTGTATGGGAGCCTCCCGATACAAAACCGTAAAACATGACTAGATGCATGGTTTTACGCCGAGACCCGCAAACCAAAATCGGACATAAGACTCGATTTTATTCGTACCTAATATAAAACATGCTACTTCGCCATGTTTTAGTACGGTTACCGCCCTGACCCTTACTGGCTAAAATTATCATTCTAAACTCTGATTGGGTCGATTTTGTAAAACATGCTAGTTAGCCATGTTTTACACAGAACCATCGCAAAAGGGTTAACTAATCAAGACATTTTCAATTCAAAACAGCTTCTATAGACGTTGAAGTAGTTGGTCCCATCCATACTGTACACGATCACTTTCCTCGCCGATACTTTTCTCAAGTAATGTATCCTGTACATCCTAACACAATAAACCAGATAACATCCAAAACATTAACATAAGCTATCATTTAAGCTTCCACCTGCTATATTTCGTATTAAAACCTGTGTAATTAAGTCGATTTTGGTTTTGGATACAAAATATTAGATTTATAAGACCCTTACACTTGGAATTTGTATTGATCCAGTACCTACTTTTTCTGTGGACCACATATTTAAAGCCTCGAATTAATCCCTATTGGGCTTCTTGTACTACATACGTAGCACTACCAGGATAATCTATAGTAGAGATACTCCATTTTAGAGTTTTAGTGTCCTAAAACAGGCGTACAACGATAATTATAAATCTTTGACTTATTTCCGCTAAGCAAGTATTCAATACTGATAAAACAATTGTACCGCTAGCAGTGCTGCTACGCACTAGCTGTCGTTAACCAAATCAGTTAAGCGACACCAATGTATTGTGGGCCTCTACTCAAAATTGCAGTGGTCGATTGGTTCAATCGCCCCTGCTGGATCCGTCGGTTATACCAAGTGATAAGGTATCGACTTTCATAGCCATTTTGTATCGCCCCCAGAACTCCAAATTTGGCCGAAATTCACAATGCCTTACTTAAGTACTGTGAAACGAAACGAAAAGCACTTTTCGTCGGCCCGGCACAGGATTAATTCGTTGTCGAGTAAAGCCGTGTTGGCATACCCATCAGTTTTTATTCAAGGACCAATATCGCTTAAGCGCACTGAAAATTACCTGGAACTAACAAAAAGGATCAAAACTGACTTGGGGTTTGGAGTACACTAGAGGTATAGCATAACAATAATGGTAATAAAATAATAATAATAATAATAAATCCGGGTAAGTACGAGTATATGGACACAACAACCTTACTTGAATACGAATACTGCATATATGTACTTGTGTCGATGGCAGTCGATATTATATACCGGTGGTCGTCCCTTGAACATGAGGGCAATGGTTTAAACGCACTGTACATGAAAGCAGTATTGCGATAAAACGCGCTTGAACGTGCCAGTTACGAATTTCACAGTGCGAAAACACCATGCGAATTCAGTAGAATGGAACATGTATTATGAACCTCATTTTAGAGTACTACGTATTATACTGCCTTTGTGTTGTGCACATCTGCGGCGACAATGAGCATATAAAGATACATGCACAGCGCTAAAGTGGGGTCGGATATGCACACAGTACAGTGCAGCGCGCACGCTCTAATGTACATGCCGTAACTATCTTTCAAAGTGTATATTATTTGCGGTTCCTCTGCCTCAAAAACTAAGCTGCTGTTGACGAAGGTGCTGTCCAGTGGAAGTCCGGAGAGATGATGGCCTGGGCAAACACGCGTTCCACGTCTTCCAGACTGCCCAGCAAACGCAGCATCGGCGTCAGCAGGTCTGACTGCGCTATCATACTGGACAAGAGGCTGTGAGCTGGGTCCCACTCGAAGCGGATGCTACCGCGCATAACAATCCGGTACCCCAGGAGCTTGTTCACCAGCACGGAACCAGTCTCACTCTCTCGCTCATTCCAAACGCCTGGGAACACGTTGCGCAGCGTGCGCTCGGTAATCGTGACGCTGGTCGTCGTGATGGCTACCAGCGAGTCCGCACCTCCCTTGTGCAGGTCTTCAAGCTCCAGGCGGAAGTCTTTGAACCAAAACGATAGGCGTCTCCAACTGTAGATCGCCACGTCAACTCCTCGCCCCTCGTAAAGAATGACGTCTTGAGCCAGCCTTGAGCGTAAGAACGACAGTTGAGTGGAAGAGAGATCTCTTGCTTGGAAGGCGGCACCAGACGACGCGGTCTGCTCTCGGAGACCGAGCTGGAAGAGTCGAAAGTACTCGACTGCCACGCTCCAGGCACAGTCGACTCCCCCTTAGACTGTGGGGGTTACGTCACGTCGCCGCTGTTCGAGGAGTTTGATCTGTAGCTGCAGCTTGCTGGTCTCCTGTTCGAGGGCGACCATGTGGTCCTGCTGCTTCTGGCGGTATCGACGCTGGTTCTGACGACGCGCTTCCCGCAGACTTTCCTGCCCCATTGCGATAAGTCTCGCGACGTTTACGCTTGGTTTGACTGAGTCTTGGGCAGTAGTTGCCGCTGTGTTGGAAGCCACCGGCTCACAGAACGCCGTCTCGCGAAGCTTGCCCGGCTCATCCGGGAGGTTGAGGTCGGTCATCGGTCTCTGTGACTGGACGCCCTCCCCCAGGTGAGGCTTCTTCCATGCAGGAGTGTAGAAACCCTCGGAATCGGCCGTGCGCGGTCCCAAAGGGGCGGTGTTGAACCCGGAGAGATATCTCGCGCGCTGCACCACGTTCCTAATCACGTCGTCGATCAGGCGCCATTCGTTGGGAGGGTGGAGGACCGAGGTGTTCATTGCGTCGAGTCGCGTACTGATTGCCTCTCTCGTGTGAAGGAATTCCAGGAATGAGGAAGTGAGGGGACTTGAGACTGAGCAGTGTGAAGGTTGCCGCTGTGTCACGATTACTGATTTGGCGCTGCAACAGTCATCACCCTCCACAGCTGGGAGATGCGAGACGCGGATTTGTCAGCACGTGGAGTATTATACATGTAGTGGCGCAGCGTGATGAAGGGGCGGGGGGGGGGGGGGGGGCTCCGTTGCGAATTCCCCCTGATAGTGATACAAGTGTCACTTGTATTTGACGAGCCAGTCGTCCTTGTTGTAGTGGGTTTCGGCCCTATGGCCCTTACCCTTGTCTGTTCAAGCTTCACTGGCTCCCCAGTCTTCCTGGACTGCCTATACCGGGCAGGCAAGACTCGGGGAGGCCATTCGGAGTTTGGGATTTACCCAGAGAGCAACAGAAGAACATAAGCACACTATCATAGTATATGTTGGTGGCTTTGGGCGTTCCAGCGCCCACGTTGGTGTTCTGTCTGTAAATCCTCGACCTACTACACTTGTACGATGCAGGAACCGATGTATCAGTTCGATGCGAAAGTCCTTAATGTGCGACGCAGGCCTCTTTACGCAGCAGTGGTGACAAACAATACCTGGTATGATGCTCATGGCAGACTTTATTCGGTTTTCTTCCTTTCACTGAGCCCCTATGATCATAAACTTCTAACTTTTATCGCACGTAGAAGAAGACCTCTGCAAACAAGGTTGTCTTCAAGGCTCTCGTACTACCGATCAGCTCCAAGCATTGAATGTTTATCTGCAAAGGTGCACAATGCTAACAGTGGCTTGAAGTTGTTTCATTGGCCTTTTAGCCGTTTTAGTTTCGATGCTCGGTACATTAGTGTCACTTGGACGTGCACCCCAGCCTGTTGTTTTACGCTAACTATAGCCAAGTTTCCTTCATCCAGCTCGTTTTCTATCTGAAACACCCAAAAATGCGATGAAATATACCAACCATTTATCCGAAACCAGTCCCTTTTGCGTCAGGCTCGAACGGGGCGTACTGTACAATTGGCCTGCCGAATTGGAAATGGATGCGCAGATTTCCGTCAACACGCAAGAAGAAGAATGGTTTGATTACCGATTTACTGTAGTGTCTTTCTCGATTTGACGCATTCTCTGTGGTAGTACTAGTCTTGCTAGAAAATAGAAACATTAAAACTAATCAACCACCGTTCGGAACACCACTCCGATGCTTAGTCAACACGCAAGTACTTACTTTTTAAATTAAAAATGAGCTACATGTACAAAAAGGTGTAGAAGAGTGCTATCCCTCCTGGGTTGCCGTCTGGGAAAGCCGCGTCTTTGACGCGATCAAGGCCGCTGTGAAGGTCGCGTCGGAAGGCGGGCTGTCCGACATCCTCGGCTACATGAACGACCAGGTGGTGTCGAATGATTTCCTGCACAAGATGCACTCGAGCATCCGTCCTTGTTTTGTTGGGCTTACGGACTCTTAGCTAGCAGGATCGAGGGCCTTCCGCAAGGTAGCCAAGATTCGAGGTGCTCGCCTATCAAGTACACTTTGTACTTTGAATGGATGCATTGTAAACGCTGAAGGCCCCGATTACGGTGCATATACCGTAGATCATTGCCCAGGCACAGAAAAAGAATTACCGCACCCGAGGGTACATACGTGTACTGTACATTTCGTGAGTAGGAGTATATTGGTGGCTTCAAACGGTTCTCGTTACACAAACGGTTCTCGTTACAAAAGCTCGCTCTTCTTAATATCTACGAGCAACCGCTGGTGAACTCGCATTTTACCAGTACAGATCTGCTATTTCTTCGGGTGTCCCGGGACTTTCATTCGGTTAGGATCAGTCAACAGCAGAACTATAGTTTTGCAGTTGAACGAACTCTTTGCTCTCCCTCTCTCTCTGTGTCTCTCCCTCACTCTTTGCGTAGGACATACTTGCCGGCTAGCCTTCTGCAGAGAATTTGCGGCAAATATATTGTATATTTTGACAGGATGGCAAACACGACAACACGCACTGCCAAGAACAGATACGAATCCAACGTCAGGGGTCGACACTTTTACACATACCCAGTCTTATTCTTAAAATATTGTGAAGATAACACTATTTTACAATTGCTACTGGTATTACAGTAGAAGACCCCCATCTCCTGCGTGATTGCGCAAGTTAAGCCGTTGACGTGCGCATGTACACATCATTGGGGTAAAATACCGGCAGTAAAGACCGAATACGTAGTGTGCAGTATCTAAGCTCCTCAATTACGACAGCACAACTCGCTATCGTTCATGCTGAAACACACTCTACATGTATTGCCGCCAACTGCCTACATATACACGCTTCGCCAGCAACCTCGTCAGCTCGATTCAATTACGAGGTTGATGCAAAGTTGTCCAGTTCGGCTCCCGATGGCGATAGCTGCATATAACGAAATATTATTTCTAGTGTACTCTACAACGCGTTGTGTAGTCGACTGTAATTCGAAATGCTACGGATTTGGATTCCCACCAATAACTACACCATTGCACGGCGTTATTCTCATAACGCGCACTCAAATTCACAAAGTGCGCACTGAAATTCACATGATCCTGTATCATAGCATACATGCCATATGTATGCTGTTTTGAAGTCTACTATTTGTGATATAGACTAGGATATACACCGTAGCAAATCATAATATAATATTTTAGATGCCTAAATTACTATAAAGGTATACTTTATGGCAGGCATTTTGAATTTGAGGGCGCACTTTGTGAATTTGAGTGCACGTTATGAGAATAACGCCCACTCAAATTCAAAATACCTGTCATAACGTATACCTTTATAGAAATTTAGGCATCTGAAATATGATACTATGACTATATCACAATAGTAGACTTCAAAACAGCATACATATGACATTTATGCTATAATAAAGGCTCATGTGAATTTGTCTGCGCACTTTGTGAATTTGAGTGCGCGTTATGAGAATAACGCCGTGCAATGGTGTACATGTAGAGTATATATTATAGACAACAGCATTACTCATTTACAAACCGAATTTTTTTAGCGCTTGTTTCAAACGAGCTTAACACTTAAATACTGAAGGAGTCAATTCCTACGTACACGACCAAGGCTAAGAAAAACCGCAATGGCCTATCTAGCCGCTAAATAGTTTTGTTTTCCCTTTGCGAACTGAGTGGCCGCTAATACCGAAGTACAGTAGTGTGGATGTCATCAGCACTTATTACAGGCGCGCGAATTTCAAGGCAGTCCCGACCGTGCTCTAGGTATATCTTCAGGATGGTGACGACGATGGTACTAATGTTCCGAATACCTGTATGGTTATTGGAGCGGGATTCGCCCGTGTACTTATCAAATTGTTCAACAATCGTTCTAATGTCTTTGAGAGAGAGGGCGCTGGCGGCAACACTGTCTTACCGACGGATGCCACCGCGTCGTATTGTACTTCCTCGCTCCTGCTGTACGTCAGCATTCCCTCGCGTGGCCTGAGGACAGCGTCCACCTCGTCGTCCATCATACGCATCTGAACTTTCACTTAGTTTCAGTTTCGTGGCGCCAAGTTGCACACCAATGGCCCTCTTCAGCAAAATTGGAACCTGACATCTGGAAAAAAGTTCCAAGAGGTGCGTTTTCAGAGCACTTAAGGTAAACTCACCTGAAACCGCAAACCTTAAAAACATTCATTCCCCAAATTTTTTGCAGTGCCCCCACTTTCATTTCATCCACTCGACCACAGCGCTGTGGTCAGGGGCGACGCGCTGACATCGCGTCAAGCACCTAACGCACGACATGCACGCCAGCAGCGCCCGAGAGGTGCCCACTACCTACGGAACGTAGCGGTCCGGCAGTTGCCCCCATCGTGTGGTGTAAGGCAGCGCACACGCAACGCTCTTCGCGACCACAGCAGGGGTCCACGCAACAAAAGTTAGCCGTTGTTCAGAGCTCCCGACGGCGCGCGTGTGCCCGAGCCCCTGCGCGCGGAGAGTTAGTGGCACTCTCATTGCAGTAGCGTACGCTCCAGGCGTGCTACACCCTCTCCATCGCCTGCGCGTGCAAGTAGGCTAGGAGCCACCGCTTCTGGTGCTCGCCTGCGTGCAAATAGGCAAGGGGCCGGTGTTCGGCTTTCTATTCAATCTAGCAAGTTCCAGGTTTCAGCGATCGCTGAAACTTTGTCTAAAGCGGGGTAGTTTTGGAACTTTTTTTCCAGGTTTCAGGGGAAAATGTGGCATTGAACCTGAAAAACTGTCACTAAAAACTTTTAGGTTTCAGGTCCAAGCGTTTGCTGAAGAGGGCCAATGTATGGAGGCGTGACAGCGTTTGTACGAGTGAGTAAAGTAAGGTTGCATTCCGTCTTATGCATGAAGCCGTTGCCTGGACTCCCCCTAAGGGATACCCCTACTATAACCACTCTTTTTCGTGTTATCCTTCCTCACTTTGAAACTCCAACCTCCTCCGCGGCGCAGCCTGCCGGCAAGTTTGCATTAATGCCCACCGACAGGGTGCACAACGACGTTGATCAAGTATGTACGGGGATTCGAGGCAGCTCAAACAGCGGGCCTGCTGCCTCTCTTATACGCATTCACTGGATCTGCCGCAAGTTCGGGAATGTGCAGACCGAAGCTATTGTACTGAATGTACCGTACAGTAAATCAAACAACGACGTGCAAATTTGTAATGGGACCTCTTCGATCAACGGATTCGACATACTATTGTACGTGTAGGCCGAACAACCGCACGAGCGCGAAATGCAGCTTTCTTTGCCTGGCATGGGGTTCCCAGAACAGCATAACGTACAGTGTACTATAATTCTGTATGCATGAAGCCACACAAGATTCTGCAAACTTCTGCGGGAATCCATATGGACTAAACTGAATATATACTTACCTGCATGTATTAATACCGTACATGTTTGCTTTTTTTCTATTCTGTGCGCTAAATATTTACAGCCGGGCACAAAATTAATACAAGTTCAGGACCACTGTACTGCATGTTCACTGCGGACTGATGGAGAGGTCTCTCGCAACGAAGTACTTCGATTTCGTTCCCTCAGCGTCGGGTACATCCATTTAATATTTGATACTACATACTTCGAAGTATTGTGTAGGCGTTGTACTGTACCTAATGAGCGCACCATCCCTCACAACATGCCACGTATGGCTTGGGGGAATGCTGAAGAAAATGGCATAACTTGCAGCACAGAGACCTAGAAACCCCGTGTCTAGTGGCTTACCGGTATCGACATTCGCGACAATCCATTGCGCGAATACGAAGGAAGAATCGATATCGAATGAGCGAAGGAATTCGTCACTACTCGGCGACGTGCTCGTAAGATTGTGCTCCAGTATAGGCCAGTGCCAGGCCTTTTCGTGTGTACTTTAAGTAGGGGTGTTCTTTCCGTTATCGCCACGTTCGCTTCAAGAGTTTTATGGATATCTCCAGGCCCCAGGCAGCTCTCACGACACGACACAGAGCTCTTCCTATGCTGTACCAAAACCCGAGACAAGCACGGGCTGCTTAGCCCTGGTAATATGTGAAAGCCAATGGAAATGTATATTAATGGTGGACTGGAATTTATTTGGTGTAGCTTCAGGTTTCGCGGAACCAAAACGATAAAGGAGCTATCCAACGGCAAAATGAATAAAAGGTCTTGCTTGCGCCATCTGTCAACACTTGTGGTTCGTCAAGTCTTGAGTTCCCTAGGCCGCTGCACGTAAGCTTAAAAAGTCTCTGCCCGTTGCAATGCCCCTTGCTGGTGGTGTGCAACCGTATTCTGCTCAGTACCAGCAGATGTTATCTACCCTCACTAGTCTATTGACTGGTATACGTATAGCGTATATGCAGCTATGTGGATCCCGCTCGAATTAATCGGAGGCATGCAATTGCGGTCAACAATGTCGACATAGGTATATTCATAATAGGTGTAGCAATCGTCGCTTCCTTCCTCCACATGCTTGGCCTCTTGTACAGTACGATGGTCTTCGGTATGAACAGCTCACAGCTGCCAACCACTTACGACGAGCCTTTGACGAAGGCCATTCTACCAAGGTCGAAGCAAACGTCTCTGCACATTGTACGCCATTGATGCAAGGCTATTAGGCAGCGCCTCGTACTACAGTGTAGTACTTCCGTATATGTAGACGGTGCCGCCCGGGTGTTGAGACAATATTCAACACGGCCGCGTATGAGAGATTGCTATGCAGTTGAGTTGCTTAATCACACCCTCGTCTTAGACGACCGATCGTATTACGCTTCGCTTGCTGCCGCGCTCCGACTTGAGGGGAGAGTTGTGGCGTCGTTGTCCAAGAGCAACTTTGGGCTTTGCCTTAGCAGCATGTTTCTGGCGGCCTACTTTTCTACATATAATACATGTACTGTATGGGGAACGCAACAGGATAAACAACCACCCTGCCCCGCAATCAGCGCTTTTGAGTGATCTGCCTTGCCCATCGCGCAGAACGGGCCAGCTGCTGCAGCTGAACGCTTGTATATCACGCTGAGACTACAAAACGAATAGGCAGCACTCTGCTCCTAGCCACTGACCCATACAACGCACCCTGCCTCTGGGCAGATGTTCTGATGCCTATCCTTCCCATTATCGCAGATTGTCTGGATTTCTAACCTCATTTCTCAATTTCCAGCCCGGCCAGAAGGAACCCAAAGGACAACAATGGACTTCTGCACCCTGCGGCCCCCGAACGACCGGTTCTTGAGCGACGACATCGTCGGAGCAGTCGTGGAGCGCCGGAGCTCGGGCCAATACTTCCGCCCCGACAACTGCAGCGCAGTTCGTGCCAATACTGAGTGGCGTCAGTCGAGTCAGCCACGTGCACAGCCCCAGGCTCCAGAGTACAGCCGGGCACGTCGAGTACAGAACTCTAGCAACAATAATTTGACCAGACCAGACGCGATCATCCCCGAGAGAGACGCCATTGCGGTGCTCGGCCTGTTGTCTCTAACGGGCGAGAAGAGGAAGAGGGAGTCGCCCAAGAAGAAGAGTTATCCCAGTACCAAGGCTCGGTATGTGGAGCCCCAAGTCTTCAGTCCCAGTTGCAAGCCTCGGTATGTAGAGCCTCAGTGTGTGGAGTCTGAAGCCTACACTCAGCCTCAACAGCCCGAGACGAGATATCCCAGGGACAAGCCACGATACGTAGAGCCTGAAGCCTATACCCCTCAGCCAGAGAAGAGATATCCCAGTCATGAGCCGCGATATGTAGAGCCTGAAGCCGCCGCTCCGCAGCACGAGACGGACACCGAGTCTCTCACCAGTGATAAGCAGGAGAACTGCCACCGAGAAGAAGAGAACTATCAAATGCAGCAGCACAAGAAGGAGTACGAGCACATGACCAGTCTCGAGAGGGAGACGCGGCAGCTACGGGAAGAAATTATGAGCTTCGAGCAGCAGCGTCGTGCCATCTCGGCCGCCCTCCCGGCCCAGCAGAATGGGTGGGACGTTGCATTGGAATACTTCCAGCAGTTCCGCTTCGGACTCCAGTCTCGAGGACGCTCCAGCGCCATCAAGCCCACCAACGCGCAGATCGACTTGCTGCGCACTGCCATGGTGCCTGATGTGGTCTTCAACTCGGGCCAGGGCGTGGAGGCGATGATGCGGAGCTGGAAGTGCCTGTCAATGTGGTTCCAAGACGTGGAGCTCGAGCTCGAAGGTCTGGACCGAGGCGCGGCTGGCTCGCTGGTCGCTATGACTAGGACGAGCGTCACCATCACGGAGCGGACTCTACGCAACGTGTTCCCGCACCTGTGCAGCTCCAGCAGCAACCGCAGACTGGCGGACCGACTGCTGGGCCAGCGCATCGTCATGCGCGGACTCACGCGCTTCGAGTGGGACGGTCTGTGTGGCCGCTTCACGAGCGTCATGGCCCACTCCGACCTGTTGACGCCGATGCTGCGTCTGCTTGGCAGCGTGCAAGACGCATCGCTAGTGTTCGACCGGTCCATCATCTCGCCCGACTTCCAGTGGCGATCGAGCCGATAAACCTACAGCTATCATGTATAATGTACACTTAACTATTAACTCAGGTTTGAGAGGGTTTTTTGGTTTTCTTCTTCGTAAGATATTGACGAGAGTTTTGGTGGGCACAACGCACTTGACACGGAGTCTGCTCACAGACCTCGTCATAGATGAATCACACGCAGCTGGGGGGTGGACTTGAGCGCTGCGGCAGCTTTCGAGAGGTGCTTCACCAGCCTCGCGTACTTCTTGCGCTTCCCGGACGTGCTCTCGCAGAATACGTGGAGCTTGCTGCCACTCACGTTCGGGTGGCAAGACACGTACTCCTGCATGCGTCGAGCGAGATCGCCCACATCGCAGAGCGATTGGAGAAGAGGCGCCACCGCGTGCGTCGTGATCGCGAAGAAGAGTCGCAACTCGAACTCGCCTAACTCTTGAGGCTTCTCTTGCTTGGGTTTCGGCGTTGCTGGCCCAAACGTGAAGCCGTTTGGGAAGGCTGCACCCATACCGAAACCGTTCCCGGTGGCTGCTGCACTCAAACTGATGCCGCTCCCGCTGGCTGCTGCATTGAAGCCGCAGGGACGAGATTTGGCCAGCGTTGGAACTTCAGCGCTGACAATCAAGCGCGACATATCCCTATAGAGCACGGGGCATTACAGACGTGTTAGCTTACAATGGTACAGAACGAGGAGTAACGTAAAAGCGAACAGAATTACCTCGTCAGCGACACGAGCGAAGAAGAAGCTTGAGGTAAATACACCTCGTCAAGAGACGTGTTCTGAAAGCCCTTGGAATCCAGATACAGCTCCAAATTGCTGGCCAAGATCTTGAGTTCACTTGCTGCGTTCTCGGAAACCATTGTGATCTTGGTTGGTAGCTGCAGAATGCTCGCGTTCTCGGGGTCAAACTCCAGGAAAGACTGTCCAATGCGCCGTAGTAGCTCCTCGTCCTCGATCAATAGCTCATTCAGCTGCTCCCAGAGCACACCAGCAAAGAAGAGGTGCAGGTTTCCGAAGCGATCCAGGCGCTGGGGCGTGCTTTCCTTCCGATCCGTCGAGATTGACGCCTCCAGCGTCTTCTGGATGAGCCGCACGAGGTGAAGCACCACGTTCTTCAGGATCTGGACCAAGTGGTCCGAGAGATATTTGTCGTGGGAGTCCATCATCAGCAGTGACGCCGCCATCAACGACCCTCCAGAACTCGAGCCGATCATGAGTTTTTGCTTGGATTTGGCTTGGAACGGACCCAGTATCAGTTCATGCTCTTCACGCGACTTGAGGAAATCTGCGTGAACAAGCGCCGCAAGACGCAATATTTCCTCGTCAACCCGGCTCATCAAGGCAGGCAGAACCGGTTTGACCAGCTCCAGCATCCTCTTCCTCGCTGCAGTCGGGTACACTCCAAGAAAGTCGTTCACGATATCTTGAGGGTCAGGTCCCATGTTCGCCAGTTTCTTCTCCGCGCGCTTGAGTTCCGACTCAATCTTCGCTTGCGCTTTAGGCACCCACTTCGTACGAACATGCTCCGCCAGCATTTTCTCGATCTTCGCGGTTAACACAGAGCTGGAGGCCAACCCTTTATCAATATAGCCCGGCAGATTCTCCTCCAGCCAGGCGTTCTCCTCCACCTTGGCCTCCTCCAGCGACACCTCCGTCTTGGCTCGAGAGTCTCGGTTCTTCACAGCTACGTACCCCTGCTTCAAGAACACAATGTCGCTCGGCGTGCCGTCCAGTCGGCTCTTCACCTCGGCCAACGGTCCGTCCGGGTTCGTGTCATCCAGCGCGCGGTCCACCATCGTCAGCACGCCAATTGTCTTGTCCATGAGGTTGTACTGCTGCACCAACTGAAAGGCCTGCGAGTTGCGCACGCGCTCGGACGCCGGCACAACGGCCAGCACGAGCGTGTGGGGCTGCTGCAGATACTTCTCCACGATGGCGCGCGTGCGCTGCATCATGTCGTCCGGCTCGTCAATGAGCTTGCCCGCCACGATCCCCGGGAGGTCCAGCAGGTTCAGATTGGGCACGTGGGGCGACGTCACCTCGATCTCCAGCACGTGCTCCACGACGCCGCGGAGCTGCCGGTCCGCGTGCTGCTCGGCCACGATCTGGTCCATCCACTGGCGCATGAGCTGCGCCGCCTGCGCGCGCGTGAAGCCCGCGCTCGAGGCCACGGGCGCGCGTCTGTCCGCGTACAGTAGGCGCATGTGGATCTGCTCCGCGCGCGACGGCGCGCTGCTTGAGTTGCAGTGCGGCATGAGCTCCGGGTCGCCGGCCACTTCAACGTCGCTCTGCGACATGTGACGGAGTTTAAGCAGCACTGGCAGGCGCGTGCACATGACGCTATCGCGAGGGAATAACGGCAACATGGCTACACTTTCCAGCACGCTCGACTTGCCGCTGCTCTCCTGCCCCACGACCACGACCTGAGGCAGCGACAGCTCCACGTCGTCCAGAGTGTTGGTCATGCCCTCCACGGCGCGGTAGAAGTCCCCACGCAGCCCTGGAGGACGGCGGCGGAGAGACCCGAGGCTTCCGTTGCTGCAGCAGCGGCTGCTGCTGCTGGGGCCGGGGTGGACGCTGGGCGAGTGTCTTGGGCTTGAGCGGGGGCTGTGGCTTGGGCGGAGGGATGTGGAGCAGCGCCGCCTCCTGCAGTGACGTCAGTGACGCGCATAGTGACGAGGCTTGCGAGGCTTGGGGCTTCTCCTTGAGCTTCTTCTTCTTCTTCTTCTTGGAAGGATGCCGAGTGTGTGTGAGTTCAACATGGGTTGGGTGTCCGACGGAAAGTGACCTTCTGTATTCATTTTAGTGATCTTTTACTGTCGCTTTTTAAGGGTCATTAAAGTAAAAGGGCACTTTCAGCTGGACAATAGATGAGAAGGATGTACATTACATGAAGAAAAATAGACAAATAGACAACGCCACCCGCTTCTATAATATATTGGTGGGCTCCGCAGACTTGACTAAGGTCGATCGATGCACACGAGACGTCGATCTCAATCGATACCGCCAAGTCCTGTAGTAGCTACCTAACTGACAGTTTGGTGTGCGATGTGGTAGTGTTGTAATCGTACCAAAAGAACCGAATTGTTGGCGAAGGTTTGTCAAAATGCAGACTCGGCAACGATCGAAGTCCACGAACTGGGCAAAAGATCCCGTTAAACGTGAACGTCGATGCAACCGAGCCGTTCGGTAAGCTTCCGTGCGAAGCAAGCGGCATGGGGCATTCAGAGCCTTTGAATTGCTTTATGCAGTACATACGTAATACGCTATGCTGCTGACAGCTTACTCTCAGCGTATCCGTGTGTGGACTGTACACTTGAATCACGCTGACGACCCACCGCCTTCGCACCGCTGCTGTCACCAACACACGGAGCCTCAATCGCGCCCTCGTCTTGAAACGATAACGCGAACACTGTTGCCCTGCCCGCTGTTTGATCTGCTTGAATCAACAGTCTTTGACCGGCTCGGTCCTGGGAAGACTATCCCGCATCAACTGGCGATGTCCTTGCCATCCACTTTTCCGTTATCGGTATGTGAATTACTGAAGTGACTTCGACGCCCACCGCACACTGTTCAACCAGCTATTCTGCTCCAGCGTCGACCAAGCACGAGCTCATGATGGACGGTAGCATGGAGCGGGGCGATGCTGATGCGGCTCTGCTCCAGTCCAGCGCTCTCTTCTCGAAGCTTGCGGTTGGTTTCCTCCAGACTCGCCGTGAACTCGTTCTGCCTCTCCCTGTATCGCGTCTGGTTGATAGATACGATGGCGTTCTCGCTGGTAAACTAACTATTAATAAGAAGCTGCGTCTCGTTTGCCTACACCTGCATGCGGTCGCTTGGGAGGCCCCGCTCGTCCCTGTTTCTCTTCGTGTCTGGTAGTCGCAGCTCCGCTGGAACTTGAACACGTTCATCAGTTCGTTTAACGGAGACAGGCTTCGTATTATTACCGGCAATGGAACCCCAGGCTTGAGTGCTCCACTACGGAGCGGGGGATAGAGGGAGGACAGCGCCTGGAGTGTGACGGTGGAGTGCTTCCGACTTTTCCGTCACGCAGTCCCAGACTCGCCGTTGTCTACGAATTCCTGCCTACAACTCGACTTCATGCGCGCGGCCATGGCTCCCGATGTGGAGGTCAATGAAGGACGCGGCGCGGAGACGATGCTCAAGAGCTGGAGAGACCGTGCGCGCTCGTTTGACGACGTGGACGTGAAGCTCGTGACGTTGCTAGGAGACTCGGTGGTCGCGTCTACCAAGGCGAGCATCACTATCACCGAGCAAACGCTGCGCTACGCGTTTCCGCATCTACCTAGCGATGAAGAAAGAGACGCTGGCGCCAAGAAGGCGTCGATTGCCAACAGGATACTTGATCAACGCATTGTTCTGTACGGGTCCAGTTCGACATGCTGACGCCGACGCTGGCGCTCTTAGGGGGCCTGGATGACGTCGCTCTCCTGTTCGGCAAGTCTCTCATTCTGCCTGACTCAAAGTGGAAGGGGGGCACCAAAGAACTGATGAATGGGGTGCAATGCTGTTTAGTGGAGACGAAGCATCCCTGGAATTAATGGCTTGGGTGGGTTGTCGAGGATGTCATGCCGGTATGAATCCTTCTCAGTGGAAGCTGCCTTAGCACGATTCGTGCGTCGGTGCGGTTGGCTCTGGAGTGTCGTCGGCTGTCGAGGAGTTAGTGGATGGACTCGGTGTTGACGGGGGGCTCGTGCTTGGAGATTCCGTCCCGGGAGTGCCGGTACTTGGTGATACGACTCCGAACCAGACAGCGAGGTAGCAGGAGAACCAGTCGTCGAAGATGCAGCGCTGGAAGAGTTAGTGCTGGAAGCATCAGAACTCAGAGATTCACCAGTCGCCGATCCAGACCCAGCCATTGAAGTCGTCGGGGTCTCCGTTGCCGGTGCTGCGGTCGTAGATGCCGGTGCCGTCGTCATTGGCACTACGGTTGCCGGTGCCGTCGTCGAGGGCGCAGTGGTGGTGGTCGACCCGCTGCACTGGTCCGACACGTTGTCCACAAGGTCTCGGAACAGGTAGATCTTGTTTCCGATCGGCAGCGAGCACTCCGGCAGACCCATCGCCTCCACGTCGGCGAGCAGACTGGCGCACGCGCTCGATGCGCACATGCCGGCGACCTCCTCCGCGTCGGGCTGCACGCCGGACGTGAACGCGTAGCCCGAATCGGAAGCGCACTGGTCAATGTAGGCGTCCGTGAGCAGCGCCGTAATGGTTTTAGTGGCGCACGCCGCGACGGGGTCGCCGTTGTCGCTGTCGGCGTTGCCGGTGCTGCGGTCGTTGATGCCGGTGCCGTCGTCGTTGGCGCTGCAGTTGACGTGCTGCATTGGTCTGAGACATAGTATACCAAGTCGGCAAGAAGCTGAATCTTGCCACCTACCGGAATCCGACAGTCGGTTGTTACAATTGATGCGACGTAAGCAAATAGACTGAAGCAAGACTGGGATGCGCACATGGCAGTAACTTGAGCGTCCGTGGGCGAGTACGGTGAAGTAAAGACATAGCCCGTGTCGGTAATGCACTGCTTTTCGTAGGTGCTAGTCAGCAGATACTTCAGTTCAGCTGAAGTGCATGATGCGATGGCTGTTGTCGGTGCTGGCGTAGCCGTTGTCGGTGCCGGTGTCGGTGCTGCAGTTGTCGGCTCGGGCGTGACGGTCGTTGGCGCGGGTGTCTCCTCGTCCTCGCACTGGTCCAACACGTAGTCGACCAAGTCGGCGAACAAGTAAATCTTGTCGCCAATAGGCAGCGTACAGTCGGTCAGGTTCATGGCCACCACGTCATCGAGGAGACTGTGGCATGCGTCCGACGCGCACATACCCGCCACCTCTGCCGGCACGGGCTTGATACCCGTCGTAAAGACGTATCCGGAGTCCGAAGAGCATTGGTCGATGTACTGATCCGCGAGCAGATTGGAGAGCGTCGAGATGGCGCATGACGCTGCCGACGGCGACTGGGGCAGCGCGGCAGCCACCACGCCGGTGAGAAGGAGCTTCATATCCGGGCAGAAACCCTTTGTAGCTGCCGGGGGCTCCTGCTTGTTGCAGCACCAAGAAAATCGACAAGTGATCGCGCACAAAATGGCAGCGACAAGTAAGGCTGCAGGCAGGTTTTGCTAGTTGGGGGACGAGGGCGAGCCACCGGACAAAACAGTTGAAGCAGGAAGACAAACAGAAGCGAGTAACGTGAGCCTAAACGCGGCCGTCGAGAAGGGCAGCAAGGCCCATCAAACAAGAGAGCAACCCCGCTCAGTTAGAGTGCCTGCGCGTGTACCTCTAATGGTTGACCAATGGTCAACCATTAGAGATGCGTTTTGCACGGGGAGAGCTGACGGCAAAGGCGAGTAGCATTGCTGTCGTTGCAGTTCCCCCTCATGGCGCTAAAAACTCTTACATGTGTATTCGAGCTTGCCGGTCCAGGATCGGAGTTCGTGTCAAGCTTGGTGTCTTTTCGACGCCACGTTATCGTGTGCGCCCATCTCACCACCTGCTTGAAGCTCGCCTTCACAGTGTTCACGAAGTTCGTGACACGAACAGAAGTTGGGGTCGCACCATGCGGGGCTTCAACGACGTCCAAGCAGGAATGAGTGCGACGCCCGACCAGCTTTGTCACGCCTTGCTCACAACTGACTCAGTTGAACTGAGTACGTAGCAGTCTGGGTCGCGCGCGTGACGCCGCAGCGCGTTCTCGCCGCGATCTGGTCCCAGCCTCTAGTAACGCTTCTGTAAATCAAGCAGCGCTACTGCAAACACTCATCTGTCCAATCGCACGCTTACCAGCAAGCGGCAGCTCATTAGTTGGCTACTAGGGCGATCGCCGGTTCACTCACCGCTCCAGTTCTACACATTGTCGTGTAGGAACACGCGCTAAAATATATGTTGCACAATTCCCCACCAACAACACCCACTCAGTATCGATGACTCAATGGGCTTGTTAGGGTTAGAACCTGAAGGCCCAGGAACTTTCCCTTGCACCGGGTTGATGTTTCCTCTGTGCACCGTGTTTCCGCTTAGTCAACTGACGGAAACCCAGCGTCACTAGCCACGAGCACAGGCTAGCACGCTCTCACACGCAAATATACCTCGCAGGCCCTCAGAAAGGAAGGGTCCCAGCCAGTCACGGCTTGATACGAGGGTGCCGGAGCTATACTCCGGCGGGAAGGATAAAGGGAGTGCGCTCTCGCTCCTCCACTACTCGGCGATGACTCGCCCTTCGTATACACGGCCACTTCTCTACTACTCTTGGCCTGACCACGGGTAAACGCACGCTACGATACTAGCAGGCGCGTCCACCGACAGTCATAATCCTACCAACAGGTTTATCCAACTGCTACGGGAACTCACCGATAGCCCGGACGTCTTCCTTGGAGTGGTTGGGAGGAAAAGCTGTTCTGTCATTGTTGCCCAAAGGGCTTATCTGTTCTGTCTTCTCTTTCCTATGGTTCAATACAAATATCTAGTCTAGACGCGTCCGTTTTGGATCTTCCTGGGTAACCACCCGACTCTTCGGAGCTCTCTCGACGGCTCGGGTGGCTGCCCGACGACTCGAAGAGTCGCCTTAGGTTCGTATCCCGGCCAAAGTTCGCGGTAGGTTCGGGTCGAACTTGAAGATCCGGACTTCGAGCGTGGGTGCTGACGAGCCTTCATCACCGATCCGAGCTGGCCAATCAGCGGCCGTCGAACACCGTCGAATGATTGGTGACGTGCCTCGACTTGCCAGTTGAGTTGACGCCGAATGCCGCGGGCTGCCGTTAGCTCTCGCGCAGCATTCTCGATACCACAACTGCCCCCACCGTGTCGCGAGCCGCGGTGCTTGGTGAGCGTCAGGGTGCTCTTGGTGTCTGCGCGCTATCACGGTCGGGTCTTCGCGCGCCGCTAAGGCTGCTCTGGCACGCGCATTCAGAGCGCTCGGCGTCGACCCCGTTGGCATGGTACGTGCTGTGTCTGGTCTCCATTTTGTGTCGCTTGACAGTTCACCCTCACACGTGCACGCTCGTCTTGCTTGTGGAAGGCTCCTGCTGCGTCGAGCTCTGGTGGCCGCAGCTCCGGCCATGCTTCTGCTGCAACTTCGCCAGCTCGGTCGTCGTCCACTGCTGGTGTTGAGTCGACGGCTACCGGTGCCCCGCGTCCTGGCGATGCCGTGCAGGTGTGTATCTTGTCTCTGCATGCGTCCCTCTTCTTTCACGTGTGCTGATGTTGTTCCTGTCGATACGCCTGCGTATAACTGCAGTCTGCTGGTAGCATGCCTCCGCGACCGCTTGGCGAGGCTGGAAGTGGCCACGAGTCTTCGGGAACACCGTCAACCTCTCGTCCTGATCCCCTGGTGCTTCTCAACCTGCTCCCGACAACTCGTGTGGCCGAGGTCAAGTTATGCGTCGCGATGTCCTTGAGCAGATGGTCCGCGATGCTTGCGATGAGTCATCGGAGCGCGTTTTGGCGGTGCTGGGTTCGAAGCTGGACTCTCTTGGTCGTCTCTCGGTAAACCTGCAGCTGGGTCCGAACATTCGTGGTGACCGTCGCATTGAATCTCGTCTGGCATCGGCCCGAAACCTGGACGAAGTGGTCGCTGCTGCGACGCCGAACATGGATGTTGGTGATGGCACGACGCTGGATATGGCCACCATGCGCGCCCGGCTGCACTCTGCTGAGTCAGCGCAGGCTGCTGCAGAGAATCGGTTGCGGGCGCAGACGTACTCGTTGGAGAACCAGCAAGTGTTCTTGGAGCACGCGAATCGCGAGATCGCGCAGCTGAAGAAAGAAGTCACGCGGCTCCGCCAGCTGGAGGCACTCAACACCGCTGAGCTGGAGAAGGCTCAGCTGCGGTGGATGCGTACAAGGAGTGCTCGGAGCGTCAGGAGAACCGCGTCAGAGTTGCCGAGGACTCGTGTGCTCGACTCCAGGCCCAGCTGAAGCGGGGGCAGGAGGTCTTCAAGGCTACCATTGCCGCGACGACAGCCCAAAGCAAGCGTTTGCATGATCTGCTGGCCCGCTCGGACGCCGCTGATGACACCGCGCCAGCTCGCCTCCGCCGCCGTAATGAGGATCTTGAAGAGCAAGTGAAGCGGCTGACGCGCGCCAACAAGACCCTCCGTGCTCACGTGCTGCTGGAGGAGATGGATCCGGACGTTCTGGTTCTCGCAGTTGACGGTCCGTGATCGTCTTGTCGTCACTCGGTTGACTCGTTCACTGACTTGTTTCGATGACTCGTTTTCCGCGCAGGTATCTCGACTGGTGAATTGAACTGGGACTTGCTGGATATCAGTCCGGACACGCTGTTGGTGCTGCAAAAGCAACTCCGCCGAGCCGATCGATCCAAGGCAGATGAAGCCATCGCTGAAGACTTGGCACGGACTGCGTTCGCGCTGACTGACTCCATCGGGGATCTCGAGCGGAAGGGCGCTCCGGCTGGCGCCAACAAGACTACCGGGGACTTCTGCAACTGCTGTCAAGAAGTCTCGCACGTCGCGTCGGTCCTCCTCTTCTCCTCGGTCTTCGACTCGAAAGAGATCTCGCGACGACTCGGGCACCGTCAGTGCTGCGGCGTCTCCGGCTCGGGCGAGTCGTTCAGGGTCCAGGACCCGCAGAACCTCTGTCGAGTCATCGGCTGGGTCATCAGCGCCACCATCTCCCGTTCGGAAGCCGTCTGAGAAACCCAAGAAGTCGTCCAAGAAGAGGAAGGTATCCCGCTGGGCTCGTGATCGCTCTGCGTCAGCGCCTCGGGACCCTCCAGTCATCGCGCGCTTCGTCGGCCCTAGCGTCTCCCCGCCTCGGAGTCCTGCCCCGACAATGTGGTGGCTGCGTCTTCTGCTGCCGTTTCTGCGCCACCTGCTGCTTCTGTCTCCAATTCCGATGGGGATTCGCAAGTTTGTGGCTTGAGTCATCGGGATGATTACCAAGAGCCCGATAAGCAGTCAGGCCCAGTCGAGCAGTCTTCGGGGTGCCTCAATGGTTCGAAGAAGATTCGGACGCTGGACTGACGGAGGGTCTGGTCGACGACTCGGTGGTTAGGACAGCGCTGTTTCTGCTGACGAGGAGGAACCTGACGAATGGGAAGGAGAGCGCGTTGAGGTGGTGGCAGTGATTCCAGCTCCCCAGCCTGAGAACGTGGGGTCTGTGCCTGCTCCACAGGCTCCTGCAAGTCTGTCGTCGTCGGCTTCCGCTGGTCCTGCTTCATCTGCGCAAGCTTCGTCTCTTGGCAGCCTTGGGTCATCAGCACCTGCCTCAACTTCGTCTCCTGCGCCGGCGTCGCCTCCTGCTGACGATGAATCCTCGGCTGTTGTCCGCTCTCCGTTATCCGCGCCGGCTTCACCTCCTGCCAGCACTGAGTCGTCGGCATCTGCTCCAACTTCGTTGTCGGCGCCGGCCTCACCTCCTGCCAGCGTTGAGTCGTCGGCACCCGCCCAGATCGCTTCTACTGCTCCTGTCGAGTCGACGGATCCTCCGGCGGATGTTCTCCCGGCTGTCGGGTCGGCTGGATGCGGGCTCTCGGGGCGTCTCGACGACTCGTGCTAAGGGCAAGAAGCCGGCCAAGCCTCGTCGTAAGCCGACCGGACACAAAGCTGTCGCTTCAACTCCCGGGCCACGCTCACGTTCTGCACGCTCTCGGTCTGCTCCGTCGCCAGTCCAAGATATGCCGCTGGTAGCTCGGTACTCCAAACAAGTGCTGAACTGGGCTGCCCCGTATTTAGCTCCGGAGTTTCGGTTCCCAGGTGCCTCCAAGCGCTGGACCCAGATCCTGAACTTTGAACTTCCAATTCCAGTCCCTAAGACGGCCCGCGTTGCTGCTACGGCTGCGGAGTCAAGGCGTTCAAGGACTTCAAGAATCCTAACCACCCTTGGCAGCAGCTCCGCCGGCGTTTCCCGGAGCACGCGTGCTTGTTTAACACGCATGGATTTGACCCTTCTGTCAAGGTCTCTCAGCGCAGCCCCCGGCGACTCGAGTCAACGGGTATTGGAGTAACTTCCGAGGGTATGGTGATTCTGAGGACATCGACCTTGGGTTCTCGAATTGGGAGCGTTATCACTGGATCCCTGCCCCGCGGTGGAGAATTGCTTCCTGAGTGTTTACCAGGCGTTGGAGAGTACTGATTGGTCCCCTGCAAAGAAGGCCAGAGTTCGTGCTGAGCTGGATGAGGCCAAGGCTGAGTGGTTGTCGTATGCTGGTGAACGGAACCGACGCTGGGATCGGTATCGGGCCAAGATCGTCTACCAGATCTGGCGGTGGTTCGTCAGCAAGGAGCCGAAGTTTGCTGCTCTCCATGTCGAGTCTCTGTTCGAGCCGTCCATGCTGGGGTGTCCTTTCGACAATCTCACATGGCTGCCCAAGACTCTTGACTGGGTCAGCGAGGTTTCAGCGCTGGATGCAGCGGAGCCTTGGCGTAATGGTTGGATGGATGTTCCTGCTCAGCACCCCTACAACACTACGTTCTTCCCCTGCAATCCGCAGTTCCCGCTGTTTGTCCCGGCCAACACTACGCGCGAGGAAGTCGGGCGTCAAATCGTCGTCTGCCCTGAGCTCGAGCCAAGCGAGATTGCTGCCGGCTGGGATGCTGACTTCCGTCAACCCGCCCAAGCGTCCGACGAGTCATCGGGTCCTGTGTCAAGCGAGCCTACAGTGCCAGCGGTCGCTGTTGCCGAGGTTCCCGACAACTCGGACCATCTCCAATTGCTGGCACAGGTTGCAGCATCTGCTGAAGGCGAGGACAACTAGGAACGGCGAGTCGTCGGGTGCAGATATTTGTTTCTTCCAAGCCGCTTGAGTTTTCGCGGTAATAGTCGTAGGTGCGTTCGGCTTGGGGCGGGTTGGTTTTCTTGATCCTTCCTCCAACTCGTCACGTCTAGTTCCAAAATATAAAAATCGTGCAAGTCATCTGCAGTAGTCGTTTTCATCTGCGTGCCTGGGCTGCAATGACCCAGGTGCAGGTCACAATCGTCCGCAGTAGCCAATTTCGTCTACCCTCCTGGGCTGCGTTGCCCCAGGCGTAGTTCATCGTCTTCGAGTCGTCGCGGGCGAGCTCTAATCTTCATCCGCGACTTGCACCATCTGTAGGCGTTGTTCACTTCGCTTGCGCCTCAAGTAGTCATAGAGAAGGCCTCCACAGGAGAGGTGCGTCACCGGCTCCCACGTGGGCTCGTCTTGGTCAGCCCACTTGATCTTGAATTCACGCACCGAGCGCCCTGTTCTTGTCGACATGGGCATCCGATCATCCAAAATCTCCAGAACCTCGCTTTCACCAGCAAGACTGTCAGGCTCCCAGCTGTCTTCGGGGAGTAATTCCTCATCAAAGTCTAGCCTTGAGTCTTCGGTGACGTCAGGTGCCAGTCGAGTCTTCGGGCGGTCCTCGAATTCACTCACCGCCTTCAATCGTGATACATGGACTACCGGGTAAAACCGATAGCCACTTCGGTTCGGCAAATCGAGCTTGTAGGCGTACTCTTCGACCTTTTTCTTGATCCGGAACGGGCCGTGCCATCGATGAGCCAGCTTCTTCGTTAACCCGGGCTTGACGCGCTCCATGTACAACCACACGCGGCTGCCTGGTTCGAAAAGAGACTTCGTCACATTGCTCGCGGGGTCTGAGCCCTGTGGTTTGATTGGTTGGCGGCGTTGTTAGCGACTCGTTCCTGCCAGTCGTCGGGACTGCTGCCTTCTCCTTCCGGCTCAGTGCTTCGTTGTGCTCGCGCGCTCGGCGGGCTTTCTCGGTGGCTTGATACTCCTTGGCCATCTCGATTGCAATCTGGTGTTGTCGATTGACCTCGCGTCGCCAGGTCAGCGCGTCCGACTGTCTGCTAATGCCGCTGCGAAGCGAGGACGACATCGCTTTCAGCGTCGACTGAGCGTCCCATCCGTGGACGAGGAAGAATGGGGTTTCCTTTCGTGTCGTGTCCTGCGAGTTATTGATCGCGAAGACTAAACGCTCCACGATCTCGTCCCAGTCTTGCTGGAGTGGGTCTTCGGCGTACACTCTCACGGACTGAATCACTGTCTTCACTGATCGCTCTTGCTGTCCGTTGGCTTGAGGAAGATAACTCAACGTCGCTCGCGACCTTGACTGCATCATTTCGGCAAAGGCCTGGAACACCTCGCTCATAAAACGAGGGTCCCGGTCGTGTCTAACCAACGAAGGCGCTCCGAATCGTCGGTATATGCATTCTTCGAAAGCTTGGGCCACCTTAAGTGCCGTCGTGTCGGACATGGCCTTGGCGATCACAAATCCAGTGAAAGCACATTGGAACAGGAGGAGGGCCGTGTTGCCTCTCCGAGTCATCGGGAGTGGTATCACGAAGTCCATGGACACAATCTGGAGTGGTCGCTCTGCCAAAACATTGCCAGGAGAATATCCTCGCAACTGTGGCCGGCTTTTGCTGGTGCTGCAGTCCGGGCACGACTTCACGTGCTTCTCGACGTCTGTATAGAGGCCGAACCAGTAGTAATCCCGTTTGACTCGCTGGTAAGTTCGCACTACCCCTTGGTGTCCACCTTCCAGTGAGTCGTGGCAGTTCTGCAAGACTTCTTGGATCATCGTGGTGGGCACCACGAGACGCAGCTTGGTCTCCTCTTGCTCTCCAGACTTGTCTCGACAACTCGAGTTCACGTTGTAGAGTACACCGTCATCGGATAGGACGAACTTGTCCGCAATTTTCCAGGCGTCCCGTGCAGCCCTATACCCAAGCTTCTCGACCTCGCCTCGGAGGACTGTCTTCACGTTTGCCCAGCGGAGTTCTTCGTCCTGAGCAGTTGCTATACGCCGTCGCCTCTCCGCTTGGACTTCAACGGGTCAATGTCTTCTGCGTTAGGCGCTACAGGCGGTGCTTGAGCCGCTTCTGGTGGTCGTCCACCGGTGTGCTCCTTGTCGGTTTCAGTCGTCGGCTCTGGTGGCATTTCGGCCACGCTGTCGCCTGCAAATCGGACTCGCTTCGTCTTCGATCTAGCCTGTGAGCGAGTCATCGCCATGATCCTGAAGGGTTCCTCGTTCGCGAAATCAGCGAACGTCTTGTGCTTGGCGACTTCGTAGCCGTCCACAATTTGAATAATGCCTCCCGGAACATGGTTTTGCACCATCGCTTCTGGCGTCGAGTCGTAGATCACTTCCTGGATGCGATTCAGTTGGCAGAGCTCTGCCTTTCGACTTCCGCTCAGGACCACCTTCGACGTCTTGGACTCAAGTGTTTCGGACGCCAATGAGTCGGCGGCAGCGTTGAATTCTCGGACCACATGTAGATACCTTACTGTCCGCAGTCGCGCCGTGATCTCCTTGTGGCGACTCAGCTGTTTCATCAGCGACTCCTTCCGGCATGCGATCACCCCGAGGGATTGCTGGATCGCGAGCCTCGAGTCCCCAACGATGACCAGTTCTTCGGCGCCATGGTCCAAAGCTGCAAGCACTCCGTTGGTCATGCCCGTGTACTCGGCGAGATTGACAGTCGTCTTCTCGAGGTAAGCGCTCGCTGCAATCACTTGCCATTCACGATACTTGTCGGAGTCGAGTCGCACATATCCTTCAGACTTCGGCAACGACCCGATTGGTACCCACACCACGAAGGTCGTGTGAGCCGGACAGATTGTGAGCCGGTTGTCAAGGTTCGTCAGTCGGATCCGCTGCGGGCGTCCCCTGTGGAATCGCTTAACCGGAGGGATGAGCTTGTCGGTTCGTCGGATCCATGGCACGTGAGTTGTCGGGGACGGCCGCTCCCGCTGCAGCCGAAACTCTCTCCATTCACGGCCGGGTATCTGCAACACATAGACCGGACCTCCGTTGACGTGGACTCCTTCGGGCTCATCCACCATGTTCTGCGTCTTGATTAGCGGGATCATTACTTCGTCCGGGAGCTTGGCTGCTGCATTGAAGAGGTCCAACCGGATCCCTGCCGGGATCATGAAGTCGGTGCCCAACACCACGTCGACCCCGGCATTATGGTCGATAATCCACATCTCAAAAACGTAAACACGTTCCCATCCGAGCGTAATCTTCACCGATGCTCTCCGAGTCGTCGTTGCCTTGCCCTTGGTGATACCCTGGACTTCCATACACCGGCCATGGTCGGGAATGTCCTTGATCCTCAGCCGGTTGGCATACTTCTCGGAGATAACACTGACGTTCGCTCCAGTGTCCAGCAAGATCCGCGTTCGCGAGTCGTTGACCGCTCCGTTCACCAGGGTTCTCATTCGCACTCGTCGGTCGAATTTCTGCGCCGACCACCATCCCATACGTTCTCCGGGAAGGAGGCGTACTTCCACGTCGAGTCGTCGGCGCGAAGTTTCTTGCACTGCACTTGTCACCCAGTCTTCGGGAGTGTCTTCAATCGCTTCTCCTTCACTTTTCTTACTCAATTCACCTCCACCGAGGTTTTCACCTCTCTCCTTTTCAAATTCAGTCGCGTCCACCCATGTACCTCGTTCTTCATCCGGCCATTCGCACTTGCCCACAAAAGCGTAGATGCACTCCGCTTCGACTGCAGGCTCGGCTAACTGTGGCAGCCCGATTGGGACCAACCCAGTTTCAGTTGGCGGGCTGCCTAGTTTAAATGGTCCGTGAAGAGGAGGGTCTGGAGCTCAGGAGTGAGGTCCTTCTTGTCCACCTTGTTGCGGACAAGCTTGGTGAGTTCTTGGAAGACTTCACACCGGCCCGCGTCATGCACTTGTTTGCACAACTTACAACGCCGGTTGCAGAAATGGGCCGAGTGGGAGAGACCGCCGCAGGCAGCGCAGGGACCGTACTGGCGTCGCCGATTGTCGCGGCCATCCCGGCTCTGGTATCGGTTATCCCGGCTGGTCTCCCGGCTACTCTGATCGCGTCGGGGAGGCCGGTTGTCGGACCTTGCGAACGTGCCGTCGGCTGCCGCGCGTCGTTCATTCTCGTTCGCCGCAGCCACGTAGTGGTCGCTGCCGTCCGAGGAGTAACCATCGTGTCCGCCTTCATCCGAGTACCACGAGTCATCGGAGCCTCGCTCGCTGGCAGCGTCGCTGTCGCTATCGCCGTCGAACTGCTGGCGCGGGTTGTCGCGCCCGGTCGAGGTGCTCCTGGCGTCCCGTCCTTGCAGCTCAGCGACTATGTCTTCCACTGATGCGTCAGCCAGGGTCACGCGGGGACGTTCCTAGAGTCGTCGCGACGACGCTCATAATCTCGTTCGCGTCGGTCTCCACGGCTGTGGCCAGTGCGCGGGTCATCGCGACGGTATCCATCTCGGGCGTCGTGGCGGCGCCGGTCATCTCGGCGGCGCGAGTCATCGGGACGCTTGTCATCACGTCGGCGTGACGGATCTCGAACTCTGGATCGCGACCCCGAAGACTCGCGTGAACTCTGTCGTTCTTCGACCTTCAGCATTTCGATGATCATCTCTTCCAGCTCGAGGATGTCCTTGATTCGCAGAGGGGCGAGTCGTCTCTCCAGCTTACGATCACCGCAGGTCTCCAGGAAGCGCTTGACGTGGTCCTTCGCCTTGCGGCCGCCGTTCTCGAACTGGACGCCTGCGTTGCGGGCGTACCCATTGAGTCGATTCAGGTAGTCGCAGACGTGCTCCTTGTCGTCACGCTTGGCTGAGTAGTAGCGGGATTCCGCTGACTGGCTGAACTGGGAGCAGTAATAGCGGATGAAGGCCTCGCTCAGCAATGTCCACGTGCGCTTGGTCTTCTTGGTGAGTTGTCGGTGCCAGTGCACCGCACCGTCTCTCAAGCGGAGCTCGAAAGGCATGCACCATTCGTTGGGCGGCGCGTGGGTACCTTTCATCTCGTACACAAACGCGCGCAGCCACTGCATCGAGTTCTCGCTCTTGTTGCGAGCGCCCGAGAACGTCGGGATCTGCCCCAGGGGTCGGTGCATCGCCACCTCAAGCCTCGGCGTCGGGTTCACGGTCTCTGCGTTGCTCACCTCACGGATCTGTCGCAGATATTCGTCCATTTGTGCACCTCCGTCTCCCGTGAAGTCATCGTCGTCATCCGATGAGTCGTCGGCGTACCGGGACTTGCGGCTTGAGCTTCGTCCGGTGCTTCGTAGACTGTTCCTGGTCACTTTTGAGTCGTCGGCACCACGCGCAACTCGTTCTCTACGAGTCGGCGCGGGTGGAGTGACCATATGGGAGTCTTGGAAGTACGGCGATCGTTCGCCTGATGTACTGAACACTCCTCCAGTCGCTGGCTGAGCCGAGTTACCGCGTTCAGTCTTCTTCGGGGTTCTTGGGAGCGGGACGCGCGCTGGATTAGAGCCGCCCCGTTGGTGCGAGTCGCATTCGGCTGGTCTAGGGTGAAGGGTCACCCCAAAGGCAGTACACAGCTTCTTCTTCCATTGCCAGAGCTCGGCTCCGGCTTCCGCGGGCAGGAAACTCTCCAGCGTCGACGGCGACGGTGCAAGCGTGGCTCGAAGACCCAACGCTTTCAGGAACGTCACCGTATCCTTCGCCACCTGCTCGACAGTGACCGCATTCACCGGTCGCGCCAGCTCGTAGCTCAGATCAGCCCACACAGCTTGGCGGATCATGCGCGGCTCGAAGAGTCGGCCCCATTCGCTCGCTCGCATCGCTTCAAAGCACCGGCCGAGCACCTTGTTGGCCGCCGGGGTATCTCCATTCATCGGCGGCCGGTTGCCTGAGGTTTGCTCGGTCACTTGGGTCGTCAGCACCGGCGATCTTGAGTCGTCGGCGTTGCCTTCGAACTCTTCCATGTCATCATACGCTGGCTCTGGGCCATCCACATCATCCAGTTCGTCCGCGAGGTTGCGCGAGACGGGTGGCGCGTCGTCTTCCAACTCGCTCGCGAGACTTCGCGCCAAAGAGCGCGAGCCCCCGCTGCGCCCCGCGGACATCACTGCATCTTCCGGAGTCTCGGGTGTCACCACCGCTGGCGCTGGCGCCTTCTCCTCCAGGTAATCGTCGTAATCTTCATCCATTCCTTCATCCTTGGCGTCGGATCCAGTCATCGACTCGTCGAAACTGACGTGACGCTCAGCAATCGGGTCGAGCTGCGGCGCGATCAGGGCCGCCGTCGAGTCGTCGCCACGCGTTCCGCCGGACTTCATCGGAGTTGCTGGTACCGCCGATTGAGATCCTTTCACCATCTTCGTCTTTTTCTTCTTCTTCTTCCTCTCAGTTGTTGCTCGTAAAGTCAGTTGACCTGCAGTAGCACGAGACACAGAAGGTCACACCAATCCCGGGTCGCGGCACCAGTTGTCGTGTAGGAACACGCGCTAAAATATATGTTGCACAATTCCCCACCAACAACACCCACTCAGTATCGATGACTCAATGGGCTTGTTAGGGTTAGAACCTGAAGGCCCAGGAACTTTCCCTTGCACCGGGTTGATGTTTCCTCTGTGCACCGTGTTTCCGCTTAGTCAACTGACGGAAACCCAGCGTCACTAGCCACGAGCACAGGCTAGCACGCTCTCACACGCAAATATACCTCGCAGGCCCTCAGAAAGGAAGGGTCCCAGCCAGTCACGGCTTGATACGAGGGTGCCGGAGCTATACTCCGGCGGGAAGGATAAAGGAGTGCGCTCTCGCTCCTCCACTACTCGGCGATGACTCGCCCTTCGTATACACGGCCACTTCTCTACTACTCTTGGCCTGACCACGGGTAAACGCACGCTACGATACTAGCAGGCGCGTCCACCGACAGTCATAATCCTACCAACAGGTTTATCCAACTGCTACGGGAACTCACCGATAGCCCGGACGTCTTCCTTGAGTGGTTGGGAGGAAAGCTGTTCTGTCATTGTTGCCCAAAGGGCTTATCTGTTCTGTCTTCTATTTCCTATGGTTCAATACAAATATCTAGTCTAGACGCGTCCGTTTTGGATCTTCCTGGGTAACCACCCGACTCTTCGGAGCTCTCTCGACGGCTCGGGTGGCTGCCCGACGACTCGAAGAGTCGCCTTAGGTTCGTATCCCGGCCAAAGTTCGCGGTAGGTTCGGGTCGAACTTGAAGCTCCGGACTTCGAGCGTGGGTGCTGACGAGCCTTCATCACCGATCCGAGCTGGCCAATCAGCGGCCGTCGAACACCGTCGAATGATTGGTGACGTGCCTCGACTTGCCAGTTGAGTTGACGCCGAATGCCGCGGGCTGCCGTTAGCTCTCGCGCAGCATTCTCGATACCACAACATACAGTACAATGTACACCCCCGCACTCTGTGTTGGTTTTTTACCGGCCTTTTTATTATACTTTAATTAAGTGGAAACCCATGTAAAAATGTAAAAATCCTATTAAAAACGTGGAATTAGGCTGGATATATCAGGTCACGGCTAAGTACCAAAGTGCTTCACCAAGTGTGCGAGATGCAGCAGCTCTTGGGGGGGGGGGGGTGCAGCAAACTCTTACAAGCAAAACGGCGGCTTGCCACAGGTGCGTATTCCACATTTTCCACAAACCCCGAAGCCTGAGCGCACAATTGCGCTATGCTCCTACTGAGGCGTGGGATGAAGACTTCACCATTTCCAACACCATCTACGGCGCGCTGCCGTCGGCCGTGTCAGTGCCCAGCATATTCCTGCCACTACTGGATGGGTGTCTTATGGACTTGGCGGTCATCGCAGCACCCTCTTCTTCCTGGTCTGGATCTACGCGGGTCAGGCTATCTTCGCGCTGGGAAAGCAGCTCAAGACGTCTGGCGCTGTTCAGGCGTATGCTCTTCGATGTGAACGAGGGCAACGCTGTGGTGGTGGAACACATCTTCATCGCTTCGTGGTTCCGCACCAAGGAGCTGACGTTCGCAATGGCTGTAAGCGTGGCCATCAGGAGCGTGGCCAAGATGTTGGCCAAGGCGACGGTGCCCTCATCGCACTCTGCTACGTGGAGACGCTGTGGTACGGCACGCTCATGTGCAATTCGCGGAAATGCTAGTGTACCACAACATTTTGAGTCTGAAGCACAAGAGCCGCATAATTAGCGAGAAAGCGGTGAATTCGCCGTCGAGACGTGCCAGAAGCACCGTTGGCGCAAGCCATACGCGCACGCCAAGACAATTTTTGCGAGTACGTGCTGAGCTTCTCGCGCGTGCTCGGGGCCACCAGGCTGCTGCACGCTAGCTTCATCAACGTCTTTCACCTGTTCCAGAACAAGTCACAGCTACAGTACCGGTTTCACCCGTACGATAGCTCGCTCGGCAAAGCTGGCGTGGCAAGCAGCGTATCGCACCTGTTCGCGGTGTTCGCGCCGAAATCCAACGAAGCCAGCGAGGCCAAATAGCACTCAAGAAGCTCTCAAACTAGTTCGCGAATGTGCGACCTGGAGCTGCATGCCGGCGCATTAATACGTGAACCAGGAACTACGTGGGGACGCTTCAACCAAATCTTTTCTTACGTAACAACGTAAAATATAAGGCAAAGTGCCAATTTAGTGGCCTCGGCGGACCACCCGCACAAAAGTAGCAATAACTCCGGAAAGAATGGTCGGATTGACACGTACTTGGTGCCATCGTAAAGAGGAGACGCTAGCCGATTTTCGTGATTTTTTGTGGCCTCAGCTAGACACGTAGGCGAGACCTAGCTAACGGGCAACGCGTGGCATCCATTTCGTGGTGGTGCCATTTTAGTGGCCCTGTAACACTTGAGTTCAGTATGTGCGGCTACCAGACAAAACACCCCAGAGTCATGCGAGGGTTAGGCGAATGTGTTCCTTCCCTACGTCATATTTAGTGAAGCTCACGATTTAGTCGATTCTATTAACTCATACAGTGCTCCTACTACACCCACACTTCAAACACGGGAGGCGGTGCAGTCTGCTTTCGCTTGAGGGCTCTCCCGCCTTGCTTGCTTTTGGTGCGCTTATTCAAAGCCTCTTCCTCTAAAAGCTGCCGCGTCAGGATACGGCCGCCGGTCTTCTTTCGCTGCCTCTTTCTCGTTTTGTTTGCGCGCGCAGGCAAGATGAGGATCTCTCGTCTGACTGTCTCGGAGACTTGAACCCACGCGGCATCGCGGTACGAGGCAGGCAAGCCGTTCTGCTCAAAGTTGGCCAACTTCGCGTGCATGTTCACTCGCGACAGAGGATAGATCCCGCAACTGCGGAACCCAGCCGACATGTTGCTGCCCAGTCGGAGCTCGTTCCATGCCAATGCCGCTAATCCCAACGCTGTCTGCTTGTCGATGTTTGCGTCTCCGATGCTGGGGAGCAAGATGTCCACGAGCATCTTGAGGCTGTTCTTGAACGAAGAGAAAACCGCCACATCTAGTGGCTGCAGCAGATGTGTTCCGTTAGGTGGGAGGCACACCAAAATGACCCCAAAACGCTCAGCTTCCTCGACGATCGGCACGGAAATGTGGGACGCGCATCCGTCCATTACGAGTAGAAGGGGCCGTTGAATAGGAGTAGGTACGGCCTCAGCAAAGAACCGCAGCCATCGTGCAAACAGAGTCGCCGTCATGAAAGCTTTCTCGGTAGTAGTCACACCTGCGCCTGGAAGCTGACACGTCTCGAACACGTCATCGTTGACGCTTTCGCCAGGGAAGATGAAGAGAGGGGGAACCATGAAGCCACTAGCGCTGCCGCACGCCACGAAGCTAAGATGGAAGCTTGTTTTAACGTCCTTGTGCCATACGTTTTGCGAGCCCTTGGCAGCAAGCACCTGCCTATGCTCGCGCGTAGTCTCTATCGCAGTCTCGTCGACGTTAAAAATCCGCGATGCCCCCATGTTGTGCTCGATTATCACCTTTGCCAGCGAAGCAAACAGCACAGAACTCTCTTCAACTTCATTGCGCACCTTGGACACGGACTGCGACCACCGGAGTGTGAGGCTTGGGTTACGTTGCAGGAAGCGACGAAGCCACCCCTTTCCCACGGTTAGCCCGCTGATGAGCTGTGCAATCTGCTGCGCCTTATCGAGGACGTCATGGCGGCTAACGGGGTGGCCAGATTTCTGGCGCGCTAGAACCCAGTCGCGAATTGTTGCTTCCGCTTCTTGAGGTAACAGTGGCTTCGGACCGCGACGCTTTGGCTGAATCGTGGTGCCCTTGCGCGCAGCAGCCACGTATTTCTTCAGCGTACTGAACGGGATGTTCGTCTTCTTACTCGTCGCCTTCATCTCGGCGCCGGCGAGGACTTGTAGGACAGCCGCGTCACGATCGGCTTCACTGTAGTTGCCACGCTGCTTGCCCATTCTGCGGCAGGGTGCTGAGGGCGGCGTGGTGGCGGCTGCGTGATGGTGGCTGCGTGGTGGTGGCGGCTTGGCGGGAATTAGAGTGAGACCAGATCGATGGCGGGAAAACGAACGGTTGGCGCGGATATCAAGTCCTTCAGGTTTTCACTCAAAACCATGTGTTTGCTTTTTATCAAATAACAACGAGTATAGGATGGCTACATTTTTCGTATTGGCCAAAAACGATGGAGCTACTAAATTGGCCCAATCTACTAAATTGGCACTTTGCCTTACCCTGTAAAAATGTTTTAAAGGCCGTTTTAAGCCCTTTTTACGTAAAATTGTAAAAATGTAAAAGTAAAAATGCCAACACTGCCGCACTTGAGCCAGGCGGCCATTTACGACTCGTAAATTACGAGAAATGTTGCGACTCGCAGCCGATGTAGCTGCACAGTACTGGTTGCTGTCGGCCAGCCTGACCTGCACCCAAAGATCGCATCCGGTCGCGAACGTGTCATCCCGCGGGAAAGTAGCCCGTCAAAAACCCGGTCCGGCGTTCAGAGTGGTTCAATTTGTGATGACTCGCTCAAGAGTTGCATAACGGCGGAATCCTGGATATTTTCTGGATAAAATCCAAATCTCCCATACAAAGTTGAAGTATACATGTAGTACTCGCGGCAGATTTACAGCAGGCCATGCTGACCTGTTCACGCCTGCTTCAACTCGTTGAAGACCATCCCGCCAAGGTTGGACCGACGGTCTGATCGAGGTCTCGCTTTCTTGCCCGGAAACTTGCTGCGGACGTTGTTTGTGACTCGGTCGCGTCAGTCAAGCCTTGACTGAAGAAGCTGCAGTTGTGCCTGCAGAAGCCACGAGTTCCATGTAAGGGTTGGCCAAACAAACCATTTTGGCTGCCAACGAAAGAGCTCATCTACCATCCGTACAGGCAGCATTCTGGAATCCAAGAATGTACGCGATGTAGCATACCGCTTCAAACTTAAGCTCTACTTTGCCCAAACATACTACTACTGGTAGCAGTTGACATCTGGCCATTGTTAGTGCTGGTGTTTTCAGTGTTTTGGGATAGCAAATTGCCAAAGTGTATTTTCATAGTTACAACAGCAAATACCGCGAGTAAGCCAACTTGCTAGATATACGCGCTGAAGCACTCCTGGAAAATTTCGACGCAAAGTGAAGGTGAACATGGTGATATCTCGCCCGTAGCGAGTCCTCGAGCCGGCGGGCTGAGCTAAGCTCAACTCCTTGCACCCTCGAGTCGCTTAGCACGAAGTAGCAGCAGTCGTGCTGGTAGTCGAGGTCGACGTCGACGTTGAGCTGGTGCTCGCGGTAGTAGCCGTCGTCGCGGAAGGAGCCTCCGTGGCAGTGGTGCTGCTGCTGGCAGACGACGTCGTCGTCGTTGTCGTCGTGGGGGCCGTCGTGGCCGTCGACGCGCTGCTCGTGGTCGATCCCGTGGAGGACGAGGGCAGTGCGCCGGCACGTAGTCCACCAGGTCGGCCAGCAGCAGGATGTTGTCGCCCACGGGGATGACGCACTCGGAGAGACCCATGGCCGTCACGTCCGCGAGCAGGTTCTTGCAGGCCGACGACGCGCACATGAGGTCGATCGTGCTCTGGTCCGGGATGCTGGCGGCCGTGAACACGTAGCCCGAGTCGGTGGCGCACTGGTCGATGTACTGGTCCGTCAGCAGCGCCGAGAGCACCGACGAGGAGCAGTCCGCGTACGAGCCGCTGCTACTGGCGGCGGAGACGGTGGACGCGATGACGGCGAAGGCGACGGCGAAGGACTTCATCTTGTAGTAGAGGAGGTGGTGGTGGAGGTGGCGGATTTGTCGCTGGGAAGGCAAATTGGAAAGTGATCGATGAGCTGCGCGGCCAAAATCGATCCTCCAGCAGGCAGGAAAAGCTCGAGGCCACCTCTTGTCACCGTGAGCGGGTCAATTCGACGTGCGGATCTGATGGAGCGAAGTCGGGAGTGGGAAGAGCTGTAAGGATCGCTAAGAACTGCCAAGTGCGGCGTCCAGATCGCAAGTCCCCGTTGGCGTCTTCAACGTCGTGGCCGCTCCCGACCGATCTTTTGACCCGCTGGACACCGAAATCATCCGCAAGAAATGATTACGTGCCTTTATTCATCATGGTCGAGTGAGGGCACTAACCCACTCACTGCGGTGTTCGAGAGCGTGGTCATGGTGCCATTCCTCAGTGAGGAATCCTCACATACGAAATCCAAGTGGAAACGCAAAATCTGCCGACATTTTTACGGTCAAATTTGAGTAGTTCATTTTGTAGGGTTAACGCGTCGCTCATACACAACGAACCGGGTCTTCCAAATGACTACGACATGCAAGCCTATACAACCTTCATAACTGGGGCGAGGCGAAGACGGGGCTCAAAAAGGCAGCAAAGTACTCGGCTGGCTGCGAGTCGATCCGGCGAGGAGCGCTTAGCAAGAGGTGGCGGCCGCCTTGGTCGGGGCAGCGGTGGCCGGGGTCGACTCGGCCGTCGAAGGGGCCGTCGTGACGGTCGGCGCGTCGGTCGTCGTCGACGTGGGGGCCTCAGTCGCAGCGGGGGCGTCCGTCGTTTCGGTGCTGGGCGCCTCGGTCGACGGGCAGTTAGCCGGCACGTAGTCGATCAGGTCGGCCATCAGGTTGATGTTGTCACCGACCGGCAGCGTGCACTCCGTCAGGTCCATGGCCTGCGCATCAGCGAGCAGGCCTTTGCAGGCGGCGGAGGCGCACATCTTCTCGACCGTCTCCTGGTTGGGCTTGGTGGCGGCCGTAAAGACGTAGCCCGAGTCGGTGGCGCACTGGTCGATGTACTGGTCCGTGAGCAGGGCCGAGAGCACGGCGCTGCCGCAGGTAGCGGCGGAGGCCTGGGACGTGAACGCGGCGAGGGCGGCAATGGCGGCAACGAAGGACTTCATCGTGGAGTTTGGGGTAGGGGGTGGGAGCTTGGGGATTTGTCGCTTGGAAGGCAAATTGAATAGTGAATGGATCGGTCTGGAGCCGACTCGATCGGTCAGGAGCGGCCAAGCGAGCGCGGCCCTCACGCTGTTCGACTGCAACCGAGACCGGCTTAGCAGGGAGGGAGGCAGCATCTCCCTCGCCAAGGGCACCCAGCACAGCCTGGTCAATCTACACTACAGTACAAGTACATGTACAACGAAGGCAAACGCTGGGGGGTGAATCAGCCCTCTCTGCTGATCGTTGACGCAAGAGTTGACGCGCGGACAAAGCTTTTCCGACGAGAACTTGCCGTGCGAGCTGCACAGTGCAATCTCTCGTTGAAGTGGCCGAGGGAGACGGAGGGCATTCAGCGGGAAGTGACCACCGTGGGACCCGTGTCAGCCGTTAAACAGTACGTACCGTATGCGGCACCGGCACGCTGAAAGCTGCTGGATCTCTGCGTGCACTAAGATTTAGTAGCCGCGCCCAGCGCTGTTGACTACAGCAGGCTTTGAAAGGGTTGCCTCTGAACTCGCAACTGGGCAACGAAGGTCGACTTTAGGCTGGATTAGCGAGCGGCCTGTCCGCCCTACTGCTGCGCTCACAAACTACCGGTAGGCATAAGTCATCGATTGAGAATGTGCTAGCCGAGGGACTTCAGCAGGAAGTGGGCTACCCGAACAAAGTTTGGCAGAACTTGACGTGTCATAAAGTTGCCTTTGTGGCGTCAACTTCAACGTGATACAAACGTAGCCCGTCCATTTTTGAGGACCTCGAAAAATCGGATTTTCCGCGGATAGTTTTTCGAACACCGGGAAACTCTTGCCGCTTCCAGGCTGCAGTGGGAGGGGGGGTCATGAGCAAAGGCCCTGCGCTACATATAGTAGCGCATACTGTCAGTTAGCGTTTGCCAAGGGCGAGTGCCAAGTTCTCCAAGTACATCATGTACTGTACATGTAACGTGAAGAGAGGACGTGAAGAGAGGACCTGAAGTGAAGTCACATGTGTGCATCGTGCCGCCGTTGCACTGGGCATAGAGATCTCCCAGCGAAGAGTGGGGCGGAAGGTTGTTTGTACCTGTACGACGGCGAGGTACCGTACATATACGACGCACGCCTGAAAACTCTATGGGAGCAGCGTTGGCCCTGCGGTGTTGAGTCCGCCGGTAAGACCAACCCGAGCTCGCATCAATCGCGGCATGCTTCCGCCGGGTGAGAATGAAATGCCACGGCAATGTCTTCATGGCACAAGTGCAGTCCATTAGTCGGAAAAATGCTCAACAAAAGCCTACAGCCTGCAACTGCGGCTCGCGGCCGATGGGCGGGCGGGCAAGAACTCAGGGTCTCATCGCTCGCTGTCGCAGCAAAAACTAAATGAACTGTACCCACGCTCAGTGTGGGCAGACCTTCATCCTCGCAGAGGACCTGGCAGCCAGCAGACTATTTCGCAAGTGCCAGCGCGATCTCCCTTCGTCCTCGACTCGGACCGCGCTGCGCCCAGACCTCTGGACCAGGGGCTCTACTGTACAGTACATACTGTGGCTCACCTCGCACCAGCCAACTGCGCGCGCGCCGGCAAGCATTTCGCCAAGTGCCGAGGGCTAATCTCGTCGGCGCCGCAGTTTCCGTCGAGGCGGAGCAGGTCGAGGGCGACGGCGCAGTTGCAAACGCGAACGCACCGATCCGGCCGTACGTCCTGCAGCGTTCACTTGAAAACTCTATGAGGGGTGTATCTTGTCCCGTTTGCATCGTTGACATATGGACCCGTCTATGGCCCTGGCGGATACGTCTATGTCGGTGTTGGACCCTTCTATGTCGGTTTTGGATGCGGCTGACAACTGTGCGGCCAGAGCAGTCGCGCCCAGGTCGCGAGGGAACCAGGCTCATGAGATGGAGTCTGCAGGCTGCACCTCACCTGCGGCCGCGCACTTTCGAATTTGCCGTCGTTCTGGACACCCAGCTCGCGCTCGCGCTCAGCTCCGTCCACCCAGCAGCAGCAGCAGCAGCAGCGCCCACTTTTCGGAGCCCGATCACTCGTTCGACTACGGAAAGTATGAAGACCTTCGCCGCGCTCGTGTGCGCCGCCGTGGCCGTGGCCGCAGTCTCCGGCCTGGAAGACCTGCCCGTGTCGGTGTGCCGCGACGCCACCTACAACTCGCCCGCCTCGCGCGGCGCCATGTGCTCGGGCGCCGGCGCGTCCCCGGCCGGCACCGCCTGCCCGCTCAAGGGCGACGTGGCCACCGCCGACTGCCACGACTACCTGCCGTCCTGGAATGGCAGCGTCTGCGTCGCGCCCGAGGACGCCGAGTGCACCATCGTCAACAGCGACACCTGGGGCTGCGTGCTGCCGTCGGTCGGCTGCGGCACTGCCAGCACCCCTTGCCCGGTTACCAGCCTGCCGGATACGCCCTGCCCCGTTACCAGCCTGCCAGACACCCCGTGCCCAGTGACTTCCCTGCCTGACACCCCGTGCCCGGTGACCTCGCTCCCCGACACCCCGTCCCCCGTTACCAGCCTGCCGGACACCCCGTGCCCGGAGACGTCGCGGCCCGACCCCCCGTGCCCGGTTACTTCTCTTCCGGACACTCCTTGCCCCGTGACTTCGCTGCCGGACACGGATGCCCCGACAACGCCGTGCCCGGTTACTTCTCTTCCGGACACGGAGGCGCCGACGACCACGCCTTGCCCCGTGACGTCGCTGCCTGAAACGGAGGCCCCCACGTCGACCCCGTGCCCTGTGACGTCGCTCCCAGAGACCACCGCTCCGACGCCGTGCCCCGTGACGTCGCTCCCAGAGACTACCGCTCCGACGCCGTGCCCCGTGACGTCGTTGCCTGAGACGGATGCGCCCACCTCAACTCCTGCTGCGACGACGCCTTGCCCGGTTACGTCTCTGCCCGAGACGGACACTCCCACCTCGACCCCTGCAGCCACGACGCCGTGCCCTGCGACGTCCCTCCCCGACACGTCCGAGCCGGCCGCTACGCCTGCTGCCACGACGCCGTGCCCGGTGACCTCCCTGCCGGAGACGACGACCCCTGAGGCCACCACTCCGTGCCCCACGTCGGTGACGTCGCTGCCGGAGACTACGACGCCCTCGGCGACCACGCCGTGCCCGATTACGGCCAAGCCGTAGGCTCCGCGGCTCCTTATAAAGGCGTCACGCCTCCTCTCCTCCGCACGTGGTAATATTCAGCGGGGCCTGGCCGGCACTCGCTCCCGTCCCCAGTAATCAGAGTTTGAAATACAGCTTGGATACGCATATTTTGGTGTGCTATTTACCCACAGAGCAGCGCGTTGAGTAGCAACTCTATTGAGGCATGAGCACGAAGAGCTTTCTTGTTAGGCTTCCGAGTTTTTATCCTGTAGCGCTCCTTTCCCTTGGAATCCAGCGCCTCTATATTGGCTTCAAGTGCTACAGTCTCCAAGACTCTTCGGCCTTGCTTGAAGCTTAGCGAATGTATAGTGTGACACGCATCGGATACGGTATCGAAAGTTTCCGACGGAAACATGGTCCAGGTACAGTAAAGTGTACCTTGATCCACGGATATCCCATGATTCGTGGGGCAGGGGGGAGGCACACATGTTCATGGCCCATGAACATGTGCGCCCCCGCGTCTGCCTCCGAGTTCGAGTCGAACAAGCAACGCTTGAAATTCTCCCAGTTTGATGCTACACATGTATTATAATAGTTTCGAGCATGTCCCCCCAGATGCACCCCAGCAGAGAAATACTCTCACCGGGCGCAACAAAACGCCTGGAGCCAGCACTGGACAAACAGAAATCGTCACGCGACTACATACGGCTCTTGCTCGATCACCTCACGAGCAGTGTGTCCGTTATTAACTTCCGCCTAACATTGACGGCAGGTGTACGTAACGCCAGCCCTCGCGGTCTGCTCGAAACTCGCTCAGATGGCGATTGAATCCATTGCTTCTGCTAAATGAAGCGCTAGCCAAGTTTCTTTGGTCGCCCGGGGCGTGGCCTCAAGCTGTCTAAGTATGCACTCGTATTCAATACTATCAGTACATTGTAGCTCCGGAATACATGTACTGTATCAAAGATAGTAGAGTAGTAGGTTACCGGTACTCAAATAAAATGTCATCTTTCTGAGTATTTTCTTGATTCCTGAGTATTCCACCAAAGCTACCCGCCTAGTTCCTCGCATAGCCTGCAGCCTGTATAGAGGAACCAAGGCAAACAGCGTAGATACCCACCCAAGTCCAGACCAGCACAGAGTCGCTGATGACTCAAAACAGAAATAACTCACAGAACAACATCTCGTCGTAAGTCTCGCGGTTATCTAAGTGGCGCCCACATGATAGCGCGCAGTCCAACGCTGTCTCGGTTGAGGCCTCAAGCGCTTGATTTTGACAGTAGCAATGCAGGCGGCGATATGGTGTGAGTCGAAGCGGCTCTGAACCTGTTTTCCCTTCGCCACCTCCAGGGAAACTCCTCATGATCGTAGGCTACCTAGCGTGGTGAGCTCTTTCGACGTTCACATCTCAATTTTCCACGGCAGCAACTCCACCCACCGACCGTCGAAACCCTATTGCGATGAACCTTCGTGCCGTCGTTGCCACCACTGTCGGTTCACTCGCACTCGCGAGTGGGGCGGTGATAGACCACGATACTGTCGTCCCTTTCGCGCAACCGACCCCACTACGACGCTGCAGACGCTTGCGGTCAAGTTCAAGCCCCAGATCCACATCGCCAACGGATGCCACCCGTACCCGGCCGTCGACGAAGACGGTAACACCAGCGGCGGCCTCAAGCCTACTGGCAGCCAGAGTTTGGGCTGCACTGGGCCAAGCCTCGGTAGTCAGATCTACGGTCGTGCCGTCGAGTACGAAGGGGTCTACGCCTTTATGTACTCATGGTACATGCCCAAGGACGATACTTTACCCGGACTCGGTCACCGCCACGACTGGGAGGCGTGCGTTGTCTGGCTCGACTCGCTCGACGATCCGAGCATTGTGGCGCTCTCCGCCTCCTACCACAGCACGTATCTAACGTACTACCCGCCCGACTCGGACTATCTGGATGGCAACAGTGCTAAGATTGAGTACTCAACGAGTTGGGTCATCCTTGACCATTCGCTGTCGGCCACGTCGACTGCGGGCGAGACGCAGGACTTAATCATGTGGGACCAATTGACGGACGCAGCGCGCACTGCACTGGAAGACACGGGCTTCGGCAGTGCCAACGTGCCGTTCAAGGAGGCCAACTTCGCGACAAAGGTTGCAAAGGCGTACTACGCGTAAGCTCACTGCGTGGCGTCGTGAGTTAATGCGTCGTTTTCAACAGAATGGAGGGCTTTGGAGACCGTAAGGGCAGGATCACTATTACTTATACATGTAGGTGAGATGATGCGTCGTTGTACAGCACCGACGCAAGTTGAGTACATTTGCATCTACGTTTGATAAGTGTGTTCTCGTATTAACGTGCGTTTCATACTGTACTGGTATGCATTCGTTGTACGCTGTAAGGCCAATCGACCATCGCGGCACACATGAAAACCACGTACTGAACAAGTAGAGTGCATTCGGAACGATTTGTTTGCCTCGACGCACGCGCTGAGTGGGGACCGGGAGTCAAGAGTACATGTGCAGTACGGTACGGCGTACTTCTACATGTAATGCAATCGCCAACAAGGGGCGACTACATGTACAGTAAGACCTCGAATCCTCTGACTGGGAAAACACATCCCAAAACTCAATCCTTAGTAACCTTTGCACGTGCAGAAAATGTAAATACGGTACAATATGATAAGGTTGTCATCTCCGATGGCAAACGTTTACGGCCCAATTTGATTTTTAGCCTCGTGCGAGATTTGCGTTTTGCTCCTCGAACTGACTTCCAGCTCTCCGCGTACACTCGTCTTGCGCCGCACACTATCGAAATTCCACCCACCAGAGATGAAGACCAGCTTCGCACTCTTCGCAACCCTCCTTGCTGTATTCGCCTCGCAGGCCCATGCCGGAGCGGTTATCAGTCACGACCAAGTGGCCCCCTTCGCGGAGCCTGAGCCCGTCACGATCTCCGAGAAGGCTGCGGTCAAGTTCAAGCCCCAACTGCACATTTCCAACGGATGCCACCCGTACCCCGCCGTGAACGAAGCCGGAGACACCAGTGGCGGCCTCTCGAACACCGGAGCACCCAGTGGCAAGTGCAAAGGCTCGGGTCTTGGCTCGCAGGTGTACGGACGCTCGGGCTGGCACAATAACGTGTGGGCCATCATGTACGCCTGGTACTTCCCCAAGGACATGGCGTCGTCCGACCTAGGCCACCGCCACGACTGGGAGCACGCCGTCATCTGGATCGACAACCCGGACGTGGCAGAACCGAAGATCTTAGCCGTCTCCGCTTCGTCACATGCCGGCTACGAGAAGGTCACGACCATCCCGGCGGGCTCGTTGGTTGGCACGAGCGTGCTACTAAACTACGAAAGTACGTGGCCGATGGATCACGAACTGCGCTTTACGACGAAGGGCGGAGAGACCCAGCCGCTGATCATGTGGAGCCAGTTGACGGATGCGGCTAGGGAGTCCCTGAGTACGACAGACTTCGGTAGTGCGCTGATGCCGATGACGGATTTCTGGTTCTCTAGCAAACTGGACAAGGCGTGGCCGTTTTAGAGGCACTCGAGGTGAGAAGACGATTGTAGGCAATGCGTTACTTAGCTGAAAATGAACGTTACTTAGTGGAGAAATAATGAACCAAATGTTCACCAGTCTAGGCGTAGTACGCCTTTGCAACCTTTGTCGCGAAGTTGGCCTCCTTGAACGGCACGTTGGCACTGCCGAAGTCCGTGTCTTCCAGTGCAGTGCGTGCTGCGTCCGTCAATTGGTCCCACATGATCAAGTCCTGCGTCTCGCCCGCAGTTGACGTGGCCGACAGCGAATGGTCAAGGATGACCCAGCTCGTCGAGTACTCGATCTTGGCGCTGTTGCCGTCGAGGTAGTTCGAGTCGGGAGGGTAGTAGTACAGGTACGTGCTGTGGTAGGAGGCGGAAAGAGCCACGATGCTCGGGTTGTCGAGAGAGTCCAGCCACACGACGCAGTTCTCCCAATCGTGACGGTGACCGAGTCCGGGTAGAGTCTCGTCCTTGGGCATGTACCAGGAGTACATGAAGGCGTAGACCCCTTCGTACTCGACGGCACGACCGTAGATCTGACTGCCATAACCAGACCCCTTGCACCCAGCACTCTGAGAGCCCGTGGGCTTCAGGCCGCCACTGGTGTTGCCGTCCTCATCGACTGCAGGGTACGGATGACATCCGTTGTTGATGTAGATCTGGGGTTTGAACTTGACAGCGACGGTCTGGATAGTGGTGTTCGGCGTCGGCTGCGGGAACGGGACGACAGCGTCATGGGCGATCACAGCGGCGTCGACGCCGACAACAGCGGCGAGTGCAGCAGCGGCAACAGCTCGGAGGTTCATGATGGTGGTGCGAACCGCGGCGACGAAGAAGCGAGAAGACTGCTGGCGACGCGTCAAAAGCGATAATGAGCTCTATGGCGGACGTAGATCTGGCAGATTCTGCTGGCAGAAGACTGCTGCATGGTGCTTGATGCCAAGCATATCGTCCGTGTGGCGGGCGGGTGTTGTGACCGTGAAGTTGCCACAGCTGTTGAAGCTCACCTCCGCCAAAGACCGGGCGTGGGATCATAAAGATGGCACCGTCACAGCGAAAGGTTCTTGCCTCCAACGCGGCTAGCGAAGCCCATTGGAAGAGTACATACAGTATACTTTGAGCATGCACAGCTCTGACGAATAAGTTTGCAATATAAACTCCTTTGTCCCAATGCTGCAGCATCATGGAACGTAACGCGACGCTTAGGACCTGAACACTGCTGGCACCTTGCCCCCTCGTACATGTAGATTCATTCACTGGAGATTTGCTACTGTACTCGCTGCTGACTCGCCGTCGCTGCACCGGAGCTCGTCGTCATGGAAGCGCCAACGACGTGAAGACAACGCTTGTCAAGTTTACCTAGCGTCTGCGTGGACGGAAGGGCTCGGATCGCGCATTACAAACCCCGAAGACCAGACGAGCGAGATTCAAAGTGTATCAACAAGACGTCACATTCGATGCGAGACAGGTTAACTAGGTCAGGCTAGACATAGTAGGCATTACCGAGCTTGGTCTGGAAGTTGGCATCCTTGAACGGCACGTTGGCGTTGCCAAAGTCCGTGTTCTCCAGCGCCATACGCGCCGCGTCCGTGAGCTGGTCCCACATGATGAGAGGTTGCGTCTCGCCCGCAGTTGAAGTGGCCGCAGCGCGTGGTTAATGACCACGTAGCTCGACGAGTAGTCGACCTTGGCGCTGTTGCCACTGGAAGTAGGAGCAGCTCGGCGGGTAGTACTTGTTGTATCCGCTGTGCGCTGAAGCGGACAGCGCCACGATCTTCGGACTGGATGCAGCGATGTCGTCGACCCAGACAACGCACGCTTCCCAGTCGTGGCGGTGGCCCAACGCGATCAAAGTTTCGTCTTTGGGCATGTACCACGAGTACATGAAGGCGTAAACGCCCTGGTACTTGACGGCACGACCGTAGACTTGAGTCCCGTAGCCGGATCCCTTGCACCCGCCGCTCTCGCTGCCTATAGGATTCAACCCGCCGCTCGTGTTGCCGCTCTTGTCCACTGCAGGGTACGGGTGGCAGCCGTTGCTGATGTGGATTTGGGGCTTGTACTTGACGGCCGCTTGTTGGAGAGCGGTCGTTGGCGTCGGCTGGGCGAACGGCACGACCTGGTCGTGGTTGATAACGCTGGCGTTGACGTAGGCGAATGAAGCGAGTGCGGCGACGAGGGTGGAGCGGAGGTTCATGGACAGAGGAGGATCTTGTCTTGTGGTGCGCAGAACGGAGAAAGTTGGAAAATGATAGAGCTGTAGGATCTAGAGCACAAAGCTTGAGGCAGCATAGCATTCATGTAGGTCCTACAGCCACTGGGGCGGCAAAGGCTTGTTGAATCTGTGAGTCAAAGGAGGTAAGCAAGAAAAGGCGAGTGCATCATCTCGTTGAGCCGGTCAGTGTGTAGGCATTTCATGATGCGCGGCGACAAAGAGCAATCAGTCGCGTGCTTACAAAGCGAACAGTGGAAGAGGGATCAATTCACGCACTAGCAAAGCGAAGGTTGCCGATTCGGCCGCGAAAAGAGTGTTGAGAACTTCGAGACTAGGAGTGTATTGCCACCTCTAAGTTAGGTACGTAGCTTTCGCCTTCAAGTACACATGTACGAGCAACTCGGGGGTCAATTCTGACTGTTGCCTCGAGCTTCCCGCACCCAGCAGAATCCACCGTGGATAAGACACCAGTTCAGCCCCGATTTGGTTCAAGTGACAGCTCATCAAGATGGCCACGTTGAAGTGTGGGCCATCTAAAACTTAGCTTTGCTTGCATCTTCACTGGACTCGGCAAATGCATGCACGTCACAGAGTAGTTATTCAAGTTAAAGTTAGCTTTCGACTATCTTACTTGTACCATGCGTTGACTAATTTGGTCTCAAAGTTGGCGTCCTTGAATGGCACGCTGGCGTCGCCAATCTGTGTTCTCGAGTGCCGTCCGCGCAGCATCGGTCAGCTGGTCCCACATGATCAGATCCTGAGTCTCGCCCGAGTCCGACGTCATGCGGAACGCGTGGTTGATCAGCAGCACTCTGTAGCAGTCGATGTTGGCGCTGTTGCCGTCCAGCTAGCTCGAAATGGGTGGGTAGTAGGTGGTGTACCCGCTGTGCACCGACGTGGAGACGGCGAGAATCTCCGGGCTGAACACCCGCGGGGTTGTTTAGCCTGACGATGATGTGCTCCCAGTCATGGCGGTGGCCAAAGCCCGACGCCGGCGAGTCCTTGGGGAAGTACCAGGAGTACATGATGGCCCAGACGCCGTTGGACTAGGCCGAGCGTCCGTAGATCTGGCTGCCGTAGTCGAGCCTTTGCAGCCAGCACTGGACGACCCCGTCAGGTTGAGGCCTTTGCTGGTGTTGCCGTCCGCATCGACGGCGGGGTACGGATGGCAGCCGTTCGTGATGCGGAGCTGGGGCTTGAATTTGACTGCAGCAGTTTGAGATATCGACGTGTGTTGGTCGCGGAAGTGTGCGAGGCGGTGAAGAAAGCCACAGCAGCGACGATAAGAAGTCAGCAAATTACAGAGTGATCCTTAACTTAAAGCTTAAGGGGGTCACCGAGATGCCGCGTGGACATTACTAATTGTAATCAGCGTCTGCGGACGAGCCACTTTCATGAATCTGGCCACTGGGGCGATGTGTAGCGCATCTTGATGACCCGATGCAACCACGGACACTGTCGAGGACCAGACACCTTCCTGGAGATCCTCTACACCGGAGACCACTGTGTTTAGCGCAGTGTATGGCTCTGTTGCCTGTCGGATAAAAGCAGAAGAAGGTTTTGCTTGGGAATGCCAGCTCTTGGAGGATCGGGATCTGTTGGTCGAAAGCAACTTCAACATGTCCACCTTCAGTGAGATTTGCACCACCACCACCACCACCACCACCACCTGAGCAAATGCTTGGATCACTAAAATTCTTTACTTAAGTAAAATTCAAAGACGATGGTCGCTACATGTACTGTACGTCGGAAGTGTCGGACTGCCGACGACGTGATCGATCATGTACATATAGAGGCGAGCCTGCTTCTGTGCCATTGCTCACGCCCTGCAACACTTGCAGACGTCCACCAAGATGCGATGTGGTGATCTCGTTGAATCTCGCCAGTCGAGCGAAGCGTCGAGAGATTAAAAATCCCTCGATGTCTTCGAACACACTCTGCAATTCGCCTCCAAGCGCCCAAGCGTCCGCCTTCTCCACCATGAACCTCCGCGCGTTCTTCGCGGCAGCCGCTGCCTCACTCGCTCTCGCCAAAGCCGACGTGATCTCGCACGACCAGGTCGTCCCGTTCGCTCAGCCCACTGCTGCGACGGCGGAGCAGGCGGCAGGCATCAAGTTTAAGCCGCAGATCCACATCTCCAACGGCTGCCACCCGTACCCGGCCGTCGACAAGGACGGCAACACGAGTGGAGGACTCAAACCCACGGGTTCATCTAGCGCTGGCTGCAAGGGGTCCGGGTACGGCAGCCAGATCTACGGCCGCGTCACGACGTACAACGGCGTCTACGCGCTCATGTACTCGTGGTACTTCCCCAAGGACTCTCCGATATCGGGCCTGGGCCACCGCCACGACTGGGAGCACGTGGTCGTGTGGGTCGACGACATCACACTCGCCAGTCCGTCGATCATTGCTGTGTCCCCGTCGGCTCACAGCGGATACAACATCTACTACCCCCCAGAGTCCGGCACCATTGACGGCTACAGCGCAAAGGTCGACTACTCGTCGAGCTGGCTGGTGGTGAACCACGCTCTCGATAGCACGTCGGACGCCGGTGAGACGCAGGATCTCATCATGTGGGACCAATTGACGGATGCAGCGCGCACGGCACTGGAGAACACGGACTTCGGCGACGCCAATGTGCCGATGAAGGACGCAAACTTCCAGACGAAGCTCGGCAACGCTTACTACGCGTAATTCGTGGCGAGGAGCTATTGTCGTACAAATTCGTTGATAAAGTTAACGCAACTTCCCAAATTTTGGTGTCTGTGCACGAAACTCAGATTCCTGTCTGCACGCTTCGATCTACTAAGAAGTATAAAAGTTGACTGAACGCTATCTGAAGCTGAGCGGGGATTTTAGGAAGCATCGGCAACAACTGTGGAAATACACTTTATTGTTGCAGTTTCGATTGACAGTCTTGACAACTACCGTGCCAGCTCGTTCGTGTTTTGACGTGTTTTGAATGGGAGACGGGTAACATAGCAGTAGTTTCCTCTCATTAAAAAGGCCGTTGTGTGTCTGCTCCGTTCATAATACTAGGGTCAGTTAGGGTCAAGTAAGCAACTTCAGACATATTGGCGTATCCAGAGAGCGAATTTGTACTCGAGACTCGTACAGGTATGCACCCCAACGAGTCATTCTCGTTGACAATGAGGCAAACAAGAGGCGAGTGCCCGCACCACCCCCTGTATCCACCAAAGTTCAGTGCCCGTGTCCCAAGCAGATGGCTCGAGAATGAACACCACCTGCGGCGCAATGCCCCCATACGATGCCCTTCGTGTTGGATTTCCAACGCTGTTTACGGTGTCAGTTCACCTGCCTATTGTTACATTTACCCACATTGTCCAATTGCGAGCTTGTGCCCATGCAAATGTGACTCCGGCTCATAATTCTCGCTGAAGGCAATTTCAATGACGTCGGAGCTGCGGGTCTGCGAGCTCGGCGACATCCGCGTGAAGCTGAATAACAGGAGGTGTATGGCCGGCGATCTCCTCCGAGGGCGAGTCCTCTTTCGAGCGACCAAGTGTGTGAAAAGCTCCGACTTTGTCGTCCGCCTGGAGGGCCGAGAACACATTTCGTGGCTGGAGCAGTCAACCACAGCAAGCAGCCCTCGCGCTACAAGAAGGCACAACAAAGTCGTCCTCCAGGGACAGGTACGCATCATTAGTCGTAGTATAACTCCTTCCGTGTAAACTTACTCAAACATTGTTGCGGTATTTTTGCCAACAGATTTCACTACTGGACGCTTCATCAACGCTCCGACCTGGCGAGTACGAGTTTCCGTTCAGCTTCCAACTCCCCGCATCGCTTCCGAGCTCGTATCAGATGAAAGACCGACAGTTAGTCGACTTGGGCAGCATGGAGTCCTCCATCACGTACAAGGTTCGCGCTACGATACGCATCGATGGCGCAGTCCACCCGTACATCGAAGGCTCTGGCCCATTTATCGTGCATCGACCACCTCCAGACAACCCCATGCAGCCAGTCGAGCGATCTTCATCGGAGATGATCCGAGTGCTCCGAGTCTTCTCGCGCGGCGTTTGTACGCTGTCCGCTTCACTGGACCACGACGAAGTGACTGCCGGCGACACGGTGACGGTGTTTACTAGCGTGAAGAACCAGACGTCCAAGGACATGACGGGGATCTCGGTGCAGCTCGTCGAGGACCTGGCGGTGGACGTCCCCTTCCGCACTCAGAAGCGAGGCTCGACTGTCCTGTGTCGACGAGACTTCCCAGGAGTCCGAGCCAGACGCCAGGCGGATCGAGCTCTGATCCTGGCCTTGGTCACCGAGACGCCGTGGAGCTTCGAGCCCATTAATCCGACCATGACGTGCAGCTTCGTCAAGTGGAAGTACCGACTCGTCGTCGCGTGCAGCTTCCGACTGTGCTCGAGCGTGAGGGTCGAGTTCCCCGTGACGGTGTTGTGTCCGAGGAGAGCTGGTAGAATGTCGATGGCAAGACTCTCGGGACCATTCTCATCCCCGGTAGGCGTCGAGGACGTCCCTCTTGGACCACGGAGCTTGCCTCAACTCTCTCGACTGAGCCAGGGCTTCCTAGAACGGAGCACCTTATCCTATGCGAGAAGTGTGCAAACGTATCATACTTCCCTATTAGGCTACGAATCGGTCAGCGAACCACTCGCTCACTTCGACAAATAAATCAAACCAGCAGCGACGTGACCATTCCGTTGCCGTACGACCGGTCAATCTGCACGACGCCATTCGCTACCAACGAGTACAGCGCGCGGATCACCACGCCATTGCCGTTCGCCTTGCCGTGCTCCTCTAGCACCGCGCTCGCCTCCTGCTTTAGCTCGTTCACGCCCATCTCGCCCTCGTGCTCGTACAGCAAGTGCAGCAGCACCGCCTCCTCGCGCAGCGTGGGCGGGTTCGTGTCGCGCGCCGTCAGGAGCTGCACGTCCACCATGTGCCGCATCTTGCGCTTGCGCCGCGCCAGCTCCAGCCGCAGCGAGTCCACCTGCGCCTGCACCTGCGCGCGCTCCGCCTTGGCGCGCTGCAGCTCGTCCTTGAGCGCCGGCAGGTCCCGCACGTTCTCCTCAAGCTTCTCCTCGAGCTCCTCCGATGCGATGATGTCTCTCTGCAGCGCCTCCTTCTCGTCGCGCAGCTCCCTCAGCACCTGCTGCCGCGCGGCTGCGGCGGCATCAGCCTCCATGTTCTCCGCCTTCTCCTCTTCCTGCTGTTGCTGCAGTTTCTTCCTCTGCTCGGCCAGCGCGGCACTGCGTCTCGCGCGCTTGCGCTGCAGCGAGTCGATGGCGGCCTGGATGTCTCGCTTCTCCTCGGCGCGCAGGGCCAGCGCCTCGCGCAGCTCCGCCTTCTCCGCGCGCGCCTGCTCTGCATCTTCATCCGTTTCTGCGTCCTCTTCAGCATCGACATCCTCTTGCTTCCTTTCATCATCTTCCCTCTCTTCGTCCACTGTGTCCGCCGCTACGTCGCCGGCCTCGTCCGCCGCGCGCTCCTCCTGCAGCGCCTGCAGCTCCACCTCGCGCTCGGCCACGCGCTGCTCGCGCGTCTGCATCTGCTGCTCCCACGCCGTCTCCTCCTGCGCCAGTTGGCTCTCCACCCGGTCCTGCAGCGCCACCTCGTCGCCGGCGTGCCGCAGCTTGTCCTGGCAGAGCTGCACGGCGTCGCTCAGCGCCTCGAAGCGTCTGCGCAGCCGCTCGCAGCGCCCCGCCGCCTCCTTCTGCGCGCGCGCCGCATCCAGCTCGGCCGCCAGCCGTTGCAGCGTCTCCTGCCACATCTCCTGCCGATTCTGCACGTTCGTCTTGGCCGCGTACGCCGAGCTGGACACCACCGAGTACAGCGAGCGCGACGGAGCTGCTGCCGGCTTTAAAGGCTTCGGAGGCTTGGACGCCGCGCGCGACCGCTGCAGCGGCACCGACACGTTCTCCGAGGGCAAGCGGAACGTGCACGAGCCGATGGCGGCGCCCAGCTCGCGCAGGTCGGCCGCGCACAGCTCCAGGCGCCGCGCGTCTTCGTCCAGCCGCCGCCGCTTGCGCTCCGACATCATCTCGTGTTGGCGCCAATAATTGTTATTTGTAATTCTGAATACAAATAATATTTTTAAGAATATTTTTTGGATCAGATGGGTGTGACCCACATCATGCGTCAACCAGTGCAACTTCAACATGCTGTGCAATGTGCCGATCGGAAGCAAGACCGCGACCAGGACGGCAGCACGAGCGGAGGCCTTAAGCCCACGGATTCACCTCGCGCTGGCTGCAAGAGATCCAGATACGGCAGCCAGACTTAGGGCCGCATCTCGACGTACAGCGGCGTCTACTCTATCATGAACTCCGTGGTTCTTCCCCAAGCACTCTCCGATCTCGGGACGGAGCCACCACCATGACTGGGAGCACATGGACCTGGGAGTCAACGACATCTAAGCTCGAACAAGCACTCCCTTCGAAAGCTCAAAATCTGTATTTACTCACTCATATCACTACACCAAGGACTCTACTCCAATTGTAAGTTGTGCCCGCTGCTCATATCCATCGCCACCAGGCGCACAAGTCCTTGGTCAAAGTCGACGCTTAAGCTTAGGCCGCCCAGGCGCGGTAGACGATGCGGCTGCCGAACTTCTCGCCCTTGGGCAGCAGCATCTGGTTGCGCCACTCGGGCGTGTTGATAGCGTTGACGTAGCGGCCCGGCTCGACGGCGAAGCCCGAGCGCGTCCCGCGAGCGGGCTGGCCGGCCACGGCGGGGGCGTCGTTCCAGAAGCCCGTGTAGAACTGGAAGGCGGGCTCCGTGCTGAGCACCTCGAGGTGGATCTTGGTATCCGGGTGCTCGGCCGTGACCAGCAGCTGCAGCGGGAGGCTGCGCGTGTCGAGCGGGATACTCTTGGAGTCGTGGTTCATGAGGAAGCAGTGGTCCACGTTGGGCTCCTTGACGCCGAGCGTGAACTTCTCGTGCGCCTTGATGCCCGGGAAAGTCTCGATGGCGCCCGTGGGGATGTTGCCCTCGTCCGGAACGAGGTACTGGTCCGAGGCAAGCGTCACGTCCGTGCCATCGATGGTCTCGCGGTCCGACAGGTTGAAGTAGCTGTGGTTGGTGATGTTGATGGCCGTCTCCTTGACGTCCTCGGGGCCGACCAGCTGCGCCTCGTACTCGGCCTCCAGCTCCACGAGCTCCTTGCCGTTCTCCGTCGTGCTCGTCGTCTGCGTGTACGTGACCGTGAACTCGACCGTGCCGGGGAATCCCGAGTCTCCGTCGGGGCTCACGAACTTGTACTGCACCGCGTCCTTGCCCTCGTGGTTCTTGACCTCGAAGGGGCCCTCGAAGTCCTTGAGCCCCCACGTGTTGCCGCCGTGCAGCGAGTTGACGCCGTCGTTGGCGATCAGGTCGTACGACTTGCCGTTGAGCTCCACCTTGGCACCCGACACGCGGTTGGCGATGCGGCCGACGGTCTCGCCGAAGTGCGGGCCGCAGTGCTGGATGTAGAGCTCCGGCGTGGGGAAGCCCAGCACGAGGTTGCGTCCGCCCACCGTGAACTCCTGGATCTTGGCGCCCTGGTTCAGGAACTTGACGGCCATCGTTATGGAGAGAGTGGGGTACTTGAGTCTTTGCTGGTCAATAGCAGAATGGGCTCCGCTGTGTTGGGACTTGCGAGTGCATGGCATTATGCAGGCTGTGGTTGAAGAGGGCTGCTTGGGGGACCGCGACTATGCAACTTGAACAGGTCAACTCTTGTGCTCAAAACTCAAAACTTCAACTACCGCCGGACCGTTGCAGCTGCAAGCTCAGGAACATCGTCACGGGTAAACGTGGCCACGCGTTACGCTGCGCCTTCGACTTGAGGCGCAACGCGTTGCACTTGGCCGGAAACGAGACCTCGTCTCCTTCAACCACATCGAGTCTTGTCAGAATTTAGGGGATACTTCTCCATCAATAGGCTTTCTATTTAGGGAGGTCCCCGCTCGAGTACTAAACGCGCATAGGATAAGGTGCTCCGCTCTAGGAAGCTCTGGCTCAGTCGAGATAGTTGAGGCAAACTCCGTGGTCCAAGAGGGACGTCCTCGACGCCTACCGGGGATGAGAATGGTCCCGAGAGTCTTGCCATCGACATTCTACCAGCTCTCCTCGGACACAACACCGTCACGGGGAACTCGACCCTCACGCTCGAGCACAGTCGGAAGCTGCACGCGACGACGAGTCGGTACTTCCACTTGACGAAGCTGCACGTCATGGTCGGATTAATGGGCTCGAAGCTCCACGGCGTCTCGGTGACCAAGGCCAGGATCAGAGCTCGATCCGCCTGGCGTCTGGCTCGGACTCCTGGGAAGTCTCGTCGACACAGGACAGTCGAGCCTCGCTTCTGAGTGCGGAAGGGGACGTCCACCGCCAGGTCCTCGACGAGCTGCACCGAGATCCCCGTCATGTCCTTGGACGTCTGGTTCTTCACGCTAGTAAACACCGTCACCGTGTCGCCGGCAGTCACTTCGTCGTGGTCCAGTGAAGCGGACAGCGTACAAACGCCGCGCGAGAAGACTCGGAGCACTCGGATCATCTCCGATGAAGATCGCTCGACTGGCTGCATGGGGTTGTCTGGAGGTGGTCGATGCACGATAAATGGGCCAGAGCCTTCGATGTACGGGTGGACTGCGCCATCGATGCGTATCGTAGCGCGAACCTTGTACGTGATGGAGGACTCCATGCTGCCCAAGTCGACTAACTGTCGGTCTTTCATCTGATACGAGCTCGGAAGCGATGCGGGGAGTTGGAAGCTGAACGGAAACTCGTACTCGCCAGGTCGGAACGTTGATGAAGCGTCCAGTAGTGAAATCTGTTGGCAAAAGACCGCAACGATGTTTGAGTAAGTTCACACGGAAGGAGTTATACTACGACTAATGATGCGTACCTGTCCCTGGAGGACGACTTTGTTGTGCCTTCTTCTAGCGCGAGGGCTGCTTGCTGTGGTTGACTGCTCCAGCCACGAAATGTGTTCTCGGCCCTCCAGGCGGACGACAAAGTCGGAGCTCTTCACACACTTGGTCGCTCGAAAGAGGACTCGCCCTCGGAGGAGATCGCCGGCCATACACCTCCTGTTATTCAGCTTCACGCGGATGTCGCCGAGCTCGCAGACCCGCAGCTCCGACGTCATCGAAATTGCCTTCAGCGAGAATTATGAGCCGGAGTCACATTTGCATGGGCACAAGCTCGCCATTGGACAATGTGGGTAAATGTAACAATAGGCAGGTGAACTGACACCGTAAACAGCGTTGGAAATCCAACACGAAGGGCATCGTATGGGGGCATTGCGCCGCAGGTGGTGTTCATTCTCGAGGGACACGGGCACTGAACTTTGGTGGATAAAGGTAAGTTGAGCAGTGTGGACACGCGCCTCTTGGTTGCCTCATTGTCAACGAGAATGAGTCGTTGAGGAGGTACATACACACATTGCGTACATGTCATGAAGAAGTCTCGGGTGATAGAGTGCAGTGCCCGTATCTATAATATTTACTAAAATAGCAGGACAGTTCTTAACGCCGTACAAAATTCTAAAGCTAACTTATCGGCATCGTAGTACCGCGGTGTGAGCGTGAGAGAGCAACAGGTGCTTTGCAGGACTACAAAAATTTAATCTCTCTACACTGTATTACATGTAGCAAAACCTTTTAGTACACTGTTACTGCATCCCCATCAAAAGAAGTGATCTCGATATATCGACGACAAAGGCGCTGCTGCATAGGTGTACGTACACCTTAGGAGAGAGCGGCTGGCAGGGGATTGTAACGCAATGGGTGAACATGGCAATGGTGAGACAAGACCCTTGTGTGTAGTGCACGTAGCGAAAATTTGCTGTTGTGGCTACAGATTCGTATTTGTTGTCACGGCGGAGGGACTTCGGCCAACCCATGTGGCACGCGTGGTTGTTGACGATGACAATGCCACGCTTGATGTATTACAGTGTTGCCCTCCTCAGTTTTATTGCTGCTGTGCGCTTCGTTTGGACCCGAGCAGCCGTGAAGACTGCGAGGAGATGGCCGCGGCTATCCTATCATTTTTGTCGAGCAAAAGCGCATGCCCACGTGCACCTACGGCTTTGGCAAATGTGATGCAGTACAGTTCTTATTGATGCGGTTACCAAGAAAACGAAAAGCGGAATGCGGGCCTCAACTCTCTCGTTCATGAAAGGGTTCATGGGCCATGAATCGTGGCCTCCGTGGCCGGGCTGTCCATGTCCCTATCGTTTTACCAATAAATAGTCGAACCACATTACCTACCGGTCGCGTTTCAGAGCACACGCGGTCTAGCCCGCCCCAGCAAGTTGAAAACGAGCTATATCTCAGGATAGGGAGTGTCAGCTCGCAGAGATTCATAGTCGCATATAATAAACCAAGACGTAAAACCGCACAAAAGTGCATGGGCAAGAAAGCTCCAATGAGCTGCTCGCTTGATCCTCAGAGTCACTGCACAAGTATTGGTAATATTAGTCTATCCCATCTCATCGATGAATCAGTTTAAACGACGTCTGTGAGTAACCAAAGAAGAAACGTGTAAAGTGTTTGGCAAGTGAAATTTCAGTGAGATGGGGGAGGTTTTGCCGATCTGCATGGCGCGCCTCGTGGCTTCTCTGTCAACTACAAAAATATCCTAATGATGCTTCGCGTTGTCCCTCCTGCTGTTGCTCGCTGCATCGGTCTCCAAGTTGCTGTACTCTATACATCTTGCTGTCCGACGGTGGCGAGCTCGAAAAGCTCACTTTCCAATTCGCCAAGTCGACCGCACTCCTTCACACTTCCAACACCAAGCCTCTGCGATGAAGCTAGCCACTTTCCTCGTCGCAACTATCGCCGCTCTGGCCGCCGTTCAAGCCCAAGAACAGCAACAACAACAGCAGCAGTGGCAGCCCACCACCATCGGCCACGACCAAGTGAGACCTTTCGCCCAGCCCGAGCCTGTCACGATCTCCGAGAGGGCCGCCATGAAGTTCAAGCCCCAACTGCACGTCACGAACGGATGCCACCCGTACCCCGCTGTGAACGACGCCGGCGAGACCAGCGGCGGTCTGAAGACTTCAGGAGCCCCCAGCGCTGGCTGTAAGGGATCTGGCTGGGGTTCTCAGGTCTACGGCCGCTCCACCTGGCACAGAGACGTCTGGGCGATCATGTACTCGTGGTACTTCCCCAAGGACTCGCCTATGACTGGCATGGGCCACCGCCACGACTGGGAGCACGTCATTGTGTGGATCAACAACCCCGACGTCCCGAATCCGACCATTCTGGCGGTCACGCCGTCGGCACACAGCGGCTACTCGAAATACGCCCCACCGAACGCCGACACGCTGGACGGCACGAGCATCAAAGTCAACTACGAGAGCCACTACCCGATGAACCACGCGACGGACGTGACGACGGAGGGCGGCGACTTCCAAGATTTGATCATGTGGGAACAGATGAGTGACTTGGCGCGCAGGGCCCTGAACGAAGTAAGCTTCGGCGACGCGAACGTGCCGATGAACGACGGAAATTTCGTTAGCAAGCTCGACAGGGCGTGGCCATTCTAACTGTCACTTGCCGTTTGTATGCGTCGTTTTTTGTAAGAGTTTTTTTTAGTGAAACCAGATGAATTTTGAGGATTTATGTTTCTGTTCTAGTTCAACATTTCGAGCTTTCTACAAACTTGAATTGTTGTAACTTTTGAGCTAAAATTGCTACTTCCACGGGTACGCCTTGCCCAGCTTCGAAATGAAGTTGCCGTCCTTCATGGGGACGTTCGCGCTGCCAAAGTCTGTCGTGTTGAGTGCGTACCGTGCTGCGTCCGTCATATCCTCCCACATGATGAGGTTCTGGGTCTCTCCTGCGGTCGTCGTGCCTTCCAGGTGGTGGTTGATGACGACTTTGCTCGACGTGTACTCGACTTTGACGCTGGTGCCGTCCACCATGTTGGCGGGCGGGGGCGCGTACGTCGAGTAGCCGCTGTGCGCCGACGGAGTCATGGCCAAGATGGTGGCGTTGCTCGACGCTGGGCTGTCGATCCACACGATGACGTGCTCCCAGTCGTGGCGGTGGCCCATGCCAGTCACGGGGTTGTCCTTGGGGAAGTACCACGAGTACATGATGGCGTACTTGTTGTTATATAGCGTTGACCTGCCATACACTTGCGATCCGTAGCCAGACCCCTTGCACCCAGCATTGGCAGACCCGCTAGGCTTGAGTCCGCCACTCATGTCTCCCGCAGCATTTACGGCAGGATAGCAGCTTTGGCAAGACACTTCAACTACTTCACTTTACTGGTGCCAGAAAAGTAATTTATCCATTCAAGCAGCCCATACAACACTAATAAAAATGCAGAAGGAAAAGAAACCTGTAATAATATCTAACACATTCGTAATTTAAGTAATTTAAAAATATCTTTTGTACATAAAGTTAAGCTCGCTAGATAAACTAAAACGCAAAATTCTGGAGAAATCCATACCTTCTCGGCCTTTTGGCTAAGATCAAGTGTAGTATCTGTTCTAATCAGTGTGAAAACTGGTTTCCCGACTTTTAGTTGGGTCTTTTTCACATTCATTTTTGGAACTTCCGAGAATGCTAGCTTGCTAGTTTTTCTTGGAGCGGTCTCCGGGGGCTTTCACCACCTCCCCCGCGAGGCCAACCACTACACTTATCTTCACTACTTCAATTTGTTCTTATTTTACATCACCATTTACTAATGCTATAATGCCATTATATATTGTCACATTTTGACTTATTGCTATATTTCAGAATGTTATCGTTATAAATCATAATTATATCGCTATATTTCTTAATGTTATTGCTATATTTTGACCTGGCCACTCCCGTTATTTTGACGTTTCACGTATCACACGTCATTACAAAATAATCGGCTCTGCTTAGGGTTGTGGAGACTTATCTACACAAATACCTTCTCGGCCTTTTGGCTAAGATCAAGTGTAGTATCTGTTCTAATCAGTGTGAAAACTGGTTTCCCTGCCGTTGGTGGGGTCTTTTTCACATTCATTTTTGGAACTACTGCTTTAGGTTAGCTTGCTAGCCAATTGCGGTACGGTCTCCGGGGGCGTGCACCTTTCCCCCGTGAGGCCAACTACCTTGACCTTTTCTACCTTCCTTACCTTCGCCTTCTGGCCCTTCACCTGCGCATCGGCGTATGCGCTTCTGGTGGCCGGATTGGCAGCCCGGGAGCGCTCGCCGTCCGCCGACAGCGAGTGCTCCACGGCCAGCCACTCCAGCCTCGCCAGTGACGCGTCTTTTTATAGCGCGGCCAGTGACGGGGCTGGAGCGGCTGAGCTGGCGGACGTCCGGGCGGGGGCGGATCCGCTAGGGCTTCGGTTACGCATTGGGATCCGCCCGCCCCGTTTTAGGCTCGGCCGAGCCGGAAATGGACGCCGGCGACCCTCCACGCGCGGCGCCGCTGCTCGGCGCCGGCGAGGAGTTGGGCGGCGCAACTTCGGGCACGGGTCCAGGACCCGCCGCGCCCCTTGCGCCCATTGCGGGACCGCGGGCCGGGCCCTCTGGCGGCCAAGCCGAGGCCCGGTCCGCCACTTCAACCTCGCGTCGCTTCGCGGCGACGGCGAGCGGACGCGGGCCCGCGGACCGTCCGCCGGGCGGGACCGGGCCCCGTTCACCTGCTCCCACTATGCCCGGATCCCCGGCCTCTCGTGCGCCGCGCGTGTACACGGCCGGAGAACACCGCGGCCAGGATGCGGCGCTTCGGCGAGGCGCGCGCGGGCGGCGGCTCCTGCGCAGCCCCCACGCCCCCACGGACCCCCAAGCGCGCCGGTTGGCTGCCCAAGACCCTCCCTGCTCGTCCGGCGCGCGGCGCCGCCCAAGACCCCAGTGATGTGGCAGGACCCGGCAGGGCGGCCGGCAGGCTGCCCGATCCGGTAGCGCCCGGGGCGGCGCTCGCTGCGGCTACGGCGCGGGCCCTGGCGGCCTGCCAGCGGCCCGCCGAGCTGGACGACGTCGACAGCGAGGACGACGACGGCGAGGACGGCCACGACGCCGCCGCCAGCAGCCCCAAGACCCCGAGACTGTGGCTGGCCGACCCGGCAGGGCGGCCGGCAGGCTGCCCGTTGGCAGAGCGCCCGCAGCCGCTACGGCGCGCGCTCCCACGGGCAGCCAGCAGCACTTCGACGCGCCTCGCGCCCACGCGGGCGCAGGCGCTGCCGCCGCCAAGGCTGGCGGCCCCAGGACCCCCGAACGATGATCGCGCGCCCGGCAGGGTGGCCGGCAGGCTGCCCGCCGGTGCAGCGCTCGTGACCGCTGCCGCTCGCGCGCGCGGTCCCCACGGACCCCGGACCCCGACGACCTCCGCCGCGCCCAGAGCGGCGATGGCGACGACGCTGGCGGCGCTGCCGCCCCCAGACCCTCGCACATGTTGATCGCCCACCCGGTAGGGCGGCCGGCAGGCTGCCCGCCGGTGGAGCGTTTCCGGCGGCCGCGGCACGTGCTGCTGCGGCCTGCCACGTGCACACCGCGCACCAGCACGACGACGGCGACGACGCGGACGACCACGACGACCGCGCTGCCGCCGCCAGGACCCGCCACGCCCCCGCGAGTGTGTTGCCCCGACCCGGCAGGGCGGGCGGCATGATCGCCGAGGGTGGAGCCCGGCACCTCCGCCACCAAGCCCAGCTGCGGCTGCCGCTGCCGCCGAGGTAGCAGCAGTCGCAGCTGCCCATGCAGCGCCTCCTGCTGACCGCGCCGCCATGGAGCACCGCGCGCGCGCCGAGCCGACTCGCCACCGCTACTACCAGGCACGCGCGTGCGCGGAGCCCATGACGGGCGACGCGTTCAGCAGCGACGGCGGCAGCAGCAGATACAGACGCACCACCGGCGCCGAGGAGACCAAGACGGAGGACAGCGACGCGTCCGCCGCGCAGGCAGCGGCCGCCCAAGCTACACCAGAGCACTGGGCCGAGGCCAGCGGGCGGGACGACGCCGTGCAGGCGACGTACGCGCATGACGCCGACGCCTTCGCGTGCAGCTTGTGCGCCTACGTCGCCGGCGACATGACTACGCTCGTCGGCCACCGCAGAGCGGCGCACCGCGGCACCCGCTTCAAGGACATTTACTCCAGCGGGTGCCGGTGCCCCATGATCTTCTACTCGCGGGTAGTGGCCGCGAGCCACGCTTCAGCCTGCGCCAACCGGCCGACGACAACAGCGACAGCAGGCGCGGCGCCCATGGCCGTGGACCAGGACCGACGCCGCCCCAGCGCCAGCACCTCCCGCAGCCGCGGCCACCGCGGGTACGCCACTCCGGTGGCAAGCGACGGCGGCTGAACGACGGCGATGAAGGCGACGCTGCAGAGCTGAAGCTGGCCGAGCATCCGCTGCTCGAGCACGAGGACGGAGCCGAGGACCAAACCCCGGCGCACACGCCATCCGCGGCGAGCGCCCACCACGCTCCCGTCCTCGCCGTGTACGTGCACAACGCGGAGTGCTTCATGTGCACGCTGTGCACGTTCACGGCTGCCAGCTTCAGCTCCCTCCAGCGGCACCGGACCACTCGGCACCGGCGCGCAGTCTTCCAGGACAAGTTCCTGGCGGGCTGCGCGTGCGGCACGCCCTTCGCGTCGCGGCCGGCGGCAGCTAAACATGCTCGCGCGTGTGCCGGCCCACGCACCACTTCGGCAACGGCTTCGACGGCGGGCAGAGCATCAAGCGACACCGCCGCTGGAGCCGGCGCCACCGTCAACCAGGCGGCCACCGCCGAACCCGACTTGCCCCGACCGGAACCCTCGGAGCTCGCCGCGTCCCCGCAGGCGAGCTCCAGCGACGTTGCAGTGCAGGACGCAAGCTCGACGGCGGCCCCAGTGCTCCGTGCCTCCTCCCGCTGGGGCTACCGCTGCCGAGGATGCTCGTCGCCTCCCGAGTTGCAGGGCGGCTGGGAGCGTCTCCGCCGCCCCGCTGGGGCCGCGTCTTCCCCGCGACACCATCGCAGGGCGCATCGCGTCCAGACTCGGCGAACTCCCGGCGCCACGATGGGGATCGCCACTGCCTCGCAGGGTGGTGGCCTCCCGAATTGCGCATCGGCTCCTCCCGCTGCCACCGACGGACGGCGCCACCACGGACACCTATGAGTCCCTGCTCGACCGGTGGATCACGCCTCCGGTCGAACACGCCGCCTCCGCTGAAGCTGCTGCCAGGACCGACGGACCAGACGACGACGAAGCCATGCCGGGGACACTGGCAGCAGCTGATGTGACGGCGGACGACGCGGCCGGGGAGGAGCGCGACGCCGCGGACTCTCCGCAAGTTCCGGTGCACGCCGGTGAATGGCTGCTCCAGTTCGATGGAGCGTGCCGCCGCGCTCCAAACCCCGGAGGCGCAGGCGCCATTCTGTTCGACCCGAGCGGCGCGGCGGCGTGGTCCTGCTCGCACTACATGCCGGGCGCCACGGAGACGAACAACACTGCCGAGTACACGGCACTCCTCCTCGGCGCCCGGGCAGCAGCGGACCACGGCGCCTCGCGGCTCCGCGTGCAGGGTGACAGCTTGCTGGTGATCCGGCAGGTCAAGGGCATCTACGGTGCCAAGAGCACGCGGCTTCGGGCCCTCCGCAATGCAGTCCGAGCGGAGCTCGCGCGGGTGGGGCGCTACTCGCTCCACCACATCGACCGCCAGGACAACGGCCACGCGGATCGCCTCGCGACCCGGGCGCTCGACCAGACGAACACGCTGATCGAGTGCGCCGCCCACCCGGGACGCAACGCGTGCCCCACGTCGACGGCGTCTTCTCCAGCGACGGCAGCCGCCCCACCAGCGACACCCCCGCCTGCGGACTTCGACATGGAAGACGCCGACGATGAGGAGCGCCGCGCTGACATCGATGATGGCGAGGTGTACGCCCCGTGCGCCTGGAGCCCGGCGTGGTTCCTGCGCGCCGACCGCGCCTGCGCCTCCGCACCCTGAACGACGAAGAGTTTGAGGAGGCCGGCGCGGTGGTGGAGCGCCTGAGCGCAGCGCTCTCGGCCAAGCTGGAGAACGCCGAAGACTGGGAGACCGCGGAGGGCTACATCACGGCCCTGCCGCACCTGCTGTACGACAGGCTACAGCCGTACACGCAGGCGCGAGCTGGAGGCCACCGCCACCGCCCAGCCTCGACTGCCAGAGGCCGAGCTCCGGGCACCCCTGCGGTGGCAACGGAGGATGACGAGCGCCAGCGACTGGACGGTGCCGACGAGCAGCGGCGCCCAGCGGCCCCGGGCGAACAGCCGCAACAGGACCAACAACAGCATGAAGACCCAGTTTCAAGCCGGCCTGCTCGACGCCGACGTCGCCGCCGGGGACGCCGTGGAGGCCGACGCCAACGTCGCCACCCCGTGCACCCGGACAACGCGCTACCCGCCAGCGACAGGAGAGACCGAGACAGCCCGCATTGCCCCGCGAACCGCGGCACCACCTCGAGCACCGCGTGCTTGAAGCGGTGGGCGAGCTCCAGGCGCTCGAGCGCACCGACCCCACGACCGACCAGCAATAGCCAAGGCGCGGCGCCGCGTTGGGCGCATCCGCTCTGCCATCGCGCAGCACCAGCTACGCCGACAGTTCGATACGGCAGAGAAGGAGTGCGTCGACGGCATCCTGGCGAAAGCTCGAGCGGAGCGCGAGGCACGAGCGTCGGCGAGGACGGAGGCGACAGCGGCCGCAGACCGAGTGACAGCAGCAACGGACCCGGCGAGCGACCCCAAGGATGACGGCAAGTGCCCCATTCCGGGCGCCGCACTGTGGCAGCACTTCACGGCGGTGAACACGCCGGCGAAGGACTTCGACCCGGACGCCCCGGAGGGCGAGCCCTTCCGCGCCGCCATGGCTAGTCTGCCCGCCGCCTCGAGATTCCGGGAGCTACTCACGGAGGCGCCTACGGCGGACGACATTGAGACCCAGCTGCAACATGTGCGTGGCGCCTCCAGCCCCGGCCTCGACGGCATCGGGTACGACGTCTACAAGAAGTTCGCGACTCAGCTGCTGCCGGTGCTCACAGCAGCGTTCAAGTGGTGCTGGGAGGCGAAGCAGGTGCCCCAGAGCTGGAAGCTCGGGGTCGTGCGCCTCCTGCACAAGAAGGGCTCGCGCGAAGACCCGGCGAACTGGAGGCCCATCTGCCTCCAGCAAGCCATCTACAAGCTCTACACAGGGTCCTCGCGCGGCGGCTGGTGCGGTGGCTGGACGTCAACGAAAGGCACGCGCCAGGACAGAAGGGCTTCCGGTCGGTGAACGGCTGCGGGGAGCACAACTTCCTCGCGGCCACGCTCATCGACCATGCCCGCCGCCGCCACAAGCCGTTGTATGAAGTCTGGTACGACTTCTGCAACGCGTTTGGGAGCGTGCCCTTCGCGCTGCTGTGGGACGCGCTACGGCGGCTTGGCGTGCCCGAGCACTACGTCGACGTGTGCCGCGGGCTATACGACAGCGCCGCCTTCGTCGTGGGCAACGCCGCTGACGGCACTACGGACCCGGTTCGGCAGCGCGTGGGGTGTTCCAGGGCTGCCCGCTGAGCCCGCACCTGTTCTCGGCAGCGATCAGCCCGCTCCTCCACGCGCTGCAGAAGCTCCCCACCTCCGGCGTGCAGCTCAGCGACGAAGACCGCCCCGGCGTCTCGGCCTACGCCGACGACCTCAAGATTTTCAGCGGCACCAAGGCGGGTGTCGTCGGGCAGCACGAGCTGGTCGCCGCGTTCCTCGACTGGACCGGCATGAAGGCGAACCCCGCCAAGTGCCGGTCCATGGGCGTGCGCCGCAACAGCAATGGTGCCGTCGAGGCGGACCATCTCGACCTCGCCCTGGACGACGTGCCGGTCCCCACGATGACGCACCACGAGTCGTACGCGTATCTGGGGATCGGCGACGGCTTCGACCACGTGCGCCGCCGCATCGAGCTCGGCCCCAAGATCAAGCAGCTCAAGCAAGATGCGACGGCGCTCGTGGAGTCTGGACTGGCGCCGTGGCAGGTGCTGAAAGCCGTGAAGGTGTACCTCTACCCTCGGGTGGAGTACGCTCTCCGGCACCTTCACCCGGAGGACCTGCTCCTCAAGAGCTTCGACGCTCACCTGCGCCGCGGCCTCCTCCACCTGCTACGGCTGCCCCAGAACGCGGCCAAGGAGTTCTTCTACTCGCCGGTGTCGCGCGGCGGCAGGGCTACTGCCTCTGGTGGAACTGCACGCGGCGCTGCAGATAGCGCACGGGTGGCAGATGCTGCACTCGCCCGACCCGGCCATCCGGCGCATCGCGCGCGAGCAGATCCACCAGGTCGCCGACGCGCGGCACCGACTCGACCGCCCGCACTGGAAGCAGCGTGGCGATGAGCTCTGTGAGCTCTTCCTCAACTGGGAGCTCGGGATGTCGGACCACGCGCCTGCGAAGCGCCGCACCGGCGACATCACCTCGCTGTGGTCCGACATCCGCAAGAACCTCAAGGCGCACGGCCTCAAGGTCGAGACCGCGCCGGGCGACCCGGAGTCCGGCGCACCAGCCCAGCCGCTGCAGCTTCGCGTGCCGCACCACGCGGAGTGGCTCGACCACCGCAACGTGCTGCGGCGCGTGAAGCAGCACATGAAGCTCAAACACTGGCGGGCGTGGTGCGCCTACAAGAACCAGGGCCGGACGGCGCGGGTGCACGGAGGTGTCGGCAGCGGGTTCCTCACCCGGCCGCGCGGCATGTGGGAGAGCGACTACCGCTTCGCGGTGGCCGGTCGTCTCGACCAAGTCGACACGTTCGCCGCGCTCCAGCGCAAGCACCTCCGCGGCAACGACCGCTGCCGACACCCGGGCTGCTCCTACACGGAGACGCTGGCCCACGTGCTGAACCACTGCCCGGGCACCATGGATGCCATCCGCGGCCGCCACGATGACGCGCTCAAGGAAATCGAGCGAACGCTCATCGCGTCGTCGGGCGACCGCCCCGGGCGAGTGGAGCTGCGCGTGAACCAGACCGTGCCGTCGCTCGCCGGCCCAGCGCTACGGCCCGACCTCCAGCTCTACAACCACACCACGAAGACGGTGGCGGTGGTCGACCTGGCCGTGGCGTTCGACGAGCAGGCGAGCGACGACCCGGAGAGCTCAGGGCTAGCCAAGGCGGCGGCCGAGAAGAAGGCCAAGTACGCCGGCATCAAGCGGCACCTCGAGCGCCAAGGGTGGAAGGTCCACCTCTCGGCGCTCGTCTACGGTTCGCTGGGGTCGGTGGCCCCAGCAACTACAAGGTGTACACGGAGCACTTGGGGCTCCTCAAGCGTGAGGCCAAGCGGCTGGACCAGCAGCTCTCGCGGGCGTGCATCCAGTCCAGCCGCCGCATCTGGAACCTACACTGCGCCCAACACCGGGCGCGGCAGCACCGGCAGTCAAGGGGCAGTCGGGCGACGGAGACCGGGGGGACTCCGTCGTGCACCGGCCGCCGCTAGACGGCACCATCAGGCCATAGTGGCCAGAAGGGCCCCACCCATGTAGGGAACCGCCCTCGGGAAACCCATTCCGGTGCCGGCCGAAGGGTGTACCACCATTCCGGTGGTGGTACATTCCGACGGTCGTGGCATTACCCGACTGTTATCAGATATCGTTAGAAACCTTAGATAGCTATCAGATAGGAACCTCCTAGGAAGTTAACGGGTATACCGGTTGGTAAATACACATACACTCTCTGTTCTAATCAGTGTGAAAACTGGTTTCCCGACTTTTAGTTGGGTCTTTTTCACATTCATTTTTGGAACTTCCGAGAATGCTAGCTTGCTAGTTTTTCTTGGAGCGGTCTCCGGGGGCTTTCACCACCTCCCCCGCGAGGCCAACCACTACACTTATCTTCACTACTTCAATTTGTTCTTATTTTACATCACCATTTACTAATGCTATAATGCCATTATATATTGTCACATTTTGACTTATTGCTATATTTCAGAATGTTATCGTTATAAATCATAATTATATCGCTATATTTCTTAATGTTATTGCTATATTTTGCATTAGCCACTTCCAAACTATGTTATTCTAATGTCTTACGTAACATACGTCATTACAAAATAATCGGCTCTGCTTAGGGTTGTGGAGACTTATCTACACAAATACCTTCTCGGCCTTTTGGCTAAGATCAAGTGTAGTATCTGTTCTAATCAGTGTGAAAACTGGTTTCCCTGCCGTTGGTGGGGTCTTTTTCACATTCATTTTTGGAACTACTGCTTTAGGTTAGCTTGCTAGCCAATTGCGGTACGGTCTCCGGGGGCGTGCACCTTTCCCCCGTGAGGCCAACTACCTTGACCTTTTCTACCTTCCTTACCTTCGCCTTCTGGCCCTTCACCTGCGCATCGGCGTATGCGCTTCTGGTGGCCGGATTGGCAGCCCCGGGAGCGCTCGCCGTCCGCCGACAGCGAGTGCTCCACGGCCAGCCACTCCAGCCTCGCCAGTGACGCGTCTTTTTATAGCGCGGCCAGCGACGGGGCTGGAGCGGCTGACCTGGCGGACGTCCGGGCGGGGGCGGATCCGCTAGGGCTTCGGTTACGCATTGGGGATCCGCCCGCCCCCGTTTTAGGCTCGGCCGAGCCGGAAATGGACGCCGGCGACCCTCCACGCGCGGCGCCGCTGCTCGGCGCCGGCGAGGAGTTGGGCGGCGCAACTTCGGGCACGGGTCCAGGACCCGCCGCGCCCCTTGCGCCCATTGCGGGACCGCGGGCCGGGCCCTCTGGCGGCCAAGCCGAGGCCCGGTCCGCCACTTCAACCTCGCGTCGCTTCGCGGCGACGGCGAGCGGACGCGGGCCCGCGGACCGTCCGCCGGGCGGGACCGGGCCCCGTTCACCTGCTCCCACTATGCCCGGATCCCCGGCCTCTCGTGCGCCGCGCGTGTACACGGCCGGAGAACACCGCGGCCAGGATGCGGCGCTTCGGCGAGGCGCGCGGAGCGGCGGCTCCTGCGCAGCCCCCACGCCCCCGACGGACCCCCACGCGCGCCGGTTGGCTGCCCAAGACCCCTCCCCTGCTCGTCCGGCGCGCGGCGCCGCCCAAGACCCCCCCAGTGATGTGGCAGGACCCGGCAGGGCGGCCGGCAGGCTGCCCGATCCGGTAGCGCCCGGGGCGGCGCTCGCTGCGGCTACGGCGCGGGCCCTGGCGGCCTGCCAGCGGCCCGCCGAGCTGGACGACGTCGACAGCGAGGACGACGACGGCGAGGACGGCCACGACGCCGCCGCCAGCAGCCCCCAAGACCCCGAGACTGTGGCTGGCCGACCCGGCAGGGCGGCCGGCAGGCTGCCCGTTGGCAGAGCGCCCGCAGCCGCTACGGCGCGCGCTCCCACGGGCAGCCAGCAGCACTTCGACGCGCCTCGCGCCCACGCGGGCGCAGGCGCTGCCGCCGCCAAGGCTGGCGGCCCCAGGACCCCGAACGATGATCGCGCGCCCGGCAGGGTAGCCGGCAGGCTGCCCGCCGGTGCAGCGCTCGTGACCGCTGCCGCTCGCGCGCGCGGTCCCCACGGACCCCGGACCCCGACGACCTCCGCCGCGCCCAGAGCGGCGATGGCGACGACGCTGGCGGCGCTGCCGCCCCCAGACCCTCGCACATGTTGATCGCCCACCCGGTAGGGCGGCCGGCAGGCTGCCCGCCGGTGGAGCGTTTCCGGCGGCCGCGGCACGTGCTGCTGCGGCCTGCCACGTGCACACCGCGCACCAGCACGACGACGGCGACGACGCGGACGACCACGACGACCGCGCTGCCGCCGCCAGGACCCGCCACGCCCCCGCGAGTGTGTTGCCCCGACCCGGCAGGGCGGGCGGCATGATCGCCGAGGGTGGAGCCCCGGCACCTCCGCCACCAAGCCCAGCTGCGGCTGCCGCTGCCGCCGAGGTAGCAGCAGTCGCAGCTGCCCATGCAGCGCCTCCTGCTGACCGCGCCGCCATGGAGCACCGCGCGCGCGCCGAGCCGACTCGCCACCGCTACTACCAGGCACGCGCGTGCGCGGAGCCCATGACGGGCGACGCGTTCAGCAGCGACGGCGGCAGCAGCAGATACAGACGCACCACCGGCGCCGAGGAGACCAAGACGGAGGACAGCGACGCGTCCGCCGCGCAGGCAGCGGCCGCCCAAGCTACACCAGAGCACTGGGCCGAGGCCAGCGGGCAGGACGACGCCGTGCAGGCGACGTACGCGCATGACGCCGACGCCTTCGCGTGCAGCTTGTGCGCCTACGTCGCCGGCGACATGACTACGCTCGTCGGCCACCGCAGAGCGGCGCACCGCGGCACCCGCTTCAAGGACATTTACTCCAGCGGGTGCCGGTGCCCCATGATCTTCTACTCGCGGGTAGTGGCCGCGAGCCACGCTTCAGCCTGCGCCAACCGGCCGACGACAACAGCGACAGCAGGCGCGGCGCCCATGGCCGTGGACCAAGGACCGACGCCGCCCCAGCGCCAGCACCTCCCGCAGCCGCGGCCACCGCGGGTACGCCACTCCGGTGGCAAGCGACGGCGGCTGAACGACGGCGATGAAGGCGACGCTGCAGAGCTGAAGCTGGCCGAGCATCCGCTGCTCGAGCACGAGGACGGAGCCGAGGACCAAACCCCGGCGCACACGCCATCCGCGGCGAGCGCCCACCACGCTCCCGTCCTCGCCGTGTACGTGCACAACGCGGAGTGCTTCATGTGCACGCTGTGCACGTTCACGGCTGCCAGCTTCAGCTCCCTCCAGCGGCACCGGACCACTCGGCACCGGCGCGCAGTCTTCCAGGACAAGTTCCTGGCGGGCTGCGCGTGCGGCACGCCCTTCGCGTCGCGGCCGGCGGCAGCTAAACATGCTCGCGCGTGTGCCGGCCCACGCACCACTTCGGCAACGGCTTCGACGGCGGGCAGAGCATCAAGCGACACCGCCGCTGGAGCCGGCGCCACCGTCAACCAGGCGGCCACCGCCGAACCCGACTTGCCCCGACCGGAACCCTCGGAGCTCGCCGCGTCCCCGCAGGCGAGCTCCAGCGACGTTGCAGTGCAGGACGCAAGCTCGACGGCGGCCCCAGTGCTCCGTGCCTCCTCCCGCTGGGGCGCACCGCTGCCGAGGATGCTCGTCGCCTCCCGAGTTGCAGGGCGGCTGGGAGCGTCTCCGCCGCCCCGCTGGGGCCGCGTCTTCCCGCGACACCATCGCAGGGCGCATCGCGTCCAGACTCGGCGAACTCCCGGCGCCACGATGGGGATCGCCACTGCCTCGCAGGGTGGTGGCCTCCCGGAATTGCGCATCGGCTCCTCCCGCTGCCACCGACGGACGGCGCCACCACGGACACCTATGAGTCCCTGCTCGACCGGTGGATCACGCCTCCGGTCGAACACGCCGCCTCCGCTGAAGCTGCTGCCAGGACCGACGGACCAGACGACGACGAAGCCATGCCGGGGACACTGGCAGCAGCTGATGTGACGGCGGACGACGCGGCCGGGGAGGAGCGCGACGCCGCGGACTCTCCGCAAGTTCCGGTGCACGCCGGTGAATGGCTGCTCCAGTTCGATGGAGCGTGCCGCCGCGCTCCAAACCCCGGAGGCGCAGGCGCCATTCTGTTCGACCCGAGCGGCGCGGCGGCGTGGTCCTGCTCGCACTACATGCCGGGCGCCACGGAGACGAACAACACTGCCGAGTACACGGCACTCCTCCTCGGCGCCCGGGCAGCAGCGGACCACGGCGCCTCGCGGCTCCGCGTGCAGGGTGACAGCTTGCTGGTGATCCGGCAGGTCAAGGGCATCTACGGTGCCAAGAGCACGCGGCTTCGGGCCCTCCGCAATGCAGTCCGAGCGGAGCTCGCGCGGGTGGGGCGCTACTCGCTCCACCACATCGACCGCCAGGACAACGGCCACGCGGATCGCCTCGCGAACCGGGCGCTCGACCAGAAGAACACGCTGATCGAGTGCGCCGCCCACCCGGGACGCAACGCGTGCCCCACGTCGACGGCGTCTTCTCCAGCGACGGCAGCCGCCCCACCAGCGACACCCCCGCCTGCGGACTTCGACATGGAAGACGCCGACGATGAGGAGCGCCGCGCTGACATCGATGATGGCGAGGTGTACGCCCCCGTGCGCCTGGAGCCCGGCGTGGTTCCTGCGCGCCGACCGCGCCTGCGCCTCCGCACCCTGAACGACGAAGAGTTTGAGGAGGCCGGCGCGGTGGTGGAGCGCCTGAGCGCAGCGCTCTCGGCCAAGCTGGAGAACGCCGAAGACTGGGAGACCGCGGAGGGCTACATCACGGCCCTGCCGCACCTGCTGTACGACAGGCTACAGCCGTACACGCAGGCGCGAGCTGGAGGCCACCGCCACCGCCCAGCCTCGACTGCCAGAGGCCGAGCTCCGGGCACCCCTGCGGTGGCAACGGAGGATGACGAGCGCCAGCGACTGGACGGTGCCGACGAGCAGCGGCGCCCAGCGGCCCCGGGCGAACAGCCGCAACAGGACCAACAACAGCATGAAGACCCAGTTTCAAGCCGGCCTGCTCGACGCCGACGTCGCCGCCGGGGACGCCGTGGAGGCCGACGCCAACGTCGCCACCCCGTGCACCCGGACAACGCGCTACCCGCCAGCGACAGGAGAGACCGAGACAGCCCGCATTGCCCCGCGAACCGCGGCACCACCTCGAGCACCGCGTGCTTGAAGCGGTGGGCGAGCTCCAGGCGCTCGAGCGCACCGACCCCACGACCGACCAGCAATAGCCAAGGCGCGGCGCCGCGTTGGGCGCATCCGCTCTGCCATCGCGCAGCACCAGCTACGCCGACAGTTCGATACGGCAGAGAAGGAGTGCGTCGACGGCATCCTGGCGAAAGCTCGAGCGGAGCGCGAGGCACGAGCGTCGGCGAGGACGGAGGCGACAGCGGCCGCAGACCGAGTGACAGCAGCAACGGACCCGGCGAGCGACCCCAAGGATGACGGCAAGTGCCCCATTCCGGGCGCCGCACTGTGGCAGCACTTCACGGCGGTGAACACGCCGGCGAAGGACTTCGACCCGGACGCCCCGGAGGGCGAGCCCTTCCGCGCCGCCATGGCTAGTCTGCCCGCCGCCTCGAGATTCCGGGAGCTACTCACGGAGGCGCCTACGGCGGACGACATTGAGACCCAGCTGCAACATGTGCGTGGCGCCTCCAGCCCCGGCCTCGACGGCATCGGGTACGACGTCTACAAGAAGTTCGCGACTCAGCTGCTGCCGGTGCTCACAGCAGCGTTCAAGTGGTGCTGGGAGGCGAAGCAGGTGCCCCAGAGCTGGAAGCTCGGGGTCGTGCGCCTCCTGCACAAGAAGGGCTCGCGCGAAGACCCGGCGAACTGGAGGCCCATCTGCCTCCAGCAAGCCATCTACAAGCTCTACACAGGGGTCCTCGCGCGGCGGCTGGTGCGGTGGCTGGACGTCAACGAAAGGCACGCGCCAGGACAGAAGGGCTTCCGGTCGGTGAACGGCTGCGGGGAGCACAACTTCCTCGCGGCCACGCTCATCGACCATGCCCGCCGCCGCCACAAGCCGTTGTATGAAGTCTGGTACGACTTCTGCAACGCGTTTGGGAGCGTGCCCTTCGCGCTGCTGTGGGACGCGCTACGGCGGCTTGGCGTGCCCGAGCACTACGTCGACGTGTGCCGCGGGCTATACGACAGCGCCGCCTTCGTCGTGGGCAACGCCGCTGACGGCACTACGGACCCGGTTCGGCAGCGCGTGGGGTGTTCCAGGGCTGCCCGCTGAGCCCGCACCTGTTCTCGGCAGCGATCAGCCCGCTCCTCCACGCGCTGCAGAAGCTCCCCACCTCCGGCGTGCAGCTCAGCGACGAAGACCGCCCCGGCGTCTCGGCCTACGCCGACGACCTCAAGATTTTCAGCGGCACCAAGGCGGGTGTCGTCGGGCAGCACGAGCTGGTCGCCGCGTTCCTCGACTGGACCGGCATGAAGGCGAACCCCGCCAAGTGCCGGTCCATGGGCGTGCGCCGCAACAGCAATGGTGCCGTCGAGGCGGACCATCTCGACCTCGCCCTGGACGACGTGCCGGTCCCCACGATGACGCACCACGAGTCGTACGCGTATCTGGGGATCGGCGACGGCTTCGACCACGTGCGCCGCCGCATCGAGCTCGGCCCCAAGATCAAGCAGCTCAAGCAAGATGCGACGGCGCTCGTGGAGTCTGGACTGGCGCCGTGGCAGGTGCTGAAAGCCGTGAAGGTGTACCTCTACCCTCGGGTGGAGTACGCTCTCCGGCACCTTCACCCGGAGGACCTGCTCCTCAAGAGCTTCGACGCTCACCTGCGCCGCGGCCTCCTCCACCTGCTACGGCTGCCCCAGAACGCGGCCAAGGAGTTCTTCTACTCGCCGGTGTCGCGCGGCGGCTTGGGGCTACTGCCTCTGGTGGAACTGCACGCGGCGCTGCAGATAGCGCACGGGTGGCAGATGCTGCACTCGCCCGACCCGGCCATCCGGCGCATCGCGCGCGAGCAGATCCACCAGGTCGCCGACGCGCGGCACCGACTCGACCGCCCGCACTGGAAGCAGCGTGGCGATGAGCTCTGTGAGCTCTTCCTCAACTGGGAGCTCGGGATGTCGGACCACGCGCCTGCGAAGCGCCGCACCGGCGACATCACCTCGCTGTGGTCCGACATCCGCAAGAACCTCAAGGCGCACGGCCTCAAGGTCGAGACCGCGCCGGGCGACCCGGAGTCCGGCGCACCAGCCCAGCCGCTGCAGCTTCGCGTGCCGCACCACGCGGAGTGGCTCGACCACCGCAACGTGCTGCGGCGCGTGAAGCAGCACATGAAGCTCAAACACTGGCGGGCGTGGTGCGCCTACAAGAACCAGGGCCGGACGGCGCGGGTGCACGGAGGTGTCGGCAGCGGGTTCCTCACCCGGCCGCGCGGCATGTGGGAGAGCGACTACCGCTTCGCGGTGGCCGGTCGTCTCGACCAAGTCGACACGTTCGCCGCGCTCCAGCGCAAGCACCTCCGCGGCAACGACCGCTGCCGACACCCGGGCTGCTCCTACACGGAGACGCTGGCCCACGTGCTGAACCACTGCCCGGGCACCATGGATGCCATCCGCGGCCGCCACGATGACGCGCTCAAGGAAATCGAGCGAACGCTCATCGCGTCGTCGGGCGACCGCCCCGGGCGAGTGGAGCTGCGCGTGAACCAGACCGTGCCGTCGCTCGCCGGCCCAGCGCTACGGCCCGACCTCCAGCTCTACAACCACACCACGAAGACGGTGGCGGTGGTCGACCTGGCCGTGGCGTTCGACGAGCAGGCGAGCGACGACCCGGAGAGCTCAGGGCTAGCCAAGGCGGCGGCCGAGAAGAAGGCCAAGTACGCCGGCATCAAGCGGCACCTCGAGCGCCAAGGGTGGAAGGTCCACCTCTCGGCGCTCGTCTACGGTTCGCTGGGGTCGGTGGCCCCCAGCAACTACAAGGTGTACACGGAGCACTTGGGGCTCCTCAAGCGTGAGGCCAAGCGGCTGGACCAGCAGCTCTCGCGGGCGTGCATCCAGTCCAGCCGCCGCATCTGGAACCTACACTGCGCCCAACACCGGGCGCGGCAGCACCGGCAGTCAAGGGGCAGTCGGGCGACGGAGACCGGGGACTCCGTCGCGCACCGGCCGCCGCTAGACGGCACCATCAGGCCATAGTGGCCAGAAGGGCCCCACCCATGTAGGGAACCGCCCTCGGGAAACCCATTCCGGTGCCGGCCGAAGGGTGTACCACCATTCCGGTGGTGGTACATTCCGACGGTCGTGGCATTACCCGACTGTTATCAGATATCGTTAGAAACCTTAGATAGCTATCAGATAGGAACCTCCTAGGAAGTTAACGGGTATACCGGTTGGTAAATACACATACACTCTCTGTTCTAATCAGTGTGAAAACTGGTTTCCCGACTTTTAGTTGGGTCTTTTTCACATTCATTTTTGGAACTTCCGGGAATACTAGCTTGCTAGTTTTTCCTGGAGCGGTCTCCGGGGGCTTTCACCACCTCCCCCGCGAGGCCAACCACTACACTTATCTTCACTACTTCCCCACCATTTGTTCTTACTCTTTCACACCACCAATTACTAATTGCCATATTTCACAATGTATATATTGTCACATTTTCTACTTATTGCTCATATTTATAAATGTTATCGTTATAAATCATAATTATATCGCTATATTTCTTAATGTTATTGCTATATTTTGCATTAGCCACTCCCTATGTTATTCTAATGTCTTCACGTATCACACGTCATCACAAAATAATCGGCTTGTTTAGGGTTGTGGAGACTTATCTACACGAATACCTTCTCGGCCTTTGGCTAAGATCAAGTGTAGTATCTGTTCTAATCAGTGTGAAAACTGGTTTCCCTGCCGTTGGTGGGGTCTTTTTCACATTCATTTTTGGAACTACTGCTTTAGGTTAGCTTGCTAGCCAATCGCGGTACGGTCTCCGGGGGCGTGCACCTTTCCCCCGTGAGGCCAACTACATTTGACCTTTTCTATCTACTTACCTCTTCTGCCTACGGGCCGGCCCTTCACCTCCGCATCGCCGCATGCGCTTCTGGTGGCCGGATTGGCAGCCCCGGGAGCGCTCGCCGTCCGCCGACAGCGAGTGCTCCACGGCCAGCCACTCCAGCCTCGCCAGCGACGCGTCTTTATAGCGCGTCGTCTGGCGAGGCGGCAGGCGACGGGGCAGTGGACGCCCTGATGGGTACACTGGCGGATCCGCCGGTGTATCCACCAGGGTTTCGGTTACGCATTGGGGATCCGCCCGCCCCCGTTTTAGGCTCGGCCGAGCCGGAAATGGACGCCGGCGACCCTCCACGCGCGGCGCCGCTGCTCGGCGCCGGCGAGGAGTTGGGCGGCGCAACTTCGGGCACGGGTCCGGGACCCGCTGCGCCCCTTGCGCCCATTGCGGGACCGCGGGCCGGGCCCTCTGGCGGCCAAGCCGAGGCCCGGTCCGCCACTTCAACCTCGCGTCGCTTCGCGGCGACGGCGAGCGGACGCGGGCCCGCGGACCGTCCGCCGGGCGGGACCGGGCCCCGTTCACCTGCTCCCACTATGCCCGGATCCCCGGCCTCTCGTGCGCCGCGCAGCACGCTCGGCACGGCCGGAGAACACCGCGGCCAGGATGCGGCGCTTCGGCGAGGCGCGCGGAGCGGCGGCTCCTGCGCAGCCCCCACGCCCCCACGGACCCCCAAGCGCGCCGGTTGGCTGCCCAAGACCCCTCCCTGCTCGTCCGGCGCGCGGCGCCGCCCAAGACCCCCAGTGATGTGGCAGGACCCGGCAGGGCGGCCGGCAGGCTGCCCGATCCGGTAGCGCCCGGGGCGGCGCTCGCTGCGGCTACGGCGCGGGCCCTGGCGGCCTGCCAGCGGCCCGCCGAGCTGGACGACGTCGACAGCGAGGACGACGACGGCGAGGACGGCCACGACGCCGCCGCCAGCAGCCCCCAAGACCCCGAGACTGTGGCTGGCCGACCCGGCAGGGCGGCCGGCAGGCTGCCCGTTGGTAGAGCGCCCGCAGCCGCTACGGCGCGCGCTCCCACGGGCAGCCAGCAGCACTTCGACGCGCCTCGCGCCCACGCGGGCGCAGGCGCTGCCGCCGCCAAGGCTGGCGGCCCCCAGGACCCCCCGAACGATGATCGCGCGCCCGGCAGGGTAGCCGGCAGGCTGCCCGCCGGTGCAGCGCTCGTGGACCGCCTGCCGCTCGCGCGCGCGGTCCCCACGGACCCCCGGACCCCGACGACCTCCGCCGCGCCCAGGCGGCGATGGCGACGACGCCTGCGGCGCTGCCGCCCCCAGACCCCCGCATGCAGCATCGCCCACCCGGTAGGGCGGCCGGCAGGCTGCCCGCCGGTGGAGCGTTTCCGGCGGGCGCCGCGGTGCGTGCTGCTGCGGCCTGCCACGTGCACACCGCGCACCAGCACGACGACGGCGACGACGCGGACGACCACGACGACCGCGCTGCCGCCGCCAGGACCCGCCGGACCCCGCGAGTGTGCTGCCTCGACCCGGCAGGGCGGGCGGCATGCTCGCCGAGGGTGGAGCCCCGGCGCCTCCACCACCAAGCCCAGCTGCGGCTGCCGCTGCCGCCGAGGTAGCAGCAGTCGCAGCTGCCCCTGCAGCGCCTCCTGCTGACCGCGCCGCCGTGGAGCACCGCGCGCGCGCCGAGCCGGATCAAGACCAAGACCTTCAGGCTCGCGCGTGCGTGGAGCCCATGACGGGCGACGCGTTCAGCAGCGACGGCAGCAGCAGACGCAGCATTGGCACAGCGCCTAGCGGGGACGACGGCGACGGCGGAGCAAGTGATGACCACCCCAGCGACGTCGCCGCCGTCCCCATGGACGTGGATGAAGGCGCAGAACGGCCGGCAGCCGACTCGCAGCCGCCGACGCCACCGCCAGAACTGCGCTGCGGTGGCAAGCGCCGCCGCCTCAACGCCGTGGACGACGAAGACCTCCACGAGCTGCTCGCACATGAGGACGAGGCTGGGACCCAAGCACCAGCGCCAAGGCTACCCGCGGCCAGCGCTCGCCCGGCCTCCGGCCTCGCCGTGTACGTGCACAATGCGCAGCGCTTCTCGTGCACGCTGTGCACGCACACGGCTGCCAGCTTCGCCGCGCTCCGGCGCCACAGAGCCTCGCGCCACCGCCGCGTCGCCTTCCTCGACCGCTTCTCGGCAGGATGCGCGTGCGGCACCCCTTTCGCGTCACGGCTGGCCGCGGCAAACCACGCGCAAGCGTGCGCCGGCCGTTCGACTGCGCTTTCGGCTACGGCTTCGACAGCGGCAGGGACATCAAGCCTCACCGCTGCCGCAGCCAACGCCACCGTCATGGCGGCCACCACCGTGCCCGACTCGCCCCGACCAGCAACCCCGGAGCTCGCAGCGTCCCCGCTAGCGAGCCCCACCCATGTTGCAGATGTTGAAGTGCAGGAGCAGCCAGGTCATGGACGATGGGGTCCACCACTGCCCCGCGAGCTTGTCGCCGACCGCGTCGCCGCGCGCCTCGGTGCCATCCCGGCTCCACGCTGGGACCCTCCGTTGCCCCGGGAGCTGGTTGCCTCCCGTGTCGCCGCGCGCCTCGAGACTATTCCAGTGCCCCGCTGGGGCCCACCGCTGCCACGCCGCATGGTGGCGTCTCGGATCGCCGAGCGCCTGCTCCCGCCCGAGCTGGCGGTCGACGAGGAGACCAAGGAGGACACCACGGTGGACGAGCGCGGCCAGGCGGCTGATGGCGCGACCGCGGAGGCCAACCCAGCGGACGCGACGGCGACAGCGATGGACGTGGACAGCGGCGAGGACGGCGAGTGGCTGCTGCGCTTCGACGGCGCCTGCCGCGCCAACCCAGGCCCCGGCGGCGCCGGCGCGGCGCTGTTCAAGCCTGACGGCCCCGTGGTGTGGACGTGCTCCTGCTACATGCCGAGCAGCAGCGAAACGAACAACACTGCCGAGTACTCGGCGCTGCTGCTCGGTGTGCGGGCTGCCGCCGACCACGGGGCGACGTCGCTACGGGTTGAGGGCGACAGCACCCTCGTCATCCAGCAGGTGCGTGGCATCTTCGCCACGAGGAGCGCCGCTCTCCGCCGCCTCCGGGACCAAGTCAAGCTGGAGCTGGCGCGGGTGGGGCGCTTCTCGCTGCACCACATCGACCGGCAGGCGAACGCCCACGCCGACCGCCTTGCCAACCGAGCCCTCGACCTCCGCCGGACGGTGACGGAGTGCGGCGTCCACACGGCTGGTGATGGCTGCACCGACTCGACCCTGGACACCCTGCCCGTGCTGCCGCCCCAACCGACAGCGCGCGACCCTCCTCCGCCGCCTACTGCTGACTCCAACGTCGCGATGCCGGAGCCGGAGGACGAGGACCTCGCCGACATCGACGACGGCGAAGTGTATGCGCCCATGCGCATTGGACCGGACGCCGTCCCGCAGCGCCGGCCCCGCCTCCGACTACGCCAACTCACCGACGAGGAGGACGACGCTGCACGCACGATGGTGGAGCGGCTTGGGGCGACGCTGGCGGCCAAGATCACGGATGCCAGTGACTGGGAGTCGGCGGAGGGCTACATCACAGCCCTCCCGCACCTCCTGTACGACAAATTGCAGCCGTACTCCCAGGCCCAGCGACGCCCCGAACCGCGTAACCAGCGGCAGCGACAGCAGCCCCACGGTGGACAGTGCCCGCGGCAGCGGCAGCAACACGGCGACCAACGCCGGCAGCGCCCGCCGCACGACCAAGGGCAGGACCGCCGCACCCTGGACGGCGATGCGCATGGAGACAATGAGCGCACCGGTGACGCCGGCCAGCAGGACCCAGCGCGACGGAGGCAGCGCAGGCGCCGCGGACGCTCGGGTGCAGCGAAGCGGCGACGTCGCCACCGTCCGCCGCGGGTGACTCGACACCACCGCGAGCACCGCCTCGACGAGGCCTTGGACGACCTCCACGCCGTGGAGCAGGCTTCGCCCGGAGACCGCACCGCTGTTCGCCGAGCCCGCCGACGCGTTGGCCGCGTCAACTCGGCCATCGACCAGCAGCGCCTGCGCCACCAGTTCGACACGGATGAGAAGGCATGCGTCGACGGGATCTTGGCCAAGGCGCGCGCACAGCGGAGGCGGCGAGGACGACAGCCACCAGCGATGACGCCGCAGCGGGACCGGCGACACCGGCAGCAGGCGCTGCGGACGACGGCACCTGCCCCATCTCGGGCGATGAACTCTGGCAATACTTCGACGGCGTCAACACGCCCACCCAGGAGTTCACCCCTGATGCTCCAGCGGGTGCCGCCTTCCGCTCGGCCATGGACCACCTGCCTGCCGCGTCGAGGTTCCGGGAGCTGCTCACGGAGACGCCGACGCAGGACGACATCGAGACGCAGCTGCAGCACGTCCACGGCACCTCCAGCCCCGGCCTCGACGGCGTCGGCTACGACGTGTACCAGCACTTCGCCGCGCAGCTCCTGCCCGTGCTCGCCGCCGCCTTCCGGAAGTGCTGGGAGGCGAAGCGGGTGCCCCAGAGCTGGAAGCTTGGGGTGGTGCGGCTGCTCCACAAGAAGGGCGCGCGCGAGGACCCGGCGAACTGGAGGCCCATCTGCCTCCAACAAGCCATCTACAAGCTCTACACGGGGGTCCTCGCGCGGCGGCTGGTGCGGTGGCTGGACGCGAACGACCGCCATGCTCCGGGGCAGAAGGGCTTCCGAGCGGTCAACGGCTGCGGGGAGCACAACTTCCTCGCGGCCACGCTCGTCGACCAGGCACGCCGCAAGCGCCGCCAGCTCTACGAAGTCTGGTACGACTTCCGCAACGCGTTCGGCAGCGTGCCGTTCGCGCTGTTGTGGGACGCGCTCGCGCGGCTCGGCGTTCCCGAGGACTACATCGCCATGTGCAAGGGGCTCTACGAGAGCGCGGCGTTCGTCGTCGGGAACGCCGCCGACGGCACGACGGCTCCGATCTCGCTGCGGGTGGGCGTCTTCCAGGGCTGCCCGCTCAGCCCGCAGCTTTCAACGCAGCCATCAGCCCGCTGCTCTTCGCACTGAAGCGACTGCCGGCCACGGGCGTGCAGCTGTCGGCCGATGACTGCCCCGGTGCCTCGGCGTACGCCGACGATCTCAAGGTATTCAGCGGCACCGAGGACGGCATCAAGCGGCAGCACGCGCTCGTGGCCGACTTCCTGCGCTGGACCGGCATGGCGGCGAACCCGCAAGTGCTCCACCATGTCGATCCAGCGCGACCGCCGCGGCGTGCTCAAGGCAGACGACCTCAAGCTGGAGCTGGACGGGTCGCCGATCCCCGCGCTGTCCATGAGCGCCTCGTACACCTACCTGGGGGTCGGCGACGGCTTCGACCACACGCGCCGCCGCGTCGAGCTCGCGCCCGCACTCAAGCAGCTCAAGGACGACGCGACGGCGCTGCTCCAGTCGGGCCTCGCCCCGTGGCAGGTGGTGAAGGCGGTGAAGATGTACCTCTACCCTCGGGTGGAGTACGCACTTCGCCACCTTCGCCCCTTCCAGCAACAGCTTGAGGGCTTCGACCGGCACCTCGCGCGCGGCCTCCGCCACCTCCTGCGCCTGCCAGCCTCCGCCACAGCGGAGTGCTTCTACGCGCCGGTGTCGCGCGGCGGACTGGGCTTGCTGCCACTGACGGAGCTGCACGCGGCGCTGCAAGTCGCGCATGGGTGGCAGATGCTGAACTCAAGGACCCTGCCATCCAGCGCATCGCGCGCGTGCAGCTCCGGCAGATCGCCGACGCGCGCCACCGGCTGGACACTCAGGCGTGGGCGGGCCGCGATGAGGAGCTGGGCGAGCTGCTGCTCAACTCGCAGCTCGGGACGTCACCCGACGCGCCGCCGAAGCGCCGCAACGGCGACATCGGCTCGCTCTGGGTAGACGTCCAGCGCCACCTCCGCACACTCGGCCTCAAGTTCGAGACCGCGCCGGCGTGCGCAGACACCGGCACGGCCGCGGCCACGCTGCAGCTTCGCGTGCCGCACCACGACAAGTGGCTCGACCACCGCACGGTCCTGCGGCACGTGAAGCTGCACATCAAGAACAAGCACTGGGCCAAGTGGGCGGCCATGCGCGACCAAGGCAGGACGGTGCGCGCGCACGGCGGCGCTGGCAGCAGCTTCCTCACGCGGCCGCGAGGCATGGGAAGCTGACTACCGCTTCGCGGTGGCCGCCCGCCTGAACCAGCTTGACACGCACAGCGTGCTCAAGCGCCGGCGCCTCCGGGCTCACGACCGCTGCCGGCAGCCGGGCTGCTCCAGGGTGGAGACGCTGGCGCACGTGCTCAACCACTGCCCGGGCACCATGGACGCGGTCCGCGGCCGGCACGACGACGCGCTCAAGACCATCGAGCGCGCGCTCATCGCGTCGTCGAGCGACCGCCAGGACCGCGTCGAGCTCCGGGTCAACCAGACCGTGCCCTCGCTCGCCGGCCCCGCGCTGCGGCCCGACCTCCAGCTGTACAACCACACCACGAAGACGGTGGCGGTGGTCGACCTGGCCGTGGCGTTCGAGGAGCAGGCGAGCGAGGACCCCGACAGCTCGGCGCTGGCCCGCATCGCGGCGCACAAGCGCGCCAAGTACGACCGCATCAAGCGCCACCTCGAGCGCCAAGGGTGGAAGGTGCACCTCTCGGCGCTCGTCTACGGCTCGCTTGGTGCGGTCGCCGGTGGCAACCGCTCGGTCTACACCGAGCACCTTGGGCTGCTCAAGCGGGACGCGAAGCGGCTGGACTGGCAGCTATCTGCCGCGTGCATCCAGTCCAGCCGCCGCATCTGGAACCTGCATTGCAGCCAGCACCGCGCCCGCCAGCACGCGCGGCGGCCCAGCCAAGGAACAAGGGGCAGTCGGGCGACGGAGACCGGGGACTCCGTCGCGCACCGGCCGCCGCTAGACGGCAACCAGGCCCATTGCGGCCGACAGGGCCACACCCATGTAGGGAACCGCCCTCGGAAACCCTGCTCCGGCTCACATGGTCCGACCCCCCGATTGGTTCAACTTGCACACCAACTACACACCAATTCGGGACTCCCAGGTAGTCACTACCAGGACGTAACGGACGAACCGGCAGGTAATACATTAACCCTTTCTGTTCTAATCAGTGTGAAAACTGGTTTCCCGACTTTTAGTTGGGTCTTTTTCACATTCATTTTTGGAACTTCCGAGAATGCTAGCTTGCTAGTTTTTCTTGGAGCGGTCTCCGGGGGCTTTCACCACCTCCCCCGCGAGGCCAACCACTACACTTATCTTCACTACTTCAATTTGTTCTTATTTTACATCACCATTTACTAATGCTATAATGCCATTATATATTGTCACATTTTGACTTATTGCTATATTTCAGAATGTTATCGTTATAAATCATAATTATATCGCTATATTTCTTAATGTTATTGCTATATTTTGACCTGGCCACTCCCGTTATTTTGACGTTTCACGTATCACACGTCATTACAAAATAATCGGCTCTGCTTAGGGTTGTGGAGACTTATCTACACAAATACCTTCTCGGCCTTTTGGCTAAGATCAAGTGTAGTATCTGTTCTAATCAGTGTGAAAACTGGTTTCCCTGCCGTTGGTGGGGTCTTTTTCACATTCATTTTTGGAACTACTGCTTTAGGTTAGCTTGCTAGCCAATCGCGGTACGGTCTCCGGGGGCGTGCACCTTTCCCCCGTGAGGCCAACTACAACTTGCATCTTTTCTATCTACTTACCTCTTCTGCCTACGGGCCGGCCCTTCACCTCCGCATCGCCGCATGCGCTTCTGGTGGCCGGATTGGCAGCCCGGGAGCGCTCGCCGTCCGCCGACAGCGAGTGCTCCACGGCCAGCCACTCCAGCCTCGCCAGTGACGCGTCTTTTATAGCGCGGCCAGCGACGGGGCTGGAGCGGCTGACCTGGCGGACGTCCGGGCGGGGCGGATCCGCTAGGGCTTCGGTTACGCATTGGGGATCCGCCCGCCCCCGTTTTAGGCTCGGCCGAGCCGGAAATGGACGCCGGCGACCCTCCACGCGCGGCGCCGCTGCTCGGCGCCGGCGAGGAGTTGGGCGGCGCAACTTCGGGCACGGGTCCAGGACCCGCCGCGCCCCTTGCGCCCATTGCGGGACCGCGGGCCGGGCCCTCTGGCGGCCAAGCCGAGGCCCGGTCCGCCACTTCAACCTCGCGTCGCTTCGCGGCGACGGCGAGCGGACGCGGGCCCGCGGACCGTCCGCCGGGCGGGACCGGGCCCCGTTCACCTGCTCCCACTATGCCCGGATCCCCGGCCTCTCGTGCGCCGCGCGTGTACACGGCCGGAGAACACCGCGGCCAGGATGCGGCGCTTCGGCGAGGCGCGCGGAGCGGCGGCTCCTGCGCAGCCCCCACGCCCCCACGGACCCCCAAGCGCGCCGGTTGGCTGCCCAAGACCCCTCCCTGCTCGTCCGGCGCGCGGCGCCGCCCAAGACCCCAGTGATGTGGCAGGACCCGGCAGGGCGGCCGGCAGGCTGCCCGATCCGGTAGCGCCCGGGGCGGCGCTCGCTGCGGCTACGGCGCGGGCCCTGGCGGCCTGCCAGCGGCCCGCCGAGCTGGACGACGTCGACAGCGAGGACGACGACGGCGAGGACGGCCACGACGCCGCCGCCAGCAGCCCCCAAGACCCCGAGACTGTGGCTGGCCGACCCGGCAGGGCGGCCGGCAGGCTGCCCGTTGGCAGAGCGCCCGCAGCCGCTACGGCGCGCGCTCCCACGGGCAGCCAGCAGCACTTCGACGCGCCTCGCGCCCACGCGGGCGCAGGCGCTGCCGCCGCCAAGGCTGGCGGCCCCAGGACCCCCGAACGATGATCGCGCGCCCGGCAGGGTGGCCGGCAGGCTGCCCGCCGGTGCAGCGCTCGTGACCGCTGCCGCTCGCGCGCGCGCGGTCCCCACGGACCCCGGACCCCGACGACCTCCGCCGCGCCCAGAGCGGCGATGGCGACGACGCTGGCGGCGCTGCCGCCCCCAGACCCTCGCACATGTTGATCGCCCACCCGGTAGGGCGGCCGGCAGGCTGCCCGCCGGTGGAGCGTTTCCGGCGGCCGCGGCACGTGCTGCTGCGGCCTGCCACGTGCACACCGCGCACCAGCACGACGACGGCGACGACGCGGACGACCACGACGACCGCGCTGCCGCCGCCAGGACCCGCCACGCCCCCGCGAGTGTGTTGCCCCGACCCGGCAGGGCGGGTGGCATGCTCGCCGAGGGTGGCGCCCCGGCGCCTCCACCACCAAGCCCAGCTGCGGCTGCCGCTGCCGCCGAGGTAGCAGCAGTCGCAGCTGCCCTGCAGCGCCTCCTGCTGACCGCGCCGCCGTGGAGCACCGCGCGCGCGCCGAGCCGGATCAAGACCAAGACCTTCAGGCTCGCGCGTGCGTGGAGCCCATGACGGGCGACGCGTTCAGCAGCGACGGCAGCAGCAGACGCAGCATTGGCACAGCGCCTAGCGGGGACGACGGCGACGGCGGAGCAAGTGATGACCACCCCAGCGACGTCGCCGCCGTCCCCATGGACGTGGATGAAGGCGCAGAACGGCCGGCAGCCGACTCGCAGCCGCCGACGCCACCGCCAGAACTGCGCTGCGGTGGCAAGCGCCGCCGCCTCAACGCCGTGGACGACGAAGACCTCCGCGAGCTGGCCGAGCTTCTGCTCGCACATGAGGACGAGGCTGGGACCCAAGCACCAGCGCCAAGGCTACCCGCGGCCAGCGCTCGCCCGGCCTCCGTCCTCGCCGTGTACGTGCACAATGCGCAGCGCTTCTCGTGCACGCTGTGCACGCACACGGCTGCCAGCTTCGCCGCGCTCCGGCGCCACAGAGCCTCGCGCCACCGCCGCGTCGCCTTCCTCGACCGATTCTCGGCAGGATGCGCGTGCGGCACCCCCTTTCGCGTCACGGCTGGCCGCGGCAAACCACGCGCAAGCGTGCGCCGGCCGTTCGACTGCGCTTTCGGCTACGGCTTCGACAGCGGCAGGGACATCAAGCCTCACCGCTGTCGCAGCCAACGCCACCGTCACGGCGGCCACCACCATGCCCGACTCGCCCCGACCAGCAACCCCGGAGCTCGCAGCGTCCCCGCTAGCGAGCCCCACCCATGTTGCAGGTGTTGAAGTGCAGGAGCAGCCAGGTCATGGACGATGGGGTCCACCACTGCCCCGCGAGCTTGTCGCCGACCGCGTCGCCGCGCGCCTCGGTGCCATCCCGGCCCCACGCTGGGACCCTCCGCTGCCCCGAGAGCTGGTTGCCTCCCGTGTCGCCGCGCGCCTCGAGGCTATTCCAGTGCCCCGCTGGGGCCCACCGCTGCCACGCCGCATGGTGGCGTCCCGGATCGCCGAGCGCCTGCTCCCGCCCGAGCTGGCGGTCGACGAGGAGACCAAGGAGGACACAACGGTGGACGAACGCGGCCAGGCGGCTGATGGCGCGACCGCGGAGGCCAACCCAGCGGACGCGACGGCGACAGCGATGGACGTGGACAGCGGCGAGGACGGCGAGTGGCTGCTGCGCTTCGACGGCGCCTGCCGCGCCAACCCAGGCCCCGGCGGAGCCGGTGCGGCGCTGTTCAAGCCTGATGGCCCCGTGGTGTGGACGTGCTCCTGCTACATGCCGAGCAGCAGCGCAACGAACAACACTGCCGAGTACTCGGCGCTGCTGCTCGGTGTGCGGGCTGCCGCCGACCACGGGGCGACGTCGCTACGGGTTGAGGGCGACAGCACCCTCGTCATCCAGCAGGTGCGTGGCATCTTCGCCACGAGGAGCGCCGCTCTCCGCCGCCTCCGGGACCAAGTCAAGCTGGAGCTGGCGCGGGTGGGGCGCTTCTCGCTGCACCACATCGACCGGCAGGCGAACGCCCACGCCGACCGCCTTGCCAACCGAGCCCTCGACCTCCGCCGGACGGTGACGGAGTGCGGCGTTCACACGGCTGGTGATGGCTGCACCGACTCGACGCTGGACTCCCTGCCCGTGCTGCCACCCCGGCCTACAGCGAGCGACCCAACTCCGCCGCCTACTGATGACTCAAACGTCTCGATGCCGGAGCCGGAGGACGAGGAACTCGCCTACATCGACGACGGCGACGAGTATGCGCCCATGCGCATTGGACCGGACGCCGTCCCGCAGCGCCGGCCCCGCCTCCGACTACGCCAACTCACCGACGAGGAGGACGACGCTGCACGCACGATGGTGGAGCGGCTTGGGGCGACGCTGGCGGCCAAGATCACTGATGCCAGTGACTGGGAGTCGGCGGAGGGCTACATCACAGCCCTCCCGCACCTCCTGTACGAAAATTTCCCGCCTTACTCCCAGGCCCAGCGACACCCCGAGCCGCGTAACCAGCGACAGCGACAGCAGCACCAAGGCAACCAGTGCCCGCGGCTGCGACAGCAGCACCAAGGCAACCAGTGCCCGCGGCTGCGACAGCACCAAGGCGACCAACGCCGGCAGCGCCCGCCGCCCGACCAAGGGCAGGACCGCCGCACCCCGGAAGGCGATGCGCATGGAGACAACGAGCGCAGTGGTGACGCCAGCCAGCAGGACCCAGCGCGACGGAGGCAGCGCAGGCGCCACGGACGCTCGGGTGCAGCGAAGCGGCGACGTCGCCACCGTCCGCCGCGGGTGACTCGACACCACCGCGAGCACCGTCTCGACGAGGCCTTGGACGACCTCCACGCCGTGGAGCAGGCTTCGCCCGGAGACCGCACCGCTGTTCGCCGAGCCCGCCGACGCGTTGGCCGCGTCAACTCGGCCATCGACCAGCAGCGCCTGCGCCACCAGTTCGACACGGACGAGAAGGCATGCGTCGACGGGATCCTGGCCAAGGCGCGCGCACAGCGGAGGCGGCGAGGACGACAGCCACCAGCGATGACGCCGCAGCGGGACCGGCGACACCGGCAGCAGGCGCTGCGGACGACGGCACCTGCCCCATCTCGGGCGATGAACTATGGCAATACTTCGACGGCGTCAACACGCCCACACAGGAGTTCACCCCTGATGCCCCGGCGGGTGCCGCCTTCCGCTCGGCCATGGACCACCTGCCTGCCGCGTCGAGGCTCCGGGAGCTGCTCACGGAGGCGCCGACGCAGGACGACATCGAGTCGCAGCTGCAACACGTCCACGGCACCTCCAGCCCCGGCCTCGACGGCGTCGGCTACGACGTGTACCAGCACTTCGCCGCGCAGCTCCTGCCCGTGCTCGCCGCCGCCGTCCGGAAGTGCTGGGAGGCGAAGCGGGTGCCCCAGAGCTGGAAGCTTGGGGTGGTGCGGCTGCTCCACAAGAAGGGCGCGCGCGCGGCCCCGGCGAACGGTCGGCCCATCTGCCACAAACCACCCATCTACAAGCTCTCCAGGGGGGTCCTCGCGCGGCGGCTGGTGCGGTGGCTGGACGCGAACGACCGCCATGCTCCGGGGCAGAAGGGCTTCCGAGCGGTCAACGGCTGCGGGGAGCACAACTTCCTCGCGGCCACGCTCGTCGACCAGGCACGCCGCAAGCGCCGCCAGCTCTACGAAGTCTGGTACGACTTCCGCAACGCGTTCGGCAGCGTGCCGTTCGCACTGCTGTGGGACGCGCTCGCGCGGCTCGGCGTTCCCGAGGACTACATCGCCATGTGCAAGGGGCTCTACGAGAGCGCGGCGTTCGTCGTCGGGAACGCCGCCGACGGCACGACGGCTCCGATCTCGCTGCGGGTGGGCGTCTTCCAGGGCTGCCCGCTCAGCCCGCAGCTTTTCAACGCAGCCATCAGCCCGCTGCTCTTCGCACTGCAGCGGCTGCCGGCCACGGGCGTGCAGCTGTCGGCCGATGACTGCCCCGGTGCCTCGGCGTACGCCGACGATCTCAAGGTATTCAGCGGCACCGAGGACGGCATCAAGCGGCAGCACGCGCTCGTGGCCGACTTCCTGCGCTGGACCGGCATGGCGGCGAACCCCACCAAGTGCTCCACCATGTCGATCCAGCGCGACCGCCGCGGCGTGCTCAAGGCAGACGACCTCAAGCTGGAGCTGGACGGGTCGCCGATCCCCGCGCTGTCCATGAGCGCCTCGTACACCTACCTGGGGGTCGGCGACGGCTTCGACCACACGCGCCGCCGCGTCGAGCTCGCGCCCACACTCAAGCAGCTCAAGGACGACGCGACGGCGCTGCTCCAATCGGGCCTCGCCCGTGGCAGGTGGTGAAGGCGGTGAAGACGTACCTCTACCCTCGGGTGGAGTACGCACTTCGCCACCTTCGCCCCTTCCAGCAGCAGCTTGAGGGCTTCGACCGGCACCTCGCGCGCGGCCTCCGCCACCTCCTGCGTCTGCCAGCCTCCGCCACAACGGAGTGCTTCTACGCGCCGGTGTCGCGCGGCGGACTGGGCTTGCTGCCACTGACAGAGCTGCACGCGGCGCTGCAAGTCGCGCATGGGTGGCAGATGCTGAACTCCAAGGACCCTGCCATCCAGCGCATCGCGCGCGTGCAGCTCCGGCAGATTGCCGACGCGCGCCACCGGCTGGACACTCAGGCGTGGGCGGGCCGCGATGAGGAGCTGTGCGAGCTGCTGCTCAACTCGCAGCTCGGGACGTCACCCGACGCGCCACCGAAGCGCCGCAACGGCGACATCGGCTCGCTCTGGGTAGACGTCCAGCGCCACCTCCGCACCCTCGGCCTCAAGCTCGAGACCGCGCCGGCGTGCGCAGACACCGGCACGGCCGCAGCCACGCTGCAGCTTCGCGTGCCGCACCACGACAAGTGGCTCGACCACCGCTCGGTCCTGCGGCACGAGAAGCTGCACATCAAGAACCCGCACTGGGCCAAGTGGGCGGCCATGCGCGACCAAGGCAGGACGGTGCGCGCGCACGGCGGCGCTGGCAGCAGCTTCCTCACGCGGCCGCGAGGCATGTGGGAAGCTGACTACCGCTTCGCGGTGGCCGCCCGCCTGAACCAGCTTGACACGCACAGCGTGCTCAAGCGCCGGCGCCTCCGGGCTCACGACCGCTGCCGGCAGCCGGGCTGCTCCAGGGCGGAGACGCTGGCGCACGTGCTCAACCACTGCCCGGGCACCATGGACGCGGTCCGCGGCCGGCATGACGACGCGCTCAAGAACATCGAGCGCGCGCTCATCGCGTCGTCGAGCGACCGCCAGGACCGCGTCGAGCTTCGGGTCAACCAGACCGTGCCCTCGCTCGCCGGCCCCGCGCTGCGGCCCGACCTCCAGCTGTACAACCACACCACGAAGACGGTGGCGGTGGTCGACCTGGCCGTGGCGTTCGAGGAGCAGGCGAGCGATGACCCCGACAGCTCGGCGCTGGCCCGCATCGCGGCGCACAAGCGCGCCAAGTACGACCGCATCAAGCGCCACCTCGAGCGCCAAGGGTGGAAGGTGCACCTCTCGGCGCTCGTCTTGGGCTCGCTTGGTGCGGTCGCCGGTGGTAACCACAAGGTTTACACCGAGCACCTTGGGCTGCTCAAGCGTGACGCGAAGCGGCTGGACTGGCAGCTATCTGCCGCGTGCATACAGTCCAGCCGCCGCATCTGGAACCTGCACTGCAGCCAACACCGTGCCCGCCAGCACGCGCAGCGCGCAAGCCAAGCACCAAGGGGCAGTCGGGCGACGGAGACCGGGGACTCCGTCGCGCACCGGCCGCCGCTAGACGGCAACCAGGCCCATTGCGGCCGACAGGGCCACACCCATGTAGGGAACCGCCCTCGGAAACCCTGCTCCGGCTCACATGGTCCGACCCCCGATTGGTTCAACCTGCACACCAACTACACACCAATTAGGGACTCTCAGGTAGTCACTACCAGGACGTAACGGACTAACCGACAGGTAATACATTAACCCTTTCTGTTCTAATCAGTGTGAAAACTGGTTTCCCGACTTTTAGTTGGGTCTTTTTCACATTCATTTTTGGAACTTCCGAGAATGCTAGCTTGCTAGTTTTTCTTGGAGCGGTCTCCGGGGGCTTTCACCACCTCCCCCGCGAGGCCAACCACTACACTTATCTTCACTACTTCAATTTGTTCTTATTTTACATCACCATTTACTAATGCTATAATGCCATTATATATTGTCACATTTTGACTTATTGCTATATTTCAGAATGTTATCGTTATAAATCATAATTATATCGCTATATTTCTTAATGTTATTGCTATATTTTGACCTGGCCACTCCCGTTATTTTGACGTTTCACGTATCACACGTCATTACAAAATAATCGGCTCTGCTTAGGGTTGTGGAGACTTATCTACACAAATACCTTCTCGGCCTTTTGGCTAAGATCAAGTGTAGTATCTGTTCTAATCAGTGTGAAAACTGGTTTCCCTGCCGTTGGTGGGGTCTTTTTCACATTCATTTTTGGAACTACTGCTTTAGGTTAGCTTGCTAGCCAATCGCGGTACGGTCTCCGGGGGCGTGCACCTTTCCCCCGTGAGGCCAACTACAACTTGCATCTTTTCTATCTACTTACCTCTTCTGCCTACGGGCCGGCCCTTCACCTCCGCATCGCCGCATGCGCTTCTGGTGGCCGGATTGGCAGCCCCGGGAGCGCTCGCCGTCCGCCGACAGCGAGTGCTCCACGGCCAGCCACTCCAGCCTCGCCAGTGACGCGTCCTTCTATAGCGCGTCGTCTGGCGAGGCGGCAGGCGGCTGACCAGTGGACGCCCTGATGGGTACACTGGCGGATCCGCCGGTGTATCCACCAGGGTTTCGGTTACACATTTTGCCCCCGTTTTGGACTCGGCCGAGCCCGAAATGGGGCCGGCGACCCTCCACGCGCGGCGCCGCTGCTCGGCGCCGGCGAGGAGTTGGGCGGCGCAACTTCGGGCACGGGTCCGGGACCCGCTGCGCCCTTGCGCCCATTGCGGGACCGCGGACCGGGCCCTCTGGCGGCCAAGCCGAGGCCCGGTCCGCCACTTCAACCTCGCGTCGCTTCGCGGCGACGGCGAGCGGACGCGGGCCCGCGGACCGTCCGCCGGGCGGGACCGGGCCCAGCACACTTGGCCCCACTATGCCCGGATCCCCGGCCTCTCGTGCGCCGCGCGTGTACACGGCCGGAGAACACCGCGGCCAGGATGCGGCGCTTCGGCGAGGCGCGCGGAGCGGCGGCTCCTGCGCAGCCCCCACGCCCCCACGGACCCCCAAGCGCGCCGTTCGGCTGACCAAGACCCCCGCCAGCCCCTCCAGCGCGCGGCGCCGCCCAAGACCCCCGCAGTGATGTGGCAGGACCCGGCAGGGCGGCCGGCAGGCTGCCCGATCCGGTAGCGCCCGGGGCGGCGCTCGCTGCGGCTACGGCGCGGGCCCTGGCGGCCTGCCAGCGGCCCAGCAGCTGGACGACGACGACAGCGAGGACGACGACGGCGAGGACGACGCTGCCGCCGCCCCTGGCGCCCCCAAGACCCCGAGCATGATGCTGGCCGACCCGGCAGGGCGGCCGGCAGGCTGCCCGTTGGTAGAGCGCCCGCAGCCACCACGGCGCGCGCTCCCACGGGCAGCCAGGACCCCACGCGCCTCCGCCACGGCCAGGACGGCCAGGACGGCGTACATGGCGACGCTGGCGGCGCTGCAGGCCCCGCCGACCCCGAACGATGACTGCGCGCCCGGTAGGGTGGCCGGCAGGCTGCCCGCCGGTGCAGCGCCCTTGACCGCTGCGGCACTCGTGCAGGCGGCCACTGCGGGCCCCCATGACCTCCACCGCGCCCTGGACGGCGAGGACGTCGACGCTGGCAGCGCTGCTGCCGTTCCAGACCCCGAACGCTTGATAGCCCACCCGGTAGGGCGGCCGGCAGGCTGCCCGCGGGTGCGGCGTCCATGACAGCCGCTGCTCGCGCGCGGGCGGTCCCCACGGACTCCGACGACTCCGCCGCGGCCGAGGCAACGCGGACGACGACGCTGGCGGCGCTGCCGCCGAACCAGACCCCCAAATGATCGATCGCCCACCCGGTAGGGCGGCCGGCAGGCTGCCCGCCGGTGGAGCGTTGGCGGCTGCCTCTGCTCGGGCTGCTGCGACCCGCCAAGCGCCCGCCGAGCACCAGGACGTCAAAGGCGACGACGTGGACGCCGAGGACGACCGCGCTGACGCCGCCAGGACCCCGCCGGACCCCGCAACTGAGCTGCCTCGACCCGGCGGGGCGGGCGGCATGCTCGCCGAGGGTGGAGCCCCGGCACCTCCATCTCCAAGTCCAGCTGCGGCTGCCGCTGCCGCCGAGGTAGCAGCAGCCGCAGCTACTCAAGATGTAGCAGCTCCTGCTGACCGCGCCACCGTGGAGCACCGCGCGCGCGCCGAGCCGACTCGCCACCGCTACTACCAGGCACGCGCGTGCGCGGAGCCCATGACGGGCGACGCGTTCAGCAGCGACGGCGGCAGCAGCAGATACAGACGCACCACCGGCGCCGAGGAGACCAAGACGGAGGACAGCGACGCGTCCGCCGCGCAGGCAGCGGCCGCCCAAGCTACACCAGAGCACTGGGCCGAGGCCAGCGGGCAGGACGACGCCGTGCAGGCGACGTACGCGCATGACGCCGACGCCTTCGCGTGCAGCTTGTGCGCCTACGTCGCCGGCGACATGACTACGCTCGTCGGCCACCGCAGAGCGGCGCACCGCGGCACCCGCTTCAAGGACATTTACTCCAGCGGGTGCCGGTGCCCCATGATCTTCTACTCGCGGGTAGTGGCCGCGAGCCACGCTTCAGCCTGCGCCAACCGGCCGACGACAACAGCGACAGCAGGCGCGGCGCCCATGGACGTGGACCAAGGACCGACGCCGCCCCAGCGCCAGCACCTCCCGCAGCCGCGGCCACCGCGGGTACGCCACTCCGGTGGCAAGCGACGGCGGCTGAACGACGGCGATGAAGGCGACGCTGCAGAGCTGAAGCTGGCCGAGCATCCGCTGCTCGAGCACGAGGACGGAGCCGAGGACCAAACCCCGGCGCACACGCCATCCGCGGCGAGCGCCCACCACGCTCCCGTCCTCGCCGTGTACGTGCACAACGCGGAGTGCTTCATGTGCACGCTGTGCACGTTCACGGCTGCCAGCTTCAGCTCCCTCCAGCGGCACCGGACCACTCGGCACCGGCGCGCAGTCTTCCAGGACAAGTTCCTGGCGGGCTGCGCGTGCGGCACGCCCTTCGCGTCGCGGCCGGCGGCAGCTAAACATGCTCGCGCGTGTGCCGGCCCACGCACCACTTCGGCAACGGCTTCGACGGCGGGCAGAGCATCAAGCGACACCGCCGCTGGAGCCGGCGCCACCGTCAACCAGGCGGCCACCGCCGAACCCGACTTGCCCCGACCGGAACCCTCGGAGCTCGCCGCGTCCCCGCAGGCGAGCTCCAGCGACGTTGCAGTGCAGGACGCAAGCTCGACGGCGGCCCCAGTGCTCCGTGCCTCCTCCCGCTGGGGCGCACCGCTGCCGAGGATGCTCGTCGCCTCCCGAGTTGCAGGGCGGCTGGGAGCGTCTCCGCCGCCCCGCTGGGGCCGCGTCTTCCCGCGACACCATCGCAGGGCGCATCGCGTCCAGACTCGGCGAACTCCCGGCGCCACGATGGGGATCGCCACTGCCTCGCAGGGTGGTGGCCTCCCGAATTGCGCATCGGCTCCTCCCGCTGCCACCGACGGACGGCGCCACCACGGACACCTATGAGTCCCTGCTCGACCGGTGGATCACGCCTCCGGTCGAACACGCCGCCTCCGCTGAAGCTGCTGCCAGGACCGACGGACCAGACGACGACGAAGCCATGCCGGGGACACTGGCAGCAGCTGATGTGACGGCGGACGACGCGGCCGGGGAGGAGCGCGACGCCGCGGACTCTCCGCAAGTTCCGGTGCACGCCGGTGAATGGCTGCTCCAGTTCGATGGAGCGTGCCGCCGCGCTCCAAACCCCGGAGGCGCAGGCGCCATTCTGTTCGACCCGAGCGGCGCGGCGGCGTGGTCCTGCTCGCACTACATGCCGGGCGCCACGGAGACGAACAACACTGCCGAGTACACGGCACTCCTCCTCGGCGCCCGGGCAGCAGCGGACCACGGCGCCTCGCGGCTCCGCGTGCAGGGTGACAGCTTGCTGGTGATCCGGCAGGTCAAGGGCATCTACGGTGCCAAGAGCACGCGGCTTCGGGCCCTCCGCAATGCAGTCCGAGCGGAGCTCGCGCGGGTGGGGCGCTACTCGCTCCACCACATCGACCGCCAGGACAACGGCCACGCGGATCGCCTCGCGAACCGGGCGCTCGACCAGAAGAACACGCTGATCGAGTGCGCCGCCCACCCGGGACGCAACGCGTGCCCCACGTCGACGGCGTCTTCTCCAGCGACGGCAGCCGCCCCACCAGCGACACCCCGCCTGCGGACTTCGACATGGAAGACGCCGACGATGAGGAGCGCCGCGCTGACATCGATGATGGCGAGGTGTACGCCCCCGTGCGCCTGGAGCCCGGCGTGGTTCCTGCGCGCCGACCGCGCCTGCGCCTCCGCACCCTGAACGACGAAGAGTTTGAGGAGGCCGGCGCGGTGGTGGAGCGCCTGAGCGCAGCGCTCTCGGCCAAGCTGGAGAACGCCGAAGACTGGGAGACCGCGGAGGGCTACATCACGGCCCTGCCGCACCTGCTGTACGACAGGCTACAGCCGTACACGCAGGCGCGAGCTGGAGGCCACCGCCACCGCCCAGCCTCGACTGCCAGAGGCCGAGCTCCGGGCACCCCTGCGGTGGCAACGGAGGATGACGAGCGCCAGCGACTGGACGGTGCCGACGAGCAGCGGCGCCCAGCGGCCCCGGGCGAACAGCCGCAACAGGACCAACAACAGCATGAAGACCCAGTTTCAAGCCGGCCTGCTCGACGCCGACGTCGCCGCCGGGGACGCCGTGGAGGCCGACGCCAACGTCGCCACCCCGTGCACCCGGACAACGCGCTACCCGCCAGCGACAGGAGAGACCGAGACAGCCCGCATTGCCCCGCGAACCGCGGCACCACCTCGAGCACCGCGTGCTTGAAGCGGTGGGCGAGCTCCAGGCGCTCGAGCGCACCGACCCCCACGACCGACCAGCAATAGCCAAGGCGCGGCGCCGCGTTGGGCGCATCCGCTCTGCCATCGCGCAGCACCAGCTACGCCGACAGTTCGATACGGCAGAGAAGGAGTGCGTCGACGGCATCCTGGCGAAAGCTCGAGCGGAGCGCGAGGCACGAGCGTCGGCGAGGACGGAGGCGACAGCGGCCGCAGACCGAGTGACAGCAGCAACGGACCCGGCGAGCGACCCCAAGGATGACGGCAAGTGCCCCATTCCGGGCGCCGCACTGTGGCAGCACTTCACGGCGGTGAACACGCCGGCGAAGGACTTCGACCCGGACGCCCCGGAGGGCGAGCCCTTCCGCGCCGCCATGGCTAGTCTGCCCGCCGCCTCGAGATTCCGGGAGCTACTCACGGAGGCGCCTACGGCGGACGACATTGAGACCCAGCTGCAACATGTGCGTGGCGCCTCCAGCCCCGGCCTCGACGGCATCGGGTACGACGTCTACAAGAAGTTCGCGACTCAGCTGCTGCCGGTGCTCACAGCAGCGTTCAAGTGGTGCTGGGAGGCGAAGCAGGTGCCCCAGAGCTGGAAGCTCGGGGTCGTGCGCCTCCTGCACAAGAAGGGCTCGCGCGAAGACCCGGCGAACTGGAGGCCCATCTGCCTCCAGCAAGCCATCTACAAGCTCTACACAGGGGTCCTCGCGCGGCGGCTGGTGCGGTGACTGGACGTCAACGAAAGGCACGCGCCAGGACAGAAGGGCTTCCGGTCGGTGAACGGCTGCGGGAGCACAACTTCCTCGCGGCCACGCTCATCGACCATGCCCGCCGCCGCCACAAGCCGTTGTATGAAGTCTGGTACGACTTCTGCAACGCGTTTGGGAGCGTGCCCTTCGCGCTGCTGTGGGACGCGCTACGGCGGCTTGGCGTGCCCGGAGCACTACGTCGACGTGTGCCGCGGGCTATACGACAGCGCCGCCTTCGTCGTGGGCAACGCCGCTGACGGCACTACGGACCCGGTTCGGCAGCGCGTGGGGTGTTCCAGGGCTGCCCGCTGAGCCCGCACCTGTTCTCGGCAGCGATCAGCCCGCTCCTCCACGCGCTGCAGAAGCTCCCCACCTCCGGCGTGCAGCTCAGCGACGAAGACCGCCCCGGCGTCTCGGCCTACGCCGACGACCTCAAGATTTTCAGCGGCACCAAGGCGGGTGTCGTCGGGCAGCACGAGCTGGTCGCCGCGTTCCTCGACTGGACCGGCATGAAGGCGAACCCCGCCAAGTGCCGGTCCATGGGCGTGCGCCGCAACAGCAATGGTGCCGTCGAGGCGGACCATCTCGACCTCGCCCTGGACGACGTGCCGGTCCCCACGATGACGCACCACGAGTCGTACGCGTATCTGGGGATCGGCGACGGCTTCGACCACGTGCGCCGCCGCATCGAGCTCGGCCCCACGATCAAGCAGCTCAAGCAAGATGCGACGGCGCTCGTGGAGTCTGGACTGGCGCCGTGGCAGGTGCTGAAAGCCGTGAAGGTGTACCTCTACCCTCGGGTGGAGTACGCTCTCCGGCACCTTCACCCGGAGGACCTGCTCCTCAAGAGCTTCGACGCTCACCTGCGCCGCGGCCTCCTCCACCTGCTACGGCTGCCCCAGAACGCGGCCAAGGAATTCTTCTACTCGCCGGTGTCGCGCGGCGGCTTGGGGCTACTGCCTCTGGTGGAACTGCACGCGGCGCTGCAGATAGCGCACGGGTGGCAGATGCTGCACTCGCCCGACCCGGCCATCCGGCGCATCGCGCGCGAGCAGATCCACCAGGTCGCCGACGCGCGGCACCGACTCGACCGCCCGCACTGGAAGCAGCGTGGCGATGAGCTCTGTGAGCTCTTCCTCAACTGGGAGCTCGGGATGTCGGACCACGCGCCTGCGAAGCGCCGCACCGGCGACATCACCTCGCTGTGGTCCGACATCCGCAAGAACCTCAAGGCGCACGGCCTCAAGGTCGAGACCGCGCCGGGCGACCCGGAGTCCGGCGCACCAGCCCAGCCGCTGCAGCTTCGCGTGCCGCACCACGCGGAGTGGCTCGACCACCGCAACGTGCTGCGGCGCGTGAAGCAGCACATGAAGCTCAAACACTGGCGGGCGTGGTGCGCCTACAAGAACCAGGGCCGGACGGCGCGGGTGCACGGAGGTGTCGGCAGCGGGTTCCTCACCCGGCCGCGCGGCATGTGGGAGAGCGACTACCGCTTCGCGGTGGCCGGTCGTCTCGACCAAGTCGACACGTTCGCCGCGCTCCAGCGCAAGCACCTCCGCGGCAACGACCGCTGCCGACACCCGGGCTGCTCCTACACGGAGACGCTGGCCCACGTGCTGAACCACTGCCCGGGCACCATGGATGCCATCCGCGGCCGCCACGATGACGCGCTCAAGGAAATCGAGCGAACGCTCATCGCGTCGTCGGGCGACCGCCCCGGGCGAGTGGAGCTGCGCGTGAACCAGACCGTGCCGTCGCTCGCCGGCCCAGCGCTACGGCCCGACCTCCAGCTCTACAACCACACCACGAAGACGGTGGCGGTGGTCGACCTGGCCGTGGCGTTCGACGAGCAGGCGAGCGACGACCCGGAGAGCTCAGGGCTAGCCAAGGCGGCGGCCGAGAAGAAGGCCAAGTACGCCGGCATCAAGCGGCACCTCGAGCGCCAAGGGTGGAAGGTCCACCTCTCGGCGCTCGTCTACGGTTCGCTGGGGTCGGTGGCCCCAGCAACTACAAGGTGTACACGGAGCACTTGGGGCTCCTCAAGCGTGAGGCCAAGCGGCTGGACCAGCAGCTCTCGCGGGCGTGCATCCAGTCCAGCCGCCGCATCTGGAACCTACACTGCGCCCAACACCGGGCGCGGCAGCACCGGCAGTCAAGGGGCAGTCGGGCGACGGAGACCGGGGACTCCGTCGCGCACCGGCCGCCGCTAGACGGCACCATCAGGCCATAGTGGCCAGAAGGGCCCCACCCATGTAGGGAACCGCCCTCGGGAACCCATTCCGGTGCCGGCCGAAGGGTGTACCACCATTCCGGTGGTGGTACATTCCGACGGTCGTGGCATTACCCGACTGTTATCAGATATCGTTAGAAACCTTAGATAGCTATCAGATAGGAACCTCCTAGGAAGTTAACGGGTATACCGGTTGGTAAATACACATACACTCTCTGTTCTAATCAGTGTGAAAACTGGTTTCCCGACTTTTAGTTGGGTCTTTTTCACATTCATTTTTGGAACTTCCGAGAATGCTAGCTTGCTAGTTTTTCTTGGAGCGGTCTCCGGGGGCTTTCACCACCTCCCCCGCGAGGCCAACCACTACACTTATCTTCACTACTTCAATTTGTTCTTATTTTACATCACCATTTACTAATGCTATAATGCCATTATATATTGTCACATTTTGACTTATTGCTATATTTCAGAATGTTATCGTTATAAATCATAATTATATCGCTATATTTCTTAATGTTATTGCTATATTTTGACCTGGCCACTCCCGTTATTTTGACGTTTCACGTATCACACGTCATTACAAAATAATCGGCTCTGCTTAGGGTTGTGGAGACTTATCTACACAAATACCTTCTCGGCCTTTTGGCTAAGATCAAGTGTAGTATCTGTTCTAATCAGTGTGAAAACTGGTTTCCCTGCCGTTGGTGGGGTCTTTTTCACATTCATTTTTGGAACTACTGCTTTAGGTTAGCTTGCTAGCCAATTGCGGTACGGTCTCCGGGGGCGTGCACCTTTCCCCCGTGAGGCCAACTACCTTGACCTTTTCTACCTTCCTTACCTTCGCCTTCTGGCCCTTCACCTGCGCATCGGCGTATGCGCTTCTGGTGGCCGGATTGGCAGCCCCGGGAGCGCTCGCCGTCCGCCGACAGCGAGTGCTCCACGGCCAGCCACTCCAGCCTCGCCAGTGACGCGTCTTTTATAGCGCGGCCAGCGACGGGGCTGGAGCGGCTGACCTGGCGGACGTCCGGGCGGGGGCGGATCCGCTAGGGCTTCGGTTACGCATTGGGGATCCGCCCGCCCCCGTTTTAGGCTCGGCCGAGCCGGAAATGGACGCCGGCGACCCTCCACGCGCGGCGCCGCTGCTCGGCGCCGGCGAGGAGTTGGGCGGCGCAACTTCGGGCACGGGTCCAGGACCCGCCGCGCCCCTTGCGCCCATTGCGGGACCGCGGACCGGGCCCTCTGGCGGCCAAGCCGAGGCCCGGTCCGCCACTTCAACCTCGCGTCGCTTCGCGGCGACGGCGAGCGGACGCGGGCCCGCGGACCGTCCGCCGGGCGGGACCGGGCCCCGTTCACCTTGGTTTCAGTATGCCAGGATCCCCGGCCTCTCGTGCGCCGCGCGGCACGCTTTTCTCGGCCGGAGGAAGGCCGGGCCCAAGATGCGGCCGCCGAGGAGGCGCGCGGAACGACGGCTCCTGCGTGCGCCCCAGGCCTCGCCACGGACCCCCAAGCGCGCCGGTTGGCTGCCCAAGACCCCCGCCAGCCCCTCCAGCGCGCGGCGCCGCCCAAGACCCCCAGTGATGTGGCAGGACCCGGCAGGGCGGCCGACAGGCTGCCCGATCCGGTAGCGCCCGGGCGGCGCTCGCTGCGGCTACGGCGCGGGCCCTGGCGGCCTGCCAGCGGCCCGCCGAGCTGGAGGAGGACGACAGCGAGGACGACGACGGCCTGGACGACGCTGCTGGCGCCCCTGGCGCCCCGAAGACCCGAGACTGTGGCTGGCCGACCCGGCAGGGCGGCCGGCAGGCTGCCCGTTGGTAGAGCGCCCGCAGCCGCTACGGCGCGCGCTCCCACGGGCAGCCAGCAGCACCTCGACGCGCCTCGCGCCCACGCGGGCGCAGGCGCTGCCGCCGCCAAGGCTGGCGGGCTGCAGGCCCCGCCGACCCCCGAACGATGATCGCGCGCCCGGCAGGGTGGCCGGCAGGCTGCCCGCCGGTGCAGCGCTCGTGACCGCTGCTGCTTGCGCGCGCGCGGTCCTCACGGACCCCGGACCCCGGACCCCGACGACCTCCGCCGCGCCCAGAGCGGCGATGGCGACGATGCTGGCGGCGCTGCCGCCCCCAGACCCCTCGCATGTTGATTGCCCGCCCGGCGGGGCGGCCGGCAGGCTGCCCGCCGGTACAGCACCCCGGACGGCTGCGAACCGCGTGCAGGCGGCCGACACGGACTCCCACGACCTCCTCCGCGGCCGAGACGACGACGACGCCGACGCTGACGGCGCTGCCGCCGACCCGGACTCCCGAATGATCGATCGCCCACCCGGCAGGGCGGCCGGCAGGCTGCCCGCCGGTGGAGCGTTGGCCTGCCGCCTCTGCTCGGGCTGCTGCGACCCGCCAAGCGCCCGCCGAGCACCAGGACGTCGACGGCGACGACGCGAACGCCGACCCGACGACCGCGCCGACGCCGCCTCGAGCCACAAGGACACCGCGAGTGTGCTGCCTCGACCCGGCAGGGCGGGCGGCATGCTCGCCGAGGGTGGAGCCCTGGCACCCCCGATGCGAAGCCCAGCTGCGGCTGCCGTTGCCGCTGCCGCAGAGACAGCAGCAGCCGCAGCTCCTCAAGATGCAGCAGCTCCTGTTGACCGCGCCGCCGTGGAGCACCGCGCGCGCGCTGCGCCGACTCGACAACGCTACTATCAGCCACGCACGCGCGCGGAGCCCAAGACAGGCGACGCGCTCAACAGGAGCAACCGCTGCAGCCACGACGGAGGTGACCAAGAGGCCACGACCGAAGAGAGCGACGCCACGGCAGCCAAGCTCGCGGCCGCGCAAGCTGCACCAAGGGCCCAGACCCAGCACATTGGGCCGGACGACGGCCAGCAGGGCCCGGTGCAGGCGACGTACGCGCACGACGCTGACCATTTCGAGTGCGCGTTGTGCGCGTACGTCGCCACGAACCTTGCGACGCTCGTGGCGCATCGCCGAGCTGCACACCACGGCACCCGCTTCCAGGATGTCTTCTCCAGCGGGTGCCGGTGCTCGCTCATCTTCTTCTCGCGGATAGTGGCTGCGTGCCACGCCCACGCGTGCACCCAGCGCAACCATCCAGCCGCGACCGTCGCCCCCAAGACGGCCCGCGCTTCGGAGGCAGCCCCAAGACCTGTTGACCCCCGACGCGGACCGAGGCTGCTGCGACCCCCACTAGCAGCCTCACCGCAGCAAGGACTGCTGCTGCGGCAGCCGCACCAAGCGGCACCGCGGTGGCAGACACCGCCACCTTGCAGAGCGCTGTGCCCGCCGCTCCCAAGACCCCTGGACGCCAGCACGCCCCCGTGTTGGTGCCCACCCCGCTCGCCATGTACAGGTCACAGGCAAGCGACGCCGGCTCAACCCGACAGACAACGCCGCCGCCAAGACACCGCGGGCGGCCAGGATGACGACGACGGCTCTGGACGTGGTGATGGCACCACCACCGCCGGAGGTAACGACGTCGGCCACGCCGCCCAACTTGACCAACCACCCCGCCATGACGAGCTCAGCGCCTGATGTCGAAATGGCGCCGGCGCCGGCACCGACGGCGGAGCGCTCGACGACACCGACGGCTGCGACTGCGGCAACGACGGCGACCCAGGAGCAGGAGCCATCCGCGACGGAGACTACGGCGACCAACGAGACGGAGACGGAGACGGCCAGGGAGACGGAGACGGCCAAGGAGAAGGAGACGACGACGGCGACCGCGACTGCGGCAACACCACCGCCGCCAGCAAGACGAGCAACGCGCTGGGGCCCAAGACCCGGCGCGGACACTAATGCTCAGGCTATGAGCGACGAGCAGGCTGCTAACCCGGCAGCGCAACGACCTCTGGGCTCCGCTGCACCGGTCACCGGTGCAACACGGTGGGGTCCACGTCACGGCGCGATCGGGGCAGCAGCTGTAGCTCGCCTGCTCACCGGCCTACCGACGGCCCCAGCAGCAGCGACTCGCCGACCTACATCGGCTCGGCGCTGCTCAGACCAGCCTGCTCCCTCAGCAGCCCCGACGACTGACTCGATCGCGATGGACATCGACGGAGGGCCGGCTGTGACGGAGCCCTGGGTGCTCCGCTTCGACGGGGCATGCCGCAGGAATCCGGGCCCTGGCGGAGCTGGTGCTGCCTTGTTCAAGCCGTGCGGAGCCGTGGCGTGGACGTGCTCGCACTACATGCCAAGCAGCAGCGAAACCAACAACACCGCCGAGTACACGGCGCTGCTGCTTGGCGTGCAGAGTGCCGTCCACCACGGCGCCACGCACCTGGAGATCGAAGGCGATAGCCACCTTGTCGTGGCACAAGTCAAGGGCGCCTTCGCCTGCAGGAACTCGCGCCTCCGGCAGCTGCGCAACCGGGTCCGTCACGCACTCCGCTCCGTCACCACCTACACGCTCCGCCACATCGACCGCAAGGCCAATGCGCATGCGGACAGGCTCGCCAACAGGGCGCTCGACCTCAGGCGCTCACTGGTGGAGTGCGGTGAGCATCAAGGAGCCCTGGACGACTGCCTCCGACCGGCGACCCCGACGGACCTGAGCAGGAGCACCCGGCCGAAGCACCAGCAACGATCGGCACCCCACCAGTAGCAGCAATCGACGGCAGCAACAGCGAAGACGAGGAAGCCGAGGTGGCTGCGCGTGATGGCGGGGAGGTCTTCCCTACGCTACCCATCGGACCAGGCTCCACCCCAGCGCGGCAACCTCGGCTCCGACTCCGTCAACTCAATGATGATGAGTTCGAGACCGCGGCAGCGGCTGTGGACCAGTTTGCGGCGGAGCTGGCGTGCAAGATCTCCGACGCTGACAGCTGGACCACTGGCGAGGGCTATATTGGCGCCATCCCGTCTCGCCTGCGCGAGGTGCTGCAGCCCTTCGCTCCGGCCCAGCCGGCACTCCGCCCACCGCCCCGGTCACAGCACCGCCGCCCACCGCGTGTAACGCGCAACCAGCACGAGCACCGCCTCGATGAGGCCCTGGATGACCTCACCGCGACGCAGCAAACGACCCCGGGCGACCGACGCGCGATGAGGAAGGCGAGACGGCGAGTAGGACGCATCCGCGCCTCGATGGCACAGCAGCAGCTCCGACACGAATTCGTGCGCGACGAGGCGAAGTGCGTCAAGGACATCCTGCACAGCGCATCGGCGGAGACGGCTGCCGAGGACCACCACGACACGTGCCCCATCGGCCGGGCGGAACTCCACCGCCACTTCACGGGCACGAGCGCCGAGCGAACGCCTTTCGACTACGAGGCAGAGAGCGGGACAGAGTTTCGAGCGGCGACGGCGCGGGCCGAGCACGCGACTGAGGCACTTGACGTCTTCGAGGAGGAGCTGACGCTAGACGAAATCGAAGATCAGCTCACGGGGGCTGCGGTGGCATCCAGCCCGGGCCATGATGGGATCGGCTACGACATTTACCGCCGCTTCGCCGCACAGCTCCTGCCTCTCCTGCACGCTGCCTACGGATTCTGCTGGCGCCATCGGCGCGTGCCCGCCTTGTGGAAGCTCGGCATCGTGCGGCTGATCCACAAGAAGGGCGACCCGCATCAGCCAAGCAACTGGCGGCCGATCTGCCTGCAGCCCACCATCTACAAGCTCTACAGTGGGCTGCTGGCGAGGCGTCTCTCTCGGTTCCTGGAGTCGAACGACCTACTACCTATGGCGCAGAAGGGCTTTCGGTCGTTCAACGGGTGCCACGAACACAACTTCGTGGCCACCACGTTGCTCGACCAAACCCGTCGGCTACACCGCAAGCTGTACCAAGTCTGGTACGACTTGCGGAATGCCTTTGGATCGCTCCCGCAGAAGCTGATGTGGCGCGTGCTGGAGGAGCTCGACGTTGACAGACGCTTCATCGCGCGGTGCAAGGACATCTACGCCGGCGCAGCCATCGTCATCGGCAACGCAGCGGACGGCGCGACGGACCCCGTGAGGCAGGAGGTGGGCGTCTACCGGGGCTGCCCGCGCACCCCCCTCCTCTACATCGTCGCGCTCGTCCCGCTGCTCCGCAGACTCGAGCAGCTCGATGGCGTTGGTGTGCCGCTGGCCGAGGGTGTGCGGCCGTGCACCACAGCCTATGCGGATGCCCTGAAGGTCTTCAGCGACAGCGCCGCTGGCATCCGCTAGTGCCACGGAGTCGTCGCTCGCTTCCTGGACTGGACGACGCTGCAGGCGAATCCGGCCAAGTGCGCGAGCCTCGCCGTGACTACAAACGCGCGCGGCAACGTGAAGCGCGACGACACCCTGCAGCTCGCCATCCACGGCGACTCTATCACCACCCTCAGCCTCCAAGAGAGCTACCGCTACCTGGGGTGGGCGACGGCTTCGACCATGTGCGCCACCGCCTCCAGCTCGAGCCGAAGATTCAGCAGATCAAGCGGGAGGCAGTGGCGCTGATGCAGTCGGGACTGGCGCCGTGGCAGGTAGTGAAGGCGCTCAAGACTTATGTGTACCCCAAGGTTGAGTACGCGCTTCGCCACCTCCGCCCGCTCCAGTCCCAGCTGCAAGGCTTCGACCGCGCGGTCACGCGCGGACTGCGGCACCTGCTGCGCCTGCCCCGGTCCACCACCAACGAGTTCTTCTACACACCGGTGTCTAGCGGTGGACTGGGGCTGCAGACGTTGGTGGAGATGCACCAAGCGCTGCAGGTGGCGCATGCGTGGCAGGTGCTGCACTCCAAAGACCCTACCATCATCTCCATCGCCACGACGCAGGTGTGCCAAGTCGCCCGCAAGCGCTACCGCCTGCACGAGGAGCACTGGCGAGGGCGAGACGAGGAGCTCGTGAGGCTGTTCCTCAACTCAGAGCTAGCCGCCTCGCCCCACGCAGAAGCGTTGCGCCGCAATGGCGACATCGGGTCTCTGTGGGTGGACGTGCAGCGCATCCTGCGCACGCGCCACCTACAGCTGGAGCACCGCGCCGACACGCATGATCCATTCGGCCTCCGCGTGCCGCACCACGACAAGTGGCTCGACCACAAGACCGTGCTGCGGCACGTGCGGCTCCACCTGAAGATCCGTCACCAGACCCGATGGAAGGGTCTGACGGACCAGGGCAAGACAGTGCGCGTGCACGGGGGCCTCGGCGCCAAGTTCGTGACAACCGGGGCGGGCCTGTCGGACGACGACTACCGCTTCGGTGTGAAGGCCCGCCTCAACCAGATCGACACGAACGCGGTGCTCAAGCGCAAGCGGCTGCGGTCGCGCAAGACATGCAGGGACCCGGCCTGCTCCTCGGCTGAGACGCTGGCTCATGTTCTCAACCATTGCGAGTCCAACATGGACGCAATTCGCCAGCGTCACGACGACGCCTTGGAGCAGATCGGGTCCAAGATCCGCAACGCGCTTGAGCGCGCGAAGTCGACCGCAGAGCTGCGCCTGAACCAGACGGTGCCCGAGTACACGGGAGTAGCTCTGCGGCCAGACATCGTGCTGCGGAACGTGACCGCCAAGAAGATGGTGATCGCCGACCTGGCGGTCACGTTCGAAGAGCACGCGGCTAGAGCCCGCCACTCCTCGCTGCAGCTCAGCCACGATCACAAGACACTCCAGTACCAACCGATCGTGGCGGAGCTGCGGCTCAAGGGGTGGCAGGTGCAGACGGCTGCGATCGTGTACGGGTCGCTGGGCTCGGTGCAGCCCAGCAACTTCAAGACGTACACCGAGAAGTTGAAGTTGCACAAGCGCGAGGCTCGACAGCTGGACCTTCAGCTGTCGAGCCACTGCATTCGCGCCAGCCACCGCATCTGGGGCTGGCACTGCCGGCGCCACCGCGAAGGACAACGGAGCGGCAACGCCTCGCGAGCGCCGCGTGGGTCTGGGGGGGCCCCGCGGCGCACATCGCAGGCTCGGGCACGGCGGTAAGCTGGTCATTTGACCAACAGGGCACTACCCAGGTAGGGAACCGCCCGTCACAAACCCAGGAAGACACAGACACCCTCCTTTTAGTGACATGCATATTTTAGCCTACATTTCAGTTACGGAGAGGTTACTAACTGGTAAACACGAACACACACTCTGTTCTAATCAGTGTGAAAACTGGTTTCCCGACTTTTAGTTGGGTCTTTTTCACATTCATTTTTGGAACTTCCGAGAATGCTAGCTTGCTAGTTTTTCTTGGAGCGGTCTCCGGGGGCTTTCACCACCTCCCCCGCGAGGCCAACCACTACACTTATCTTCACTACTTCAATTTGTTCTTATTTTACATCACCATTTACTAATGCTATAATGCCATTATATATTGTCACATTTTGACTTATTGCTATATTTCAGAATGTTATCGTTATAAATCATAATTATATCGCTATATTTCTTAATGTTATTGCTATATTTTGACCTGGCCACTCCCGTTATTTTGACGTTTCACGTATCACACGTCATTACAAAATAATCGGCTCTGCTTAGGGTTGTGGAGACTTATCTACACAAATACCTTCTCGGCCTTTTGGCTAAGATCAAGTGTAGTATCTGTTCTAATCAGTGTGAAAACTGGTTTCCCGACTTTTAGTTGGGTCTTTTTCACATTCATTTTTGGAACTACTGCTTTAGGTTAGCTTGCTAGCCAATCGCGGTACGGTCTCCGGGGGCGTGCACCTTTCCCCCGTGAGGCCAACTACCTTGACCTTTTCTACCTTCCTTACCTTCGCCTTCTGGCCCTTCACCTCCGCATCGGCGTATGCGCTTCTGGTGGCCGGATTGGCAGCCCGGGAGCGCTCGCCGTCCACCGACAGCGAGTGCTCCACGGCCAGCCACTCCAGCCTCGGCAGTGACGCGTCCTTCTATAGCGCGTCGTCTGGCGAGGCGGCAGGCGACGGGGCAGTGGACGCCCTGATGGGTACACTGGCGGATCCGCCGGTGTATCCACCAGGGTTTCGGTTACACACTTTGCCCCGTTTTGGACTCGGCCGAGCCCGAAATGGGGCCTCGCGACCCTCCACGCGCGGCGCCGCTGCTCGGCGCCGGCGAGGAGTTGGGCGGCGCAACTTCGGGCACGGGTCCGGGACCCGCTGCGCCCCTTGCGCCCATTGCGGGACCGCGGGCCGGGACCTCTGGCGGCCAAGCTGAGGCCCGGTCCGCCACTTCAACCTCGCGTCGCTTCGCGGCGACGGCGAGCGGACGCGGGCCCGCGGACCGTCCGCCGGGCGGGACCGGGCCCCGTTCACCTGCTCCCACTATGCCCGGATCCCCGGCCTCTCGTGCGCCGCGCGTGTACACGGCCGGAGAACACCGCGGCCAGGATGCGGCGCTTCGGCGAGGCGCGCGGAGCGGCGGCTCCTGCGTGCGCCCCAGGCCTCGCCAGGACCCCCAAGCGCGCCGGTTGGCTGCCCAAGACCCCCGCCAGCCCCTCCAGCGCGCGGCGCCGCCCAAGACCCCCCAGTGATGTGGCAGGACCCGGCAGGGCGGCCGACAGGCTGCCCGATCCGGTAGCGCCCGGGGCGGCGCTCGCTGCGGCTACGGCGCGGGCCCTGGCGGCCTGCCAGCGGCCCGCCGAGCTGGAGGAGGACGACAGCGAGGACGACGACGGCCTGGACGACGCTGCTGGCGCCCCTGGCGCCCCCAAGACCCCGAGACTGTGGCTGGCCGACCCGGCAGGGCGGCCGGCAGGCTGCCCGTTGGTAGAGCGCCCGCAGCCGCTACGGCGCGCGCTCCCACGGGCAGCCAGGCCCTCAACGAGCCCCGCTACGCCCAGGACGGCGTGCGCGACGACGAAGGCGGCGCTGCGGGCCCCGCCGACCCCGAATGATGATGGCTCGCCCGGCAGGGTGGCCGGCAGGCTGCCCGCCGTTGGAGCACCCGTGGCCGCCGCGGCTCGTGCGCGCGCGGTCACCACGGACCCTGCAGACCTTCGCTGCGGCCAAGGCAGCGTGGACGACGACGCTGGCGGCGCTGCCGCCGCTCCAGACCCCCGAATGATCGATCGCCGACCCGGCAGGGCGGCCGGCAGGCTGCCCGCCGGTGGAGCGCATCCTGCCACCGCTGCGCGCGCTGCAGCGGCCGGCCACGGCCCCAACGAGCTCAGCCATGAGCCCGGCGACGACGTGGACGCCCAGCCGACCGCGCCGCCGCCGCTGCGATCCGCCAAGACCCCGCGCGTGTGCTGTCTCGACCCGGCAGGGCGGGCGGCATGCTCGCCGAGGGTGGAGCTCCGGCACCCCGACACCAAGCCCAGCTGCGGCTGCCGTTGCCGCCGAGGTAGCAGCAGTCGCAGCTGCCCATGCAGCGCCTCCTGCTGACCGCGCCGCCGTGGAGCACCGCGCGCGCGCCGAGCCGGATCAAGACCAAGACCTTCAGGCTCGCGCGTGCGTGGAGCCCATGACGGGCGACGCGTTCAGCAGCGACGGCAGCAGCAGACGCAGCATTGGCACAGCGCCTAGCGGGGACGACGGCGACGGCGGAGCAAGTGATGACCACCCCAGCGACGTCGCCGCCGTCCCCATGGACGTGGATGAAGGCGCAGAACGGCCGGCAGCCGTCTCCCAGCCGCCGACGCCACCGCCAGAACTGCGCTGCGGCGGCAAGCGCCGCCGCCTCAACGCCGTGGACGACGAAGACCTCCGCGAGCTGGCCGAGCTTCTGCTCGCACATGAGGACGAGGCTGGGACCCAAGCACCAGCGCCAAGGCTACCCGCGGCCAGCGCTCGCCCGGCCTCCGTCCTCGCCGTGTACGTGCACAATGCGCAGCGCTTCTCGTGCACGCTGTGCACGCACACGGCTGCCAGCTTCGCCGCGCTCCGGCGTCACAGAGCCTCGCGCCACCGCCGCGTCGCCTTCCTCGACCGATTCTCGGCAGGATGCGCGTGCGGCACCCCTTTCGCGTCACGGCTGGCCGCGGCAAACCACGCGCAAGCGTGCGCCGGCCGTTCGACTGCGCTTTCGGCTACGGCTTCGACAGCGGCAGGGACATCAAGCCTCACCGCTGCCGCAGCCAACGCCACCGTCATGGCGGCCACCACCGTGCCCGACTCGCCCCGACCAGCAACCCCGGAGCTCGCAGCGTCCCCCGCTAGCGAGCCCCACCCATGTTGCAGATGCTGAAGTGCAGGAGCAGCCAGGTCATGGACGATGGGGTCCACCGCTGCCCGCGAGCTTGTCGCCGACCGCGTTGCCGCGCGCCTCGGTGCCATCCCGGCTCCACGCTGGGACCCTCCGTTGCCCCGGAGCTGGTTGCCTCCCGTGTCGCCGCGCGCCTCGAGACTATTCCAGTGCCCGCTGGCCCACCGCTGCCACGCCGCATGGTGGCGTCTCGGATCGCCGAACGCCTGCTCCCGCCCGAGCTGGCGGTCGACAAGGAGACCAAGGAGGACACCACGGTGGACGAGCGCGGCCAGACGGCCGATGGCGCGACCGCGGAGGCCAACCCAGCGGACGCGACGGCGACAGCGATGGACGTGGACAGCGGCGAGGACGGCGAGTGGCTGCTGCGCTTCGACGGCGCCTGCCGCGCCAACCCAGGCCCCGGCGGCGCCGGCGCGGCGCTGTTCAAGCCTGACGGCCCCGTGGTGTGGACGTGCTCCTGCTACATGCCAAGCAGCAGCGAAACGAACAACACTGCCGAGTACTCGGCGCTGCTGCTCGGTGTGCGGGCTGCCGCCGACCACGGGGCGACGTCGCTACGGGTTGAGGGCGACAGCACCCTCGTCATCCAGCAGGTGCGTGGCATCTTCGCCACGAGGAGCGCCGCTCTCCGCCGCCTCCGAGACCAAGTCAAGCTGGAGCTGGCGCGGGTGGGGCGCTTCTCGCTGCACCACATCGACCGGCAGGCGAACGCCCACGCCGACCGCCTTGCCAACCGAGCCCTCGACCTCCGCCGGACGGTGACGGAGTGTGGCGTCCACACGGCTGGTGATGGCTGCACCGACTCGACCCTGGACACCCTGCCCGTGCTGCCGCCCCAACCGACAGCGCGCGACCCTCCTCCGCCGCCTACTGCTGACTCCAACGTCGCGATGCCGGAGCCGGAGGACGAGGACCTCGCCGACATCGACGACGGCGAAGTGTATGCGCCCATGCGCATTGGACCGGACGCCGTCCCGCAGCGCCGGCCCCGCCTCCGTCTACGCCAACTCACCGACGAGGAGGACGACGCTGCACGCACGATGGTGGAGCGACTTGGGGCGACGCTGGCGGCCAAGATCACGGATGCCAGTGACTGGGAGTCGGCGGAGGGCTACATCACAGCCCTCCCGCACCTCCTGTACGACAACTTGCAGCCGTACTCCCAGGCCCAGCGACGCCCCGAACCGCGTAACCAGCGGCAGCGACAGCAGCCCCACGGTGGACAGTGCGCGGCGGCAGCAGCAGCAACACGGCGACCAACGCCGGCAGCGCCCGCCGCCGCACGACCAGGCGCAGGACCGCCGCACCCTGGACGGCGAGGCGCATGGAGACAATGAGCGCACCGGTGACGCCGGCCAAGCAGGACCCAGCGCGACGGAGGCAGCGCAGGCGCCGCGGACGCTCGGGTGCAGCGAAGCGGCGACGTCGCCACCGCCCGCCGCGGGTGACTCGACACCACCGCGAGCACCGCCTCGACGAGGCCTTGGACGACCTCCACGCCGTGGAGCAGGCCTTCGCCGGAGACCGCACCGCTGTTCGCCGAGCCCGCCGACGCGTTGGCCGCGTCAACTCGGCCATCGACCAGCAGCGCCTGCGCCACCAGTTCGACACGGATGAGAAGGCATGCGTCGACGGGATCTTGGCCAAGGCGCGCACAGCGGAGGCGGCGAGGACGACAGCCACCAGCGATGACGCCGCAGCGGGACCGGCGACACCGGCAGCAGGCGCTGCGGACGACGGCACCTGCCCCATCTCGGGCGATGAACTCTGGCAATACTTCGACGGCGTCAACACGCCCACCCAGGAGTTCACCTGATGCTCCAGCGGGTGCCGCCTTCCGCTCGGCCATGGACCACCTGCCTGCCGCGTCGAGGTTCCGGGAGCTGCTCACGGAGGCGCCGACGCAGGACGACATCGAGACGCAGCTGCAGCACGTCCACGGCACCTCCAGCCCCGGCCTCGACGGCGTCGGCACTACGACCGATGTACCAGCACTTCGCCGCGCAGCTCCTGCCCGTGCTCGCCGCCGCCTTCCGGAAGTGCTGGGAGGCGAAGCGGAGTGCCCCAGAGCTGGAAGCTTGGGGTGGTGCAGCTGCTCCACAAGAAGGGCGCGCGCGAGGACCCGGCGAACTGAAGGCCCATCTGCCTCCAACAAGCCATCTAAGCTCTACACGGGGTCCTCGCGCGGCGGCTGGTGCGGTGGCTGGACGCGAACGACCGCCATGCTCCGGGGCAGAAGGGCTTCCGAGCGGTCAACGGCTGCGGGAGCAACTTCCTCGCGGCCACGCTCGTCGACCAGGCCCGCCGCAAGCGCCGCCAGCTCTGAAGTCTGGTACGACTTCCGCAACGCGTTCGGCAGCGTGCCGTTCGCGCTGTTGTGGACGATGCGCTCGGCGCGGCTCCGGCGTTCCCAGAGGACTACATCGCCATGTGCAAAGAGCTCTACGAGAGCGCGGCGTTCGTCGTCAGAACGCCGCCGACGGCGCGCTGACAGCTCCGATCTCCGCTGCGGGTGGGCGTCTTCCAGGGCTGCCCGCTCCAGCCCGCAGCTTTCAACGCAGCTCATCAGCCCGCTGCTCTTCGCACTGAAGAGCGACTGCCGGGCTTCACGGGCGTGCAGCTGTCGGCCGATGACTGCCCCGGTGCCTTGGCGTACGCCGACGATCTCAAGGTATTCAGCGGCAACCGAGGACCGGCATCAAGCGGCGTTAGCACGCGCTCGTGGCCGACTTCCTGCAAAGCTGGATAACCGCGCATGGCGGGCGAACCCCACCAAGTGCTCCACCATGCTCGATCCAGCACGACCGCCGCGGCGTGCTCAAGGCAGACGACCTCGAAGCTGGAGCTGGACGGGTCGCCGATCACCTGCACCGCTGTCCATGCAGGCGCCCTCGTGTACACCTACACAGAGGTCGGCGACTTTCGACTCTGACCACACGCGCCGCCGCGTCGAGCTCGCGCCCGCACTCAAGCAGCTCAAGGGATTTGACGCGACGAGCGCTGCTCCAGTCTGGGCCTCGCCCCTGGTGGCAGGTGCGGGTGAAGGCGGTGAAGACGTACCTCTACCACTCGGGTGGAGTACGCACTTCGCCACCTTCGTCCCTTCCAGCAGCAGCCTGGGGGCTTCGACCGGCCACCTCACGCGCGCGGCCTCCGCCACCCTCCCTCTCTGCGCCTGCCAGCCTCACGCCACAGCGGAGTTGCTTCTACAGCACGCCGGGTGTCGCGCGGCGGACTGGGCTTGCTGCCACTGACGGAGCTGCACGCGGCGCTGCCGTCGCGCATGGGTGGCAGATGCTGAACTCCAGCGACCCTGCGCATCCATGCGTCATCGCGCGCGTGCAGCTCGGGCAGATCGCCGACGCGCGCCAACCGGCTGGACACTCCGGAAGGCGTTCGGGCCGAGGTCTTGCGCGATGAGAGCTGTGCTGGAGGCTGCTGGCTCAGCTGCGCAGGCTCGGGACGTCACCCGACGCGCCACCGAAAGCGCCGCAACGGCGACATCGGCTCAGCTTTCTGGGTAGACGTCCAGCGCCACCTCCGCACACTCGGCCTCAAGAGTTCGAGGACCCGCGCCGGCGTGCTGCAGACACCGGGCACGGTTGCAGCCACCGCTCACCAGCTTCGCGACGTGCCGCACCACGACAAGTGGCTCGACCGCACCGCACGGTCCTGCGGCGGCACGTGAAGCTGCACATCAAGAATAAGCACTGGGCAACAGGTGGGCGGCCATGCGCGACCAAGGCCGTGACGGTGCGCGCGCACGGCGGCGCTGGCAACAGCTTCCGCTCACGCGGCCGCGAGGCACTGTGGCCAGAGCTGAGCTACCGCTTCACTGGCGGGTGGCCGCCCACGCCCTGAACCAGCTTTGAGCACGCACAGGGTGCTCAGCGCCGGCGCCCTCCGGGCTCACGAGATGACCACGCTGCCGGCAGCCTGGGCTGCTCCAGAGGTGGAGACAGCTGGCGCACGTGCTCAACCACTGCTCCGGCGCCGCAATTCATGGACGCGGGTCGCAGCGGCCTACGGCACGACGACACTGCGCTCAGACCATCGAGCGCGCGCTCATGCGCGTCGTCGAGCGACCGCCAGGACCGCGTCGAGCTCCTGGAGTCAACCAGACCGATGCCCTCGCTCGCGCCGGGCGCGCGCTGCGGCCTTCGACCTCCAGCTGTACAACCACACCAAGAAGACTGGGTGGCGGCGGTGGATGCGACCTGGCCGTGGCGTGTTCGGGAGGAGCAGGCGAGCGAGGGACCCCCGACAGCTCGGCGCTGGCCCGCATCGCGGCGCACAAGCGCGCCAAAGTACGATTACCGCATCAGAGCGCCACACTCGAGCTGCCAAGGCGTGGAAGAAAGTGTGCACACTCTCGGCGCCTCGGTTCTGCGCCTCGCTTGGCACGCCTGGTCGCGCATCGATGCGCGCAACTCGCCTCGAGTCATACACCGAGCACCTTGGGCAACTGCTCGAAGCGGGACGCGAAGCGGCTGGACTTCGGCAGCTATCTGCACGCGATGCATCCAGTCCAGCCGCCGCATCTCTGGAACCTGCATTGCAGCCAGCACCCGCGCCCAGCCAGCACACACCGGCGTCTGGCCCAGCCAGGAACAAGGGGCAGTCGGGCGACCGGGAGACCGAGGGGACTCCGTCGCACACCGGCTCCGCCGCTAGACGGCAAACCGGGCCCATTGCGGCCGACAGAATTGGCCACACCGACCCATGTAGGGAACCGCCCTCGGAAACCCTGCTCCTGTTCACATGGTCCGACCCCCGATTGAGTTCAACTTGCACACCAACTACACACCAATTAGGGACTCCCAGGTAGTCACTACCAGGACGTAACGGACGAACCGCGCGGGTAATACATTAACCCTTTCTGTTCTAATCAGTGTAGCAAAACTGGTTTCCCGACTTTTAGTTGGGTCTTTTCACATTCGTTTTTTGGAACTTCCGAGAGATGCTTCAGCTTGCTAGATTTTCTTGGAAGGCGATCTCGGGGCTTTCACCACACCTCCCCGCGAGGCCAACCACTACCTTATCTTCACTACTTCAATTTGTTCTTATTTTACATCACCATTTACTAATGCTATAATGCCATTATATATTATCACATTTTGACTTGTGCTATATTTCAGGAATGTTATCGTTGTTATAAATCATGAATTATATCAACTGCTGTATTTCTTAATGTTGTTGCTATATTACGGCCTGACACTTACTCTCCCGTTATTTTGACGTTTCACGTATCACGTCATTACAAAATAATCGGCTTTCTGCTTAGGGTTGTGGAGACTTATCTACACCAATACCTTCTCTCGGCCTTTTGGCTAAGATCAGAAGTGTAGTATCTGCTAACACAAATCAATTGTGAAAACTGGTTTCCCGACTTTTAGTTGGGTCTTTTTCCACATTCATTTTTGGAACTACTGCACTTTAGGTTAGCTTGCTGGCCAATCGCGGTATGATCTCCGGAGGCGTGCACCTTTCCCCG